>CM060676.1:96762397-97975897 GCA_030686995.1 Artemisia argyi | reverse complement strand
ACTGAAGTTTAGGTTTATGTTTTAATTTAGTATCGTTTTTAATTTAGTTTAGGTTTCTATTTCTTTTAAGTATGTTTCTTTTAAATAAAATCATTTTCTTAAAAAAAAACATTACAATATGATACGAAAACAAGACATAGAACACAAATAACAGATATGATACGAAAACAAGACATACAACACCGTTAAGTATTTTATTCGGCCCATCTGGGGTGGTTTCTCAAAACCTCCCACACGTGAACATATTTGAAGCTTTTCCCACCATAGCGATCTTTAAAAGTTCTCATTGCATTCATGAGACAACCATTGTGATCGTCCCCGGTTGTTAGCCGCAACTGTTTGTAAATATCATTGAATACAACACATTCACAGTTGAGTCTGCTCCATTTACTCATGACCATATCTTTGTTTCGATTGACATCATCAGAAATATTGTTGAACATGGCTACAACCCGGTGCCAAAAAGAGTATGCACTGTGGTTGACATCATCTTCATAAACTGCAACCCAAACTTGAGCTAGCAAGATTTCTTCTTCTACTGACCAACGATTATTCATTTCAAATGTTTGAAGTTTGAAAAAATTTTGCAAATTGGTATGCTATTTATAACCGTTTGAAACAATAGGAGCGGAATATATTTTAATTTCAAATTCAAATATGAGCGGGATATATTTAAAATTCAAATTCAAATAGGAGCGGGATATATTTAAAATTCAAATTTTAATAATATAGTGTTTGAATGTTTAATGAATGAAATTGTTGAGGGTAGAATTTGTAAATTGTTATTTTAAAAAAGTGTGGGTTCCTGAAAGTGGTGTTATTTGGTGTTATGATTTCCTGGTGTTTTTTGTGTTATGTTATTTGGTGTTAAGATGATGTGGCGCTGACGTGGCGCTGAGTTATTTCATAACTCAAGTTATGGCTCCTTGTGCGCTAAGCAGAAGTCAAATTTTTAACAGGTATAGTGGTTTTTTTTAGAGAAGTAGCACTTTCTATTATCATTTTCATTTCCATTACCTAAAATCAAACAAGCACCCACTTAGTTTAACTCATTTTTAATAGTTTTTGCTTGGAGTTTATCTAACTTGTGATTTGTGAATACTGGCACATAGTTAGGGGTAGTTAATAAACTAAAATGTTGGTTGACAACTTGACATTAGCACTTTCTTAATTTTCATGTAATTACCAAATTCAGCTTTGATATATCTAGAAATGAATTTATTTTCGGAAACAATTTTATATATTCATGAACTGCATCTAACCATGTGCCCCTCACAACTTAAAATTTTTCTTTTTATCTAAAGTTGAGTTGCAACTATTTTCTGTTTCTTTGGTTTATATACAGAAATAATGAATTGTTATTCGTCTATATAAATTGTGGTATAGCAAAGGTTTATACACATAAATTTCACATAAATTATATGTTATTATAAACATACATTTTAAAACTTCATCGACAATGCTTTTAGTTTTTAAAAATCCAGTAAGAATGCTATTACAAAAGTTGCGGTAAATTTTACTCGTTCCCTTTTTTATTTTAATTTATACAGCTAGCTGGAATCTTTCACACAACATCCTATGAAAGGATCGATTATATGTGTTTATTTAAGAAATCCATGTAATATATGTAGGAATATCTCTATTACCTATGGATGTATGGACGTTAGCTACTGTATTAAACTAACAATACACTTCATCTCAGTAATCACATGTAGGGGACACATATTCTTTTACAGGAAAGACAAGTATTTCACGTACCATGATTAAAATTTCGCCGGATAAGGTAATTTAAAACGTACCAATGCTATATTCCAACTTTTACTATATAAAATACAAATTAAAAGCCAGTCACACAAGTTGAGCAACAGAAATAAGAACATAATACCACAAAAAATTGGATGATTTTGCAAAGATGTTAAGGATAAAATGCATGGTGCATCATGGGCTCTTAATTTTGTATGACTAAAGATAATATTCTTTTTATGTAAAGTTTATTTCATAAGCATTTTGTATGTTACTCCTGTTATTGGAGTCTTTGAAACGATGGATTCTTGCTAGTGCGTATTATTTATCAAATCGCGAAAAAAAAAGCAACAATGTACATTTTCAGTACAGATAATAAAAGAATGAAAAAAAAATATAAAATGAGAATGATAAGAAATAATTATAAGTGATGTACATTCTTGTATATTTATTTGAATATCTTACATCCTACCCCTTAAATTGTGCTAACTAGTTTGTATAAACTTGAGAGTTAATTTTAATTTTATTTATACTTTATTATATTAAAACTATACTCCTGTTAATTATTTTTCATTATTAACAACGATAGATGAACAATGGAAAAACTTAAAAACCTATCCAATATGAGATCCATCTAGATATTGTTTACATTATGCATTATAAAATGGTTTTTACTTTTTATTTTCAATATTTAATATATAACTGATACAAAAACTTGGTGTTATAAATTGTATTACATAAGTTGGTGTAAAAAATATCACCAATTTTAAATTTTGTTGATAATGGTTTACAATAAATTTGTGACATTTCTTTTATCTTTTGTTGTCTGCATTAGAGATATGAGACACTCATATCATATGCATGCTTTACTTCAATCATGAAAGTGATAACTAATGTATATTAAGGAAAATGAAACATGATTCGTATAAATAACCATGAGCATAAATAACCATGAGCATTTATATATATATATATATATATATATATATATATATATATATATATATATATATATATATATATATATATATATATATATATATATATATGCGCGCGCAATTGTATGTTGGCTTAATAAAAAGTAATAAGCCATATATATTAACGTGATTAACTTTTCAACCGCTATACTTGGTATCTTTTTGGGTAAATGAGTTGTTCTTGGAAAGAGTAAGGATTGCTTGCCATCTTCACAAGATTTAGTCGTTTGTTTCAACAAAGTTACTCTTTTTGTATACATATGGGATACTAAATGCTTACAAATAAAAGCAACATATGTACCTATAGTAGCAAACAAAAAGAGATCAAATTATGACAAACAATAAAACAAGATTAATATGCAAAATGTTATCTTTTAACTTTGACAGATGATAGAACAAGAAAATCACAATTGCATAATCTAGAACAAGTACCTCAAGATCTCACTTAGAATTTTGTCTCATTCATATAGTCAGATCCAGAGTACTTGCCTTTTTTGCATTAGGATCAATAAAATGATCATCATCTTTTATGATCCTGTTTTTTACTATTGACAAAGAGGGTGAGCACAATGACAACGCCAACATACCTTCTCCTCGCTCATCACCGTCTACTTCCGAACCATTTGGGATATCAGCGTCTTTGGAAGGAACCCCAAGAGATAGATTCAAGTCCAGATTTAGATGAAATGCTTTCCTCTTTGTCCTTTTATGATTCTCATGACTTGTACTTTCCAAATTTAGAGGGCTACTTTGATGTTCTTGAAGCATGCAGGGATTGAGCTTTATCAAGCTTTCCGGCAGCTTGGGGTATAGGCCTTGTAACATCTCCATTTTCTCACTCATTCTTAAACCAAAATTATCATTAACCTCTTGGATTCTTGATGAACTTTGTGCATTGAGGGGAAGATGACTTCTTTGAAGCCTGTGATTTGCTTGTCCCCCATGGTTTATTGCCAAAATTCTATCGGCTACCATGTTATAAAATCGTGGTTTTGTCTTATCAAATGAGCAATGCTCCCTCAAAGTATTATGCATCCAGTCTTGACGGTGAGGTGATACATCTTCATATCTTCAAATGAAACATCAAATGATTACTCAACTTCTAAAAGAATAAACACAGGATCTAGAGGCATTGAAAGCAAACTGCTAGAGAGAAGTGACTGATAAATACTAATCTCTTCTTTTTGTAGTAGTTAGTTGAAATAGCTAGGTTTTAATTACCTGACGGCTGAATCATATTTTCGGTTGTAGCATTGAAGCATAGGGAGTTGACTCAACTTGTAAATATTACGATCTCCGCCTTCGATCCTAGGATCACCTACAACAATACTCCCAAATTGTTAAAGATCACACAACCAAAGAGTAGAGAGATATATGATATGATGAACCCTAACTTATTGATTATTAGAAATATAGTACAATGAACAATTAGCATACCTTGGCTTGGGTCATCGAATTTTTTGCTTCTATACATCTGAAACAATTAAACACCCATTACAAATAGATTAAAAGCATTTTTTTTTTTAATGTAAAGAGTTGAAAATAAATTCAACAGTTGAACAATTTTTTCTTTAATTATCAGCACTATAAGAACCTGTAAATGGCTTTTGACATGAGCGATGTGAAGTCCTTTGATATTCATCAGTTGAAGAACCATTTTTGGAGTTGCTCCTGTACACATAATGGAATTAAAACCATCATCTTCGGTCTAGCAGTTCAATAACAAACTTAAAGAACATACAACCATATATTATCACTTACTATCTTGTCCACCAAGCCTCTCAACTGCCTGAACAAAGCGAAGATGCAGATCATTTGTCCACCGGAGTCTAGGCAGCTTAGATCTGACATAAGGTCGAACCGATGGCTTCTTGTCGTTCTCCTCTACCGTGCTATTGCTAGAACTACCTCCATCCTTTGACGCCACAACTTCTTTTGACTCACTCTCATCCTCCCCCTCCTCCTCACTTGGGTACCAATCCAAACTTGTTTTCGAGCACTTGGTTTCTTCACTTCTCCCCATGCTTATTTATTTGATCTTACTTTGTTCTCCTTTTCTTGGGTACCGTAGCCTTTATGTATGCCGATCATCTAAAAGTCTTCCTAGATAGAAAGGTAATAATAATAAGTCCTACTAGCTTTAAGCAAAGAATTGTTAGGGCGTCCTCCAAAATTGCTTTACCATCTCTTAATTATATTTTCTATTTTAGGAAGGAACCCTAATCATATTGTAATGATCAATAAATGCATTGATTAGAACTTAGACAAACATACCAAAAACAACTTTGAAACCCTAGGTAGATAGATCTTTTACAAACTTGTATTCTCTCTCTCCTGTAAGACAAATAATTATCCACTATTTTTTTATGCACCGAGTGGGTATGCATGTTTATACATATGCATACACAAGCCATACATGATACATGTACGCATCTGTATGCATAGAAAGTAATAATAGGAGGAATAAATATGAGGTAGGTCATATATGAATTCAATCGTTGTAGCACAAATTCTTACTTAGATATTTTTTAAATGGAGAGTACCAACATCCTGCACCAAGAAATATTATAAAACTATAATATTAAAATGAGGAAAAGACAATCATACTCGTTGAAAATATACCTTCTTCAACAAAGAGCTACATATTAATTCAAAATTTTCTTTTAAAAAATAACAAGGATCTACATACGCCAAGAAAATTAAAATGTTAGTTTACCTTTTACTCAATCTTTCCCATGACATTGCATATATACGTTAATGTTTCAAATTCCTCCAAACGTTTCGATTATCTTGATTCGAGCCTTTATTTTAATTTATGTAAAAGTTCAAGTGTAAGGGGAGGAAACAAGCTCCTTTGATGTATTATTTTGGATGGTAGGGCAAGAGTGTAAAAAAAAAAAAAAATGAGAAAAAACAATCAAAAATGAAAAAAAAAAATGAGAAAAAAAAAAGTAGAAAAAACATACGGACTACCATCCCATTCCTTTTATTTTATTTATGATTGTGTTTATTTGTTATTAGCTTAAGTTGAGTCGAGTCTTGGCTTAGCAACGCCGCATTGTACATGTAATTAACTAAGACAATTGACTTGCCACCAGTAAAATATCCTTTTATCCAACAAAACCGTGTTTTCCATATCCCAACACCTAACGATATAACCCTTTAAAAGACCTCTTTGATAGTTTATCCTAGGTGCTTACGCCAAAGTGGTGGAGGCTTGATCCTTTCTCAAGCCTATGGTAATATATTTGCTATGACAGGTAGTGAGAGATATTTCTTCCATTTCCATTTATGATATATACACTTATAACACCCGAGAGATGAGAGTATCCAAACACTATTTGTGAGGTGCTAGTATGTAATTTTCGTGCTTGTTTTGATTAGGGTAGATCAATCATTTGTTGTAATTACTTTTATATAAATGTTAAATGACCCCTAACTTGTATTTTAATTGGTATAAAAGCTCATTTGCTTGAGGACAAGCAAATCCCATGTGTAAGGGTATTTGATAAGGAGAAATTTGTTACGTTTTTAGGGGGTCATTTATGCCCTAAATCGTATTTTTATGATCAAATACTACCTTAAATCGTTTCTTTTGTCATTTTAGGTACTTGGGACATGAATTCTGGAAAATGAAGCATTTTGGTGCTTTTTGGACGTTTTTATGCTCAAGTATGAAGAAAACAAGAAAGTCAAGAAAAGTCAGGAAATCACACCTGACGGCGTCAGGCTTTACATGCGGACGCTGTCACCTTATACTAGAATGAACGTGGATTATTGCAAGTGACGCCCTAGGAACCAAAGTCAGGTTAACACCTGACGGTGTCAGGTGTTATAGAACCAAGGCCGCCCCTCTTTAGCTCTACAAGAGACGGCCCAGAACAACTATAAAGGGATGGCGTCACAAGTGGATCTAGGTGATCCGAGAACCCTAAACATGGCGATCTGACGGTGTCAGAGGCCAAAGCCTGACGCCGTCAGAGTTGTATGTCTATATATATTTTTCAATTTTTCTTTCTGTGGAAAACTAGAAGGGGGGTTGAATAGTTCACCGTTTAAAATCTTTTTAACTTGTTTAGTTAGCTTTGAAACTTTCCGTTTGATCAAACATACATACATAAACACAATATATAATATGCAAGTAAATGAAATAAACGATCAAACCACAACACGAGTATTTATCGTGGTTCGGCTACAAGGACTCTTTTTCCTTGCCCTACGTCCACGCCCCGAGTATCCAACTCGAGAGTTTCTTTCACTAGTCAACAAGCTCCTTTCACCGGCGGAGAAAACCTTACACGTCGCTTATACTTTTTACTGACACTAAGCTAGATGTCGAGTTCTTTACCAAGGGTACAACCACTCCCGTTAGTTCTTTTACAAGGGTACAACTACTCCCGATACACTTTGTATTTTGAGGACTAAAATACTAACCGATCACTACTAAAAATACACAATCAAATGAAGTGTAAACTACACAAGTCTACACAATGCTAAGCTAACAAGTCTTGCAACGTTGTGTTGAATACTTGTTACTTTTTCGTGAATCTCTTTGCTACAAAAAGAAACTTCACATATGAAATGTTAAAGGGTTAGATGAAAGAATGAATGAATGTGTGTAAATATGATGTAGAGTGATTAACCAAAAATCAACTTGTGACTTGGTATTTATAGCAAAGCCTTCTGCAGGCCTGGCGGATACGGCGGAACCCTCAGATGGGTCCCGCCCGTGTACCCCCAGGGTTCCGCCGGGCTTGCAGTTGGTTTTCCAATAAATCTTGCAAACCAAAAAATGTCACATCTCATTACACCTTGTAAACCAAACAATGTCACATCTTATTACCCCTAGTTAAACACATAACTTGCAAGCAAACACAAAGTTAGTCAAACACACTTTCTTTCCATAAATGTATATTGAAAAAACTTGCCATAAATGTGATGTGACATTTCTCTTTTAAGAAATAAAAAGTGTTGTGTTTTATGAAATGTAAAATGTAGCAAAAGTCTAGTTTATGCAAGTCTTTAAAACTAAGATTATGTTTTACTTAGAAACTAAAGTTTACATTTTGTCATTAACAAAACATAGCAAAGATCGTAAAATATAAATAACATTTTTAGGCGATATTTGTATTAACAATCTCCCCCTTTTTGTTGATGACAAAACATAAACTTTGTTTTTAAGTAACTCACAAAATCTTGGTGTTTAAGACTTAAAAAAAAAATTTATATTAAACTTGTTTTACTTAAGTGATAAAAATCATATTAAGTTTTGAAGGGTTAATATATTTCTCCCCTTTTTTGTCGAAACAAAAAGTAGAGTAGCGAAGCGGAATAATGCACTTGCTCCCCCTTGCTTGTTACTCCCCCTAAAAGGAGTGCCAAGATGGGAAACATGGATTTTGATCCTACAAAAAAAATGGTTAGTTGGTGATATATATATAGTCAAGCTTGTAGTTACCACACACATTGCAACCACAATGACAACACAAAAATGATCAGCCAACAATGCACGAAAGTAGGTAGAAAAAAAATATCATTCCAAGTAAAATTTTGACTTTGAAAAGTCAAAAGACAAGAAATGTGAAATATTCTTCTACTTCTAAACAAAAACTAAAAAATAACCAAGAAAGAAAAATAAAATCCTACTTTCCTAAATGGGGCAAACGGCCTCCAAAGGTTGTCTAGGATTTGTTTGGGTGGGAAAGAGTATCCAAACGTTCTATGACGTGTTGGAATGCAAAACGGGTTTCATCTTGGAATTGGTGAAGCAACGTTTTGATGCTTGCACCCATTTACTCACAATTTGAGCAAACATGGGGATGAGTGGGTGGAAATGGGTTGGTTTTAGTTTCTTGGTTTGAGGGTTGGTTGGTTTTTGGTTCTTGGGTGGAGGATGGATTTGGTTTTGAGTCAAGCAAGGTGGTTTGAAATTCCATTGCTTGATGAAGGTGGTTCTCAACCATGCTTTGGATTTCCTCATATGAAGGAAAGAAAGACTCAAAGGTTTGGGCTTGAGAATGTGGTGGAGTTGGGTGATCATGGTTTTCAAAGTTTGGTTCTCCATAAAGAGGACCATGGATGTCATGGTAGATAGGGTGAAACAACAATGGTTTGGGTTGATGGTACACTTGTTGTGGTAGTTGGGGTGTGGTTAAAATCCTCATCAAGGTCAAGAATTGACCTTGGTGATTGATTTGCAAAAGATGGTGGTTGTGTAGGTCTTGGTGGAAGATCATTTAGATCTTGGACAAAAGGGTGTGATGATGTGGGAGGAGACCCAAATAACTCCATAGGTTCAATTTTGGGTAATGGTGATGGTGATGGAGTTTTAGATGGTTGGGTTGGAGCACTTGGTGGAGTTGGGTCAATGGGTGATTTAGTAGGTGGTGGAGTGAGCTCATTTGGTTCATTGGGTGATGGAGATGGAGATGCAAGGTTCAAAAAGTGTTCATTTTTTATAAGTGAGGTGAATTCATCTGAAGATGAGGAGCTTAGGTTGATGGATTGATTAGACCATAGTGGTTTTACACTTATCCGGACGGTTTTCCGGATGGGTCATGATGGTTGAGAAGTGATTGTTGACTTGGTCATGGTTAAAAATGGTTTGGAAGTTAAGAAATTGTGATGAAGAAGGTGTGATTTGATAGTGTTTAGGATGGTTTAATTTATAGTGATGAAGGATTGTGGGAAAGAGTGTTTGGATTTGATGTTAGTCCATACAAAAATGGAGGTTCCTAATGATTTGGAAAACTAATTGTGGATTGTCATATCATGAAAGTCAATCCAATGAAAATGGTGAAGTGAGAAGACAAATTTTGCACTAAATGCTTAGTGGTTTTGGTAGATTTGTTGAAGTAACCTTTAGAAGGGTTCCTTTAGAAGGGTTCTTGGGGTGGTTATGGCTAATTTTTAAATTTGACGGGAAATGGTTTTGGTTGAGTTATAAGGAATGAGAAGTACCCTATTGTGCTAAACAAATTGCAGGAAATGGGTTTCTATCTAAAAGGATTGTATTTTGGTGTTTGGATGTTGAAATGTTGAAAACAAAAAGAAAATTTTCTGCAGGCAACTGGCGGAACCCTCAGGTTACACAGGCGGAACCCGTTTGAGGGTTCCGCGGGGTCCGTTGGGCCATTTCTGGGTTGCCCAGAAAATACACTGGCGGAACCCAATTTTGGGTACCGCCAGATCCGCCAGGGCTGAAAAAAGTGGCAGTCCGCGATTTTGACCCGCGAGACGATTTTCAAAATTTTTGAAAACTCCTAAAATCAAAAAGATAGTGCATTTCTGGTTAGGCAATGCAAAAAATAGACACGTAAACACACATATCATAGGACTTTGACCTTGAGGTCGAGAATTTCACTATGCTTAGTGAAAATATCATAAACATGAAAATTTGACAACTTGCCAAAAGTTGTCTACCTGCATCAAAGTTAAATACTACATGTTCCAAATTGTATCAAACATTGTACTAACACACAAATACATCATAAACATTGTTTAAACAACCAAATTTGTTCAAATAGCACCTAGTGCCAAACACTCCTACACACCCGCACTCATTGACGGTCAATCTTGTTCTTGAGCTTTCCAAGGAATCTTCGAAGATTCTTAAACATCCCCTTTGTTTGCTTGAACTCCGCCGACTCATTTTGAATATCCGGAAGTTGGGATAGGTATTTGAGAGGTGGGAGCCTAGAGTTGGGCAAATTGTCATCTTCACTCATTGAGGAAGATGATGAGGAGGTAAGAGGATGAGGACGTTTTCCTTGAGCTTTGTAAACTCTCTTATCACTAAGTGGGACAAAGGTGTGTGGAATGAGAGAGTAGTCAAGATGAAGACCGTTTGGAGTTGGTGGAATGGGAGAGATGAACCTAAAGAGACGGGTCAAGAGCATTCCATACGGCATAGCCGTTGTGCCATGCACGGGAATGTCGGCCATTCTCTTGGCCATGTAGTAGGCAAGGTTGAAGGGTTGCCTAACGGACAAGGAGTAGAGCCTATAGCAAAGGCAAAGGTTGATATGATCTCGGTTTCCTATTGTGCTAATGACATTGGCTCTAAGGACTTCCTCTCATTTCTTGAATTGAGGCTTGAGTTCATTCATTTCCATTCCATATGGGTCCTTATCGACTTCATTTCCCGAACAGGTTCTCCTAGTGTTGGTTGTCCTAACAAAGAGGTGATCACGAAGTACATCTTTTGATACAAGAGGTGTGTCATAAGGATGGATGCGATCTTGGAGGGTGTCAAGAGTTGAGAGGGAGTTCAAGTCGGAGTAGATGCAAGTACCTCGGTTTGGGACACCTATGATTTGAGCAAACTCCTCAAGTGTGAAGGAGTATTGATGACCACTAGTCCTAAAGTTGATAGACATGTGACCATAATCATCCGTGGAGAGGACAGCGGATGCATAGAACTCTAGAATTAATCTAGGACAAATAGGCTCGTTGATTTCTAAAAGACACTCAAAGTTGATTGTGGCAAATTCGGTGTAAAGGTTTGTGCCTTCTAGGAAAGACGGGTCAATGGTTCTACCCTCATGGACATAGTGTTTTTCTAAGGCTTTGAAAACATTGACTTGGTTTGGGGTAAGGCCTTTGGTTTTGTGGTGTTTTGGTAGGTACTTAATGGTGTCCTTGTGGTCGTAGTGGGTTAGAGGAGGCATGATGATTCCTAGAACAACAAAATTTCACATTTTAGTTTATGTAAACTACTATTATAATGTTGATGTTCTAGTGTGTGCCTATATGAAAACAATGTGGAGGTTCGGTTATCTTGACTCATTTTGATGCTTCAAAAATGTTTTATAATGCAAGTTTTGTTATAAAACAAAAGATAACCCAAACGCTCCTAGTTCAATGTAGCTTCGTTTGAATGTACCCGAAAATACATATTGGTTATGTATTCCCTTTAGCATTCAAGAGACTTTATGCAAGTGATGTTTTAAACATAACATTTTGATTTTGTATTCTCAATGTGAGACGAAAAAATATTTGTCCTATTTGTGAGAAATTTTTGGAAAAATTTGTCATGGGGTGTTTTAGCAAACATGTTTACACTTAGTAAGAATGCAATTCCTAACTATGGGGAACATGATTAGTTTTGTTAAACACCTAATTTCATGCATGAGTTTCTTAAGTTAATGTTGGAACGATAGCTTAAGAGATTACGGTCCCCTTGCGGTTGGTAAGAATTACCCCCCGTGTTGTAGGAACCGTGAGCAGCATATACGTTCTCTTGAGGAAAGCCAGCAGTAGCTGGACACTCGGAATACAGATGAGGGCCCCCACAAGTTTCACAACTTCGGGCCACGGCTTTCACTTGTTGATTTTGAGCCTGATTTTGCATCGTTTGGCTCATTCTCAACACAGCCGTAGAAATATCATCCATCTTTTTGGTAAGAGCAATTATTTCAGGAGATGATGATGAGGGAGTAACTGAATGACATGACGCATCCCTCTCCGCAGAGGAATCCCAAAAGTTATGGTGGGCAGTCATGTTCTCGATTAAGTCATAGCACTCCTCGGGACGCCTTTTCATAAAGGTCCCACCAGCAGCAGCATTGAGAATGTCTCGGTGCCTTAATGTTAGACCATTATAGAAGGTATCTATGATGGTAACTTGCAACATATTGTGGTTAGGGCACCGATCAATGGCTAGCTTATAACGCTCCCAAGCCTCAAAAAGAGACTCATCGGAACATTGCCGGAAGTTGCTGATATCATTTCGTAACTTGGTAACCATGGATGGTGGAAAATATTTTGCTAAAAACTTGGTTACCATTTCATCAAAGGTTCAAATAGAATTCTTTGGAAGTCGGTCAAACCATGCAGTGGCATGATCAGTGAGAGAATAGGGGAAGAGGTACAGCCGGAGGGCATCATCGGTGACACCATGCTGTTTCATGCTTTGGGTGACCGTGAGATATTTGTCAAGATGCTTATTGGCATCGTCACCCGGTAATCCGTGAAATCGACACGAATTCTGGACTTGTTGGATCATGTGGTGCTTGAGGCCAAAGTCCGTAGCCTCAATAGTGAGTGGTGCAATAGGCCCACCCCGCCCTTGCATGGTAGGCTGGCACAGCTCCTCCATCGTTCGGAGATCGGGAGCTGGCTCATCCCTGGGAGGGTCAGGGGGTGGTAAAGGTGGTGGTGGCCTAGCGGCCATTTCGGTCTTTGGTTCTTGTGTGTCAGAACGTAGCTCGTGTACGTTTTTCTGATGTTTACGTTTTGTTTGTGACCGAGTGCGCATGCACTAAAAACAATTTTTCAAAACAAGATCGAGGCAAAACCACAGTGAACTTAAACCAGAAATCACAAGTGAATGGCTTCTTTGAAAAAGGTACACCACTCATAGGGATATAAAGGCAAGTTTTAATCTTAAGTTTGGGAACTTATTATGGGTTTATTAATTAATTTGAAAAACTGCTTTAGGCTTATGGGTGTGTGTGCAGAAAATTTGGAAATATTTTTGGAACTAATTCGTTAACCGAAATCGTCCCTTTAAGATTACTCGCAGGCTGGCGGGAGGAAGTAAATAGGTTTCCTCTTCAGTTCGCAATTTAATGTCAGAACTTACCTTAAACCAACTGTTTCAGGTTGTAATCTTAAAGAACACGAAGTAATTTAACTTCACAGTTTATTTTTGATTGTTTTTAATTTTTTTTTGGTGTTTTCAACACTTCAGGAGAAGTGTTAATGAACGTTTTTTTTGATATGATTATATTTTTGCAAAAACTTTTTACAAATTTGTGTGAAATTTGTACAGGGAGGGTTTTGAAAACCACTAAACTTAAAACGATTTTATAAAACACGCAACAACTTCCCCGGCAGCGGCGCCAAATTTTGATTGGTTCTAAACCGTCAGATATTATTGACCAAGGTCAACAAGTCAAAAACAGCTTAGAATCAATACTCCGTGGATAGTATAGTGTTTCCCCGGGTCGTTAAAGTCCCAGCGAGATTGAAATGGTGTCGTTTGAAATCGTTTATGAGAAAGTGGCACTGAGGACAGTAGCCAGATGATTTGGGATTGATATTGCTACTGTTATTATGGTATTGGTACAGAGATATAATATTCACAAAAATCAGATATACAGATATATGCACGTATTCACAATTCAGATAACGCAACACGAAAGGGGTTTTGGTATTTAACAAACTACAGGGGGTGCTTTTGACACTTTTTAAAACTTAAAACTAAAAATGAAAATGAAATTGTGAAAATGATTAAAATATTATTTAAATATTATTTAATTAATAAAACTATTTAAAATCTTAATTAAAACCTAATTTAAATTAACTAATAATTATAACTATTACAAATTAAACTAAAAAGTTGCAAAAACAATTTCTAAACTTAAATTAGAACTTGAAGAAAGTATAAAAAATAAAAATAAATATTTTTGTCTTTTTATGGGTTTTTTATAAATTAAAAACTATTTAACTTAATTAAACTAATTAAACTACTTTTAATTAATATTAATACTAAATTAACTTAGAAAATTAAGAGAAAATTTATAAAATTACTTAACCATCAAAGGAATCCTACAAAATTATAAAACTCTAAAAATTATGTTTTAAGATTAACCCACTAATTATTTACCTTTTAATTAACTTAAGTCTAATTTAAACAATTAAAATAAGAAAAATATAAAATGAACAGTAGAAATTCAAAATATATTTTCTAAAAACCTATTATGTTATATTAGAGCTAGGAAAAATATAAAATCTAAGTTTTACTTTATAAAAACTAAATATGAGATTTAATACTTAATATTAGTTAATAATAAAGAAAACTAAAATTAAATCTAATTAATACTAAATCGTAATATAAAAATCTGAAATTTTTACTAAAAATACTTTACTATATAAGTTAATTAATAAAAATATAAAAATACTAAGTACTTAATTAAAATCTAAAAATGAAAATTAAAATTAAATTGAATTAAATAGAAACTATCACTTATTTTAAATTGGTTTTTTCATGGATTTTCTTTTACAAACCTACTTAACTACTGAAAATGAGAAAATTTTGTAAACACACTTTTAAAATCAGCTTATAAATAACCAGTAGCACCCCCTAACTTAATCAGTTTGACTTTGGTTGACTGTGTGGTCAAATAAGCACAAATGACCTTGAGTGGGGTCCACAATGATGGAAATGGGTTCAAGTAAGTTAGAAAAACTCAGATAAGCCAGAAATAACAAGCATGAACCACAAATAAGCTGTATGAACCAAATAAGCACTTTGCACAAACTGAAAATGGCCACAGAATGGGACAGACTTTGTGGTGAATTCTAGGTGGGGTCCACTGGGTCCTAGGTCAAACCAAAGGTCAATGTATGTACCCTGGTAGGAGGGGGGTTCAATGGGACCAAGTTTGGCAAGTGGGGTCCACTGAGGTGGGCTGCAGCCACCACTTAAGGTGGTGGTGTGGGTGAGGTCTGATGTGCACAGGGCAAGGGTCTGCCTTGCAGTCCACTTCCAAGGGCTTTTTAGTCCACAAGAAAAAATCTCAAAATTAAAAGAACCTTGGGAAAATGAAGTTTAGGTGGTAAGGTTTAACTACAAAGATTTTCAGATCATCAATCCAAACACACAAATCACAATTAATCTTGGAATTTTGTGGAAAATCTGAGATAATGAAATTTGACTTTTGATGAAATCACAAGTTTTGACTTTTGTGAGTTTTGTGTGGTGAGTACTGATTACAAACTAAGTAATAAGCTATATTTAAACTTGTTATCACTATATTAACAACTATTCTCACTAATGAGAGTGATTAGGACTCACAAAACCTTCACAGTTAACTGTGAAGGGCAATTTGATGAGGTTTTGACTTTTTTTGTGTTATGAACCTTGATTTTATGATTCAATCCTCCAAATGAAACTTAATGCAAGCTATCTGAGCTATTGTTACTTTCTGAGACCAACCACAACACAACCAGTTAAACTAATCCAAACACCCCTATATTTAACTGTTTTATGATTTTTCCAAGCAGATGATTGTCAGGTTACACAAACTTGATCCAAGCTTATTAGTTATGATTAGATAGACTAATTCAAGCACTTAGGAACAGAATATCACTACAATCATACAATTTTACACTAAATCTAGTGAGACAGTTAAACCTACAATTTTTAAGTAACTAACTATTTTAACAAACAAGCTATGAATTTTTAAGCTAAAATTACTTAACTAACAACAAGAAACACAAGCAAACACAGAAATGCAAACAATCAAGCAATCAGAAGCTAAACTAGGAATTTTAGTTGAAAAATTCAAATGAGCAAATCCTTACAAGGTTACCCTCAGCATGAACAGAGGGTTTTCCTATGATGCCTATCTTTAGATAGGCTATATCCAGCTCCAATCTTGCTCACGAGTCCTTTAACCTGAAAACAACAATCAAACACCACAGTTGACCAAAGTTGACTATTTTTGTATTTTTTAAGTTTTCTATTAAGTCTGGTTTTTAGAGTCTCTAAGAAGCATTATTAAGCTTATAGGAACCTAAATGACCTATTTCAGTCCATGAAGCTTGCTTCCTAATCACAACTCATTTAATTAGGAAATTCATAAAAACTAAAAATTTGAAATAACAAGAATAATGCTGAAACTTTGATTAATATTGATTGAAAAGGTTTAGAATACAATAAGAAACTACAACAATGCTTGAATTAAGAAAGATACACTGAGTAAAGAGCTTAATTTAAAATACGGTTCTAAAATTACTAAAATAAACTACTCTAGCTTCCTTGCACTTCTTCTTCTATTTATAGCCATCTCCTAGGGTTTATTGAGCATCTCTGAGCATATCCCATTCAATCTTGGCCGTTGATTGGCTCTGAATTGATCTTACCCTTTGAATCGGTTTTTGGCGCCAAAACTTGGTAAGGGAATTTTGGACGGTTATTACAACTGGGGGGGGGGGGGGCAGCATTTAATGTGGTGATAAGTAGGTGTAGTGGGTTGGGCGGTGGTGTATGATGGGAGTTTGATGGGACCTGCAAGTGGTGGTGGTGGTGGGCAATACCAGGGAAGAAGGGCGGTTTGGTGGTTTTGAGGGGTGTTTGACTGGTTTTGACCAGGTCAAATAGTTTGACCCGACTTATAATATTAAGGGTGCAATGGGTTTGTGGTGTGAGCTGGTATAATTTGGGCCCAAGGATTAGGAAATGGGAATGGGCTAGTACATGGATTGGATAATGGAGTAGTATTATTATTTGTTTTTGGATCCGGTTTTGGTTTATGATTACACAAGGACTAGTTTTGTAATTTTGGCAAAGTTTGAGGTGTGGATTTGGCATGTTCTTTGAAGTATCTCAAAGGGTGTATAATGCCAAAGTATGATTAGTATAAGGTCCTGGCATGAATTTTCCAATTTATTTTCACCAGGGACTGAAACCGTCAAACTTTCAAACTTCAGGGACCATTTGTGTAATTTTCACCAAACTTTCCACCAAGGACCAATCCTGTCATAAAAGGTTAGTGCAAGGACAAAATTTGTTTTTCTCAAAGTTTTTTATATCCCAGGGACCATTTTTGATAATTTCCAAAGTTCAGGGACTAAACTTGACAATTTATGAAAGTTTGCACCAAAGGACTATTTGTGTAACTTTTTGATTTATAAGGACCTTTGGTGACTTTTTCAAGTTTTTAGAATGACCAGGGACTAGATTTGACAACTTTTGAAAGTTGGGGGACTGAAACTGCCAATTATGCAAACTTTGTGCGTTTTTCATCTGTTTTTGGTATTTTTGCATTTGAAACATGTAAAACACTTTCCTGGGATATTTTCACTATTTTGATTCATTATTGAGTGTTTTTGGATGTTTTGGCAGCTCAGAAACGGTAAAAATGATGAGTATTTACACACTCATCAGTCATCTCCTTCATAGTCACTCCAAGCACCACCCACTAAAGCTTGTTGAGGTTTGCTCTTGGGTGGTTTTGGACATTCTCTTACAAGATGACTTGTGTCTCCACACCTATAGCATTTTCTTTCAACTTTTCCTTTCCTATCATCACGATCTTTTCAGAAAGTTTTCTTGTTATCTTTAGGTTGCCTTAAAAACTTCCCTCTTCTACGAAAGAACTTCTTGAAGTCTCTAACGGCCATAGCATATTCCTCATCATCACTATTCGAAGTAGATTCTTCGTCATCACTTGATTGGACTCTAGCTTTCCAGGCAATGGACTTAACTTTTTGTTTCTTGCCTCTAACTAGTTCCGAATCTTTTTCCATTACCATTTCATGAACTTTGAGGTTTCCAATTAGCTCATCAAGTGACATGCTTGAAAGATCTTTGGATTCTTCAATTGCAGTCACTTTTGCTCTCCACTTCGGATGGAGTGCTCTAAGAAATTTCCTGACAAAGTTCTTACTACAGAAAGATTCATCAAGCGCTTTAAGTGAAGTAATAATAGTGTTAAACCTAGCAAAAGCATTATCAATAATCTCATCTTCGGAAATAACAAATTGTTCATATTGTTGAACAAGAAGATCAATTTTGTTATCTTTAACTTGTGAGTTTCCTTGATGAGTGACAATTAAAGATTGCCAAATATCTTTGGCGGTTTTACACATAAAGACTCTTTCATATTCTTTCTTAGGCAAAGCATTGTAAAGCATCATTTTAGCTTCATTATTTTTACCAATCAATTTCTTTTGATCATCATCTTTGATGTTAGTAACTACGTTATCACCATCAATGATTATATAGCATAAATCTATATCTTTAGATTTCACGTAAGTTTCAAAGCGGTTTTTCCGATATATAAAACCATTTGCTTCAAAGAGTGGCGGTCTTTACATAGATTGCCCTTCTTTGTAATTTTCAAAATCCATGGATCGTTTCAAGTTTTAAAACACAATATATTTTAAAAGCTTGAGTAACGTAGCTCTTGATGCAAATTGTGGAAAACTAGAAGGGGGGTTGAATAGTTTACCGTTTAAAATCTTTTTAACTTGTTTAATTAGCTTTGAAACTTTCCGTTTGATCAAAGATATATACATAAACACAATATATAACATGCAAGTAAATGAAAGAAATGATCAAACCACAACACAAGTATTTATCGTGGTTCGGCTACAAGGACTCTTTTTCCTTGCCCTACGTCCACGCCCCGAGTATCCAACTCGAGAGTTTCTTTCACTAGTCAACAAGCTCCTTTCACCGGCGGAGAAAACCTTACACGTCGCTTATACTTTTTACCGATACTAAGCTAGATGTCGAGTTCTTTACCAAGGGTACAACCACTCCCGTTAGTTCTTTTACAAGGGTACAACTACTCCTGATACACTTTGTATTTTGAGGACTAAAATACTAACCGATCACTACTTAAAATACACAATCAAATGAAGTGTAAACTACACAAGTCTACACAATGCTAAGCTAACAAGTCTTGCAATGTTGTGTTGAATATTTGTTACTTTTAATGAACTCGTGAATCTCTTTGCTACAAAAAGAAACTTCACATATGAAATATTAAAGGGTTAGATGAAAGAATGAATGAATGTGTGTAAATATGATGTAGAGTGATTAACCAAAAATCAACTTGTGGCTTGGTATTTATAGCAAAGCCTTCTGCAGGCCTGGCGGATACGGCGGAACTCTCAGATGGGTTCCGCCCGTGTACCCCCAGGGTTCCGCCGGGCTTGCAGTTGGTTTTGCAATAAATCTTGCAAACCAAACAATGTCACATCTCATTACACCTTGTAAACCAAACAATGTCACATCTCATTACCCCTAGTCAAACACATAACTTGCAAGCAAACACAAAGTTAGTCAAACACACTTTCTTTCCATAAATATATATTGACAAAACTTGCCATAAATGTGATGTGACATTTCTATTTTAAGAAATAAAAAGTGTTGTGTTTTATGAAATGTAAAATGTAGCAAAAGTCTAGTTTATGCAAGTCTTTAAAACTAAGATTATGTTTTACTTAGAAACTAAAGTTTACATTTTGTCGTTAACAAAACATAGCAAAGATCGTAAAATATAAATAACGTTTTTAGGCGATATTTGTATTAACACTTTCATTAAGTGTGTGACTTTTGGGAGATAAAAACCCTTGACGAATTTTGCTGTAAGTTTAGGGTTTCCAAGCCCTCTTTTCCTTCATGTTCGATTGAAGATAAGTCTTCCTTTTAATCATTCAATATGTCTATGTGTTGTTTAACTAATCATTTGTCTTGTCTTTTAATTAACATGCTAGCGTAATTCTCTTTGTGTTTACTTAGATCTAATGAAACCTAGTTGTTGATTATTGGTTGATTGGTTGTTATTAGTTGATTTGGTTGATTGATTTTCACGTTAGGCTTAAGAAAACTGGCCATACTTCTACATGGTAATAGGCTTGAACGTCTTAAGAAACGTAATCAGATTTGTACTATGATGTTATTGGTTGTATTTAATGCATAAGTAACTGTTTACGAGGCCTGGATAGGAAGAGATAGAAGCTTATAGATTGGGGAAGGATGTACACAGCCCCATGACTGGTATTAAGGAATACAACCCTTCATCCAAACAACTATAACAAATCAATTAATCGGTAAGAGATAACTACGGAGTAGTGAAGTCTAAGTAAATACATTTTTCCCATTATAAGAAGTTCACCACAATTTACTTTTCTGTTATTTTATTTTATTTTGCATTTGTAGTAATTTTGGGTTAGTTGACTAGCAACTAGTTCCGCCCACTCTACCAAAACCTGAGATTTTTACTTGCTTTCCTAAAAATACAAAAATACAAAAAGAATCATCCCTCACCTCTAGACCTAGTTTAAGTAGTTTTTAATCCTAACGACACTATTCCCCTAGAGAACGATGTAATACAGAATACAGATGAAATTGTGCCATATATCAAGTAAGTATTACTAACACATGTCTATTTCGTTGCTTAAAATGTTGCATCAAATATAATAATCAAATACATTGTTTTGTTTCAGCTGACACAAGTGATTTTTGAAAACAAAATACCCGGGTAAAAAAATGGCATTGCTGGAGAATGAGCACACTAAATCTTTTGCTAAGTGGTTACACGAAGAGGTAATTACTCGTATGTTGTTTATACTACTTGTTTGTCTGTTGATAAATATAAGTGAGTTGTTCCTACAATTCAAAGGTAATATATACTTGTAATGAAAGTTAAGTTGAGAGAGAGTTAGCAATATCCAAAGATAGTGTATCAGAAACTGTGAAGTGGATATCATTTGGGTATACATTTCGTACAAAAAGTAATGATGGCATAGTTAACCAGAACAGTGGGGTTAGTGTTGAGGCAGCAGATCTTCACATATCCAAAGAAGTTGCAACCACAAGAAAAGCATTTTATTATGGGATTTTACAAGAGATGTGGGTACTAGATTACCGTTTCATGCAAATTCCTCTTTTCAAATGTGATTGGGTTAATTCAAAAAATGGTGGGGTCAAACGCGATACTCTTGGTTACACATTGGTAGACCTGAATAATTTAGGCCACAAGAATGATCTGTTCATATTAGCCTTACAAGCACGACAAGTTTTTTATGTGAAAGACCAGGCAGATAAAAAATTGTCTATTGTCTTTAAAACACCTACCAAGAATTACAAAGATACGTATGACGATGTCGATGAGGAATTTAGTACAGTCATTCACGAGCAAAATGATAACATATTGCCGCGAATAAATCCACAAGCAAAAGATGCCTACTATCAAACCGACTATGAAGGTATTGTTATATGAAAATCAAAGTGAAGCACATGTCATTCTTAAGCTGTAACACTCTGTTTAGGGATTTATTTTTGTCTGCAAAACCTATTTAAGCTTTTGTTTTGCTGCAATACTCTTTTAAAGAATTTATGTTGTTGTTGTTGTGTTAATTGTTTAGTTCGTACTTGCGAATACTCTTTTAAAGGGTTCCAGATTATACAAAACTATAATTTCTGGCATCATAAACTGTGTACTAGCAGTATTAACTATGTACTACCAGTAGTAAACACCCTGCATATTTTTGTTATAGTTGTCTTGTATATGCAGTTTTCATGTATGTGGTTATGCCTTTATATAGTGCAGAGTTGAAAAAAACAGTGTTTGGTATGAAAGATTCTCAATTTTAGGCACTTTGTTGAAAAAACAATGGTTGTAAAAGTAGTCAATGTGCAGTCATGACTAATAGATTGAACTCAATTAAGTGAATATCAAATTACATAAGTTATCAGAAATGTGTGACCATATTTATCGAATTGTGACTACACTTAAGTAATGTGTGACAAAATATGACTATGATTTAGTCACACAAAAACTCAATGTGACTAATATCAATGTTAATGATAACTCATGACTTCACACTTTGCTATAAATAATAGTCACATGAATATTTCACAATGTGACTATTTTGAATGTATTGGTAACGAGTCTTGTAGCTAGACTCAAAGTCATGCCCTATCCTATGTGAGTGAGCTCCTCATCGAGGACATCTTTAGGATCGAATTTAGGTTTTAGCTTCCTATCGGTACGTTTTTTCTGGTATGACTTTTCAAACTTCTCTCCATCCGGATCATATAATGTCATCTTTATGTGCCATGATCCATCTCCTTCCTTAGGTGGCTTATTCCAATTCAACTTACATTTATCACCCTCGCTTTTCCACTTATTCATTCCTATGTTAATGGGTAAGACTCTTAGGAATTCAATCATCTTTCTAAAAACTAGAGGATCTACAAATGGGTCCAATTTTGTGTCCCTAGCCAAGAGTTGTTCTACCGTGTGTGTTCGGTTCACAAATTCCTCTTCTAGGTAAAATGGGCGTTAGGGTCCTATGAAGTCTCTATTAACCCAAGGTCCGTATCTAGAAGGTCTCCTATTTATATCTACCTAATGAGGTGTTGGTTCCTCGTTAGTATCATAGGTGTGTTTCTTAACATCGTATATCGACCAAGTTTTGCCTTCTCCTACCGCTATTTTGGATTCCTTACAATCAATCATTGCACTTGCAGTAGGTAGAAATCCTCTTCCTGTTAGCAAATGGCATGTAGAGTCACTAACCATATCAAGGACGTGGAAATCGGCTAAAATAGTTAGTCTTCCTATGTGCACTAACAAATCCCTTACCCCAACCGGATATGCGACACTTCCATCCGCAAGACCTATGATTAATTCCTTCTCAACTAATTTACCTGGCTTAAGAGTGGTGTAAAGGGGCAACGGAAGTAGATTTAGGCTTGACCTAAGATTGGCTAATGTGTCAAAAGCCTCAGAGTTTCTGATCTTGCAAGGTAGAACAAATATGCCCGGATCATATAATTTCTTAGGTAACTTATTTTAAACGAAGGTGGTACCTTTTTTGCCTAATTTAAGCTTCTTCTTGTATTTTTCCAAAAGGGCGTTGTAGTAAGGAGCACGAGCTAAAACATCAATAACCGGACATTCAAGGTGGAGCTCCTTGAATTCATCATCAAGGTTTTGAATAGGAGGTGTTTCAATTACTTTGTTAACCGACTTTTTATTGGTGGTTTCATCATGTTGGTCTTTTTTAAGAACTTGAGTTTACTTGAAACATGTGCTCATAGCATTGACCGAATAGTATTGTGGGCAAGAACTAGGAGACGAAACTGAAGAAATTGCGTTAACGTTTAGTTTCGGGTTCTTGACCGTGTCGCTTGGGAGTGCTCCCATTTCTCGGTCATTGAGAACTTTCAACAAGGTGTCAATTTTATTTGCCATCTCACTTTGTTTTTGTTTGAATTCGGACTCAAACTTAGCAAAATGAGCTTCTTGAGATGCCATAAAATTGGACATCAATCCTTCAAAGTTATTGGTACTACCATAGTTGTTGGAAGGATTGTTGTTGAAAGTACGGTTTGAGGATGAACCGTTTGATTGAGAACGATTAGGTGGATTGGAAGGATTGTTTGAGGGCGTTTTTTAGTTTTGTCTCCACCTAAAGTTTGGGTGATTTTCCAAGTGGGGTTGTATGAATCACCGTAAAGGTTTGGCTCGGGTTTGAAAGTGTACCACTTTTCTCCCGCTCGTCGGTACGCGATGATGTGTAGTCCGCAAAAGCTTGTTCGGGGAGTTCCATGCAATCAAGAGTGTCGTGGGGACCACTACATTATTTACACGAAGAAGTGATTTTGTTCACTTGTCTTGAAGGTTTAGGAGCTTCATAGGATTTCATGAGAAACTTGACTTGGTCCTCAGGTTCCATGATCCTATGATCAAGAATGGTTGAATTATTCGAAGGCAAAGATATTGCCTTGACCGTTTTGTTCAAATCACGGGGATCATTTCAACATTCGTTGTCATAAAGAGCAAGATCTTCTATGAGTTCCCAAGATTCTTCCGCACTCCGATCACGTAGCTTACCACCGGCTGCTTGGTCAATGGTTTGCCTCATGGATTGATCGACATGATCATAGAAGATTTGGACTTGAAGCCAAAGATCAATACCATGGTGAGGGACGTTTTGGAGTAAGTCCTTGAACTATTCCAAGCTTCGTAAAGGGTTTCGCCTTGATGTTGTTGAAACATCAAGATGTCATTCCTTAACTTGGTGGTTCTTCCTGGTGGGAAAATTGAGCAAGGAAACGAGAGGTGAGATCATCCCAAGAGGTGATGGATCCCGCGGGTAAACACTCAAGCCGTTGACTAGCTTGGTCACGTAGAGAGAATTGGAAGAGACGCAATCAGGTCGTCTCTCGAGTTTCAACATCAAGGTCTATGGAATCTACAATTTAAAGAAAATCCGTGAGATGTTGGTTTGGATCTTCGGAACGAAGTCCATGGAATGCACATCCGCTTTGCACCAACCAGATGGTGTCGGATCGCAAGGGAGACACATTGGCTCCTAGAGTGAGCTCAATGGTATTTCGATAGCCTTGGTGGCTAGGACGGGAGTATTCTCCTAAAGTGCGTGCTCTAGGAGGTTGGTTTGGTTATGGTGGATTTTGTTGTGGTGGGTTGACGGGATCAAAGATATAACCACCTTCCTTGATGGCGGATGGTAATCGTTATGAACAAAGAAACGATGAAAGAAGATAGACTAAAGAAATCCTATTAAAATAAAATAAAAATCTCACTAGAAAGGAATCTAGTGAGTAGACCTAATAAAGATAAAATTCAACCTAAGCAATAACTATTCCCCGACAATGGCACCAAAAACATGATGCGTGTTTTGCAACCTTGCAAAAGGTTTTACTTCTCATGGGATCTTGAGAAACTTGCAATCCCCACCAGGCAGTGTACCTGACCGATGTAGTATAGTGAGTGGCAAGTACCGGGGGATTGATCGTTCTCTCAAGGAATAGTGTTCGTTAAGATTGAAACTAATATAACTAGGTCTAAAGGTGAGGGATGATTCTTTTTGTATTTTTATATTTTATGGAAAGCAAGTAAATATCTTGCGTATTGGAAGAATGGGCAGAATTAGTTGCTAGCCAACTAACCCAAATAACTACTTAAACAATAAAATAAAATAACAAGAAAATAAATTGGTAGGAACTTCTATATGGAGAAAAGCATATTTACTTATATTTCATTACTCCCTAGTTATCTTTTATTGACTAATTGATTTGTCACAATTGCGTGGATGAAGGGTTGCATTCCTTAATACCATTCGTGGGGCCGTATATGATCTTCCCCAACTCTATAAGTTTCTATCTGTTCCTATGGCGACAAGTTTAGTATCATATCATGGCCTCATTAATAGTTACTTATGCATTTAATACAACCAATAAAACCATAGTGCACATCCGATTACGTTCTTAAGACGTTCAAGCAAGTTACTGTATAGGAGATTAGCCAGTTTTCTTAAGCCTAACGCTAAAATCAATCACCCACAACAATTAATGACAAACCAACAATCAATAATCAATAACTAGGTTTCATTAGATCTAAGTAAATACAAATAAACCTAAGCTAGCATGTTAATAGAAAGAAAAGCATACAAGATAATCA
The DNA here is from genome assembly GCA_030686995.1 of Artemisia argyi. Taxonomy (NCBI): domain Eukaryota; kingdom Viridiplantae; phylum Streptophyta; class Magnoliopsida; order Asterales; family Asteraceae; genus Artemisia; species Artemisia argyi. The sequence continues at coordinate 97,950,222 of CM060676.1, read as the reverse complement.
AACAACGCATATACCTATTGAATGATTAATGGATAAGTTATCTTCAATTAAAAATGGGTGAAAGAAGGGGTTTGAAACCCTTACAGAAGCTGTAAAATCGTCTAGGGTTTGTTTGACAAAAGTTCCTCCTTTAATGAATGAAAAATCCAAAAATATATATAGAATATACAAGCTGACGGCGTCACCTTTTGGGTCGTGATGCCGTCAAGTCGCCGCCGTACATCTTCTCAGATTTCCTAGATCTACTCTTGACGCCCTCTAGTTCAAAAGGGTTCTGGCGCGTCTCTCTTTACGTTAACACGTGACGGCCTTGGCGTTTTATAACGTGACACCGTCACGTGTAATCTTCCAAATTTCTTTCTGGCGCATCAAGTGTAAAGCTATTATCCACCTCTTTATCTTCATATGACTTTGTCTTTTCCTTAACTTGATGCTCCAAAAATGTCCAAAATGTTCAATTTTCCAGAATTCTTCTCCAAAGTACCTAAATTGACAAAAGAAACGATTTGAGGTAATATTTGATCATAAAAACACAATTTAGGGCTTAAATGACCCCCTAGAAGCGTAACAAATTTCTCCTTATCAGACCTTCAGGTTAATCATAGGTCAGATATAAGAAATCTCTTAGATGCAATCCAGGAACTTAAGAATAGCAAATAAGGCTAGTAGTGTGGTAATTTATGTCCTAGAATCCTAAGTATGTATAGTTTTAGACGTGTAGCATAAACAAGTGTACCTGTTAAGGTTTCACTTTGTAAGATAAGTGTGTTAGTTGCTTCTAATATATCGAGGTTATAGTATTTCCCCATACCTAGTTGACTATTCCGTGCTAAGATTTCTTAGGTATTATATTTTGGTAGATTTAGAATTACTATATACTTTATACCCTTTAGTTATCCCAAGCCTACCCTAAGAGCTAGAAACTTAGATTTCGAATCTCATGAAGAGTTTACGTCATCATCGATAGGATCTTTATTCCCAGTTAGATTAGCTATACCGACTATTTCTTTAAGGAATCTATGACTAGGAATTTAGATACTTCACTATGGATCATACCGAGACCTTAAGCTAGTTCCTAGAAAAGTTAATGCTTATTAGGATTCCCATCATTAGTTTTATACTTCCATCCCTCCATTCTATCCTACAACGTTCTAAGCGTTAAAACTTGTATTTCTAATCTTATGTTTCCCCGCAATGTTCTATTAGTTAGGACATTGTAAGAATATCTACGTCGATCTCATTATCGTCATTATGGTCGACTTATGATATTATTCCTTTCTTAATCCTCCGTCTTCCCTCTATAATGTTCTGTTAGTTAGAACTTGTATCGAACAAAATATCTCTGTTAGAATTCTCATAATTTTATATTATGCCCGACTTATGCTATTCTTATTCCTGGCTATCTGTCAGTTAGTGATAGAATGGCACCGACTAGGAGGACGTCTATGTCTACTACCCCCGCCATGACTCCGGATGCCATTAGGCAACTAGTTGCTGACAGTGTAACTGCGGCAATAGAATCCAGAGCTGCTAACATGGCTAACGCTGATACCCCCTAGAAACCCCGAGCCGAGAGAAATTCCTGTAGCAAAGAAGAGTAGCTACAAGGAATTTATGAGCTGCCAACCTTTCAATTTCAAAGGTTCAGAAGGTGCTGTAGGATTAGTCCGCTGGTTTAAACGAAGCGAATCAGTGTTTGCCCATAGCAACTGTACTGAGGACTGTAAAGTCAAGTTTGCTACCGGTACTCTTACAGAAGAGGCTTTGTCCTGGTGGAACTCATATGCCCAACCGAGGGGTATTGAGGAAGCTTATAAGACCACTTGGACTAAGTTTAAGAATCTTCTGGTTTAGAAATACTACCCTCGGACTAGGGTCAAGAAAATGGAGGATGAATTTTATAACTTGACAGTTAAGGGGAATGATATAAAAACTTACATTAGGAGATTTCAGGAGCTGGCAACATTGTGTCCCACAATGGTGCCAACTGTTGAAAAGACAATGGAAGTTTTTATTGGAGGTTTGCCTCGTAGTATCGAGGGGAATGTTACTGCCTCTAAACCTAAAAGCTTAGAAGAAGCCATAACTATCACTCAGAGGTTAATGGATCAAGTAAGAAAGCATAATTCTGTGCCAGAGCCCTGAGACAATAAATGAAAGTTTGATGATCGAAGATCTTTTAACAATAATAACAACTTTCGTAACCCTAACACCAATACCAATAATCATACGAACCCTAACAACTTTCGGAGTAGATCCTGACAAAATCTCATTTCTTGTGTCAAAACCGAAAGGTTTATTTCTCGGGGCTACCCAGTCTTTGTTACCCAAGTAACAGAGACAAAGCCAAATGAAAACCGGTAAGAAGATATCCCCGTAGTTAGGGAATTTCTCAACATTTTCCCTAAGGATTTACCTGGACTTCCTCCCGTCCGCTAGGTAGAATTCCAAATCGACTTAATTTCCGGATTGGCACCTGTTGCCCAATCACCCTATAGATTAGCTCCTTCAGAGATGAAGGACCTATCTGAACAACTCTTAAAAGTAACCAATAGGGGTTTCATCCGTCTGAGTACATCACCCTGGGGAGCTCCTGTCTTATTCGTAAAGAAGAAAGACGGATCTTTTAGGATGTGTATCAATTATCGTAGGTTGAATAAACTCACCATTAGGAATCGTTACCATTACCCAGGATCGATGACTTATTCGACCAACTTCAAGGGTCACGCGTCTATTCAAAATTTGACTTAAGATCTGGTTATCATCAACTGAGAGTTAGGGATGAGGATATTCCTAAAACTACTTTCAGGACAAGGTTTGGACACTATGAATTTCAAGTGATGCCATTTGGTTTAACAAATGCACCTGCAGTTTTCATAGATGTCATGAATCGGGTGTGTAAACCGTATTTGGATAAATTTTTTTATAGTGTTCATAGCTGATATCCTTATCTATTCTCGTAACGAGGAAGAGTACGCTACTCATTTGAGAATAATCATTGAATTACTCAGAAAAGAGAAACTTTATGCAAAGTTCTCTAAGTGTGATTTTTGGATTAGTGTCATGCAATTTCTCGGACACTTGATAGATAATCAAGGAATTCATGTCGATCCGCCAAAATAGAAGCCGTTTGGAATTGGTCATTTTCCACGACACCCACCGATATATGCCAATTTTTATTATTAGCCGGTTACTACCGTAGGTTTATCGAAGGTTTTTCAAGGATTGCAAAACCTTTGACTAAGTTAACCCAGAAAAACACAAGGTTTGTCTGGGGAAAGGATCAACAGTTAGCTTTCCAATTTCTAAAGACGAAGTTGTGCGAAGCTCCAATATTGGCATTACCCGAGGGTAACGATGATTTTTTCATTTACTGTGATGCCTCTCATTAAGGATTAGGAGTTGTACTGATGCAAAGGGATAAGGTCATTGCCTATGCATCACGACAACTCAAAACCCTTGAGAAAAACTACACCACCCACGACTTAGAGTTAGGAGCCGTTGTGTTCGATCTTAGAATATGGAGACATTATCTGTATGGCACAAAATGTACGGTTTTCACCGATCATAAAAGCCTACAGCATATTCTAAAACAAAAAGAGTTGAACATGAGACAACGTCACTCGCCGATTACGACTGTGGGATTCGTTATCATCCTAGCAAGGCTAACGTAGTAGCAGATGCCTTGAGCCATAAGGAACGAATCAAACCTCTTAGGGTTAGATCCTTAGTTATGACTCTTCATCCGAACTTTTCCTCTCAAATTCTTAGAGCCCAAAACGATGCCCTTAAGGCAAAAAATCTTCCGTCTAAGAACTTTTGAGGAATGGACAAGGCTTTTGAAGCCCGTCTAGATGGAACTAGTTGTATCAAGAATCGGAGTTGGTTACCATATTTTGATAAGATGTATCAGGATCTGAAGAAACACTATTGGTGTCCTAACATGAAGGCAAATATTGCTGAATATGTAGGCAAGTGTTTAACGTGCTCCAAAGTGAAGGCTGAGTACAAGAAACCATCCGGTTTACTGATACAGCCTGAGATTCCCATGTAGAAGTGGGAAAGAATCACGATGGATTTCGTTACAAAACTCCCTAAGACATCGAACGGACATGACACCATTTGGGTCATAGTCGATCGTCTTATAAAATCCGCTTACTTCATCCCTATCCGAGAAACTGATAGTATGGAAACCCTTACAAGGTTGTACCTAAAGGAAATAGTTTCCCGGCATGGAGTGCCAATATCTATCATATCGGATCGCGATACTCGTTTCACCTCTAGATTTTGGCAATCTATGCAAAGTGCCTTAGGTACTCAGATAGACATGAGTACGACATATCACCCACAGACCGACGGTCAAAGTGAAAGAACTATTCTCACACTCAAAGATATGCTTCGAGCTTGTGTGATTGATTTTGGAAAAGGATGGGAAAGACACTTACCATTGATCAAATTATCTTATAACAATATTTATCACTCTAGTATTAGGGCCGCACCTTTTGAAGCACTTTATGGTAGAAAGTGTAGATCCCCTGTCTGGTTGGCCGAAGTTGGAGAAGTTCAACTCACGGGTCCAGAGATAATCCATGAGACTACTAAGAAAATTGTTCAAATCCGTAGGCACTTGCAAGTTGCAAGAGATAGGCAGAAAAGTTATTCTAACATTAGGCGTAAATCCTTAGAATTCCAAGTAGGAGATCATGTCATGCTTAAGGTATCACCTAGGAAAGGTGTCTTTGGTTTCGGTAAGCTAGGAAAGCTTAATCCAAGGTACATTGGCCCATTTAGGATCTTAGAGCAAATTAGTCCAGTGGCATACAGACTTGAGCTTCCGGAAGTCCTCAGTAATGTACATGACACATTTCACATCTCCAACCTTAAGAGATGCCTATCCGACGAATCTCTCGTCATTCCTTTGAAAGAGCTCCAGTTGGATGATAAGCTCAATTTTAGACGAACCCTTAGAAATCATGGACCAAGAGGTCAAAAATCTAAAACACCATCGGATCCCTATCGTTAAGGTACGCTGGAACTCCTAAAGAGGACCAGAGTATACCTGGGAATGAGAGGATCAAATTCATGCCAAATACCCTCATCTTTTCCCCCACTATCCTCCTACTCCTAGGTAAATCTCGGGATGATATTTCTCTTTTAGGAGGGAAGACTGTAACATCTCACAAAACTCACTTAGGTTACTATACTTATCCTATCTATATAGCACTTTTCAGGCTAAAATTTTTGCTTTAGCTATCACCACTATGCCTTAGCTATCACCACTATACCTTAGCTATCCTCACAATAACTTAGCATAATGCTAAAACACAATTCCCCACTACACATATTTCATTACAATTCCCCGTAAGTATCATTACTTATACCTACTATGTAAAGTAGCTTACATAGCCCCCTAGACGACTCACGCAACCACTATTGCCAAATATCATCAAGGTTATGCCTTGTAAATCTCCTAGTATATCAAGCCTAAGTTCTAAACATCATTTCAACAAGTATTCTATCACTCTAGTATACTATAGCCATTACAAACCATAAACAAGCCTTATGTGTGTACGGTTATCTCTAAAACCCTAATTTCTTATCCAAACTAGTTTGAAAGTGTTCAAGGATTATTTATAGGATATCTTAGCTACATTACCTCACTAAAACCCTAGTACCACTATTCCTAGCTCATAGTACAAGTCCCTTAAGCACATAACCTTAAATAGGCTTTATAGTCCTGAAACTAGGTCAAAACCTTCCTGATTCTTTAGAATAAGCTACCACAACTTAGGAAATGATTCCTAAACCTTAATCATAGTCCCTAAACCCTAGATAAACTCCTTAAGCTTCCTAAGTACCTAAAGCACCTCAAGCTACCTCCCTAGTAGCTTACCCTCCTCCTTAACATCACCAAGCACCCTAGCACACACCACCATAGGAGCTTACAAGTAGTTGCATCACCTACTTGTGTTTACTTTGAAACTGCCACCCCTAGGTGTCACCACCACCATCTCCATGCCCCTAGCTACTACCATAGCCCTCCTTAGTCACCCTCTAGCTGCCATGAGTCACCCCCTCCTCATTACACCATGTAGCTATTTCTTGCTCACTACAGCTCCATACGCCTCAACACTTCAAACCAGACCTCCACTTCTTTCCACCTTCAATTTTCTATAACTAGTAGTAGTACATGACCCATAGAAGCCCTAGGAGTCAAAAGAATCAAGCCACGAACCCCTGTCGAAGTGAAAACCCATCAAGAAAGCCCTAAACCCTCATTAACCCTAGTTTGACCCAAGTAAGCTTAATCTTTGATCCTATTAGCTTTAGTACTGACCTATTATGATACTTAGGAGTATTAGATCACCTAGGAACCCATGAATGAGCCTTGACCATTTTCATTTTATCGATTTCATTTCTAAACCCTAAATTGAGTCAAAACCATGTTTTTCATGCAACGAGCCCTTTTCATGAGCCATGAGCTGGTCTAGGATACTTTACTAGGCTTATATTAGTTAACCATAAGCTATGAAAGCTTTTTGTTTCATAAAAATATAGTTTATATAGAGAAAGGACTAGTTTTGCAAATGTTTTCATGCATAGGGGTATATATTGTAACTTTCTAAAAATATTATGTCTAGGGACTATTTTTGCCATATCTTAGAAGTATAAAGTGTTAGGACCTATTTTGTAAAGTTATATAGTATAAGGATGTAGTTATATATAGTTATTACCGTTAAGAACTAAAACCGTAAAAGTTATTAGGTTAAGGGTATATTATGTCAATTAGTAAACTTAAGGGTATATTTGAAGTATTTTCATAAATATAAAAACCTATTTTTTTTTAAAATAAAACATAACACAATACTAGGGAGCTTCATGTGGGGTTTCATTTGGGTATTCATTTTGATGAGTTTGCTGGGTTTACGAGTTAAAGTACCCTGGCTCCTCAAACGTTTACTACATGACCTCTAGATTATGATGGTCCAAACAGTGTTATGTTCTATTTGTAACCTAAGCATATAACAATATAACACAATACTAGGGAGCTTCATGTGAGGGGTATAATTGCCTTTGGATTATGATGGCCCGAACGGTGTTATATTATATCTAAATCTAGAAAACCTTAAGAATACTTAATTATGAGAACTTAGAATGCACCCACTCAGGCTTGACATACACACTACACCAGGTTGCGTGAGTAGGCCATCTAGTAGCACCGACACTCATCTATAATCCTAGGTGAGTGTTCAGAGCCTCACTTTTTAAATGCTTTGCAAACCCCGTGAGGGGGATACATGCTTTAAATTGAATACAAGTCTTTTTCTTTAGTTATTGTATGAGTACCTACTATGCCATCATTACATTACACCCAATTTCATGAACCATAATCACTTACGAGTGAATGCGAGTATAGTGAATAGATCTATTTGGAGTTTGACAACTCCCGTTGGTTTGCCCCTGACGGGTCCCAATAGCACTATATTTAAGAACTAAAAGGGTTAACCTTGGAAAGTTAATCCTTATTACTTCCCGTCAAGCAAGGGTCTGCAGTGCCCCATGACCTGGACATGTTAACGTGGGGTGTCATGAGCTTAGTGCAATAATACTCTCTCATTACTTTTCCACAAACCAAGGGTTTCAGCTAAACCCTGTGGAACTTGTATTCAACCCTATAACAACCTAAACCTATAACTCTCACTCAACCTTAGTTTTGACCTTTAAGCATGTTATCCTAGGTAACTGGGCCCTTAGGACTTAAGGCACTGAGTGGCACTAGATATGAGGATGTCCAGACCTATTATCATTTATAATCTTTTACTTTACACCAAGTTTGTGGGACCTATGTTTTGGAAAATTTTATCTTTTACTGTAAAACTCTGATGAATAAATGAATGGTAACTCTTTACCTACAAAAACGTCTCTTTTGAGTCGTTTTCTATTATTGTGACTATGTTTCCATGAGTAATACCCCAAGATCTAGCTTCCGTTGCTATCTATGAATTGGGGGTGTTACAGTTATACATATAGAAAACATGAAATATGACTCAAAATAAACTAAGTGTTGAGAAACACTTACTACACCTTCAAAGGTGGGTCGTTTAAGTTCTGTTGAGACATGGGGAGGACTCGAGAGCGTGTGACTTGATTTTTGGCACACCAGGGACTTAGGAGAGGCTCTTGGATGACTTGGTTGAGCTTGGGATCACCTTGTGGCTTCTATGTTACTTCTCGGTATCAACAGTGAGCAAGGGAGTGTTTGTTTGAGTTATACGTAGGAGTAGATTACATGGGGGTATATTAACATGAGATAAGGACTCAAGTGGATAGGACAAAGAGGATATGGCAGGGATAACAAGTAGGGGCAGGTAGAGTAGCATGATTGGCTCACAAATTGGTTATCCAAGTGTGCGAAGGGTTGTAAGTTTTAGTTTGAGTGAGATGACGAAGCATAAGTTTCTAGATGATCGATTTTATTTTGAGTGTTATGTAAAAAAGGTGAGAAAGAGTTGTGTTGAAGTCTTTTAGTCCGTATGTGGTCAACAGATGAAGTGGGAAAGTGTTTAAGGGCACGTTTGGTAGCAGAAATGTTCAAAGGGGCCGTTTGGGTGTTAACGTGACCAAAACACAAGTTGGTGATCGAGTTGTAATCTAGGGGTGTTGTGATCGATTATTGATAGGGTTAAGTGGTACTTAGAGTCATTTGTGAGATTTGTGGAAGTTGTGAAACACTTAGGAGTCCAAATGAGCTAAACGTAACCAAAATAAATAGTTATAGGTCGAGTTTATTGATGTGAGGTCTTGGGAGTGTATAGAAGTGTTTAGCATAGGTCATTTGGCTTATCATGCATAATAACGAGTTTCTAATTGGCTTAGGAGGTCTCATGCACTCTTGTGTATGTTGTGATAGTTTGTTGGGTACGTTTGTATATATATTGAGACACAAGAGAAAAGTTAGGACACGTTTTTGAGTTGAGAGACTTGTGAGTTGCCTAGGAACACTTAGGAACTCATTTGAGTGGTTTTAGAGTACAAGAGAATCAATAGAAATGCGTTTAACATAAAATGACCCAAGTTGGACATGTTGTGAAGTTGAAGTGACCTCGATAAGCTTTGCTATTGTTTCTCTGTTCATTTATACGTATTATGTTGAGATATAAGTTGATCTCGATTCTTTTGTGGGTGAACAATGAGTTTGTGTAATTTATTCCATATGTTGATTGTGTCGATTTTGAATACAAGAGCCAAAGTGATCGTGTGTTCATCTATGTATCGTATACCATATTTTTTTTATGGATCGGGCTTGTCATTGGGCTTAGGGAATAGTTAGCCCATATATAAGTTGTATAGTTTGATCCGTGTGGTTGTATTTGGATTTCATTTCATGGGCTAGCAATTATGGGGCCCACTTGAGTGTAAAATAGTTACATTGGCAATGTGGGGCCCACTGTGAGAAAAGTGGGTCCCAGGGGTTGTGAGTGTACTGTGTTGCATAGGTGATCAAAATTGATTCATAGTTTGTGTTGTACACTGTCCAGGATATTGTGGTTGCGTGAGAGCTCATTCTAGAGTTGTGTGAATCACATAACATATATTGATTTGTAGTTGCATAGTGTAAACAAAAGTTTAAAATTTTGCCTAAAAATGGGTGTGTGAACAGTAACACACAATTACTTCATATTTAGTGTTTATTAATAACTGGGGTTTTTCACAGGATATTACATCGACACTCTACTTACCAACTAACTACATTGATTGGGTACACTGCTCGTTAGTGTGTGTTATAGGTCAAGTCGGCTAAATAGAAATTTAGAATTCATTAAGAATAATCTATACCTACAACGATATACACACGCGCATCAAATTTTTGGCACCGATGCCAAGGAGTGAATTGTTTAATATCTAAATATCTATTAGTATTTTAATTAGGTTTTTAACTTATTTAGTTTTTAATTGGTAACTGTAACACCCCCAAAATATCGCAGCGGAAGACTGTGTCATAGGGGTGCTACTTCATAATACAAAGTACAAGGTATAGAAAACGAACTCTAAATGAGACGTTTTGAAAAGTTACCATTCGATTAATAAATTCCGAGTTACAAACTTGAGTTCCATAATACAATACATAAGAGTTTTAAAACATATCGAATGGTAAAGATAAAAGCATAAGTCTTCAAAACATGCCAAGCGACTCTATGCTCCATGCAACAACTATCACCTTACAGACCTGAGATAAACATGCTAAAGTGTCAACACGAGGTTGGTGAGTTCATAGAGTTTGTCTTAAAACAGTTGAAAAAGCCTCAAAAGAATGTTTACACAGCAAAGGCATTGTGAATCCACTCAGTTGCAAGTCCCGCCATAAGAGACTTGCAACCTGTGTATTCATAACCCACTGCTAAAAATATAGTATAATAAAGACATGTAAAAAGTTCATCAAAACAGTTAAACAATTAGTCGTGAGTCTACACTTCATCTCCGAAGACCTCACGTTTATAATGTATCCAACATTCGCAAATGTTAGGATGCATCAAAGCCTCAATGGTCATCCAACAACTTAATTTGGAGCCACTGGAAGTCTCACAATTAAGTATAACGCAATCATGTATATATGAAATCAAGTATAATGCGATCAAGTATAAGACAATCAAGTATAACACAATCAAGTATAAAACAATCAAGTATAAATGTTTTGAGTATTTGTACAAGTAAGCAAGTAGTTGTGCATGTATCTCCCCCAAAGAGTTAAAACAAGTATGAAAAAAGTAGGGGCTATGACTCACCTTAAGCTTAAGCAATGAGAAATGAAAGTGGTAGTTGAATCTCGAAAGTCTCTAAGAACAGCCTATAATAGAACGTTGCGACTTAGGTTTGGAGTAACGTCTAAGAATACGAAGAATTTCCTATATATGTCTTGCAATATGTTCATGATGTAGTACTTAGTATATAGTGTAAGTCTTTGAATATAAATGGTTTATGAAACATGTATAGGTTGTATATCTCTTACTACCGTTCGGGCCGACATAATTCAGAAGTCATGGAGTAAACGTTCGAGGAGCCAGGACACTTTAATTCATAAATCCACAACTCATCTCGATGGCTTACTTAATGAACTCCTCACATGAGGCTCCCTACTATTGTAGTATTCGATAACATATATATAAGTTTTGATCCGAAAAGTTACATGTCTAATATTTGAATAAACTTAGGAAAGTTTATTTTTACATGAAGATTGTTATTAGGGTAAGTTTATATGGTCTTTGGTCATAGCTTCGCCGTGACCTTGGTCATTGTACCATGGTCTTGAGACTCAACCTTGGCTTTAGCCATGGTTGTGGTCTTGGCTTTAGGTCATTAGACCTCTTAGTCCCTTTCACTTGGTTAACAGTAACTAAAAAGCTAAAGTAACCAAGTTATATGACTTGAACACAAATGTATGAAAATGATTAACAATAAAGTAACGTAAAAATAAGACAATATTTTCCAACGTTTAATTCTTTATTAGAAGTTAATCAAAAGAATCGTACCCAAGTGTTTGCGGAATAACACTTGGGGTTGAAACGACAAGTATTGTATGGACTCCTCACTAAACTCAAACTATGTTGAGTGACAACTTAAATTACCCACTGAGCTATCTCAGGGGCTTGCGTTGTTCTTTGGAGGAGTAAAGTGGTTTGTGAATGCTTTGCATTAAGTGCACAAACTTGTCAACTTTTACTCCTCACATTTGCTTCCTATTTATACACAAGTATAGAACAACTAAATATACATTGGTCCTAAAGCTTCCTTAACAATATCTTGAAAGATATTATTCTTCTGGCAAGGAACCTTCATTGAGTTAGGTCCAAAAGGCACTTTCTGATGACAGACTGGTTTTAACCATTTGGGGAAAGTTTGACATTAAAGTGATAAAGCACTTTAATAAAGCAGCTCAGACTTTCCCGCCAAAACTTCAGTCTTCATGTCATCAGTCTTCAGTACGATTAAGTTGTTGAGGAGTCATGGGGTTCAGTGAGTTATTGTCATCCTCACTGAACCCATCACCTTCTTCTTGGCTTAGATCACACTTCACTGAGTTCCGCCTCACTGAATGGAGAACCTTTCTTCTTAGGCTCGGTCTTAGCATCCTGAAGGTGACTCACTGAGTTACTGTTCACTCAGTGACTTGTTTACACTTAGGGGATTTTACGTTCAAATCCTTGTTAGAAGATTTGGGGAATTCAGTGACCCAACAATCTCCCCTATTTGAACATAAAAATAGCCTAAGTGATACTTGATTCAGCATGAGTTGTCAGGGTACATCTTCTCTTGCTGAATGTTTGTTGTAATTGTAAGTAGGACATAACTATTTAAACAAAACATCATTTTATTTATAGCTATTACATTTTTCCTACAAATTACAAACAAAGTAAAGATAGTTGTTGCAGATCAGATATTCAGATGATAGCCAAGTCCCTCAATCTTAGCTTTCTTTGATCTCAGCAGGTGTTTCTCAGGATGCTTCTCAATCTTTTCCCAAAGGTCCTTACAGAACCTTTGGTTTGCACCACTTTGTATAGGAGAAGCTAACATCAGGTACGTTACCATTGCTGTGACCCCTGCCTTGTCTATATCAGACCATCTTTGGAAAGCAAGGTCTCCATATTCATCCGTAAAGCATAGACCTCGTTCAGGGTATTCAAGCACGGTGTTGTTCACGAAGGTGATTCCTTCAGGAACAGACCTATCACAATCCAATCCTGGGACCTTGATCTCAGGCTCAGATTCAATGTGCTTCCTTTTTCTTTTGGTGGCTGTTGATGAAGCAGTTCCTGTTGTTGGAGCAGGAAGAAGGGAGGGAATGTTGAGGGCTTCAGGCATTGCTCTCAGTCTGTCATACCTTTCACTCAGTGACTTGAGAAGTTGATCAACAACGGCACCATTTTTCTTGGCAATGATGGGGCGGAGTTCATCAAGTTCAGTAATCCCAAAGTCAGCGAATCTGAATGGGTTATGAATGTCCATGATTCTTTTATCAGCCCCCCTGAAGACAGTGATAATTGCGGGTTTGGTATTCCTATGGATTTTGATGTCAGTGATGGTTTCAGGCTTCAATCTTTCCTTCATCACCCAATGATATCTTTCAACCCTGGTCTTTCTGATTTGAGCTTGCCTTTTCAGCTTTTCTTCCCTTTCCCTTTTCAGAGCATTCATCTGTTCTTCCTGAGCCTTTTTAAAGGCTGCACCAGCTTGCTCAGTAGATAGTGCCTCAGTATCCAGACCAATCTTTTCAGCCTCCTCATGAACAACCTGTATCAGTTCAGGCTTGCTCAATTTCTCTTCTTCAGCTGCCTTTGTCGCTTTCTCAACTCTTTCCATGTAGTCTTGTATTTGGTCATGGGTGAGTTGATAGATTTTTCCATTAATTTCATATGGGACCCTGATAGGTTCATCAGGGTCAACTCTGACAATTTTGGAGGCAGGCTGGAGTCTTACTTCAGGTTCTGAGGTGGTGGCAATACTTTTTCCTCTGTCCTGAAAGAGAGTAGAGGAGACCGGTTCCTCTTGTGGTGGAACTTCTGTGATCGGTGTGGCTTCAGTGACATACTCCCCCTCAGTGTGAGAGGGCTGTCCAGCTCCTTGTTCATCAGTAATAGCGGGTGGTGTATGTCCCTCTGAATCTTTATCCCCCGTGACCCCTTCAGACACTGATGGGTGTTTCTCAGTGCCATCACTAGGAGCCGCGATTGTTGTGTCCCTATCAGCGGGTTGTATGTTTCCCTCTGAGTCTTTGGGATGAGTAGGGGTGCCCTCAGATAAAAGCTTTGATTTGCGAATGTCCTCATCAGGCAGATGAGTGGTTGAGTCCCCCTTTCCAACAGGCTTGTTCTGGCCTGTCGAAGGTTTAGGGACATGAACTCCCTGATGCTTGGGTTTTGATCTACCCGAGCCTTTAGCAGGATGTGATTGTTTGTGGACCCCCTTCTCAGTGGAGTAGTGCTGCCCCACCGAGGATTTAGGATCCCTTACTCCCTGAGACTCTGGTTGTGATTTGCCAGAGCCTTTAGCAGGATGTGAAGGTTTGGTTTGTTTTGGCTCAACTGTCTTGTTTATGACAGTAGAGTCTTTGGAAACGGGTATGCTCGAGGACACTGAGTGTGATGTCTCAGTGCCCTCCGATGGCTTTTGTTGCAGGCCTAGTGACTGGGTAATTATTCTCAGGGTGTCCGCAGTCAAGGGCGGTATTTCAGGCCCCTTTTTGGCAGCCTTAAGGTCAGAGGTCTCAGTGTCGAGTGACTTGGGTTGAGCCACCTTCCTGGACCCCTGTCCCTTCTTCCTCTTCACCTTTTTGGTGGGAGAGGGTACTGGTGATATAATATTGTCACCCTGGATAGCAGTACGCATATATTGGGTCAGGGTGACTGGTGTAACCTCTAGAGGGTCACGAGAGTAATTAGCCTTGTGTAACACTTCAGGCTCAAAACCTACTGCATCAGGCTTTGCATACTCAGACCCAAGCAAGTCTTGTAGGGCACAGGAAATGAATCTAGGGTATGACATAAGTTTTTGCCTAGACTTCCCCCCTAATTTTGCTATGAGGTCCTTGAAGATCAATTCTCCAATGTCAATAAATTTACCCTCAATGAGACTGAACAATTTCATTGCTTGAGTATTGTTCAATTGCTCAGTAGAGGATTTATTTCCCCCGAGGACTTGAATGACAAAGGTCATTATTATCCTCCAGGGAGCTGGGAACCAGGTCTTGATAATTGGGGCTTTGGATAGTAGGGCCCCTGGTGACACTTCAGGGTGAAGTTTTTCATAAGGCCCTAGCGTCAGTAAGACCTCCTTCACATCTTTATCAGATGGTGGGACAACGAAGGTCTGTGTGTAATCAAGCCCAGTGGCTTTGGCAAAAGTTTTATAGTCAAGAGTTAGGGACTTAGTTCCATTCTTGACTGTAAACTTAATTTTGGCCTCTTTGGGCACATCAGGGCTTTAAATCACTGTTGTGCACCAAAATTCCCTCAAATACTCAGGGTAGATGACTGAGGGGATCTTTGTGAATGCGGTGATCAGAAAGCAGTTTTGAAGGAACTTCACCACTTCCCTGTATTCAGGGAACCCTTCAGGGTAGGCAAAGTTCCCCACCACATTATTCTTGGTGAGGTCTACGCTTTCCATTTGGAAATCCACATTGGGTGTGTATTTTATGACCTTAGAAGAAGCCATTTGGTATGATAAAAGCCTGGTTTTAGTTAGAAAATGGGTATTGGTGAGGGAAACACACGCAGTTTTGAAAAAATACAATTTGCAAGAGTTTAGTTATGATTTTAAAAGCGTGTGTGTGTTTCCCTTTTTGTGGGGGTATTTATAGGGTAAGGATTTGGGTGGTGATGTTGCGGATACCAAAGGTTTAATTTATTTAACCGAAACGGCATAATAATTTTGGTTTGATATCCGCATTAAATATCACGATTCCCATTACCCTATTTTCTCTCACATCGTGGATGAACAGTTGTGCGGCTCTGCAAATAATGCACTTTTGCAGAGAGAAATTATCACAACTTTTGTGTGTGAGGGAGCATTTAATGCTCAGTGATGTTTGGTGAGAGGGATGTGGGGGCCCAAGGAGTGGATGCCAGTTGTGTAAGTGACATATATTCCTATATTTAATAGGATTCAGTTACCTACCTGGGACAATAACTGACTAAATACTTAGAGCATTTAGTTAGGGTATTCAATGCCATTTTTCATCCTGAGCCCCCTGAATGATTTTTCATTCAATAAAAATGAGTTTTCAGGAAGGGTGTGATCAGGGACCTAGAGAATTTATATCAGGCTGGAACACTTTTGATCGGTTTCCTGATTCTATGTCCAACATGCCCAATTCAGCTTTCAATCTTGTGAAAGTGGGTTCATCCAAAGGTTTTGTGAAGATATCAGCTAGCTGATACTCAGTGGGGATGAAATGTAGTTCTATTTCTCCATTTGATATATGGTCCCTGATAAAGTGGTATCTGATGTCAATGTATTTGGTTCTTTGATGAAGCACTGGATTGTTTGAGATGGCTATGGCACTTGTATTATCACAAAAGATAGGTACCATCTTATACTGAATGCCATAGTCACTCAGTTGGCTTTTCATCCATAGTACATTTGCACAACATCCTGCAGCAGCCATATATTCAGCTTCAGCTGAGGACATGGCCACTGACTGTTGTTTCTTTGTACTCCAACACACAAGTTTACCACCAAGAAATTGGCAGGATCCTGAAGTACTTTTCCTATCCATGTTACATCCTGCATAGTCAGAGTCAGTGTACCCTTTGAGATCAAATCCTGAACATTTTGGGTAATACAAACCAAGGTTTGGAGTACCCTTCAGGTACCTGATGATTCTCTTGACAGCAGTGAGATGTGATTCTTTTGGGTCAGCCTGGTATCTTGCACATAGGCAGACTGAGAATTGGATATCAGGCCTTGAGGCAAGTAAGTACATCAGGGAGCCAATCATTCCTCTATATTGGGTTTGATTCACTGATTTTCCAGTGAGATCAGGACCAAGGTTGTTTGGAGGAACCATAGGAGTTTTTACTGAAGAGCAGTCAGTGAGCTCATACTTCTTCAGTAGGTTCCTGAGGTATTTCTCTTGGCAAATGGATATTCCTTTTTCAGTTTGTTTTATTTGTAGTCCAAGAAAGTATGTGACTTCACCCATCATGCTCATTTCAAACTTTGTGGTCATAAGTTTTTCAAATTGTTTGCAAAGTTTGTAACTTGTTGAGCCAAAGATGATGTCATCAACATACACTTGGACAAGAATGACATCATCCTTTGTTCTGTAGATGAACAGTGTGTTGTCAATTCTTCCTCTGACAAACTTGTTTTGGATCAGGAAGGCTGAAAGAGTTTCATACCATGCCCTGGGTGCTTGTTTCAGTCCATAGAGGGCTTTGTTCAGCTTGTAGACATGATTTGGGTATTCACTACTTTCAAAACCAGGAGGCTGTTGCACTTAAACATCTTCTTTGATGTTACCATTCAGGAATGCACTTTTAACATCCATTTGGTACACTTTAAAGTTAATGTAAGTTGCATAGGCAAGGAATATCCTGATGGCTTCCATTCTAGCAACAGGTGCAAAGGTTTCCTCATAGTCTATACCTTCCTGTTGATTATATCCTTTGGCAACCAGTCTTGCTTTGTTTTTGATGACTGTGCCATTCTCATCAGTCTTGTTCTTAAAGACCCATTTCATACCAATGATTAAAACACCCTGGGGGCATTCAACAAGGGTCATGACATCATTTCTGTCAAATTGTTCCAATTCATCTCTCATGGCCTGAACCCAACTTTCATAAGTCAGGGCTTCTTTGACATTTTTAGGCTCAATTTCTGAGAGATAGTCAGCATAAAGACATATATTGGCAGTGGCAGCTTTGAGTTTGGCAGCCTTGCTTCTTGTGAGCATGCCTTCAGTGGGTTCACCAATAATGTTCACAAGCTCAATGATTTTGGATCTAGTCCAGCTATCCTGGGGTTTGGGATAGGAATTTGAGCTTGTAGGAGCCTGATTAGATTCAGACTCAGGAACATGAGGTAACTCATCAATATGTACTTCAGTGACAACTGTAGGAACAATTTGTTCTGTGGGTTCCTGAACATTTTGTTCAGTGGTGTCAGTCTCATTTGAGACAGGCTGAGTTTCTATGAACTCACTGATAGGTGGTTGGGGTAGGTTGTGAGGGATGATGTAATAGGAGACATCAGGATCAGCTTGGTATTGAGTTGAGGGATTGTTCTCAGGATGATACTCATCAGGAGGATATCTTGATGAGTCATCAATACCAATCTCTTTTACTGAGGAATTTGAGAACCTGATGGATTCAGTGCTCTCATCAACAGTAATGTGATAAGTTTCCTCAGTTTGCTGCCTCCTTGTGTTGAACACCCTGAAGGCTTTGGAGACCAAGGAATATCCCAGGAAGTATCCATCATCAGCTTTGGCATCAAATTTACCTAAGTGATCCTTGTGATTATATATAAACACAGGACACCCAAATACATGAAAATAGCTGATGTCAGGAATCCTTCCTTTGAATATCTCATAAGGTGTCTTATTATGCCTTTTCACAATGATTGACCTGTTTTGAGTGTAGCAGGCTGTTTTAACTGCCTCAGTCCAAAAATGTTTTGAGAGGACTGAGCCATTCAGCATTGTTCTTGCTGCCTCAATGAGTGTTCTATTTCTCCTTTCAGCTACTCCATTTTGTTCAGGAGTATAGGGAGAAGTGAAATTTTTAGAAATTCCTTTCTCATCACAAAAACACTCAAGGTCTTGGTTTTTGAATTCAGTGCCATTGTCAGTCCTGATCTGTTTAACTTTGACATCATTTTGATTTTCAATGTTCCGGACAAATGACATGATGGTTTCAGCTGCCTGACTCTTTTTGGTCAGGAAGTAAACCCAAGTATATCTTGAGTATTCATCCACTATGACCAGAGTGTACTTCTCATGGTGTATGGACATTGGACTGACAGGTCCAAAAAGGTCCATATGAAGAAGATGCAGGCAGCTTTTGATGGAAAAGGTTTGTTTGGTTTTGAACGATGCCCTGTGGTGTTTTCCTTTTTCACAAGCAGAACAAGGCTTGTCTTTGGTATACACCAGGGATGGAAGGCCCAGAACTTTGTTCTGTTTGGCCAGGTTGTTGATGTTTTTGAAGTTGAGATGAGAGAGTCTCTTATGCCATAGCCAGTTGATTGTCTCACTTGCCTTTGAGAATAGGCAAGTCCCATTTTGAGTCAGGGATGACATGTCAAGGACATATACATCATCCCTCCTGGGGGCAATCAACACAACTTCCTTATTGGCATTAAAGATGGTCCCTCTCTTGTCATCAAACTGAACTATGTATTTGGCATCACATAGTTGGGAAACACTTATCAGGTTGTACTTCAGACCATTAACATAAGCTATTCTTGTAAAAACTATACCATTGCAATTTACTGAACCATAACCCTCAGTGGGAGCTGATGAGTTATCACCAAATACTACTTTGGGTCCTGGTTCTTCCACATATTTGTGCAGAAAACTTTTCACACCAGTCATACTTTTGGAGCATCCACTGTCTAGATGACAGGTAGGATCCTTGATGTGTTTCTGCACAAACAGTAAACTGGGTTAGTTTTGCTTGTTGACCCACCTTCTAGTGGGCTTAGTCCTCAGGGACTTTTTGAACTCAGTTAGTGAATCATGGTCTGAAGTTGTGTGACCTGAGCTTCCACATGTTTTACATTTTGTGGATGTTGATGCATCAGGTGACTGAGAAGTGTTGGTTTGGTTTTTCCTTCTGGACTGAATCACTTTGTCATGCCCCCTGGTTTCATGGGAGGGATCTCCACAGATGTCACAGCATTCTTTCATCATACAATCATCAGTAAGATGATCATTGAAACCACAGTGAGGACATGGTGAGAAAGGCTTGGCCTTCAGTCTTTGTTTGGAAGGTGTGGCATACTGATAGCCTTGGGTTTTATATAGACCCCTTGCCTTTAAAGAGGCAGTGTGGGGGATGTGATCACAAGTTCTGTGGTCCTCTTGTTTGCATATCATACAAAACAGGACTCTGTAGCATTTATCAGTGCTGTGATTTGGATAATTGCATAGTTCACATCTCCCTGAGGGTCTGGGTGTGGTTTTTGGTTTGGAAGAACCTGAGGATACTGAGGGCTTTGTTGATTTTGAGTCAGAGTTTTTCTCAGTAGACTCAATTTTCTCACTCAGCATCCTGACAAGTTCAGCAAGCTGATCAACCTTTGAATCAGTGCTTTCAGGCTTCACTTCAGTAGTTACTGAAGGTTTTTGGTGTTCAGTGGGTGCAGGAGTAGGTCTTTTCAGTATAGTCCTTCCTAACCCTGATTTCTCTTTAGGAGAATGTGGTTGAAAGACTAATGGTGCAAGGTCAGAATTGGGTTCTGCTCCCTGAAGTTGTTTCAGTGGAGGGAGTGGTGAATCAGACTTAGACTCAGTGATGGACTCAGTAGGACTAAGTTCATCAGTGACTCCTAGCAGCTCCTTTATAGCCTGACTTTCAGGCTCCAGAATTCTTCCAGTGTTAAAATTTGGCAATTTACTATCAGGATTGTTTCTTTCAATCCAATCACTGGGTTTGGGAGCTAGTTCTTTGCTAGAGAGTATGTTGGTTAATAGAAAAGTTGTAGAATGGCTACTCTCCCCAGAAACTTCAGTGAGTTGATCATCACCTAGACCAGCCTTATTGGGACTGGGTGAGAGACTCAGTGTTTCATAAAGTTTGGGGTTTTTCTGAGTCCATTTCCAAATAATTTCCTTTTCTTTCTTAAGATCTTCCTGAAGAGCTTGATTTTGTTTTACAAGTTCAGAGTTTTGAATTTGAAGTGTGACACTTTCAAGCTTGGCTTGTTTTAAGGCAAGTAATTCATCTCTACAATGATTTAATTCAAAACTCAGTTTGTTAAATTTTGAAAACAAATTAAGTCTTTGCTCTTCAACATACTTAAGATCAACATTTATATAGTCTAAGTAAGATTTCCAATCATCATTATCATCCATAGAAAGTAAAAGATTTACCTTCCTCATTGTGATGTTGACCCATTCACCATTTCTTGCATGACTCTTCCCCACAGCAAGTTTGTTGTCTTCTGACAAAGCCATCAGGGCACTGATGTGAACTTCATCATCATCAGAGGACACTTCAACCTCATCCCAGTCATATGTTTCAGCAACAAGCCCTTTGTTCTTGGCTTGAGTAGGCTTTGGAGCCTGTGGAGGCTGAGAGACTGTTGAGGATGATTCAAGAAGGGCAAGCGTAGCTTTTGCCTTTCTGTACTTTGCTTCAAAGTCAATTTGAGGGACTTTTTCAAATCTTTGACTAGACTGAAGCATTTTTGGTTGAAATTTGCTGGGGCCTGAAAAAGAGTTATTTCCTGAAAATTTGAAAGATGGTTCTGAGGTTGTTTTTGAAAAACAATCTTTAGCAAAATGCCCCATTTTGCCACATTTAAAGCATTCAGTATTGTCATTTGCTTTAGAAGGAAATTTGTTTTTCTTAAAAAACCTTTTTGAATTAGCAAGGAGTGCTCTTTCATGAAATTCAATTTGAAGATCATTAAGATACTCCTCACTGGTTCTTTGGTCAACCTCATCATCAGATCCATCCTGAAAATCCTGCACAACACCTTTTGAATAGAAAGCAGTTGATATGGGTGTAATTGTCAAGGCCTTTTTGGTCTCCTGAGCTTTACCAGGGTATCTCCTGGTGATAAGATTGTCTTCATAGACAAACTTCCTATAGATGGCAGGGAGCTCAAGGTTCTGAATGGGGTTTGCATTTCTCAATCCCTGAGAGAAGTATAACCACTTCTTAGGGAGACTGTTGACAAAACCAACATTGATTTCATGTTTTGACAGTATAACACCATCATTGGTCAGCTCATTCAGGAGGGTCTTATACCGAGTATAAGTCTCAAAGAGACTTTCAGAATCCTTGGCCCTGAAGGTATTGAATTCAAGCTTCAGGTCCATGATTCTATTCTCTTTGGTATCAGAAGGCCCTTCATAGCTATGAACCAGGTCAGTCCATGTCTGCTGGGCAGTGGGACAGTTGATCACTGATTCCATTATATCATCAGGAAGGCATGATATAATGATGCTTTTCAGGCGCTGGTCTTGATTGACCACCCTCCTTTTATCTGGGGTCCACTGAGCTTCAGGTTTGATTAAACCTTGGGCAGTTGTTGGGACATATGGGCCCTCATTAATCAATTTGATGTAATAAGGTTCCATCCCAGTTAAGTAGCAAAGCATTCGCTTTTTCCACTTATTAAATTTGCCAGCTTCAAGTCGAGGGGCAGTTGCTGAATAACTTCCACCCTTTTTATCAACAAGCTGGGGAACATCTATGTCAGTCGTAGTGGGATCTTGATTTTAAAAACTTGAGCACTCTTAGGTTTTGAAAACAGGTATAAGTTTTACAAATCAGAGGCTCTGATACCACTTGTTGGTCCCTTTCACTTGGTTAACAGTAACTAAAAAGCTAAAGTAACCAAGTTATATGACTTGAACACAAATGTATGAAAATGATTAACAATAAAGTAACGTAAAAACAAGAGACAATATTTTCCAACGTTTAATTCTTTATTAGAAGTTAATCAAAAGAATCGTACCCAAGTGTTTGCGGAATAACACTTGGGGTTGAAACGACAAGTATTGTATGGACTCCTCACTAAACTCAAACTATGTTGAGTGACAACTTAAATTACCCACTGAGCTATCTCAGGGGCTTGCGTTGTTCTTTGGAGGAGTAAAGTGGTTTGTGAATGCTTTGCATTAATTGCACAAACTTGTCAACTTTTACTCCTCACATTTGCTTCCTATTTATACACAAGTATAGAACAACTAAATATACATTGGTCCTAAAGCTTCCTTAACAATATCTTGAAAGATATTATTCTTCTGGCAAGGAACCTTCATTGAGTTAGGTCCAAAAGGCACTTTCTGATGACAGACTGGTTTTAACCATTTGGGGAAAGTTTGACATTAAAGTGATAAAGCACTTTAATAAAGCAGCTCAGACTTTCCCGCCAAAACTTCAGTCTTCATGTCATCAGTCTTCAGTACGATTAAGTTGTTGAGGAGTCATGGGGTTCAGTGAGTTATTGTCATCCTCACTGAACCCATCACCTTCTTCTTGGCTTAGATCACACTTCACTGAGTTCCGCCTCACTGAATGGAGAACCTTTCTTCTTAGGCTCGGTCTTAGCATCCTGAAGGTGACTCACTGAGTTACTGTTCACTCAGTGACTTGTTTACACTTAGGGGATTTTACGTTCAAATCCTTGTTAGAAGATTTGGGGAATTCAGTGACCCAACACCCCCCCCTATGGTGGTTCATGAACTTGGAGAGGAAGTATTGGTTTGTGATGATATTATCCAAGCTTATGTAGTTAGTTTCGACTCCGTAAAATGCTAACCGTAAGTTGTTAAGTCACGAAACGTAAAACCGGGTATCCTAAAAATATGAAACTTGAAAGTATGGTTAAACATGTCAATATACTCCATAATAAAATATAAAATGAGTGGTAGGTTCTATTGGGTTGCTCAAACCCTGCTAAAACTGGAAACACGGGTCTAAAACGCGTAATACGTAAAACGTACGAAAGTTGCGTAAAATTGAGAAAAGTAAAATGTAACTTTTCTAATAGGATAATAATGACTTAAAATGACTTATAATGTCTAGGCTGGGCTCAGTCTAGTGTCGGTTGGTATTTAATGTCTTTTAGACATAAAACCGTAAGCCTAAAAATCAAGGAATGACTTGTAAAATCAAGGAATGATTTTTGGTCAAAGGAGGAGGGAAAAATATGTTGACTTTTTCTAATAAGTTGAAAACTCAAATTGTCTTAGAAACGCGGTTCAGGTATAGGCTAGGGTTACGGCTGAGTAAAAACGCTTAAAAACTGAAAATTACAGTTTTTCACGGCCGAGGCTTATTTTGGTCATGTTTTTCTCAGTCATGATTAATTCTCTAATTAATCATGAGAGTACTAAACATTTTTCTGATGCGGGGTCACTTAACGCGGTCGAGTTTCGTTGTGCGTAGAATTTTTGAATGACGTTTTACCCTAAAACGTGTAATTCCGTGTAATTCCTTAATAACTTTCACGAAAATGATCTGATGAGTGTTAAACTTTTAATTTGCCATGGAAATGATTTATCACTCGAGGCCAAGAAACAATAATCAAATTTCGGGAGAATTTCGGGGAAAATGAATAGTAAAAGTGAATAGTAAAATTTTTGGGAATAGAAATAAATCTGAAAATGCGAATTGTTACAGTCTCTACCCCTTCAGGAAACTTCGTCCCGAAGTTTAGTGTGTCTAGGTCTCTTATCTTAATAGCAGCATAATAAAGCTAGATTTAGAATAGAATAATATGGTAGGATAAGGTACGTACCCGTTACGCATTGCGGGCTTCCTTAGCACCCAATTAGTATGCTCGACCCCGAGGTGGACTAACATTGTATCCACGGTTTGGGTTATTTTCTTCAAGCATTACTGCTAGAGTTGGGTTATCCAACATTTGTCTCTGTGCCCTATTTAACTTAGGACAAGTATCTTGGAAGTGGTTTGGGCTGTTGCACTCATAGCATGTCTTTTGGTTGTTTCTTATATTGCCCGCATTCACTGGTGTTACTTGCCTTGCCGTTGCTTTACACTGATTTGTAAAATGGCTATTCTAATTGCAATTAGTACACATTCGACAGGGCTCAGACCTCTGATGATGATAAGCACATTTATTACACTTAGGATGTGGACCTTCATACTTTCCCTGATCATAAACTGTTGCCGCAAATCCTCTTGCTCTCTTATTATCAACCATTGTACCAATTTGCTCGCCCGATTCACCTGCTCCCTTCCTTTTATCACTATTCTTTAAAGTTCCATTCCTAACCATCTCATCTGTTAGGGTCCCTGCTCTTAATATTGCACTTTGAATTGTGGAAGGCTCGGTTGTTTTTATTGTCCCACGAATCTCAGGAACAAGGCCATAGATGTACCTCTCAATCCTTTTGGATTCAGGGGTAACCAGATGAGGAACTAGTTTAGCTAGTTCATGAAACCGATCTGTGTAGGTTGCATGACCAGCCCCTACCATAGAGTGATGCCAAAACTCGTCCTCTAGTTTTTGCATTTCATTAACCGGGCAGTACTCTTCCTTCAGTAGTCCCTTAAAGTCGTCCCATGTCATGCCTACAGCTGCTTCTCTACTCCTTGCTTGAATCTGCATGTTACACCATGTCAATGCCTTTTCTGATAGCAAGCATGCAGAATATTTCACTCTCTGGTGGATTGCACAGTTACTGATATCGATCACTGACTCCATCTTCTCGACCCATCGTGTATATGCCAATGCACCTCCTTTACCATTAAACTCAATTGGTTTGCATGACGCAAATTCCTTATACGTACATCCAGTCCTATGGTTGTTGTTGTTGTTGTTGTTACCATTCCTTCCTCCATCATTTGTAGCATCATTTATGCTTCCGTGGTTTCCCGAATTGTTCATGTGATTTCCAACTTGTGTGACTATGGTGGGAAGTAGGTTTTGTAGTTGTTGGGCAATAATGGTGGAGACATCTGGATTTCCACCATCGTTACTAGGGTTACTAGTGTCGTGAGCATCTCCTCTACCTCCATGTAACAACCCGCATTTTCAAGACATTTCTCCTATTCACTATTCATCATTTACTATTCACCGGTCACTATTCATCATTTTACTATTCATCATTTTCGGAGTCAGTTTGTGATTCCGAGAAGCGTTCAGAAATGTTACTATTCATGTGACACTATTCATTTTCGGAAGGAAATCACTATTCACGATTTCCGTCCATTTCATCATATACTGAGTTTACGAGTCTTCAAATTCGCGTAACCAATGTGGTTTAACTGCAAATTCATGCATCAATTCATTAATGACATTTCATATAGACTGGAATAGTCTACACATCATTATCACTTGAGAACCTACACGGATATGCATTATATCTATATACGTATGTTTAATTTGTAATTAACGTTACCACTCGGTTTTTACTACGAACGTATACCCGATACTCCCGAATATGATCCTAACATATTTTCATACTCATTATAATACTATAAAAATTATATTATTAATTTACCCGGTGTTTTGAAATCAATTACTATATTTCACGGTCGGAGCTTATAACTCTGTCGGTTTGCGAAATTTCAACCCGATAATTATTTTAACACCCGATTATCATCAGGAATATTATTTTACAACTTTTACAACTTCGTCATATTTTATTTTAACTCGTTGCGATTTATTTTTAGTTAACTCGGTACCCGATAACACTCAAAATATACACAAAATACACTAACTCATCAAACAATTAGACAAGGACTTTAATTAGCCCAACACTTTTCCTTGTTTTACTCCCATGTGCTCCAAAACCATGTTATACTTAATTTAAACAAAGACCATAAAGACTAGTTCCACCTCAAAATATCTACATTTTCAATTCATTCATATCATTTTACAAGCAAAAACTCATTTCTCCTTCCTCCCATGGTGTATGATCGGCCAAGGCAAGAAACCAAGAAGAAATCATTAATTTTTCAAGATTCAAGTGTTTATCAAGTCATAGTATTGATCTTGTTAAGGTTTTGAAATAAAAACCTCAAGATT
Organism: Artemisia argyi; assembly: GCA_030686995.1. Classification (NCBI taxonomy): domain Eukaryota; kingdom Viridiplantae; phylum Streptophyta; class Magnoliopsida; order Asterales; family Asteraceae; genus Artemisia; species Artemisia argyi. Next base: position 97,923,987 of record CM060676.1, on the reverse strand, counting down.
ATTAAGTTTTCTTGCTAAAAAATCATCAAATCTTCAAGTAAGTTACTAACAATCTTTCCTACTCTTTTAAACATCTACTTTATATATTTTCATGATCTAGAAACAAAAACATGCAAATGTACTATGATCCATACCACTTATTGTTATTTTTGTTTATAAACATAGATCTATAATTTTTACCAGTAATCTCATCAGATCCACCAAGATTGGAGATGTTTAGGACTCCATGACACCCTAAGAAGGTGTATGGTAGGACTTGGTACTTGTGGAGTTGATTTGAGATAGTTTGGTTAAGTCTTGAACAAGTTACAAACTAGAAAAGTTGATTTTTACAACTATATGAAAGCTACTGTCCATTTTTGTTAAACGTGGGAAACTCAGGGTCTAGGGTGTAATTTTGGACCAAGGATTTAGAAAATACATTCCGAGACGAAACTACGGCCGAAAACGGGGATAAAAACGAGTTAATAACGAAGGAGATATGATTTTCCGAATATTAACAACGAAAAATACTTTCAAATATAGGTTCTGTCCCAAATCGCCAATTTCAGAAAAATCAGGGGTTTCTGGGTAATATTGGGTTAAATATTCAGAAAATACTTTCAAAAACGAAACCGTGGCCGCTTGAATCACAAAAATCCGAGTTACGACGAAAAAGATATGCTATTTTCAATTTTAACGACGAAAACTATTTTCTGAAAAATAGCTTGCTGTTGAACAGTTTTCATGGACTGGTTCGAGACGTAAAACTTGATCTAGCCATCCCGACTTATCAAAAATATATTAGTATGTTGTCCCACGATTCCGGGGATATAAAGAACGTAGAAAACGAGCTTATAACGAAAAAGATACAAGCGTTTGAACTTAGACGATTTTTACAAATTTCCATCAGCTTTTCTATTATTATTTTGCCGCAAAACTGTCTTTGCGAGACATCACTTTCTTGGCTGTTTTTCTTTATGATCGGATCAATTTGAGTCCGAGCCGTAGTTTTATGAAATCAAGATCTTCCAACAAGCTTTTCAAATCAATTGGCCGTTCGTCGAATAGGCTTATAACGAATAAACTACGACCTCATCTATATACCCGATAAACTATATATATTTTGACAGCTTTTACTATAATGAAATTTTCTAAGTATTGAACATAATACTTTCAAGTAACAACAATGAGAGTCGATTTTCTCATCGATCAAAACCCGTATAGCCAAAAGTTAAATGACACGACTTCAAGACATTGTTACAAGGTTTTCAAAAACGCCGAGTTTCATCACTAACCTTTAATGTACAACATTTCGCGACTTGTTTTGCGAGGCCATTCTGGGCATATTTTCAAGCAATGAAAATGTTATTTTTGTGACGAAAACCTTATATTTGCCGATAGAACACCAAACAAGGATCGTGGAGTACCGTTTCAACCTATTTACATGAAAAGTAGTTATTAACTTAACGAGACGTCAAAAATGTATTTTTCGACGATAAACGTTATTTTCAACTTTCACGAGTGGTATCGATAACATACGTATTTGCATGTGTAGCATTACTTCATTTCTTACATTAGATCATACCATTCATATTAGGTTGCGGTTAGAGGTCGTGCCTCATTTCTGTGTATTCACTTTTGTCATCGTAGCTATCGCACCAGGTGAGTTCATAACCCCTACTTTTACTTGTTGTACAACTGTTTTGGGGGAAGATACATGCTCGATACTATTTAAATTCAATGCTTGTTTTACTTGAACGCGATTCATTTTCTCAAACATTACTGAATGGTTGAAATACTTGTTCTATGTTTTTATACGATTTGAATTACTTATGGGGAAGAATGCGCTGCTTGAATTATTTTTGTACAATGCCAAAGTATTACAAATTCCATACATTGCTTAAGTTTCCTTAGTACTACCAAGTTAAGTCCCCTTTATTATCATGGACCGTTAATTTTAGTGCTAAGCGGGAGTGAGTGAATAGATCTATTGAGGGTGACGCCTCCATTCGCGTTTGGGTTGCTCTAACGGGACGAATGCATTTCATGTCTTATCAAATTGAGTGCCTGGTAAACACTCTATTGGGGCCATTACTATGTCTAGCTTCGGGGTCATGAGCTTAAGAGACAATGTAGCATTTTTGACATATTGTCACCTTACTTTATACTTTTGGCTATTGTACATATGAAAATTACTTATGGAATTACGATACTTTTCCACCACTATTACTACGGAATTACAATGCTGTTGCATCAACCTTGTTACAGATTTACGATACTTTTGCTGGGAATTCTTCTTTCAAATGTTTTACATTACATGTTTACTAAAATCTATGAACTCACCAACCTCGTGTTGACACTTTAGCATGTATTTTCAGGTATTAAGCAATGGCACGCTACAAGAGATTTTGGCAGGGCATAGCATGGTCATAGAAGACTCTGATATTCATTTGGGGACCGTTTTTAACTATTTAAAAGGCCTACTTCCGCACTACTTTTAACAATGTAAATTCAACATTTTTGATTAAACTATTTTATTCTAAATGATTCAAGTGAAAACCATTTTTGAACTTGTGTTGTAATACCAATTGAGTTACACCCTAGCTACATGTATGCTTCCGCTGGACCCGATTTTTGGGGTGTGACACTCCACGTCCACCAGTTCTTCCACTATCATTACTAGGGTTACTAGTGTCGTGAGCAGCTCCTCTACCTCCACGACCACCAGTTCTTCCGCCCCTTGGTGTTGCACCACCTCGGCTAGTGCTACGAGTTACTCTCTTTGGTGCCATGATATCTACAAGGAGGGACATTTTGTCGACGTCAGATATGAGGTGATATTCCTAGACTACTTAGTCTTAAATCTTGTCAATTTTGAGTCAATCGTTGATTAATGTAAGCATGGTCACATATGTCTACGTGAGTCGTGACGCATTTATAATTATGTTGGCCACCATAATTATAATTGCTTCCTTTCACACGTATACATATTACCAGGCACACATATCTTAACAATTGATACTACATAATTGGGTAGACTTTCTATCATCTGCTCTTAGGTTGTGAAAGGGTAATGTAGTGTAGGTATCTAGAGAAGGTGATATGACGAAAAGGACTAGTCGCGCTTGTAGAAAGGTTTGAGTGTCGTACTACGACATATGAATCACTTCTAGGTATTAGAATCATATAAAGTAAGTATAAGACAAATCATCAAATCTCTACAGGAAACTAATAACCTTTATTTAACTTAATCTTATGTCTTATCAAACAAGAACTGTCACAAGATTAAGTTAATTAAACAATTATTACTTAGCTCTAAATTTTTGATGACTTGACTATTGTCTAGGGTTTCTCCTAAACAAACAATTAGCAATAAGCATATGCGCATGAAATGTGTGTAAGGCAAAATAAAGAGGAGAGTCTTAATGTTTATAGCAGTTATAGTCTAGGTAGTATATGCAACCTAGTTCTCTATAACCAAGGCTCTGGTACCAATCTGTAACACCCCCAAAATATCGCAGCGGAAGACTGTGTCATAGGGGTGCTACTTCATAATACAAAGTACAAGGTATAGAAAACGAACTCTAAATGAGACGTTTTGAAAGGTTACCATTCGATTAATAAATTCCGAGTTACAAACTTGAGTTCCATAATACAATACATAAGAGTTTTAAAACATATCGAATGGTAAAGATAAAAGCATAAGTCTTCAAAACATGCCAAGCGACTCTATGCTCCATGCAACAGCTATCACCTTACAGACCTGAGATAAACATGCTAAAGTGTCAATACGAGGTTGGTGAGTTCATAGAGTTTGTCTTAAAACAGTTGAAAAAGCCTCAAAAGAATGTTTACACAGCAAAGGCATTGTGAATCCACTCAGTTGCAAGTCCCGCCATAAAAGACTTGCAACCTGTGTGTTCACAACCCACTGCTAAAAATATAGTATAATAAAGACATGTATAAGTTCATCAAAACAGTTAAGCAATTAGTCGTGAGTCTACACTTCATCTCCGAAGACCTCGCGTTTATGATGTATCCAACATTCGCAAATGTTAGGATGTATCAAAGCCTCAATGGTCATCCAACAACTTAATTTGGAGCCATCAAAAATCTCAATGGTCATCCAACAACTTAATTTGGAGCCACTGGAAGTCTCACAATTAAGTATAACGCAATCATGTATATATGAAATCAAGTATAATGCGATCAAGTATAACGCAATCAAGTATAAAACAATCAAGTATAAATGTTTTGAGTATTTGTACAAGTAAGCAAGTAGTTGTGCATGTATCTCCCCCAAAGAGTTAAAACAAGTATGAAAAGAGTAGGGGCTATGACTCACCTTAAGCTTAAGCAATGAGAAATGAAAGTGGTAGTTGAATCTCGAAAGTCTCTAAGAACAGCCTATAATAGAACGTTGCGACTTAGGTTTGGAGTAACGTCTAAGAATATGAAGAATTGCCTATATATGTCTTGCAATATGTTCATGATGTAGTACTTAGTATATAGTGTAAGTCGTTGAATATAAATGGTTTATGAAACATGTATAGGTTGTATATCTCTTACTACCGTTCGGGCCGACATAATTCAGAAGTCATGGAGTAAACGTTCGAGGAGCCAGGACACTTTAATTCGTAAATCCACAACTCATCTCGATGGCTTACTTAATAAACTCCTCACATGAGGCTCCCTACTATTGTAGTATTCGATAACATATATATAAGTTTTGATCCGAAAAGTTACATGTCTAATATTTGAATAAACTTAGGAAAGTTTATTTTTACATGAAGATTGTTATTAGGGTAAGTTTATATGGTCTTTGGTCATAGTTTCGCCGTGACCTTGGTCATTGTACCATGGTCTTGGGACTCAACCTTGGCTTTAGCCATGGTTGTGGTCTTGGCTTTAGGTCATTAGACCTCTTGGTCTTAGTAAGTCATAACTATTATATAGTGACTTTGGTCTAAAAATGGGCTGTTAAGAATTTAAAGAAAAATATCACTCGGATGGCGTTTTCAGGGCTCGAGCTTCTTTTAACCTGAACGAAAACGTCGTTCCGGACAACTTTCGTGTTTTAACTTTTTGATGAATCGGGCCAGAAGGGTGACTTTCAAAATGGCAGAATGCAAAACAGTAGGTATCGGCAGTTTCGGCGTTTTGGTTTTGCTAACTTCAAATGGTCATAACTTTTGACTCGGGTACTCGTTTTGGGTGATTCAAATTGCTATGTTTTCCTTGTTAAGTCCTCTTTAACAGTAAGTAAGTGTCAAATATCATAGTTGTACTATTTTGGTCGTGGTTCTCCATAAAAGTCACTAGTTTACTTGTTTAAAAAACATAAGTTAACATATATATACCATAACTTGTTTTACTAGTTTTTATACATCATGAACATAATAAAAAGACCATATATAGCATGAAAGAAACATAAATAGCATGAAAATGATATTTAGCAAGAAAGTATGGTAGGGTTTGCTTACAACTTGAGGCTTTCTAAAAGAAAGGTAAGTAACTAGTAAGGTACGGACTTTGATAGACTTAAGCTTCACCCTACTTTGTTTCAAGCAATCTTTCTACCCTTGTATTCTTGAAAGAAAGATGATGAAAGTTGAGGTGACTTGAGTGGATTCAAACTCAAGAGAAATCACCAAAGTTCTAAAGATTGGAAGTAGTTTTGATGAATCAAAACCAAACTAGGGTTTATGTGTTGATATAGCACTTGATCCTTGCACAAAACTTGGAAGTAAATGAGCAAAGGAGATGGTGTTGGTGTGTGGTATATGGGAAGGCCAACAAAGGGGGGGGCTTATATAGGGTCTTGAGGAGGTTACATTTCATTGACTTGTCAACCCTTGGAGAGCAAGGTTAACACATGTAAGGATCTAAGGCCTCCTAGCATGAGATCAAGCCACATGGGTGGTGAATCCCCCCCCCCCTATGGCGGTTCATGAACTTGGAGAGGAAGTATTGGTTTGTGATGATATTATCCAAGCTTATGTAGTTAGTTTCGACTCCGTAAAATGCTAACCGTAAGTTGTTAAGTCACAAAACGTAAAACCGGGTATCCTAAAAATATGAAACTTGAAAGTATGGTTAAACATGTCAATATACTCCATAATAAAATATAAAATGAGTGGTAGGTTCTATTGGGTTGCTCAAACCCTGCTAAAACTGGAAACACGGGTCTAAAACGCGTAATACGTAAAACGTACGAAAGTTGCGTAAAATTGAGAAAAGTAAAATGTAACTTTTATAATAGGATAATAATGACTTAAAATGACTTATAATGTCTAGGCTGGGCTCAGTCTAGTGTCGGTTGGTATTTAATGTCTTTTAGACATAAAACCGTAAGCCTAAAAATCAAGGAATGACTTGTAAAATCAAGGAATGATTTTTGGTCAAAGGAGGAGGGAAAAATATGTTGACTTTTTCTAATAAGTTGAAAACTCAAATTGTCTTAGAAACACGGTTCAGGTATAGGCTAGGGTTACGGCTGAGTAAAAACGCTTAAAAACTGAAAATTCCAGTTTTTCACGGCCGTGGCTTATTTTGGTCATGTTTTTCTCAGTCATGATTAATTCTCTAATTAATCATAAGAGAACTAAACATTTTTCTGATGCGGGGTCACTTAACGCGATCGAGTTTCGTTGTGCGTAGAATTTTTTAACGATGTTTTACCCTAAAACGTGTAATTCCGTGTAATTCCTTAATAACTTTCACGAAAATGATCTGATGAGTGTCAAACTTTTAATTTGCCATGGAAATGATTTATCACTCGAGGCCAAGAAACAAAAATCAAATTTTGGGAGAATTTCGGGAAAAATGAATAGTAAAAGTGAATAGTAAAAGTGAATAGTAAAATTTTTGGGAATAGAAATAAATCTGAAAATGCGAATTGTTACACTAACTTTGTTGTGTATTAGTATAATTGCATTTATTGTATTTTTCTGCATTTGCATTATTTTCTTATTTGTTTTTGCATATTTCTTTTTGTTCTGCATATAGTTTGGTCACTTCACTCTTCTTTTGCCCAAGTTAGTTTATTTTCAGAATAATGGATGAACCTGGCATCACTATGGAAGAATACATTCTAAATCTAATAGGAGATGCTTGTTGGAATGATCAAATCTTCGACGACTGGAAAAATTGCAATGAACGGTAAGATAAGAAGGGAACTCAGTGATGGTAACATTGAGTGTCTTCAACTATTTGAAATTAAATTTCCAGCTATTATTTATTATGATTCACTTAGCTATAAGGAGGACTCTTTGCTAAACTCCTCCCCAATAATTAATGACAAGTATGAATCATCTTTACCTAAAACTGAATATCGCAAAGTCATGTCTGAAAAGAAAACTTTTTAGAAAAGGTTTGCTAAAAAAGAAAAAATTGACATATTAAAAATTGATACTGACCTCTTTTCGTATGAAATACCTAACCTTGAAAACACCAAGTTTAACAATATAAGTTGTGATTTCAGTAAAAAAAAAATAATAATAATAATAATAATAATAATAATAATAAATCATATTATGTCCTTTGTAATACATCACCTGAAGATCATAATCTCAAGTCTCAACTTTTGTGAACTTAAAATGTTATCTATTTCAAATCTTGGAATAGTTTACTATTTACATTGGAAAATAACTTATAATAAGATTATGATATTTTGGCTCCCTAAAATGGACATACCTAACAATCTCATAATGAATTTATATATACCATATGGTATACCATTTGACCCCAAGTTGGTGTATAAGGAAAAGTGTTGCGGAAGCCAAGGTACGTTTCCTTTTTAATTTTTGTTCACTACCAATCCGGCGCATTTAACTTATCTGTTGCATCATATTTCTGCCCAATTGATTACCTTGACCAGTCAACCATTTTTTAATAAATACGACACATTATATTTTTACAATGCGGCGCATCGCTTTTACCCTATATAAATAGACACAATGCGCTGGATTTGGTTTTTACCCCTAGACACCAAATCTTGCAATAATCTTGAACGAAGTTTCTTAATTGATTTCGTAGACCAAATCCCTACTATTGATAAGATACTATCCCCAATTTGATTTTTATGATTTATTATTTTTAATAAATTAGGGTTTATGATTTTTCGTTAATTTGGGACTGAATTGGTTTAGGGATTTTGATTAGGATATGTTTAGGATGATTTCCCCTTTTATTGATTTGATTGTGATTGAATAATTTGCCCTAATTTTATTAATATTGTTTTAAAATTTTGGGGGAAATAGAAAAAGGGGGAAAGTGTGGTTTTATGGTTTAGAAAAAGTGGGTAGAAAGGTTTTTGATGTTGAACTATTATTTGCGCCACGTTTTTGGTTTCTTGGGATGCGTGACAAAACCTGTTCTTTTTATGCTGATATAACAAGAGATACGGCGCATCAGTTTTCTGATGCGGCGTACCAAACAATTTTTCACTAAAATTAATCAGACCTTTGTTGCGTCGTATTATCATTTTTGATACGGCATATAGGAGATGTGTCATACCTTCCTTATCTAATCCGACACATTAAATTTAATTGTTACATGCTCCGTATCTGTCTATTATTACGATGTGATATAGATACACTACATTATCTTATACAATGTGTCGTATCTACCCATCTACCCTTTTACAGACTGTCTCTAACTCTTAATTTTGTGCAGATGGATTTGTTGGGTTTGCAGGATACTGGACTGAGAGTTTGAGAGAGGTCCCTGATAGGATGGACCTTAGGGATTAATGGATGAGGATATCTTTAGGTGGTGACTCTACCACTACCTCACCATCATATACTCTAATCAGGGAGCTTAGGAGGAGGCTGTGTCATAGGTTGATAGCATTGACGGTTGCTGGGAGAGGTCAGTCGCTTGAGAAGGTGACCACTCTTGACCTTTTCCTTATCAGAAGCATGGACGAGGGACATGTAGTGAACGTCCCTCAATTCTTGGCCCACTATCTTCATAGAGTTGCTCTTGGGAGGGATCGGAGGAGCCAGATGACCGGAGGACATTTCGTGTCCAGATTGGCATGACACTTCGGAGTGATTACAGAGGTGGTACCTGCAGGGCTTGATGTTTATTTGATGGAGTTACCCAGTATTGATGCCGATTACTTAGAGATGAGACTTCGGTTTTGTGAGATGGTGTTGGGTGCTTATCATTGGGTACCATTGGGTCCACCTAGACCAGTTATAATTGAACCAGAGCAGGGGGTGATCAGGGTACCCCGGTTGCTGCTCCAGCTCAGGAGCGACCACAGGTACCACCACCGGCACCTCAAGTTGCTCCACGTACCACTTCTCAAAGATTGGATAGAGTTGAGGAGGATCTTAGATTATTAAGGGGTAGTATAGAGGAGCAGAGAAAGGTCATCTGAGGCATTGTTGAAGAGCAAAACAAGTTAGGGTCATGGTTAGTTGAGAGAATGACGGAGGTCATGTAGGAGCGTAGGATGAGGTACCAGATGTATAATGGGCCCATCATCACAGATACGCATATTGGTTATGATCGCCGCAGAGTCCGACGAAGGACTAATGGAGCCAGTACTTCAGCACCTCCCACAGATAATCAGCATGCATCTTAGACTTTGCTTGTTTGGTTTATGGACATGTTTCGTTACATAGTTATTCTTTTGGGACATGTACTTTACATTATTATTATTTTGCTATATATCTAATGCTTATAGTTTATGTTTTAAAGGTTGTATGATTGAGACTGGCATTAAGTTCAACAATTGTCCAAAGTGAATACGAGTGATAAGCCTTGGAAAATGAAATGTTTATACACAGACTGTTTTCATTCTGTTTGGTCACTCAATACGGCGCATCTGGTAAAGTAGATGCGACGTACTTATCCTTTTTATTATTTTACTTCATATTTATTCCAGGGTCGATACGGCGCATCCCTTTCTATGGATGCAGCGTATCGACTGGCCTGATGAAATTTCCAGATTTTTAATTTTAAATTTTTAGGTTTTATTTTTCGCTTACCACGAATGAAAAAAGCACTAGCTGTGATTTTCTTAACACATGTGTTACCAAGAATGGTGGTATACATACGTTCTGTATTTTTTGTGGAGACGTCATTCATGGAGGGCTAAACGCCTTCTACTCACAGAAAATAAAAAGTTGCTTACAAACGCATAATGGAGGATCATACCGAGCAAATCTCAGGGGAGTTTTCTATTCTAATTCTTTACATTTCCTATTTTAAATTTCAAATACAAACAACGAGGACATTGTTTAACCTAAGTGGGGGATGGAGAATTAGAACGTTAGTTGCCGTTATTTTTCAAACATATGTGTTAATCTGTGCTTAATATGCTAAAATTCAAAAAATTTTATAGCATGTTTTTGTTAAAACTAAATTGCATAGCCGCACACATAACCTTTATTTAACAATTGTGAGAATTGAACGTATTCATTTTCTAATATTTACCCCAAATTCCACAAAAATATGAGTGTGTCGGTGACTTGTAAACTTTAGAACTTGGCTTGTATACTACTTGAGACCACAATAATGAGTATTATTGATATAATTAGAGTGACTTGTCTAACTTGGTAAATTGGTTTCACAAATACTTTTAAAATTGTTTTGTTACACCTTAAACCTTAGCCTACCCTATAGATTTAAGTTCGTGGTTAGTTGCTTTTGGTTAAAGTGTGTTTCCCCTTGCTTCCTGTATTCGTGTGCTTATTTTATTATCTTTGGTTAGGTTGGTAAATTGCACAATGCAATGGAGTAAAAGTAAATATTTTATATTTTTTTATTTTCGTGTGTTTGCTACTTTCACTATTAGCTTTATGTCTAAAGTTATGAGAAGAAAAGAAAAATTATCCAGAAATATCGTGATAGTGATGTGGTGAAACTTTACACCATTATTTTTATTTGAAGTTCAGAAAAAATCAAAAAAAAATGAGAAAATAAAAAGAAATAATAAGTTGGAAGTTTGAAATACCAACAATGTGAAGTTATGTACTAGTAGAGATATCGCTACTGCTGTTGTACTATATTTATGGATTGAATGGGAGTTGGCCGTTATAGAAACGTCAGCTAAGGTTTATTCTTTGATTAAGATATTTTGAGTCTGATTCATGTCTACCTTCTAAAGCGTGAGTTTTCGTGTTAAAGTGTGAGTTAGTCAATGATTTGTGCCTTATTCATAGGATGGTTGGGAAAGCGATTAACCACATTAGGACTTAATCTATTTGTTTTGTCTAAATGTTTTTTTATTTTAAACCAATTTTTATTTCCTTGTTGTATCATACCCATTACCAAATTATTATATTCGTTGTTAGCTTTCGAGCATTCGAGTATGATAATGGCCTAGTGAGAATGTCAAATGTATAAATAAGGTAGTGACCATCCGAGTTTTACACTAATCGAATAACGCGCCAGCGATCTGGTGTATGACTTGGTGACCATCCTAGTTTAAGATTGATCAAATGATGTGCCAGCGATCTGGTGTGCAACTTGGTGACCATCCGTTATGAAAATAACGCGCCAGCGATCCAAGAAACACATTAGTGACCATCCATCATTTAAAAGATCAAGGACTCGTGCCATTGATCCAAGAAACACAATAGTGACCATCCGTTGTTTGAGGAATCGCAGACTCGCGCCAGCGAATTACTAGGTTTATGCAGCAGATGTTTAAACAAAGTCAGGTATCACCCAAAAACCTTTTCATGACCTATTTACCGCTTTAGACTTGTTACTCCTTGGCTTTAGTGGTGGAGATGTGTATCCTTGCCAAGCATATGGTAGAATATTCGTCATAACCGAGCAATTGAGCAAATTTGATTAGTTGTGAGATTGAGAGATTTTATTTTATTTCTATTTCGTTAAGCGTTTGGTTGTGTAATTATGATGAGAACGAATAAGTTCTTAACTATAAAAATAAATCCTAAACTTTATTTAGGATACATTTTCATAAGTTTTAATCTTGAGTTTACTTAGGGACAAGTAAAGTTCAAGTGGGGGGATATTTGATGACATCAAATAAGTACATATTATTGTCATCATTTGTCCTATGTATTTGACTTGTTTTATAATATTATCTATGAGAATTGACTTAATCATTACTTTTGTAATCCTCGGTTATAAACAAGCGTTAAGTGAAAGTTAGCTATTTTGGACGTAAAATGTTGCAAAATGGATCAAGTTGGAAAAGTCTACTAAATTGAAGGAGATATGCCGTATCATTCTAGCCAGATGCGCCGTACGACCATACTTAGATGAATTCGAAGACCATTGCATGACTTTGAAGAATGCGCCGCATGTATTAATCTCATGCGCCACATATGAAACTTTGGTCAACGAAGAAGATCTGACTTATCTACTCCAGATATGCCATATTACCTTCCTTACATACGGCGCATCAATCTCAAGACTACACCAGAGATTATCTAAGATACTGAAGGACATGCGCTGCATAGAGATTCAAGTTACACCGCAACTGAAGACGGTGTACAAATATTCCAGAATATAATAATCTTGAACCCCACACGAAACTATCTAGATACGTCGCATCAACTATGTTGATGCGCCGTATCAAACCCTTAGACAGAAAGTATAAATACTGATGAGGCGAAAAATAAACCGTTTTTAGGGGGTCATTTTAGCCCGGATTCGAATTTATTTGATCAAATAATGCCCTAAATCGTTCCTTTTGTCATTTTAGGTACTTTTGGAGTGAATTCTGGAAAAGGAAGCATTTTGGACGTTTTTGGAGCATAAAAGTGAAGAAAACGGCAAAGTCTTAATTTTCCTTGTTGGGAACAGTACCTGACGGCGTTAAGAGTTCTTATGTGATGGCGTCAAGAGTAATACAAGAGGTGGAAGTGGATAAAGTAAGTGACGATCCAGAAGAGTTTTACACTAGGGACATGACGGCGTCACCATAGGCCGTCATGGTCCAAATAAGAGTGACAGCCCAGAGCAGAAGTGCACATGACGGCGTCAAAAGTAGATCTAGGAAATCCGATTTCATTATGGGCGGCGAGTTGACGGCGTCAGAATTTCCTTCTTGACGCCGTCACCCTATAAAATCTATATATAGTTTTGCAATTTTCATTCATTAGAGAGGGACAAGTAGGGTGTAACTTTGGAGAGAAGCCCTAGTACGAATATTACATCTTTTTCAAGGGTTTTTACCCTTTGAAACCTTTCATGTTCAATTCAGATAAGTACTCTTTCAATTCATTCAATATGTCTATGTGTTGTTTGAATATATCTTACACTTGTCTTGAATTTAACATGCTTGGCCAGATCTCATGTGTGTTTGCTTAGATGTAGTGAAACCTAGATGTTAATTATGGGTTGATTGTTTGTTTATAGTTGTTACGGATGATTGTATTTGATGTTAGGCTTAAGAAAACTGGCAGACTTCCATTGGTGACATGCTTGAATGTCTTAAGAAACATGATCAGAGGTGTACTATGATTTTTGGTTGTATTTAATGCGTAGGAGAATGATCCCATGTTAGGAGCTTCTAACAGCTCGACATAGGAGTGAAGTAGGATCCTATAGAGTTAGGGAATATTGTACACGGTCCTACGACTAGTATTAAGGAATACGACCCGTCATCCATGCAATTGTAACAAACTATCAACCTGTAAAAGATATCTAGGGAGTAATGAAACCCAAGTAAACACAACTCTCCCTATCATTGTTCACACCACTAGTTTAATTAGATTTCATTTCATTTTTGTTATTTTATTTTGATTGCATCTTAGCTATTGGGTTAGTTGATTAGCAACTAATTCCTCCCACTCTTCCAAAAACCGAGATTTTACTTGCTTTATAAAAAATATAAAAACACAAAAAGAATCATCTCTCGCCTCTAGACCTAGTTTTTAGGCTTTCTAATCCTAGCAACACTATTCCTGAGTTGAACGATCAATCCCCCGGTACTTGTCACAATACTATACTACAACGATTAGGTACACTGCCTGGTGGGGGTTGTAAGCTTCTCGAGATCCCTCGAGAGGTAAAGCCTAGTGCGATTCCAACGTATCAAGTTTTTCGCGCCGCAGCCCGGGGAATAGTTATTGTCTAGGTTAGGATTTCTTTTTATTAGGTCTACTTGCTAGATTCCTTTCTAGTAAGATTTTATTTTTATTTCTAGGTTTTTCTTTAGTCTATCTCATTTCTTCATGTCTTTGTTCATAACCTTTACCATCCGACATCATGGAAGGTGGTAACATCTTTGAACCCATCAACCCACCACAACAAAACCACCCACAAAACCCACCACTAGCAAACCAACCTCTTAGGCCCCAAACCCTAGGAGAGTATTCCCGTCCTAGCCACCAAGGCTATCGAAACACTATTGAGCTCACTCAAGGAGCCAATGTGTCCCCTTGCGATCCGACACCATCAGGTTGGTTTAAAGCGGATGTGCATTCCATGGACTTCGTTCTGAAGAACCTAATCAACTTCTCAAGGATTTCCTTAAAATCGTAGATTATATAGACCTTGATGTTACAACTAGAGAGTCGACCCGATTACGCCTATTCCAATTCTCTCTACGTGATCAAGCTAGTCAATGGCTTGAACGTTTACCCGGGGGATCCATCACCTCATGGGATGATCTCACCACTCATTTCCTTGCTCAATTTTTCCCACTGGGGAGAACTACCAAGCTTAGAAATGATATCTTGATGTTCCAACAACGTCAAGGTGAAACTCTATATGAAGCATAGACTCGTTTCAAGGACTTACTCCAAAAAGTCCCTCATCATGGCATAGATCTTTGGCTCCAAGTCCAAATCTTATATGACCATATCGATCTCTCCACAAGGCGAACCATTGACCAATCGGCCAGTGGCAAGCTACATGATCTAAGTGCGGAAGAATCATGGGAACTCATAGAAGATCTTGCTCTCTATGACAACGAAAGTTGGAATGATCCCCGTGATTTGAACAAAACGGTCAAGGCAATATCTTTGCCTTTGAACAATTCTAGCACTCCCGACCGTAGGATCATGGAACTTGAGGACCAAGTCAAGTTTCTCATGAAATCTTACGAAGCTCCTAAGACTTCAAGCCAAGTGAACAAAATCACTTCTTCATGTGAATTATGTAGTGGTCCTCAAGACACTCGTGATTGTGTGGAAATCCCCAGAACAGCTTTTGCGCACTACGCATCCTCGCGTACCGACGAAGCGGGAGACAAGTGGTACACTTTCAAACCCGAGCCAAACCCTTACGGTGATTCCTACAACCCTTCTTGGAAAAATCACCCGAACCTCAGGTGGAAACAAAACCAAAACAATTCTTCCAATCCGCCTAATCGTTACCAACCAAACGGTCCACCCTCCAACCGTACTTTCAACAACAATCCTTCTAACAACTATGGTAGTACCAACAATCTTGAAGGGTTGATTTCCAAGTTTATGGCATCTCAAGAAGCTCGCATATCTAAGTTTGAAGCCGATTTCAAACAAAAGCAAAGCGAGATGACCACCAAAATTGACACATTGTTGAAAGTTCTCAATGACTGAGAAATGGGAGCACTCCCAAACGACACGGTCAAGAACCCGAAACTAAACATTAATTCCATATCATCAGTTTCGTCACCTACTTCTTGTCCGCAATACTACTCAGTTAAATCAATGAGCACGTGTTTCAAGCAAAACCAAATTCTTCAAAAGGGCCAATCGAATGAAACACCCAATATCAACCCGGTCAATAATAAAGTTGAAACACTTCCTACACAAGACCTTGACGATGAATTCAAGGAGCTCCACCTTGAACGCCCCGTCATTGATGTCTTAGCCCGTGCTCCCTATTATAGTGCCCTACTAGAAAAATATGAGAAGTTTAAATTTGGTAAAAATGGGACCGCCTTCGTTCAAAACAAGTTGCCTAAGAAGCTAGAGGAGATGGAGGTACTAATTGGTCTAGCGGATGGGAGTATTGCCCACCCGATTGGGATGATCAAGGATGTATTTGTTCACGTAGGGAAGTTAACTATTTTAGCGGATTTTCACGTCCTAGATATTGTTAGTGATACTACATGCCCATTGTTAGTAAGAAGAGGATTTTTAGCAACCGCTAGCGCCATGATAGATTGTAAGGAGTCTAAGATAGCGGTAGGTGAGGGCGATACTTGGTCGGTATATGATGTTAAGAAGCATAGCTACGATTGTGAGGACGAACCGACACCACATTGGGTAGAGATGAATAGGAGACCATCTAGATATGGACCTTAGATAGAAAGAAACTTTATAGGACCTCAACGCCCATTCTGTCTAGAAAAAGATTTCATCGATAAAACACATTCGTTGGAACAACTCATAGCTAGAGATGAGGAGCTAGACCCTTTTGAGGACCCCCTAGTCTTTAGGAAAATGATTGAGTTCTTATGCGTAATGCCTATTAACATAGAGATGAACAAGTGGAAAAGAGAGGGGGATAAGTGTAAATGGAGGTGGGACAAGCCACCTAAGGAAGGTGACGGATCATGGCATATGAAGATGATTTTATATGATCCGGATGGAGAAAAGTTTGAGAGGTCATACCGTACACAGAAAGCCGATAGGAAATTGAAACCCAAGTTTGATCCCAAAGATGTCCTCAATGAGGAACTCACCCATATAACGTAATTGCCCATGACCTTGAGTCTAGCTACAAGACTCGTAAATAAAGAAAAGCGCTTCTTGGGAGGCAACCCAGGTTTTGTGTGATTTTATTTTGTTTGATTGTTATTTATTTCCGTATGCATGCTTTATTTTATTGTTGGTAGATCATGTTTCAAAAATAAAATTGTGAAAATACTTTATTTTGTCGTTTAACTTCGTCTTAACTTCATACAAAGGTATTTTGCAAAAGATAAGTGTAAGGGGACACCCCAAATATGTTTTTAAGAAACGAAATTGATCATGATTCTCCACAATATTAAATGGACTTGTGTATTAGTATTTGTTAGAGTCAAATGCTTGTATCGAGTCATAATGATGTTTTGCAGGATTTTCCAGGAAGTAGGACATAAGTTTTTTCCAGAAATTTTCCAGAAACTTAACATAAAGATTTTTGCAGGTCACTTCTAACGGTGTCAAGAATTAATTCATGTCGGCGTCATGTGTAAAATTCTGGAAATTTTGCTAGTTTTGTTTTTCTAACGGAGTCTTAAAGTTTTTGTTAATTCTTTAGTTTTATAAACTCCAGGAAATCTGCAACCATTCATTCCACAAGCATTATATCTTAATTTGATTTCTAGGACTTGTTAGTATATATAGATTGCCGCCGATTTTACGCGAGGTTGCCTTGTTTGTTTTCTCAGGTTTAACAGGTTATGTATGACAAGAAGATGATTTATTTTTCTGGAAGGGAAGCTTTAATTGTTCATTTTCTTGGAGGAAGATCTAACCTTGTTACCACACTATCTACACCGAATGAATCAGGGGAGTATTTGATTTCATTCTTTTACCTGTTTTACTTTTACATTCTTTAATTGAACATTGGGGGCAATGTTCATCCTAAGTGTAAGGGGAGGGTAAATGATGATACCTTATAGGATACTATTGCACTTGAGTTTGTTTGTTCGATGGTAGGTGTGTAATAAAACTAAGAGAAATACTTGTTAGTGCAATTTTAGCGCCAAATTTAAATTTTTTTACAACATTTAGGAGTGAAACTTTAGCCTTAGCAAGCGTCTCATGGATAGGAGTCGTATGACTAGCACAAAACCGTACTATTCAGAAAAATTTTCCACCCAAAGATGTGAGGTTCGCCTTTAGATTTGATAGAAAAAGCATTCATTATTATTGCTTATGAGTGTACCGGTAGCATTTAGATTCTAGAACTTGCGTTAGTGATGCATCCCGAGACCGCTAGTGAGACTATATTCGTGTAGTAGGATTTACTACATGATAAGAGGCATTAGGATCACCCTTGTGTTAAACCCGTATCATAATTACTTGACCATTTAAGTTATACTACTTGGCTAGTAAAGTCAATTAATTTTTCCCACACCTTAGCGTTGTACTCATTTTTAGTACACGAAACCCCTAGTACACCCCTCCGAGCCTATCTTTTCATTTCTAACTTTAAGCATCTTACTTAAATAAAGAATTTGTTACAACCCACTTAAATGTACACCCAAATCGCCTTAGCCTTCCATGTATGCACTCATCTTTAGTGCATTATTGTTATTTGTTTAAACCCTTAGTTAATTATCTAATTGATTACATGGTTGCTAAGTCGAGTCATATCCTTGTACATATTATTTTGGGACGATTGGGACTCATGGGTAAAGTACTTGTGTTATGGAGTAATGGGGAAGAACATCATATTATTACCCCCATATGTGCGTTAATTTTAAAAGTACTCCAAGTGTTTTGATTATCTTGATTCGAGTCATTAGATTAGTTTATTGTAAAGTATGTAAAAATTCAAGTGTAAGGGGAATGTTCATTCCCTATGATATATTATTTTGGATGGTAGGGTAAGAGTGTATGCAAAAAAAAATAATAAATAAAAATAGAAAAAGAAAAGAGAAAAACATACGGACTACCATCCCGTTTCATTTTATGCTTGTTTTAAGTTTTTGTTATTTTTCATTTATTAGCTTAAGTCGAGTCTAGTCTCGGCTTAGCAACGCCATATTGTACATGTAATTAACCAAGATGATTAACTCGCCACCAGTAAAGATTGCCTTTATCCAACAAAACCGTGTATTTCATATCCCTACACCTAACGTTATAACCCTTTAAAAGACCTCTTTGATAGTTTATCCTAGGTGCTTACGCCATGTGGTGGAGGTTTGATCCTTTCCCAAGCCTATGGTAATCTATTTTGCTATGACAGGTAGTGAGAGATGTTTTCCATTTCCATATTGTGATATATATTTTATTACACCCGAGAGATGTGAGTATCTAAAACACTATTTGTGAGGTGCTAGTATATGACCTCCGTGCTTGTCTTTGGTCTTTAGTGGAATGATTATTTGTTGTAATTACTTTTATATTAGTGTTAAATGACCCCTAACTTGTATTTTGATTAGAATTAAAGCGCATTTGCTTGAGGACAAGCAAATCTCAAGTGTAAGGGTATTTGATGAGGCGAAAAATGAACCGTTTTTAGGGGGTCATTTTAGCCCGGATTCGAATTTATTTGATCAAATAATGCCCTAAATCATTCCTTTTGTCATTTTAGGTACTTTTGGAGTGAATTCTGGAAAAGGAAGCATTTTGGACGTTTTTGGAGCATAAAAGTGAAGAAAATGGCAAAGTCTTAATTTTCCTTCCTGGGAACAGTACCTGACGGCGTCAAGAGTTCTTATGTGACGGCGTCAAGAGTAATACAAGAGGTGGAAGTGGATAAAGTCCGTGACGATCCAGAAGAGTTTTACACTAGGGACATGACGGCGTCCCCATAGGCCGTCATGGTCCAAATTAAGAGAGATGGCCCAGAGCAGAAGTGCACATGACGGCGTCAAAAGTGGATCTAGGCAATCCGATTTCATTATGGGCGGCGAGTTGACGGTGTCAGAATTTCCTTCTTGACGCCGTCACCCTATAAAATCTATATATAGTTTTGCAATTTTCATTCATTAGAGAGGGACAAGTAGGGTGTAACTTTGGAGAGAAACCCTAGTACAAATATTACAGCTTTTTCAAGGGTTTTTACCCTTTTAAACCTTTCATGTTCAATTGAGATAAGTACTCTTTCAATTCATTCAATATGTCTATGTGTTGTTTGAATATATCTTACACTTGTCTTGAATTTAACATGCTTGGCTAGATCTCATGTGTGTTTGCTTAGATGTAGTGAAACCTAGATGTTAATTATGGGTCGATTGTTTGTTTATAGTTGTTACGGATGATTGTATTCGATGTTAGGCTTAAGAAAACTGGCAGACTTCCATTGGTGACATGCTTGAACGTCTTAAGAAACATGATCAGAGATGTACTATGATTTTTGGTTGTATTTAATGCGTAGGAGAATTCTAATGATCCCATATTAGGAGCTTCTAATGGCTCGACATAGGAGTGAAGTAGGATCCTATAGAGTTAGGGAATATTGTACACGGCCCTACGACTAGTATTAAGGAATACGACCCGTCATCAATGCAATTGTAACAAACTATCAACCTGTAAAAGATATCTAGGGATTAATGAAACCTAAGTAAACACAACTCTCCCTATCATTGTTCACACCACTAGTTTAATTAGATTTCATTTCATTTTTGTTATTTTATTTTGATTGTATCTTAGTTATTGGGTTAGTTGATTAGCAACTAGTTCCGCCCACTCTTCCAAAAACCGAGATTTTACTTGCTTTATTAAAATATAAAATAACAAAAAGAATCATCCCTCGCCTCTAGACCTAGTTTTTAGGCTTTCTAATCCTAGCGACACTATTCCTGAGTTGAACGATCAATCCCCCGGTACTTGTCACTATACTATAATACAACGATCAGGTACACTGCCTGGTGGGGGTTGTAAGCTTCTCGAGATCCCTCGAGAGGTAAAGCCTGGTGTGATTCCCACGTATCAAATACCCCATTCAACAGCTGAATTATAAAGTGCAAAAAAGTATCTCTAGGGAGAAGAATACATACGAATAGGCAACACAAGACACCACCAAATGAAGATTTCAAAGCAGTAAGAAGGTCCAGCTAGTGTTTTAATTCATTAAGTAGTTTTGTTTTATTGTAATAGTACCCTTTAATCCATGAGGATTGTTAGGCTTGTCTATGCCATGGGACTCCCCTTTATATTGTTTTCCCATCGATTAAAGTTTATATAATGTTTATTTGGTTCTTATTATATGTGCATTGATAACCTCTATGTCTAGCTATGGAATGCTTGGGCTGCCATACCCCTCCCATGATTTATTCACTAGCAGTATAAGTTAGTGTAAGCCCTTAAAAAAGGTTAAATAATATAGACATAAGTAATCATTAAGAGTTTACTCACCTATAATTAAGATACCAACAAGAGAGAATAGATTTTAGCACTCATCATATAAAACTAGCAATAAAATAAGTGACAAGCTACTTAATCATTCGTCAGGTCTCTTATATGTATATGTTATCTATCTATGTACGTGTTCGCCATTCGTGTATTCTATCTCATTAGTTTTATTAATTATAATCAACTCAAATCATGCTAGTCTCTTAGGCTAAAAACCCCCTTGAGTTAGATTAGTTTGTAAAACTAACTTAGGAATTAAAATACTGATAGACTTTCTAGGTGTTGACGTTCCACTCTTAGTGATCGACACTCTACTTACCAACTAGCTACATTGATTGGGTACACTGACCTCGTTAGTGTGCGGTATAAGTTAAGTCGGCTAAATATAAATTTAAAACTTGATAAGAATAATCTATACCTACAACGATATACGCACGCGCATCAATTCTGATGCATCTCTAGGTTTCACTAATTACGGCATAACTCAGTAATGAGGTTACGCCGTAACCACTCTCTGTGACAAGTTTCTCAATTTTTAAAATATACACACCAAAACCTTGTATTAGTACTAAATGAACTTTGTGGGTGCGTTCACTGCAAACCCTCACGAGACTACACTAGTCCACTTGGAACACCAAGTGGTTTAAAAGGCTTGTTGCATATGCTAAATGCAACTATGATTCCTACGAAAGTGAGTTAGGTTTTATTTTTATTTTGTCTTTATTTTTATTTTTTAGAATTATGCTTGTGGTATTATCGTGATTTCAGGGAATTGAAGTTTGCTCATGGAGGCAAGAGGAAGGCACACATTCTTTTCGTGATCCTTCTTTTCATTTTGGAGCAAATTTCAGGGAAGTTCTCGCTCTAATTCTACTTTCTCCTATTTTATATTTCATTATTAGTAAAAAAGGGACTTTGTACATTTCAAGTGGGGGGACGGGAGCAGAATTATTACTTGAACTTTATTGCCCTCATTTTCTAGTTTATTTTGAAAAATTATGCCATTTTTAAAATTTTGACATGTTTTTCCTAACCTAACTAGAATAGACCTTAGCCGAGCACATTTATCCCTTGATTTCTTATGGTGAGATTTAGCCTATCTATTTCCACTTATTTACCGTAAATCCATCAAATATTGAGTGTGCCGGTAGTTTGTAAACTTTAGAACTTGGCCTTTACATCATTTCGAGACCATAGACGAATAGTGTGTCGAGTTAGCTTGATACACTTGGAAGAAACAATTTGAGAAGGAAATATTCTAGGATTAATATCCAAATAGCCCAGATGTGTATATAAGTGTACATTTATCTATTAGTCACCTCGACTTTTCAACCCCCGTGTTAAACCCTTTTGTTGCACTCACCTTTAGTACAAGATACCCCTAGATACACCCTTTTGAGCTTTTCCTTTCGTTTCATACCCTTATAATATATTGTTTCGATACACCTATTCGCCTTAGCATACCATGTAGTCTTGGTGTATGATTGAGAAGTCATTGTTTGCTCAAGTTCAAGGTCTAAGTAAAGAAATTCAGGAATCATGCCTACGATGAACACATATGTTTAAAGATCATTTGAAGACCCCCCCCCCCCCCCAAAATTCTCATATATGATTCATCTCAAGTGCAGGGATGATAGTATTTTTGTATTTAGTTATGATATAAAAAAAAGTGAATTTCTGTTTGTAAATAGTAGTATTGATGGTGCACCCTTGTATAGCACCAGGTTTATGAGCTTATCAGATTTAGTATCGAGGAGGACACTTCGATCACATTTGAAGAATTTAGTTGGTGATGTTTATACACCAACATGAACACCAAGTAATGTGCCCATCATGACGTCCACTAATGGCACACTTACTTGTTATGATTCGGTTTTGCGTATTGATGCTTGGACTTTGGATGAACTGTAAACGGTGACGACTTGATTGTAGGATTAGACTATTTGCTTCTTTATTTTTATTTTTCACCCATTATGTGTATTCCCATGTCTTATCCTACCCTTTAGTCTTGAATAATGCGTAGGTGATTATCGAGCAGTCATGGTGTCTTGGCCAGCGTTCTGGTCATGTACCGATGGTCTTTGTCACTTTTGCCATGGTATGTTTGTAACACCCCCAAAATACCTGAATGGCAGCGGAATGGAATACCTGAGGGTGTAACGGATCATAGCACACAACCAGGATATACTGAACGACCTAAAGTGTCGTTTATAAAATACATCGTTTGATTCATTCAAAATATTCAGAGTTATAAAACATAGGTCCCATAAGTTGGAAAAGGTTTAAGGAAACAAGTTTAGTACAATCAAACGATAGTTCAAAGTGCATGAAATCCAAAAGAGACGCGTCATCCTTGATACACAAAGTGACTCCATGCAATGCCATGAGAATATGCCTTAGTTACTTGAGAAATACATTGCGAAAAACGGTCAACATAAAGTTGGTGAATAATCATAGGTTTATAAGTAATTCGTAAGTACATAAGCCACCAGTATATAGTAAAGTGACATATTGTCAAAAAGTTTACATTGTCTCTTAAGCTCATGACACCGAAGCTAGACGTACTAAAATATGCCCCAAAGGAGTGTTTACCAGACACTCGTACTATATTAGACATGAAATGCATTCGTTTTCCTTATGGAGCAACCCAAACACGAATGGAGGAGTCACCCTCGATAGATCTATCCACTCACTCTCGCTTGGCAATATAATTAACGGTTCATGATAATAAAGGGGACTTGCAGTGGTAGTACTAGCAACTTAAGCAATGTACGGAATTTAATACTTGGGCATGTACAAAAATAATAGTGCAATGTATTCTCCCCCGTGGGATTTAAAATCAAATAAGTACTAAAAACGGGGCTATGAGAACTCACCTCGAAATGATGATACAACAATGGTGCAATGATGTAAGAGAAATCGGGACAATGAGGTGCGAGTACTAGCCGCAACCTAAATGAATAATCGCGATCTAATTAAGATCAAGTCGAAATGAAATGAATGCACATGCACATGATACTCATACCACTCGTAATTTGAAAATACTAGTTATCGTCGTAGAAAAATGGTTTCCATACTTAGGAAAAATAATTTCCATTTAGAGAAGTATATAACTTGTCATATTAACTCGTACGATAAGTTAGCGTTATGTTCCAAGTATCAAAACCTTAGAATGACGTCGTCAAGTCGTATAAACATTCCCTTGAGTCGTACGTATCCGTTTGTTAATAAAATCGTCATTAGTAACGTTGCTAGAAAATATACCATTTAGTACGTACGTTATTATTTTTATTTGTGAATATATATATATATATATATATATATATATATATATATATATATATATATATATATATATATATATATATATATATATATAGTTTTGACAATGTTAAAACGGGTATAACTCGGTCGTTTTAGGCTCGTTTTCCTTGTTCTTTATGTCCACGGATTCGTCTTTGTGTATACTAGTATATTTTAGACAACTCGGCTCTTTTAGGTTACGTTTAATGCTTCAAAATACCCATCGTATTCTGCCCAACAGCAAGCAGTTTTCTGGAAAAGTAGTTTTCGTCGTTAAATTTGCAAAAATCATAACTCCTTCGTTATAAACTTGTTTTAATCCGTTCTTTCGCCCAAAGTTTCGTTTTTGAATGTATTTTCTAAATCTTTGGTCAAAAATTAACCATCACCCACTGATTTTCCCACGAAATTAAAATAGGGACAGTAGGTATTTCAAAAGTTTCAAAAACCATTTCCAGGTCTCCAAACTAGTTCCATCATTCATCAAACCTCTTTCAAACACCACAAAACTAATCTAATCCTACCATACACCTTCTTAGGGTGTCATGGGTTCCTAATCTCCAAAACCAAGTAGATCTAACAAGGATCTAACCACAAATCATTTCTAGGGCTTGTATGATCAAAAGTTTACAAAAATAAAGTGGTATAAGTTAATGCATGTATGAGATCTTGCAAGAAACATGTATAAACATAGTAATAACTTTGTAAAAATTATGAAATGAGTTTGATAAACTTACTTGTAAGATTAGTGGAGTTAAGATGATTAAAACCTAATAATCCTTGAGTTTTTATTTCAAAACTCTAACAAGGATGCTATAAAAACAATATTAACACTTTGATCTTTGAAAAATTTTGGTTCCTTCTTGCTCCTTGTTCTTGGCCGTATATATGAGAAGAGAAAGAGAGAATATGGATTTTTGATGGAATGAAAGAAATGAGATGAAATGGTAAAGTTAGTATGTATTATTGATTTATATTACTATTATATTTGGTTAGTACTAAACATTAATGAGCAAAGAGTGTATAAGTGAAAATTGTAAGTGATTGGAGAGGGGGGGGGGGGCGGCAATAGTCAAGGGGGGGGGGGGGAATGTGGAAGACTTTTGGTGTAGAAAATGTATTATTATGTGTATTTGGTAGTTTTAAATTGTACCGGGTACCGGGTTAACTAAAAATAAATTTTAACGAAGTTAACCGGGTCATAATAAAGTTATAAAAATTATAAAAATAGGTTGGGTAAAATTATTGGGTGTTTAGATAATTATAGTTTAATTTCCACGAAAACCGTCGAAGTTTTAGAAATCTTAAGTTAATAATTAAAATAAATATCCAAAATACCGGGTAAATTAATATTATAATTTTTATATTATAAAAATGAATATAAAAATATATTGGGATCATAGTTGAGAGTGTTGGACGTGTTAGTCACATTTATAGTTCGCGTATTGGTGTTTATTTAAAATAAACGTACGTAATTCGTTAATTATATTAAAAATATAATTTGAATACCCTACGAGTGGAATAGTATGCAAGTGCCCTAATAATGATATGTCGACTGTTTCTAGTCCGTATGAAATGTCCCTGATAATAATGCATGAATTCGCTCCTGAACCAATACGGTTACGCGAATTTGAACACTCGTAAACTAAATTTACGATGACATGAATAATGCACGTGAATAGTGGTTTTCTCTCGGAAATGAATAGTGTCAAGTGAATAGTAAAATTTTCTGAAGGTGTCTCGGAATGTCAAATTGACCTCAAAAACGATGAATAGTAAAACGATGAATAGTGATCGATGAATAGTA
The DNA here is from genome assembly GCA_030686995.1 of Artemisia argyi. Classification (NCBI taxonomy): domain Eukaryota; kingdom Viridiplantae; phylum Streptophyta; class Magnoliopsida; order Asterales; family Asteraceae; genus Artemisia; species Artemisia argyi. The sequence continues at coordinate 97,897,959 of CM060676.1, read as the reverse complement.
ATTTGTGAATAGTTGAATGGCAAAGTTTGGAAAAATGACCTGAAATTGTGGGCTGTGACAGTCGCCCATCCAAAAAGGAATTCAGTCCCTGAATTCAGTTAGTGTTGGTCTCGGTACTAGGCTCGGTGAAAAGTTGTGGATACTTTCGTCGCATTTGGTCCTCTCGTTCCCAAGTAAACTCGGGTCCTCTTCGAGAATTCCAGCGAACCTTCACGATCGGAATTCGACTTTGTTTCAACTGTTTGATCTCGCGATCCATTATTTCAACTGATTCTTCCACAAAGTTAAGCTTGTCATCGAGTTGTATTTCTTCTAATGGTATAATAGCAGACTCATCCGAAAGACATTTCTTGAGGTTCGAAACATGAAACGTGTTATGTACGTTGCTAAGTTCTGACGGAAGTTCAAGCTTGTAAGCAACCGGACCAATCCTCTCCAGGATCTTGAATGGTCCAATGTATCTCGGGTTTAATTTCCCGCGTTTTCCAAATCGTATCACGCCCTTCCAAGGCGAGACTTTCAACATAACTTTGTCTCCGACCTGAAATTCCAATGGTTTGCGTCGAACATCTGCGTAGCTTTTCTGTCGACTTCTAGCAGTTTTGAGTCTCTCTCGAATCTGAATTATCTTTTCTGTTGTTTCTTGTACCATCTCCGGGCCAGTACATTGTACTTCACCGACTTCGGCCCAACAAACTGGAGACCTACACTTGCGACCATAAAGTGCCTCGAATGGTGCAGTCTTAATGCTCGAATGGTAACTGTTGTTATAGGAAAATTCGATCAACGGCAAATGGTTAGCCCAACCATTTCCAAAGTCAATCACACACGCCCTAAGCATGTCTTCAAGTGTCTGAATAGTCCTCTCACTCTGACCATCGGTCTGAGGATGGTAAGCAGTGCTCATGTCTAAATTGGATCCAAAAGAATCTTGTAATGACCGCCAAAAATTTCAAGTAAAACGACTATCTCTGTCAGAAATGATGGAAACTGGTGCACCGTGTCTTGAGACTATTTCCTTGACATAAAGTCTAGCAAGTTGTTCCATTGAATAAGTCTCTCTAATGGGTATGAAATGAGCTGATTTGGTAAGTCGATCAATGATTACCCAAATAGCATCGAAACCTCCTGACGTCTTAGGAAGTTTAGAGACAAAGTCCATAGCAATACGTTCCCACTTCCATTGTGGAATTTCTGGTTGTTGAAGTAACCCTGACGGTTTCTGGTATTCGGCTTTCACTTTAGCACAAGTAAGACATTTGCTGACGTACGTAGCAATTTCTGCTTTCATGTTCGGCCACCAATAAAGCTTTTTGAGATCTTGATACATCTTATCAGAACCTGGATGAATAGAGTACTTCGACTTGTGTGATTCATGCATAATTAATTCTCGCACTCCACCATAGAGTGGTATCCAACTTCGGTCCTTGAAGCATAACACTCCATCTGATCTCTTTACAAAGCCATTATCGCTTTCTGGCATACCATAAAGTTTCTCATGTGGTCGATTTTCTTCTTTGAGAGCCTCAATCTGAGCTTCTAGAATTTTCGATGGCAATGGCGAAATGATAGTCATTCCCAATGACCTAACTCTCAAAGGTTTGAGTCGTTCTTTTCGGCTAAGTGCATCTGCTACAATATTTGCTTTTCCTGGGTGATATCGGATTTCACAATCGTAATCACTCAACAACTCTAGCCAACGACGTTGTCTCATATTAAGTTCCTTCTGATCGAGTATATGCTGTAAGCTCTTGTGGTCGGTAAAAATTACACACTTAGTACCATAAAGGTAGTGTCTCCAAATCTTGAGTGCAAAAACTACCGCACCCAATTCCAAGTCGTGCGTAGTGTAATTCTTCTCGTGTATCTTAAGCTGTCTAGATGCATAAGCTATCACCTTCTCGTTTTGCATTAGCACAGCTCCAAGTCCTTGATGCGAAGCATCGCAATATACCACAAAGTTCTCAATACCTTCAGGTAGTGACAAGATCGGTGCGCTACACAGCTTTTGTTTCAACAGTTGAAACGCGGACTCTTGTTTTTCTCCCCACTCGTACTTCTCATTCTTTTGTGTCAGTTTCGTCAACGACTTCGCTATCTTTGAAAACCCTTCAATAAACCTTCTGTAATATCCGGCAAGTCCTAGGAATTGACGAATTTCCGTAGGAGACTTGGGCGTAGACCAATCCTTAACTGCCTCGATCTTTGCTGGGTCGACTTGTAAACCTTGGCTATCAATAACATGGCCAAGAAATTGAACTCTTCGTATCCAAAAATCACACTTAGAAAATTTGGCATATAATTGCTCCTTCTTGAGTAGTTCCAGGATTGTTCTGAGGTGTTCTTCGTGATCTTCCTTACTCTTGGAATAAATCAAGATATCGTCAATGAATACGATCACAAACTTATCAAGATACGGTTTGCACACCCTATTCATGAGATCCATAAATACCGCAGGTGCGTTGGTTAATCCAAAAGGCATCACTTGAAACTCATAATGACCATAGCGTGTTCTAAATGCCGTCTTCGGGATATCCTCTTCCCGAACCTTAAGTTGATGGTAACCGGATCTTAAATCAATCTTGGAATAAAAACTAGAACCTTGTAACTGGTCGAACAAGTCGTCAATTCTTGGGAGTGGATAACGGTTCTTAATTGTTAACTTGTTCAGCTCACGATAGTCGATGCACATTCTGAAAGTTCCGTCCTTCTTCTTCACAAACAAAACCGGCGCTCCCCAAGGCGAGGAACTCGGTCTAATGAATCCTTTGTCCAAAAGTTCTTGTAATTGATTCGACAATTCTTGCATTTCCGAAGGTGCAAGTCTATACGGTGCTCGTGCAATTGGTGCAGCTCCTGGCACTAATTCAATTTGAAACTCAACTTGGCGTGTAGGCGGAAGTCCTGGCAATTCTTCCGGAAAAACTTCTTGAAATTCCTTAACAATTGGCACATCTTCAAGTCGTTTCTCATCCGACTTCTTCTCCGTGATGTGAGCCAAGAATGCATAACAACCCTTATTTATGTACTTCTCGGTTTTAATGCACGATATTATACTGAGTCTAGTTCCACTTCGCTCTCCACGAACAACCAAAGTTTCACCGTTATAAGGAAGGTGAACAACTTTCTCATCACAAATAATTCTCGCTCGATGCCGAGATAACCAATCCATGCCGATAACAACGTCGAAACTTCCAAGTTCTACGGGCATAAGGTCTATATTGAATGGATGGTTTAGGAAATTTATGGTGCAACCACGGACAATGGTGTTGGTGTTAACTAAAGACCCATCGGCTAATTCAACGATATAGGAAATGTCTAATGGGGTTGGTTCTATGTTAAGTAAAGGTGCAAATGCAATAGAAACAAAACTTCTATCCGCTCCTGAATCAAATAAAATGGATGCATAACGATTATTAACGAGGAACGTACCCGCAACAACATTCGGGTCTTCTTTGACATCGTCTCCTCCCATGACATAAGCTCTTCCTCGAGCCCTTCCATCTTGATTTCCAGTTCCTTGATTCTTCTTCTGTGGGCACTCACCCCTAAAGTGTCCAATTTCTCCACAGCCAAAACATGTTACCGGTGGCTTCTGATTGTTACCCAAGGTTGGAAATTTGCAATCTTTGATGTGATGACCAACCTTCTTGCAGTTACCACATGTATTTGGGCAACGTCCTGGGTTATGATGCCTCTGACACCTTTCGCACTTGGGTAAATTACCCTCATATCCCCTCCTTTCAGTCGGTCCTGCAGCATAGGCCTTTGCCACTTCTTGCCTCTTAGGTGGCGGCTGAACAGCGTTTCCACCTTGGTTGTAATCGAACCTTCTCTTGTTGTTGTTATTGTTGTTTGGATTGTTGTTTCGGTTATTGGGATAGTTGCGGTTCCGATTGTTGTTATAGTTGTTGTTGTTTCGAGTGTTGGTGTAGTTGGTGTTGTTTGATCGGTTATTGTTGTTGACAGCAGATTTCCCTTTGACTACTTGGACCATGAGTTTCTGAGTTATACGAATAGCTTCTTCCATTGATTGAGGGTCAAAAGAAATCACATCTCCTCGGACACTTTCAGGCAATCCACCAACAAAGTTTTCCATCTTTTTCTCATCATCGGGAACCATAGTTGGACATAGTGCGGCCAACTCCTGAAACCTCCTAAAGTAGGTCTCAATGTCATCTCCTTTAGTCACAAGCTCATAAAATTCCGTTTCCAATTTCTGTATCTCAGTACGCGGGCAAAACTTCTTTGTCATCAATTTCTTGAATTCCTCCCAAGTAAGCTTGTGAGCATTTTCCATACCAATCGGCTGAGCATACGAATTCCACCAAGACATAGCTTCATCAAGTAGCATACCTGTAGCAAACTTCACCTTGCTGACATTCGGGCATCCGCACATGAGAAATACATTCTCAGTCTTTTCAAACCAGCGGATTAAAGCAACCGCTCCTTCAGTGCCCTTAAATTTGATGGGATCACTAATCTTGAAATCTTTCCATGTACATTCCCGCTTAGCAGCGGTTGGTTCAACTGTTCCTGTATTAGAAGCAGTTTCAGCAGCCCTTGCAGCAACCTCAGCTCTCTCAACCTCCAGAGCTTCTGCAATACTATCCCTAACCAACTTGCGGATAGCGGCTTGAGTCATAGTGGGGGTTTCCGGTGCAGTCTTACTCTTCCTTGGTGCCATATTTCTGATAAATCATAATGGAAATAACCATGAGAAAAATCATAATAGAAATAGTCATCGTACCAAAGATATACACCCACAACACGTATATAATATACACCCACAACAAATATAAATACAACCACGACATGTACGAGTACAACCACAATCTGTCTAGACATCACAACGACAAGTATATATATACAACCACAACAACCACGTCACGTATATATACAACCACAACCTGTGTCGATACAAGCACAACAAGTACGAATACAACCACGACATGTATATATACAACCACAACCTGTATAAATGCGATAATAATAAAGAGCAACCACGAAACATCATAAATATAATCACAATACATGAATATAATACATGAAAATTTCGGCCTACATGGACCGATATAATATATAGCACAACATTTCCACATAGTAGAGTCGCACTTGATAATATTTGTTTGTACAACAATCAAAAGACTACAAGTTCTTGAACTATGTCCCACATCCCGGGACTAGGAAAATAATACAAGCTAATATAATACCAGTCTACGTCTAGGCTCCTCTCGGTGCTCTAGATGGTCCAGGCTCTCCCCTCAAGCGGCGAATCTCACAATCCATCGCCACCACAATCTCCTCAAGATGCTCAAGTCGTAACTGAGAAGAAGCATCCCTATGCTCCAAAACAACTACCCTCTCTCGAAGCAATGTCAACTGGTCTACCTGCTCCCACTGGGTCTCCTGTGTCGCCTGAGCTCTATCTCGAATCTCAGGTAACTCATCCCTAAGTAGCTCAATCTCCTCCTGGTGCCTCAACTGTCGTGCCTCGAGTCCATGGTAAGACACATCAATACTAACCCTGCCCTGAACCAAATCCTCAACCTGCTCCTCAACAGTCTCAAGTCGAGTGGTAATGATCTCATCAACTCTATACCCCAACCTATCTACTTGCTCCTGCTGAGCACCCATCTGATCCTCTAATGTAACGACTGTAGGATCCCTAGCTGCAGCCGCTCTAGAACTCTCACCTATGTGGTACTCTGGTGGTGGTGAAAAGTCATCAGTCTCAGTGGTAGGTGAATCTGGAGTGGTAAGCCTTGCGCGCTTCCTGAGCGGCAAGAGTGAGGTAGGTATAGGAGTGGTAGTGGGTATGGCTGGTGGTGGTGTAGGCACAGTAGGACTAGGGAGACTCCTATAAGTACATGTAGCATAACGAACTCTCTTCCTAGCAGTCTGGTAAGTCTTCTCCCTAGGAAACATAAGTCTCGGCTCTGAATGGATAGTAGTAGTAGGAGATGATGGTATGTCAGTAGGTATAGTAGGATGGACATGGGGAGTAGGAGCCGTCTCCTCCTCCTCGAAAGGCTCGGTGTCACCATCAGATGCCAAAAGTGGCAACTCAGGTGTAGGAGAAACAAGTGGTGAAACAGCAATAGAGGACATAGAGCCCTCATCATCAGAGTCGGATATGGAGTAAAGTACAACAGTGTTGGGATTCGAAGACATGTCTCTGTGATAATCAAGGTGAAATAAAAAATAAATAACTCGCATAATGGCATCGCCTACAAATAAGTAAATATGCACTTATGATGAAATGATGATATGCTATGATGGTGTGGTTATAGTCTAGGGTCTATGATGCAACCTAGTTCGCTATAACCATAGCTCTGGTACCAATCTGTAACACCCCCAAAATACCTGAATGGCAGCGGAATGGAATACCTGAGGGTGTAACGGATCATAGCACACAACCAGGATACATTGAACGACCTAAAGTGTCGTTTATAAAATACATCGTTTGATTCATTCAAAATATTCAGAGTTATAAAACATAGGTCCCATAAGTTGGAAAAGGTTTAAGGAAACAAGTTTAGTACAATCAAACGATAGTTCAAAGTGCATGAAATCCAAAAGAGACGCGTCATCCTTGATACACAAAGTGACTCCATGCAATGCCATGAGAATATGCCTTAGTTACCTGAGAAATACATTGCGAAAAACGGTCAACATAAAGTTGGTGAATAATCATAGGTTTATAAGTAATTCGTAAGTACATAAGCCACCAGTATATAGTAAAGTGACATATTGTCAAAAAGTTTACATTGTCTCTTAAGCTCATGACACCGAAGCTAGACGTACTAAAATATGCCCCAAAGGAGTGTTTACCAGACACTCGTACTATATTAGATATGAAATGCATTCGTTTTCCTTATGGAGCAACCCAAACACGAATGGAGGAGTCACCCTCGATAGATCTATCCACTCACTCTCGCTTGGCAATATAATTAACGGTTCATGATAATAAAGGGGACTTGCAGTGGTAGTACTAGCAACTTAAGCAATGTACGGAATTTAATACTTGGGCATGTACAAAAATAATAGTGCAATGTATTCTCCCCCGTGGGATTTAAAATCAAATAAGTACTAAAAACGGGGCTATGAGAACTCACCTCGAAATGATGATACAACAATGGTGCAATGATGTAAGAGAAATCGGGACAATGAGGTGCGAGTACTAGCCGCAACCTAAATGAATAATCGCGATCTAATTAAGATCAAGTCGAAATGAAATGAATGCACATGCACATGATACTCATACCACTCGTAATTTGAAAATACTAGTTATCGTCGTAGAAAAATGGTTTCCATACTTAGGAAAAATAATTTCCATTTAGAGAAGTATATAACTTGTCATATTAACTCGTACGATAAGTTAGCGTTATGTTCCAAGTATCAAAACCTTAGAATGACGTCGTCAAGTCGTATAAACATTCCCTTGAGTCGTACGTATCCGTTTGTTAATAAAATCGTCATTAGTAACGTTGCTAGAAAATATACCATTTAGTACGTACGTTATTATTTTTATTTGTGAATATATATATATATATATATATATATATATATATATATATATATATATATATATATATATATATATATATATATATATATAGTTTTGACAATGTTAAAACGGGTATAACTCGGTCGTTTTAGGCTCGTTTTCCTTGTTCTTTATGTCCACGGATTCGTCTTTGTGTATACTAGTATATTTTAGACAACTCGGCTCTTTTAGGTTACGTTTAATGCTTCAAAATACCCATCGTATTCTGCCCAACAGCAAGCAGTTTTCTGGAAAAGTAGTTTTCGTCGTTAAATTTGCAAAAATCATAACTCCTTCGTTATAAACTTGTTTTAATCCGTTCTTTCGCCCAAAGTTTCGTTTTTGAATGTATTTTCTAAATCTTTGGTCAAAAATTAACCATCACCCACTGATTTTCCCACGAAATTAAAATAGGGACAGTAGGTATTTCAAAAGTTTCAAAAACCATTTCCAAGTCTCCAAACTAGTTCCATCATTCATCAAACCTCTTTCAAACACCACAAAACTAATCTAATCCTACCATACACCTTCTTAGGGTGTCATGGGTTCCTAATCTCCAAAACCAAGTAGATCTAACAAGGATCTAACCACAAATCATTTCTAGGGCTTGTATGATCAAAAGTTTACAAAAATAAAGTGGTATAAGTTAATGCATGTATGAGATCTTGCAAGAAACATGTATAAACATAGTAATAACTTTGTAAAAATTATGAAATGAGTTTGATAAACTTACTTGTAAGATTAGTGGAGTTAAGATGATTAAAACCTAATAATCCTTGAGTTTTTATTTCAAAACTCTAACAAGGATGCTATAAAAACAATATTAACACTTTGATCTTTGAAAAATTTTGGTTCCTTCTTGCTCCTTGTTCTTGGCCGTATATATGAGAAGAGAAAGAGAGAATATGGATTTTTGATGGAATGAAAGAAATGAGATGAAATGGTAAAGTTAGTATGTATTATTGATTTATATTACTATTATATTTGGTTAGTACTAAACATTAATGAGCAAAGAGTGTATAAGTGAAAATTGTAAGTGATTGGAGAGGGGGGGGGGGGCGGCAATAGTCAAGGGGGGGGAATGTGGAAGACTTTTGGTGTAGAAAATGTATTATTATGTGTATTTGGTAGTTTTAAATTGTACCGGGTACCGGGTTAACTAAAAATAAATTTTAACGAAGTTAACCGGGTCATAATAAAGTTATAAAAATTATAAAAATAGGTTGGGTAAAATTATTGGGTGTTTAGATAATTATAGTTTAATTTCCACGAAAACCGTCGAAGTTTTAGAAATCTTAAGTTAATAATTAAAATAAATATCCAAAATACCGGGTAAATTAATATTATAATTTTTATATTATAAAAATATATTGGGATCATAGTTGAGAGTGTTGGACGTGTTAGTCACATTTATAGTTCGCGTATTGGTGTTTATTTAAAATAAACGTACGTAATTCGTTAATTATATTAAAAATATAATTTGAATACCCTACGAGTGGAATAGTATGCAAGTGCCCTAATAATGATATGTCGACTGTTTCTAGTCCGTATGAAATGTCCCTGATAATAATGCATGAATTCGCTCCTGAACCAATACGGTTACGCGAATTTGAACACTCGTAAACTAAATTTACGATGACATGAATAATGCACGTGAATAGTAGTTTTCTCTCGGAAATGAATAGTGTCAAGTGAATAGTAAAATTTTCTGAAGGTGTCTCGGAATGTCAAATTGACCTCAAAAACGATGAATAGTAAAACGATGAATAGTGATCGATGAATAGTAATTTGTGAATAGTAGAATGGCAAAGTTTGGAAAAATGACCTGAAATTGTGGGTTGTGACAATGTTAGTAACCACACTACACCCTTAGCCTTATACTTGTTCACCCAATATTGCCTTAAAGAATTTTTTTGACCTTAGCTCTAGTGGTGGAGATTTGTGTAACCGCCAAGCCTATGATAGAATACATACTATAATTGTGCTTTAAATGATCACCCCGAAATTAACACTTAGATTAGAGAGAGTATGAGTGTTTGTTTCCCATTTTGTGAGGTGTTCGGCTTTGAAAATTCTAGCATAGGAAGTTTTTAATCTCATATTTCTCGAGTTACTTGGGGAATATCTTTTTAGAAATTATTCTAATAAGGTCTACTTGAGGGTAAGTAGAGTTCAAGTGGGGGATATTTGATGACGTCAAATAGTCCTGATATTTAAGTGTCAATTTCCCCCTAATATGCCCATTTTTGTATTGATAATAAGGATATATGCTTTGATTTCTTTATATTTCGTTTCCAGGTTACAAATGAGCATAGGAGCTAAAGAGACGCGAAAATTGGAAAGAACTTGCAAAAGATACACATCTTAGTATGCTAAAGAAAGCTACGCCATAGCTAGGAATTCAAACACATTAACCAAGTCAACACTTATCAAGAGTTATCGCGTAACCAACTCATAAGGTTATGCCATAATCATTTGAATACTTAGAAGAATTCGACAGCCCTGAAGGGTACGCCATAACCACACTATGGAGTTACAGTGTAGTTAAGGAACAGTACGTGATCCAAGATTTTTTCAAGATTATGCCGTAACCACACATGAAGACTACGGCATAAATGAAAACCCTAAAGAGCTACGGCGTAACCAGTATAGCAACTACGCCGTAGCCAATGTTAATGGATAAGATCGTTTCACGATAACACTAGTTATGGCATAACCAACTATTAGGGTTACGCCGTAGCTATGTCGGGCCTATAGATACCAGCCCTAAATTCTGCATTTGACACAACCTTCTCACCAGAAAAAGTCAGAGAACGAAGGGAGGTTTTAGAAAGGCAATCTATAGCAGCATACGAAGCATTTCCAAGGGAGAGATCACGCCTATAACACCATAAGTTTTAGTTTTCATTGTTTTAATTACATTTCTGAATTCATGTCTTCATTCAACATTGATTTGGGTGTACTTTATAATATGATCAGCTAAGCACCTTTGGTGCTAGCCTAGTTATGATTTCTATATTGTTGTGATTATGTTTTCGTACTTTTCATAATGCTTCTAGTGTATGCATGTTTAGTTTATCTTAGATCATCTAGTCGCGGTAGTTTAGAAGAACCGGTTGTACTTGGTACGATAGGCGAATCGACCAAAGGACCCTAGTGTATTTAGGTTGCGAGGGAAATGGGAATGCTAACAACTAGCCATTTGCCTGTGTGCAAATCGACCAAAGGACCACCTTCCGGGTTGGATAAACTTAAGTAATTAGAGGTGTGGTCTAAGATCCGAGATGTCGGGCCACACCAAGATAAGTCTAGTATGTAGTGGCACTTAGTGACTCAAACTAGTCTACCGTACGTTGGCTTACTTACAGAGGGTAGTGCCTTTGGTTCCTGACAGGATTCTAGGGAGATAGGCTAGGGAAATCAACCAAAGGAACCTAGTGATATATGTCCGCCCCACTTGAAGCATTTGAATAGTTTTATAGAAAACATAGTCATAGCAATATAGGATGACCAACTAGGCTAGTACACTTTCTCTTACTACTCACAACTCAATTTACTTTTAGCATTTATTTTATTTCTGTTTATTTAGTTTAATTAATAATTTCAACCCAAAACTAGTTTAAAACGTGACATTAGACTTAAATAGGATCCGTCACACATAGCTCTTGGGACAACCTCGGTTTTGCCAGTTACTAATCTACACACGACCGAATACACTGTCCGTTAGTGCATTTAGGTAGACCTTAGGTAATCGAGACATAATATAAATTTAAGACCTGGTCAGTAAAACCTGCATCAGACTTGTACTTAAAAGCAAATATAACATACCCTCAAAATAAAAGAAAACTAATTTTTTAGAAAATTGGAAAAACCGCATCAATATTTGAAGGGGGGTTAATCCTCAAAAGCTTTTGGACTAAACTACAAAGAATTCTTAATTTATGGGCGGGGGGGGGGGGGGGGCTTTTGTAAAATGTGGACTTAAAACGTACTACCTACTTAGTTAAGGGACTAAAAATGTAAAACTACTTTGGTCAACAACGAGCTTTGACTTGGACTATAAAAGCATCAGCACAACAAAGTTGAATTCACTTTTCAAAAAATATCAAAATCACTACCTCGCTGTTGCTCTGCCCACTTCGGTGTTACTACCCCGCTAAAATCACCAAATCTAAAAGGGACTTTTTCAACCCAATTCTAGTGAAATGTAAACTTTGAATAGGATTATACTGATTTAGTGTGTTGTATGCTTTGATTGTTACTTGATTCTGACTAGAAAAGACTTCAAATCACTTTTTTAGGATGTCGTAACATAATTTGTTAGATTGAAAGGTCCTTGATTGATTCGTATGCTACCTCACTGAGAAATTGGTTAAGTAGCTTATAGTGAATAAATGCTTTCATAGAACTATTAGGTATTGCATTCGATTGTTCTTGCTAATACCAAACCACTTTTATCACTTTAGATGCACGATTTGATGATTTAGGTTTGTTTAACATAGTAGAAGTGTTCTTGAGGATTTAGTTACTAGAAGTGCTTGATACTTCATGGCTTAGGCTTAGGAAAATGCTTGGATATTCGTTTGAATCTTTGATAATGTGTTTACACCAAATTGGTATAACCTTGAATGCTTAATGCCTTAATTACTACCCCGCTATAGTTCAAAATGGGTTCGGCTTGATAGATTTTCTACCTCGCTGGTTAAACATTGACTATAGTCACTACTTTAACTAGTCAATTTTGGTGGTCAACCATCGAAGTAAGACCACAACAAAGTCAAACATTGACCTAGTCAACACATTTGTACCTCGCTAGTCAAAAGTCAACAAGTTAAACCTTTATACCTCGTTGGTCAATAGTCAACACATATGTACCTCGCTGGTCAAAAAGTCAAACTTCTGACTCTAATTAAATCTTGGGGCAGTTACATATATATACTTACTAAAGTTCAATATTACATTATGTCCTTCTCACTTTTGTAATTACATCAATATCCTTCTAAAACTTTTGTAATTACATCAATATCCTTTTCAAACTTTTAAATTCTCACATATATCCCAAAATCAACATGACCTTTCATCATTCGAGGCTAAAAGGTAAATATGAACAAATAAATAAATATGAACAATATGTTCTTTCATATATATATCCAAACTTTCATAATTATGAACAATATAATTGTGATGAATATTAGAGATAAATAAGAGATATATAATAGTTTTTAAAATTTAAATCAATATAATTATAATTAATTGATTTCTGGATATATATATATATATATATATATATATATATATATATATATATATATATATATATATATATATATATATATATATATATACACACACACATTATATATAACAGGAGGCGTATGACGTCCTTAATGCCACCTCAATGCCATGTAATTATTTAGCTGCCATGTCATCACATTTTGGCCATTTAAGCAATTTTTATAATTAATTTTGTCCACCTAAGCAACAATTTAAGTAATTAAAATCGGATTAAATATTTATAAAAATTTAGCCGCTTGCAAGAATTGAGCCTAGGGTGTTTGTATCATTAAGAGACATGATAACCACTTGACTAACACATTTTTTGTTTATATCTTGCAAATCCTAATCTATAAAGCTATAAAATCCTTGCAACTTAGGAAACTCAATATCTATTCATTAATTATTGCTCGATTCACTCATTATATTCTCTTTTTTTTAAGTCAAAACCCTAATATCATTATATACAGAGCAACTAAAGATCGCAGGTTAGTCATTATATCCTCTCTTTTTTAAAGTCAAAGCCCTAATATCATTATATATAGAGCAACTAAAGATCACATTATGGAACAGTTGGTCACATATATTTTGTTGATGTCGACTTTGTTAGATGTGGTTTTTTATTCTTAATTATAATCACTACATGCTAATCGATTGACTAGCTTCATGTTTGTGTCAATCAGCAATATTTTTTTGGTTTGTTACATTGTTAAGGTATTAAGAATTTGAGGGGTGATGTTACAATGGTTATGGATTTTAACGGTTGCTGATGAGTTTCGAACCTAACTCATGGTAAGTAAATTCTCCCTCTATCTCTCAAAATAAATTATATTGCATGATAATTTTGTAACTTTGTGCGGATTATGTTGTTTTATGATATTGATATTTAAAACAATGTAACCCTTTATCCATTGAGATGGATTTATACAGGTGGCTCCACACAAGTGAATCATATGAGTGGCTTTCATCGGTCCTGTCCCAAAGCGAATCAGACATATTTATAAAGGTGGCTTCATGCAAGATATAAGTAGAGGTATGACTAATTTGAGTTATCCTTTTGTACATATTTTTTAAAGGAGAGACGCTAATATGATGTTGTTGATGGCTACTAATGAATGCAATATATTAGCACTACGTTATGACGATAGTGTAATTTTTTTATATTTAGGAGACTAATACATGTGAATGGTACCCCTATGCAGATTGCCATATTTCAGCCGACGTGTTCCAGAAACTAGAAAGATAACACTTCGGTTGACATCTGTAAAACACAAATGGTTTAATTATTCTAAAACCATCTCTTTTACATATCAGATATAACCAATTTCTCAGACCAGAACTACCAATAGAAATTAAAACAGAAAGATACGCTGACCTGGAACAAGAAAAGTTAAGGAATAGTATACCAATGCCATGGTATTTTAACAAATGTCGAACATGCATAAAGAAGTTGCCAGACAACTCTAGAAGGGATGGTAAAAGCATAGCTGAGAAGAAAGTTGTGGTTCCAATGGAGCGTAAGATGGCTCAAAAGAGGAGCTAAATTACGAACCTGAGATGGCGAAGTCACCTGCTGTTGAGAAATACAAGGCAAAAGGGAAATCTGTTAATGTTACCAAATTAGGAAAAGTTGCTTTTGAATTGAAAAGAGTAGTTAAAGCAGGAACAAGTTCTTGTGTTTCCTGTGAAAGTAGTAGGCGTAGCCGGTCAACGATGTCTCGACGTTATCGACTTCCTTAGTTGTTATGTATTTTGAATGTTATGTTTCATTCTGAAAACTAAAAAAGTTTCATAGGAAGTCGATAAAGATGTTCTGGGTGTTTGGATTAGCTTTTTTACAAGGTTATCAGCTTCATTCTGAAAACTAAAAAAGTTCAGATCTCTTTACTTTACGACTTGCAAGCACTTAAAAGTTTATTTTAAGCAGATAGGTACTCTTAAAAAGCAATCCCAAACACTCCCTTAGGTGGTTTTTCTTTTATGATTTTGTATTGAATTTTTTGCATTAACTTTAACGAAGCCCTGTTGTAGACAACTCCATTGTGTACAAAACCATACACAAAAGAAAGTTGATATTTTGGTATGTAGAATTGGCCCTGTATAAAATGAGGTAGTCCTGTCATGTATCGAGATTAATTGCCTTATAAACTAAGTATATTGAAAATAAAATATTACTTCCAGATTCTGGCATTTGGTTCAGAACCAAGGAACTTGTTAGGAATACGTTTATTCATATGAACACTCGGTCACCCCGAGTATAGTTTAGCATATTGTAGATCGTAGTATTTACCATATTAGTTAGAACGTAGTTTAGTATTAGTTAGTATTTGTGGAGTCGGGTTGGGTCGGGTCTTTACCCACTGTCAGCTCGCTCCACAGCCCGTTTCAGGGGTCGTTTGGTTGTAAGTATAAATACCCCTTCCCTAGCTTGGAAGGGGCTGGACCTTTCACTTCAATCTAATACATTACAAGTTTCTCTCAAAGGCTCCCAACTTCATCTCTTTCTCTCTCTAACTTCTCAGTTCTCACTAGAAAACATATCCTAAAATCATTCTAAACACTAAATCATCCATGTTCTCATATTAGAGTTTATTACAATTGGTATCAAGAGCCATGGTTCTATCCTAGGATTGGTGGTAAACTCGTATTCATTACTTGGTTTGTGTTTTAGGTTGGTTTAAAATGCGTTTAGTGGTTTTCTTCATTGTTTGGTTTCGTTAGATGTTTTTCTTGGTGTTTTTCTTGTACTTTCTTGATTAGTTGTGTTATAAGTTCCTTGGTTTGCATTTGGAGTGGTTGTATCATTCATTTGTTAGGTGTAATAGGGAATTCGAGTGGAGTTTCATACCAGCTAGTTGACATATCTAAGTAGAGGGTTGACAGGTTTGGTTAGAGAGTTGAGGTAGAGAGTTGGCGTTTTGCTATTTCTGGGTATAAAGCCAAATCGCTAGACAGCGACTTTTTGTCTTAATGTTCCAGCGAGTTGAGGTCACTGTTTCAGCGAGTTGATGCTGCTAGCGAGTTGGTGTATGCAGAGAGTTGACAAGTTCCAGCGGGTTAAGATTTCTAGCGAGTTGATATTAGTAGCGAGTTGGCGTATGTAGAGATTTGATCAGACTTTAGCGTGTTGACTACTTCAGCGAGTTGATATAGGCTAAGGCTTCCAGCGAGTTGATAACTATAGAGTGCCGATCCTATCCAGCGGGTTGGTCAAATTTTTAGCGAGTTGTTGGTCAAACTTGTGTGGTTTTTGCAACTAAGTCTCATTCAATCACCTCAACATGACAAGCAATCAATCTATTGTTGCTCTGAAATCAACTAGGCTACCTCAAATCTCTGAAGGATGTGTTGAATGCTTCAAGCTACTTCACACCCACATTGAAAGACTTTTTGAAAAATCAGGCTACTCTGGAGGTTACTGACGTGCATTTGTGACACTCTTTGGACATGACATTGAATCATTCACTGTCACTATGACCTTGTACTTAGATCAACTGCAACTACAAATGAACAAAGCTTTTTTCTCTGAAAAAAGTTGTACTGCAGCATTCGGGGTGATTCTTAAACAACTTCAAGAATTCATTGACTCAAGATTCACAATGGAATATGACTATGACTCCCATATGACGAGTAAACGGTTTTCCGATCATACTGGATTAGATGTGGATGCCTTCAGAGTCACTTTACTTCAGATCACTGGGAATGTTAAGGAGTTTATCAAGGAAAGGACTTGTATTGAATCTTCTGAAGTCCTCTCTACACATGAGGTGGATGCTTCACACCAACAGGTCACAAGGCAACATCAAGTTCCAGAAGTTCATGCTTCTGATTGTGACAAGGATCCTGATCAGGATTTACCCATCTATGATTCATGTCCACTGGAAGAGACTGATAGTGATGTCATGTCTAATTCAATCTACACGAATCCTATTTGGGAGAATTATGACCAGGATGCTACAAACGGCGATGTGTCAGATCCTTTGGTTTCAAACAAACTCACAAAATCAAATTAAACGGTTGACATACATATTTTTAAAGAACTGTCTAACAGATTTTCTCAATTAGAAAAGCACTGCATTTCTCTTGAAATTGCGATGCAACAAAATGAAGAACAGTTTCTAATCAACCAACCACGCAAGAACTCAGAACTTCCTGAGGTCCGCGAATATTTCATGATTAATGAGTTAAAAGCTCAAATTGAAACCAAAGATCTGACAATCAACCACCTCAAGCACCATATTAATGTGATGAATGTGATGAATGATATGTGTAGTAACCTTAAGGTCAAAGCCACACAAGATAACAATACTGACTCTAAAACCTTTGTTGAGTTAGTGCACAAGGTAAAAGTGTTGCGTAATGAAAATGAATCTTTGAAAAGACACAGAAAAACACTAAATGAATTTATCAAAGAAGAGAGATCTAAAACTGTCTTGCACACAAAGTCTTTAATTGCACACAATGATGAGTTCAAAACTAAACTTCAGAAGAAAAACTTCCAGATTACGACATTAAAAAATGAACTGTTAAAATTGACCAAGAAAGATGTGAACACTAAGTTTGATAAATCTTCAACTGTGGGAGCACCTCCGTCCCTGCCACATAGAAAACCTAGGTCTACTAGACAACTATCTGCCTTTTGTACTAATAGATCAAAGTTTCCTAAATCAAGGTGTGCTCTCCAAGCAGATACTAAATAGGAATTATCAAAACCAGTCACTTCACAATGTCATCATAAGGTTGTGCCGTATCTCAAGAACCTCATCAGGAAAGACTGTGTAGCTAATGTAGGTATCCCAACCGTGGCTAGAATTCCATCACTTAAGAGCAAATATCCCATAAGGCTCAACTCACCATCTACAAGGCAGTCCTCCATCAGACCAGGAAGATCTGATGATATGCTCTCCAATACTTGCCTTAAGTGGGTCCCTACGGGTAGAATCTTTAAGTTGATTGGTCTTAGTTGGATACCAATGTGGTATTCTGAAATCATCAAAGCTAACTGTATGACCCCCACTGTATGGCCTCTAACAACACTCCCATTGTACGGGCTCTAACAACACTAACTCATATCCGAACAAGCAAAATCCTCATGTTGGTGTAGGATCTTCTACAGAGAAACTCAAAGTTTGGTGATGTAAAATACCTCTCTCTACAGTAACAGGGACTCAGGTGAACAGACAATGTTGAACGTTGGATGATGACTCCTGGTAACTCTCCTATCAGGACTCGGACTTCAGTAATCGTGATGTGTATGAATGTCTGAGATCGTTCATCTAGTACCCTTTGTATATATATACTTATACAGTTTCATGTAGAATTAGCTAACTCTTAAATTCTAGCTATCACAATTTTTTTTGCATTGGCAAGTCTTCTGGCATCGATAACATTTACGGTCCTAGAAATATCATTCAATAATGGCACGGGTCTTTAAATGAAGTTCGAACAGAAGTTTAAATCTTGCCATTATGGCTTCCTATTATTTCTGATTGCAACCCGCTCATTTTTTTTAATTCATGCATCTCTCTGGTCAATCAACAACCTTACGATTTTGATTCTTAAACTCAGGTCATTGATTGAGGGGGAGAGTGTATTCTGATATATGCATCTGTGGTGTATCTCTGCTTAAATTTTATGTGTATCTGTGGTGTATCTCTTTTTGATGTTTATGTGTTGCTCTTAAATGCTTAATTTGTCCTCTGTTTACATGTAGAGGGACTTACCTTGTAAATACACTATCCAAACTTATATAGAGGGTCTGTTTGGTCATTTGTTGAAAGAGAAAAAATGTGTTTATTATAGCGAGTTGGTCATTTTGAAAATAGAGGGTCTGTTTGGTCATTTATTGAAAGTGAAAAGGAGAGTATATATATTTGCTAGATAGAGAGTTGGTATATTCACCTGGTCATCTATACCCTCTCCAACTTGCTGCTCAAATTTTTGATTTTTCTGTGTTCAATCGCTTCATCCTAACAGGTCTTGATCTAACCTTTGGACTATGATGATTAATTGGTGATGTTTATCCCTTGTAACACTTGTCTAAATCATTGTTTTATTTTCTCCTAGGTCGCTCCATTCTTTCGATTAATATTAAGCGGTTAGTGCTTATTCTTGAGATATACTTGTTGGGGTATGATCGGTGGGCTGTTATGGTGATATCCCACCCCTTGCACCCTAGTATCTTTGTGTGTATTTACTCTAGGATTTTTGAGTCGCTTGCATTTGTACCTAGGATTCTACAAGGTGGTTTATACCTTGTGTTATGTTAAGGGACTGTAAGGTTTTGATTTATTTGTGTGTTGAATGGATAGTATGGATCTTGGTCTTGTTCGATTGATTACTGGGGTGTTGGGTGTGTTCCTGCTAGCGAGTTGATAAATTCTTATTAGCGAGTTGATTGTAACTCTTGATAGCGAGTTATCGCTATTTCTTTGTAGCGAGTTGTATGTATGATGGGTAGCGTGTTGACACTTGTTTCCTGCTAGCGAGTTATCAGATCTCTTCATAGCGTGTTGCAGTTATTCTTGATGGCGTGATTGATAACGTTCTTAATAGCAATTAGACGGATAGTCCTATTTGCTAAATTGATTAATGTTCTTGTTAGTGGGTTGTCAGATGTTCTTGTTAGCGAGTTGACTGAAATTTCCGATAGCGGGTTGACTGAAGTTCTTGGTAGCGAGTTGGTTAAAACTCAGTTAGCGAGTTGATTAAGACTTCAGGTAGCGAGTTGGTTAAAACTCCTGGTAGAGGGATGGCTTAGGAAAGTTAGAGAGTTGATCCTGTTTAACTAATTAGTGAGTTGACACCCTTATATGCTAGCGAGTTGACATATATGATAATGTAGCGAGTTGTTATACGGATTGAGTGTTGTTTTCCTGTTCACCAGCGGGTTGATTACTTATCACTCGCAAGTAGTCCATAATCATGGGTAATGACTTGTTTCGGTCATATGTGGGTTTTGTTTTCTCGCATAGTGTTACTTGTGAATATATTTCTTTGTTGTGTGCCTATCTATAGTATGTATGCTCTTAATGGCTTGTCTTGTGTTGTTGTTCGGTATATATGTGGTGCGATTGTGTTCAGCTTAGTTATTATGTCTACTTTCATCACTCTTAAGGTTACGTTTGCATGTCATGATTATCCTATCTCGTGTGTTCAAGATGTTATTCATGACATTGTCTCAGTGATCTAACTAACCTCTAACCATACATATGTATCTTTCGTGGTGTCTTATGGTGATTGTGCAGTTAAATGGCTGACGCGAATGTACCAACTGAACTGGGTCCTGTACCACCACCACCCACACGCACTGATGATGCAATCCTACCATACAATGAATGGATCACCATTGGGAAAACAAATCTTTACATAGATGCGGACAAACCCCAGAATAATCCCACATATAAGATTGTTGTGGATATTTTGAGAAACATATCCTTCTTCAGGGCTTTCACAGTTTCATCATCAATTCCATCCATATACATCCAGCCATTCTGGAACACCATGACCCATAACAAGGACAACAACACTTATCGTTGTCAACTCGATGAACAATGGTTTGAAATTTCTAAAGAAACGCTCAGGAATGCTCTCTAGATCAACCCAATTCTCCCTGACAAACCATTCTCATCCCCACCTAATCCTGAGGCCCTACTAAAGTTTGTGAATGATCTAGGGTATCCTAAGGAGGTCACCACACTATCGTCTATGTCCACAAATGAAATGTACCAACCCTGGAGAGTGCTCATCACACTTATCAACTTGTGTCTCACGGGGAAGACATCAGGACATGAGAGACTGCGTGCCCCAGCACTGCAGATACTGTGGGGTATTGTTAAAGGGAAAGATATTGATTATGCTGAACGAATCTGGGAAGAATTCGCTCACTCTATTAATACCTTCTTAGATGACAAGATGAAGCTGGAAACTCACAAAGAAAGCAAGAAATGGAAATCCAAGTCTCTAATCCCCAGTATCAGATTTACTAAGCTCATTATACTTCACCTCCAACAATCTCATAATCTACAACCTAGACCCGAATCCTCAGTGCACCTGGCATCCGATGAACACTGTGTGGGAAACCTCAAGTTTGTTGCTAAGGGTACGGATCTAGAAGTGTTTGGAATGGATATACCTGAAGCTCTTATCTCCAGCAATAACCTTGACGCACCTTATTACAAGAGTTATCTGAACAAGGTTGCTGCATATCGCAAACAATCAATCGTCAAGACCACTACAAGCAAACCTACATCAAAGAAATGCAAAGATGTCTCAACTACTGAGGTGGTGTCAAGTGGTACTAAGAAACACAAAAGAAGCAAAACTGCCAGTAAATCTGGGTCCAAGAAAACCAAGAAAGCGCAAGCTATAGATACAGATACAGATGACAATCCACTTAAAATACTGTCACCAACAGAAGCTGTTGACATTCAGAAGGCTGTCGAAGAAAATCTCAAACCCAGTGAGACACATCCTGGTCCCCCTTTGACAGGAGTCAGCATTAAAGAGCTAGAGTCTGGTAAACTTAAGCAACTACCGGAGACTATCAGGAAAGGTAAGAGTGTCGTAACCGAGGAACAAGCTGCACATACACTCCTTCACATCTCATCACCTGCCTCAAAATTAAAAGAACCTCAGTACGAATTTAAGAAACGAACCATCTAAACCTAAGGAGGTTTTCTTTGAAGACACACAGGAGCAGCCACAAAATCATGAACTCTTCATTGAATCCAGTGATTCAGAGTCCGACTTAAACGCTTCTAAGAATGAAGAAAAGGTTCCTGTAACTGCCACCATGGAAGAGTCATCTAGGGACTCACCTCCACCAGAATTCTTACCCACTACTGAACCCCACTCGACACTGCAAGATGATTTTGTGGCATCTGTTTATCCTGGGGTTCAAGTGAATCTAAAGATGAAATCTGACGAACAAAAGCTGCTTGTTGAACCTGATACATCAACGGGAACGCTTTCCTCATTCAAGCAATTAGATCATGATTTCACCTATGGGGATCTCGATGTTGATGACAATCCTGAAGGGAAGGAAACCTCTAAACCTACCAATGAGAGTGAAGTCATCTCTATGGTAAACGTTCCCATCGAACAAGACATGTCTACTATTCCCACTATGACCATACCGATTCCCACCACTACATCATCAAGAGATACTTCCACTGCTGCACCCACTACCACCATCCCTCCAAGCACTCATGAAAACTTGTCATCTCAAGTTGAAAGGGCCCTGTCTACTACTGAAAGGGCAAATGATGAAATTCTAGACATCAGGACCACGCTTAAGAAGCACCAGGATGTACTTAAAGATCTCCAACAGCTCAACCTGCATCAAGTCATCCACCATCAAGCTTCTAGAATCTCTAAGCTCGAACATCTCAACATTAATGCATTGGTACGTGATGCTGTTGACGATCAGGTGTCTGATGTTGTTAAACGTGCCATGGAGGCACCACTCAAAGCTCGATTCAGAGACTTATCCACTTTTGAGATGAAAGATCTGCTGCATCAACGAATGTTTGAAACAGATCATCACAAAGCACATCAGGCACATCAACAGCTGTATGAGTCACTAGAACGGTCCATGAAGGTTGACAACTCCAATGAGCTTGAGAAAGATTTGGCTGAAGAACGAAGAAGAAAGAAACGTAAACAGAACATCCCTAAACCACCATCAGGGGCTCCTCCTCAACCAATCTATGCAACCACCTCACGCACCACAATCATCTTCTCAGAAGGATCAGCCTGACCCTACAACTGAATCCAGTTATCCCAAGTCTTCCCGACATGTCACATACAAAGTATGGACGACAACTGAAACCCGACATATGCCATCAGTCTCTGTAGAACATGATCTAGGCTATGATACTGGATTACCCGACGAAGACTCTTCGTCTGCTGAGGAGGAAGATGATGACGATGATAACACGGCTCCTCACAAACCTAAACGGGATCAATGGTGGAAATCGTTTACACGAAGAGATGGGTCTCCTACTAATCCTGTAACCATTACGAAGGATGTTATTGGCACGTGGTGGAAACCCGATGAAGCAGAAGAAGAGTCTCTTTCCGCTGAACCTGAGTGGATGATCACCTCCGACGATCAGTCTGTCCCTGATAACAACTGGGCATATGCTATCGCAGATAACTATGTTCCTCCTCCCACAAACTCCCTACTAGCTCAGACAGGAGATATGGGTGCATTCATTCAATGGTATTGCAAGAAACAAGGGATATCCAGACTCACCAAAAAGGACTTGGAGGGACCCGCTTACGAGATTGTCAAAGCTTATCCATCCTGATATAGTGCATCTACAGTATCAAATGGAAGAATGTCACAAGATGCTTACTGATCAAGTTGAAGACGTCATCCTTGACTACAATCTCGGGAAACCACTTCCTCTTGGAGGATCTCCAGGTCGACTCACTCTTCAAGCAGACTTCTTCTTCAACAAAGACCTTGAGTATCTTCGCTCTGGCAACAAAATTGCACTGTCCATCACCAAAATGAAAGTTGCTTGCTATACAAATGTAGGTTTGGAACAAATGGTACTGGATAATATGTGGTGTGATGAAGAGTGCAAATATGATATAGCAGCATCCTTTGGTATCTCCCACTAGTGGTTCAAAAAGCATGAGTTCTATGTTGCTAGACACACTGCTGCTGGTGATCCCAAAGCTGCCTACTCGAAGAAAAGAATTCTAAGTGTAATTCGAGTTGAGATCTCTCCTACCTGTGGATACAATTACATGAAAAAGATTGTTCTTCGACGGTCACGCTATTGGGAGCATGTCATATCCGAGGGTGACTTCAAGCATCTACATCCTAACGACTTTGACGATCTCTACTTACTACATCTCCAAGGAAAGCTGGATCACCTTCCTGCACTTGAAACAAAAACTCTAGTCTCTACTGTCACTCAGTGGATCCGTGGACTTGTTATCAGGCAAAGAGTTAAGGACTTCCAGCTTGGTATTGAAAGTTATCAGACTCAACTCAACCTCACAAGACCTCGATGGGAAGCAAGAGACATGGAATTCAGGAAAGATTACGCAGTCATTGAGACTCCTAGAGCTATGGTCTTTACTGATTGTTTCAACACTCGAATGCTAATGAGACTTGAAGAGATTCACCACTTCAGTGATGGAACGCTCGAACAGGTGGAAGCTGCTCTGGATCTAAGGATCAAAGAATACAGAATTGCTAAGGAAGGGAAGTACACTGCATTCTGGACTACAGAGGTGTTCCAAAGAAATAAGCAATTTCTTCAAGCCATCAGAAAACTCTTGCTGGAAAGATGAATTTTCCGAAGTCTGGAATGTTTTGTTGGTGGGAGAATTCGTGAAGGGGAATACAGTCGCATGGAACGTACCATCTAACTGTGCTTCATCATGTCATGTAATAGTTGTATTAATCTTTTGATAACTTATAACTATGTAATCATGTAAACTTGTCCTACACTGATGCACTAACTGTAGTGTGTGTGGTTACATTCTTGATTATGTACATTTCATTATGGTTTGTGATAGAACTCATGCACACCATCTTCTATAAGTTCTAGGACCGTTTTGGACTCCATGTTGTTTAGACATTGATCTAGGATAAACAATAAAGCATAATAACAATGATAATAATAAGCACAACGGAATAATATAAAGATTATTATTATTATCAACAAGGTTCTTCGTCATCATCTCTAACAAAATATTTACAGCCCCAATTCTACTTGATCAAGGTAGAACAACTTAATCTTGAGGCTGAACTAACTTAAACACTAACCACTAACCCTAGGTGTTTTCCCAAATCCCTAGCCTAGGTTCCCACACACACACACCTTTGGTGTTTTACATCTTGTACGTACAATTAAACTAATGACCCTATGTCTCTTTATATACTAGAGAAATCTAGGATTTACAAGAGGAATCATAATACAATTAGGAAACTAAATATTCTTCTAGAATATTCAAAATCCTCCATCTTTTTGTAGTTTCCCTTCTTGTCACTTCAAGCCCTTCATGTTTCATTCTTCTTGTTTTGTATCATCAAATCAATAAAACCCAACAATCTTCCCCTATTTGATGATAACAAAACAATCACGAATCTTGTACGAACTTCCCTAGACGAAGTAGAGAAGTTGAGATAATAAAATCTCGCCATGAATGAAACAATTATGTCTTTCCCTTAAGCTATGCTATGCCACTCCAAGATTTCTTCCCCTTTTTGTTATCAACAAATAAAGAACAAATGTAAACAGTAGAAACTTCCCCTTGAGTGGTGCATGAACATCAAATGATTAAAACACATGATAAAATACTTCCATTGAAATCAATGTGCTAACCATCTTCATGATTCTTCAAATCTGTAAGCTCCTTGTAATGATCACTGATGAAGAAAATCAAGTATAACGAATTTGATGAAGAAGTAGAATAACCCAAACTTGTGCCTTATATCTTGTACTAACCATGTGACTCCAAACTCATACCAAGAACCAAAAATATGAGTAGACCGCAACCTCTTGATAAAATCCTCAACTAATATGAGACACTGAGCACTACAATGTAACTCCTTAAAGTGATAGCAAACGTGACATTAAGCACCTTCAGTTTGTAGATAATACACCAATTTGCTAGATTCATCAAGTCTTTGTCACAACAATAATGCACAAACAAGTTACCTCTTGCTATAAGGTATGATAAGAACACTCATCCAAGAAACTCCACTTCACCTTCAAATAAGTGATAAACAATCTTCTTCGTAATCAATTATTCCAATACGAACAAATACGAGCCTGTTAAAACTTTTAAGAACATAAACCAATTAACCATCTTGTGTGTGTGGAACTAACAACCTTTGTGTGTAATCTAATATAGTATTCAACCCATTTAAAAATAAAACTAAAACCTCTTAATTCAATTTGTATAAGCTTTTACTAGTTCGATTTGCTTTACTTTTCAAAGTTTTCTCATGCTTTCATGCACTTATAATAAGTATCTTGAGTTTCACGTTTAAGTCTTATGGCTTATATCTTCGTAGTTATATTGCCACACAAGTTTCCCAAACCAAACTTGTAAACTCATAAGTATGTAAATGTGTATGTGTAAGAGTGTATTCGTATCAACCAAGTAGTTTTCGATAAACAAAACATACTACACATGTACATGAGTCACAAAACAAAGTCTAGCATGCTTGAGTTGAGAAGAGATATGATGGTAAATGAGCAAAAGTGCATCGAGACGTACAGTGGGCAAAGGAAAGTTGATAGTGTCGAGTAAAACAAAAAGGAAATCCATGAATCATGAGTAAAGCTTCGAAGCTCCTAGGCTTGACTTGAACCTCTTGTTCTCTTCCCCTCCTTCTCGTTCAACAGGAACAACAAAAGTGAAATGTTTGCGTGCATAGTTTCTTCTTCTTCTTTTCACGACAGGAATCAATAAGAGTAATAGTTTAAGTTTAAGTTTGGTTCAAGGATTGTGAGGGATGTGGAAGAGTGATGGTGTACAGCTTGGTTAGGGCTCATTCATGAACCAATATTAGTCCCAAGTTTCCACAACTTTGCTTCTCTTGTACCTTGGCTCGACAGAAACTAGTATGAACAATTGTGATGTGAATTGTAGGGAGTTAACTATCATTTGCATGGCCTACTTATAAGGACAAGTTTGGAGTGTAGATAACTCAAGAGTTGAGTTTTGGATCGGTTGGATTGCATGTTGCCTCCCCTAGTGTCAAATCGAGAAGTTACAAGTGTAGATGGACAATGAGAGGTGTGAAATAGTTTATGACAGCTGACCATGTGTTTAATATTTGTCTTGTGATGATTGGGGAGCAAGGGTGGCTGGTATAAGAGTTGCATATGGGTTCTATTAGGTTGTATTCGAGGTAGTAGCATTCAAGGTGAGTCCAGGTCGTATTTTACAGATAACGGCCTAGTATTGCATTTTTGGTTAAAAATCTCGAGAGTCTAGATGTAAAACATTATTTCGGACAACTTTCGTGTTTTACACTTTTCCTGGTTCGGACCAGAAGGGCCTTAAAATTGGGATTTAAATTCGTTACAGAAAGTTAGTGGTTCATTAGAATTTATATGAATTGTCTTTGGAACAAAATTACTATTTGTGTCAAATTGAGATGAAATGTGTAAGGTGCCTTAACTTGATCAATATTCTAGTATCATAATTATATTTGAAAGTTGATAACAATTGTCATTCATGGTTCTTAGAAGTATAGAGTTCTGAATTAAAAGAGGTATGTCGTGTGTAAAAGTTATGATCAACTGAGCCAAAGCAAACATGTACTTGTGACTTGTAAAAATAATAGTTAGAGGTGTGCTTGAGCTGTGGAGCTTGGTGAGTTCGTTAATGAATTAGGTCCAAAGGAAAGGGGCCAAGAATAAAGAGTCCGTTATTATTAGTGAGTACGCATGGGAATTTTGCAGGCTCGGGATTTATATAAATTGTATTTGGTAATTATTGAAACGTATAATTATTAAGTATCAACGTTTTAAGTTATGTATGGTATCTAGATTATTAAGGTTCAGGTGTAAACGTCGTTTCAAGGTAAGAGTGAATAACGTTGTAATTGACAAAGTATATATATATAAAAAAAAAATTGTTATGGGTAAAAATGGTTAATTTATGTTGTAATAACGTGTTAATCGTAGGAAAATTTTACGGGATGTTATAGCTTCAAAGATGTTACCACCTTCCATGATCTCAGATGGTAAAGATTACGAACAAAGGCACGAAGAAATAAGATAGACTAAAGAAAACCTAAAAATAAAATAAAATCTTATTAGAAAAGAATCTAGCAAGTAGACCTAATAAAAAGAAATCCTAACCTAAACAATAACTATTCCCCGGGCTGCGGCGCCAAAAACTTGATAGCGCCGCACTCTTTTGCGAAAGTTTAGGAATAAATGTAAAGATAGACAATCCCCGGCAACGGCGCCAAAAACTTGATGCGTGGGAATTCCACCAGGCTTTACCTCTCAAGGGATCTTGAGAAGCTTACAACCCCCACCAGGCAGTGTACCTGATCGTTGTAGTATAGTATAGTGACAAGTACCGGGGGATTGATCATTCAACTCAGGAATAGTGTCGCTAGGATTAGAAAGCCTAAAAATTAAGTTTAGAGGTGAGGGATGATTCTTTTTGTATTTTTTATATTTTTATAAAAGCAATTAAAATCTCGGGTTTTGGAAGATTGGGCGGAATTAGTTGCTAATCAACTAACCCAATAACTAAAGATGCAATCAAAATAAAATAACAAAAATATAAATAAAGCTAATTAAACTAGTGGTGTGAACAATAAATGAGAAAATTGTGTTTACTTAGATTTCATTACTCCCTATATATCTTTTACAGGTTGATAGTTTGTTACAATTGCGTGGATGACGGGTTATATTCCTTAATACCAATCGTGGGGTGGCGTACGTACTTCCCCAACTCTATAAGTTCCTACTTCACTCCTATGCCGAGCCTGCAAGAAGCTCCTAACATGGGATCATTAGAATTCGCTCATGCATTAAATACAACCATAAAACCCTAGTACGCATTGGTTCATTTTTCTTAAGACGTTCAAGCAAGTTACCCTATGGAAGTCTGCTAGTTTTCTTAAGCCTAACATCGAAATCATTCATCCGTAACAACTATAAACAAGCAATCAACCCATAATCAACATCTAGGTTTCACTACATCTAAGCAAACACACAAGAGATCTACCCTAGCATGTTAAAATCAAGACAAGCATAAGATATATTCAAACAACACATAGACATATTAAATGAATTGAAAGGATACTTATCTTAATTGAACATGAAAGGTTTCAAATGGTAAAAACCCTTGAAAATACTGATAAAATCGTGCTAGGGTTTCTCCAAGTTATCCCTCTAATTGTCCTCTTCTAATGAATGAAAATTACAAAACTATATATAGATTTTCCAACGTGACGCCGTCAAGAAGAGAAATCTGACGCCGTCAACTCGCCGCCCATAATAATATCGGATTGCCTGGATCTAGATCTGACGCCGTCAAGAGTAACTTTCTCTAGGTCGTCACGTGTAATGGGACCATGACGGCCTATGGTGACGTTGTCACGCCCCTAGTGTAAAAACTCTCTGGATCGTCATGGACTCTACCCACTTCACCTCTTGTTTTACTCTTGATGTCGTCATGTAGAATTTGGTGACGCCGTCAGGTACTGTTCCCAGCAAGGAAAATTAAAACTTTGTCATTTTCTTCACTTTTATGCTCCAAAAATGTCCAAAATACTTCCTTTTCCAGAATTCACTCCAAAAGTACCTAAAATCACAAAAAGAACGATTTAGGGCAATATTTGATCAAATAAATTCAATTATGGGCTTAAATGACCCCCTAAAAACGGATCATTTTTCGCATCATCAGGAAGCTAGGGAACCCTAAACGTAATCTAAATTTAAAAACATAAAAGTTATTTAAATAAAGGCGAGTGCGCAAAATAAAAAGTGAATATTACGCTACACTAGTCCTACGGGTGTAAAAATAATTTTTCTACGATTCTAAGGATGAAAGAAAATTTTTAAAAAAGAAAAATATTTTTTTTGGTTTTTGTATTTTTTTTATTATGTGTAATTTACTAAATAAACTAAATTAAATGATAAAAATTACTAAAACTAATTGGAAAAATCTGAAATTTTTCTACAAAATACTTACTATTGAAAGAAAGATAATAAAATTACAACAAGTCCCTAAGTCTTAATAATAAGCAGTGTGATAAGCAAATAGGATCTAAATGATAAATAAGCAAAACAATAAACTCTATAAATATCAAACTAAACAAACATTAACAATAAAAACTAAGGGGAGCAGTTGGTTGAGGGAGTGGTTGTTTGTGTCTGTGTTGTGTAGAGATCCCTAGTTCGATTCCCACTTGTCCTAAAAAAATTTACACTTTTTTTTTCTTTTTGGAAGTTGACAAAACATTACACTATTTAACATTTTGTAAAAAAAACAACTTTTCTAAAAACTTCTCAATAAGCTAGTAAGAGCTTATGAACCTCAACAATTGACAAATGAGAGCAAAAATACTAAAACATCAAACTGATGAATAAACAAAAACCTAACCAAAGCTACTACAAACTACACTAGGGGGAAAACTATACTAAGGCAACTATGGATAAGTCCTAATAAGCTAAGGGGTCATAATAAGCAGTCTAAATAGCCAAGAAATAGAATAAGCAGAAAAACTTCAAAGGATTGCTAATGCACAGGACAGCCTAGGGGGCATATTCAAGAGCTTGTACAAGCTCGTAAAAAATCTAAAAATATACTAATGTTCACAAGCTGGCAAATAAGTTTTGGACCAATTTTCAGGTCAATTGGTGCAAAAATAAAGAAATTAAAATTGCTTGATTGAGGGGCTGTGGGGTAGAACTGAAATTGCAGGCCTAAATGGGGCTTTGTTGCAGCCCTATAATAAGCAAGTATGCAAGCTTGAAAAGCTAAAATAAGCTGAAAGAGATGAAGTCTAACTGCTACTTGCTAGCAAAACCAATTTCCATGCCTAAATCTAACTCTAACCTATCTAAAACTTGGATCAAAGTGAACTTAGTGGGACTACAGGCTGCTGATGGAGTAGGGTACAAAGTGGGTAAAACATGAGATTTGACTAAGCAATGTCAACTACTAGCTTACAGGAACATGCATTATCATATTCTAAGCTATTGCGAAGCACTAAAAACATGTAAGAAGCAGAACACTAGAATCTAACCTATGTGCTAAACAAAAAACAGTGGTGAAAAAAAAATGGAAAACAACTAGGAAGGCTTCAAAACTAGTTGAAAATTCAATATTTTACTTGAAAACTACCAATAATAATAGACTATAGCTGATTCGAAAATGGTTACAGCAACTTTTAGGCCAACAAAACTTCTTGAGCCAAACACCTCATAAGGGACTGTTTTTTAAAACAATTGAATGAAAAAGTACTTTTAAGCTAAGTCTTTGAAAGAGAAAGTTGCATTAAGCTATATGGAAACTAAATGAGCAGGGGTAAATTTATTAATAAGCAGTAGTAATAAGCAAAAATAAATAAGCAGTTTGAAATGACAAGAAAATTAAAAAGTTTATGTAATGCATTGAATCAAAATAGGCAGTACACAATTTTAAAGACAACTTAAAATAAAACTAACATTTGAGACTAAAAACCCTACTGCTCAAATGAGCTACAATCATGTTCTATTTATACTACAAATTAAGCTATGGTTTCACTGCTTCTTTGTCCATATCTATCTTCTACTTTTGTTGTGAGGGTAAACTGGCTTGAGACCACCTTGTGCTTCTTGTGAACAAATCCCATCCATTTAATTTGTTATAGAAACAATCTCAACCCTCCAATTTGTTTTGGCGCCC
Source organism: Artemisia argyi (assembly GCA_030686995.1). Classification (NCBI taxonomy): domain Eukaryota; kingdom Viridiplantae; phylum Streptophyta; class Magnoliopsida; order Asterales; family Asteraceae; genus Artemisia; species Artemisia argyi. The sequence continues at coordinate 97,866,740 of CM060676.1, read as the reverse complement.
AATATGGGTGGTGGATTGCCAGCTTGGCAGTGGTAGGTACAATTTTGTGAGGCATTGGAGGAGGTGATAGTGGGTAATGCTTTTGAGGGTAGAGGAGGAGGTTGAGTGTTTCAGGAAAAGGTCATGGGGGAGGGAGTTACTTGGCGGGTAAAAGGGGGAAGAAGAAGAAGAAGGTGCGTGTGTTTGACTGAAATTAGTCAAAGGTGTAAAACGGGGGTGTGTTGGATTTATTAGTGGATGGGTTAGGTTTGGTTTGAGTTTAGTGTTGGTGGATTTGGGTTTGCAGAATGATGGGCTAGGGTGTAGGGCTAGGATTTGGGCTTGGGAGTGTATGACGTAGTGTAGGTTAGAGTTGGGTTTAGGAATTAGGAATAGTTTAGTGTTGAGGTTTAGTAAAATTAGTTTAGGTTTTAAAAATCTGATTTTTTTGTAAAAATAATTCTTTTTGTAGTTTTTTTAGTAATAATAATAATAATAATAATAATAATAATAATAATAATAATAATAATAATAATAATAATAATAATAATAATAATAATAATAATAATAATAATAATAATAATAATAAATAAAGTAAAAGAAAATTAGAAGGTTTTGACAAAATGGTTTTGGAATTTTTATTTTGAAAATGGAATTTGGTTTTGAAAATGATTTTGTGATTAAGACTTTGGGATTTAGGGTATAAGGGTATTTTGGTAATTGTGGTGTCGGGTGTGGGGTAAAATGGTAATTTGGCCATGGTTGAGGGTAAAAGCTGATAAGGGTTAAGGTTAAGGGTAAAAGGGTATTTACGGGTTTTGGGTTTGGTTTTCACACTCCCCCCATGTCACACTCTCGAGATTGACTTTGATCTTTGACTTTTTGTCTTTTTCTTCATTTTTCTTCAAAATATGTTGAGTCAATCCGGTAATGCTCCATGATGCTTTGTTTCCCATCCAAGCTCCGGCTTTCGACAATTTTCCAAATCTCGTGCTCGTTTTTATCTTTTTGGCCTCAATTATTCCTGTTTTTGCAATATCCGTTGCTACACGATCATAAACACAAAAACACAATATCTTTGGCATTTTTTGTTAGTTTTTGGTTGTTTTGGTCTTAATTTGGTAAAAAAAAAAAAAAAAAAAAAAAAAAAAAAAAAAAAAAAAGGTGTGTGACTAAGCACACACCAAAATCCCCCAGACTAAGGTATTGTCATGTCCTCACGCAATGTGATCAATTCACGCTCTTTGAGATAAATAATTTTCATAACTCTTTTTACTAACGTTGAAGAAGTTGCAAGATTTTCAAAAGAGATTAAAAAATCATTTATTCCCGAAAATGCCCCGTTTTTCATCTTTATTTCCTACACTACTATTTTTGAACTTCTCCACTTATTATGTGACGGGATGTTGACTTTCATCATTTTTCAATAACGTTTAGGGTCACAGAGTAAGAAACACATCTCATGAAAAAGTGTCCATACAAATAGAATTCATCGTCCCTGATTTTTCACAAGTCCCCAAGCTAAGCGTAAAAACGAAATCATAGCCAAAAATGTCATTAGATGCTAACACTACTCATAAATGCCGCTTGTAAATTCCTGCTCCGAAGTCTTATTGTATCTAGACTTTGTTAAAGAAATGATTTCTCATTTTCGTTCCGATAGGTTTAAAGTCCAATAGATTTAGGCGGATTTAAAAATCGATTAAATCTTAACTCAAAAGGCTCACACATTCACACCACATTTATTATATTTTTCATTTTTCATGTTTTCAACATTTTTTTCCAACTTGGTTTTATATATAACTTGTACCTCAAACATACGGAGCTTCACGGTGAATCTCCCAGACCTAAGCACCTTTCAGAACAAAGGATGCAAGGATCCGCTTGTTGAACCGCAGGTATTTTTGGTACTTATGACTTTATTTCATTTTTACTTTGCCTCAAGCATACAGAGCTTCACGGTGAAACTCCCAGACCTAAGCGCCTTTCAGAACAAAGGATGCAAGGATTCGCTTGTCGAACCGTAGCTATTTTTGGCATTTATTACATATTAATGGTGTTATTTATGAACCTCGTGTGGCATAGAACAAAACGGGGAGTTCCAAGACCAAAACGCCTTTCAGAATAAAGGATCCAAGGCCCATTTAATGCTTATGCCACACGTAAAGTGAGCGGAAATTTAGACAACTTTTGAAAACGCGTAATTCTAATTATTTTATTTTTGGGTTTTCAATCTTGCGGGAGCAAGGAAATACAAATAACCGTTATGAGCAGTAAAGAAATCCAACTATTCTACGTCTAGCATCTAATCACACTAATGACTTTTCTATCATTTATCGTTCTCCACAAATTTAAAATCTCGAGTAATGAGATCCGCGGATACTTAGCCTGAAGAGTTAAGGGAACAAGCTAGGGCTCAACATGCCTGTCAAGTCAAAATTTCTATTCTTACTCTACCCAGCGGAAAGTCAAACAAGATGTCAAAACTTATTATATTTTTGCAAAAATTTTCAAATTTTTCTCATTTTTTTGTACTTTTCTGATCAATTTTTTCATTTTTTTTGGAGAAAAACAGGGTTGCATGAGTAAACGGCTAAATGAAAGTGCAAGTCAAATCAAATCGAAGATACCCCCCCCCCCCCAGACTAAAGTTAAACATTGTCCTCAATGTTTCAAAGGTAAGGGTCATCCTACGTAACATCTAAGGCCGTTTATGAATTATGCCAAAAGATAACGTTAGTCAATAAGATTATTGGATACCAGACTTCATTGGGCACCGATGAATGATACTCGAGTGGAGTAAAGACAAAACACGAGCACGAGAGTCTTCAAAAAAAACCCTAAAATTCTCTCCCTACTAGGGACGATTTCCGAATCCCAAACCCCCTTTATTTTTCAATCGTTTTTCACTTAATTCATCCATTGATCATGTTTTCCATCACTGATTTGATTTCTTATTAGATTAGTTTATGGTATTACTGATTTTTAGCTGTTTTTTTTTTTATTCGATTGTCTTTTATTAGGGGTTTTTGGGAATCGTCCCTACGATATTATGGTCGCCATTTGTTCTTTATGAGTCTGATCATAATCCATTCAAGTTGCCTCTCTACCTTTATGGTATGCAATCGACTTTGTAAGTGTTTGTGATTAAAGTTTGATGGTGACTGCTGGTGGTTTTCATCCTTTTCTAAACCCTAACCGACACTCATTATAGTTGGTTTTGTAATCGACCTCCTTGTTAAGGTTTAGATCAGGTTTCTTTTATTTACCCTAAACGATTTAGTGGCTTATAATCGCTATTGATTGAAATCGTTTGTTAGGGTTTCGATGGTTCTTGGATCGCTTGGTATTCATTGTGTTAAATTCAACATCAACGATCCTTTATTATTTTTATTCTATTCGACTTCTTTTTAGGTTCGATTGGTTTATTGGATTTGTGCTTACAGTTTATAAAACCTCTTTAGGTTTTTATTGTTTGATTGGAAGTAAACTCGTATTGAGTTTTGGGATTCTGGATGTATACCCTCGTTAGGGTATTGTTGAATGAGCTACAAGTTCGTGTGATGATGGTTGATTATTGGTATATGGGTTTGGGAGAGTGTGATGTTCTACGTGGGTAGAGGTGTTGTGTGTTGATGTTCACTTGGAAGTTAAGTTTAAGGGTTCTTATTCAAAAACTCTTGTATTGATTGGGTGTGATTTGATCATGTACGTGTATTGTTTATCATGTTGTTGGATCTGGTTCGTTGCATGGTGGCCTTATCATTCTCTTATTGATTCTACGTGGCTTTTGATGGGGTGATCATGGCATGGATGTTACATGTTCGTTGCTTGTTGCATGGTTGTTAGGGTTTCTACAACCCTATGTTTATTCATATGTTATTAGGTCGTTTGCAGTTGTTTTTATTTCATCATCTTTGGCTGTTGATATCTGACTTATACTTATGATTGTAAGTTATTATCACTTGGCATGGTGATACTTTGGAAGTTAGGGTTCTTATTACCCTATGATCGTTGCTACATGTTCCAGCAGATGGGTTCACAATTTTGATGGTTCATGCTGCTAGGATGATATGTTGAAGAGCATGTAGGTTTTGAAGAATGCTTGGTTGCATACGGGGATTCTTCATGGTAGTTAGAGTGGACCACAATAGTGATATAGAAGGCTCAAGTACTTCTCTTGAGTAGTATTGTAATTTTTATGTATTTTGTCATTATTGGTAGGTTCACTTTAGTGTAAGTTATAGGAATGTTGTGTCATTCTTATATTCGAGTCTGTAAGTGTCCTAAGGGACTGAGGCGAGGGAGTCACCCTCGTCCTTTGTACTTCAACGTTTTTTTGGATAATATATTTTACCGGGGTGAATTAACCCTTTTACCCAAAAAACACACTCCGAGAAAAATCCTGAATATACACAACAATCACAAAACACCAGACACCGAAGAGGTTGCCCCCTTCTCGTTACTTTATTAGAAAATAGAAAGAAGACAGAAACACGGGTTATCACCCATGCAATGCTAGTATTTTTGATAACCGAGTCGCTAGCTTGACTCGACCCTAAATTCGTTGGTCCATGGGGAAAGTTTGGAGATCCGGGACAACCATGGGTGGTATGTCCCCTCCAAAATAGTGCTTCAACCTATGACCGTTCACTTTGAAGTTTGCTCCGTCGGTTTGAGATAACTCAACGGTGCCATAATGGAATACTTTGGCAATGGTGAATGGTCCTGTCCAGGGGGTTTTGAGCTTACCCGAGAATATCTTCAATCTAGAGTTAAAAAGAAGGACTCGGTCACCAACGTTGAAAACTCGGTTCTTGATTTTGGAGTCGTGGATCTTCTTTGTTTTCTCTTTATAGATCAAAGAGTTCTCGTGATCTTGATCACGAAGCTCATTGAGTTCATTAATTTGAACTTTCCTATGATCACCCGCGGACTTTAGATCAAAGTTAGCATGCTTTAAAGCCCAATAGGCTTTGTGCTCGAGCTCTAATGGTAGATAACATGCTTTCCCATACACGAGCTTATAAGGAGTACACCCGATGGGGGTTTTGTAAGCCGTGCGGAAAGCCCATAGTGCATCATCTAACTTGTTCGACCAAGAGGCACGATTTTCGCCTACGGTCCTTTCAAGAATTATTTTTAACCCTCGATTTGAAACTTCCACTTGGACACTTGTTTGAGGGTGATACGCGGTAGTAAGGCGGTGAGTAACACCGTACTTAAGCATGACCTCTGCGAATTGGTCATTGCAAAAGTGCGTACCACCATCATTAATGATGGCACGGGGAGCTCCAAAATGAGAGAATAGAGATTTAAGAAACTTGACAACAACTCGGGCATCGTTAGTGGGGAGCGCTTTCGCTTCAACCCATTTTGATAAGTAGTCGACAGCCACGAGTATGTACTTGTTCCCTCGTGAAGACGGGAACGGGCGCATGAAGTTGATGCCCCAAACACCGAAGATCTCGCAAACTTAAATGATATGTTGTGGCATTTCATCTCTTCGCGAAATTTTTCCTTGACGTTGACAAGTGTCACAAGATTTGACCAAGTCATGGGCGTCTTTGTAGATGGTGGGCCAATAAAATCCGGAATCAAACACCTTCTTGGCGGTGTAATTCGGGCCATGGTGTCCCCCGGTGGGCTAATGATGACAAGCCTTGAGAATGACATTAGTTTCTTGTCCGTACACACACCTTCGGATGACTTGATCCGCCCAAATTTTGAACAAATAGGGGTCATCCCAAAAGTAATGTTTCACATCTTTGAAAAACTTGTTATTTTGCTGGGACGACATCCCTTTAACAACAAAATTACCCGTATGGTAATTTGCAAAATCGGCAAACCATGGGGTATTGGAATCACCACGAAAAGAGATCACATTAAGTTTCTCGAGAGGAAATGTTTCATTTATTTCCTGTTTCTCGAGAACACTTTGATGAGGGTTCTCTAGTCGAGATAAGTGATCAGCAGCAAGATTCTCAGCTCCTTTTTTATCATGTATGATGATATCAAATTCTTGTAGGAGGAGAACCCATCGGAGCAATCTCGGCTTTGCATCTTGCGTTGCAAAGAGATATTTGAGAGCCGAGTGATCCGTATACACTATGCTTTTGGACAAGATCAAGTATGGCCGAAATTTCTCGAAAGCATACACCACGGCCAACAATTCTTTTTTCGTTGTGGTGTAGTGAGCTTGAGCCTCGGTCAAAGTTTTGCTTGCATAGTGTATAGGCTGAAAATGCTTGGTTTTGCGTTGCCCCAAGACCGCACCTATGGCAAAATCGCTTGCATCGCACATAAGTTCAAATGGAAAGTCCCAGTCGGTGGCAACTAAGATAGGTGCCTCAGTGAGCTTTTTCTTGAGTGTTTGAAAAGCTTCAATGCACTCATCAGAAAAGACAAATAGAGTTTCTTTTTCAAGAAGTCGGGTCATTGGCCGAGATATTTTTGAGAAATCTTAGATAAATCTACGATAAAATCCGGCATGACCCAGAAAACTCCGAACACCTTTAACAGTTGTGGGAGGAGGTAGTTCAGCAATGACATCTACTTTAGCTTTGTCGACCTCAATCCCGATCTTAGAAATTTTATGACCAAGGACAATGCCTTCTTTGACCATAAAATGGCATTTCTCCCAATTTAGACAAAGATTGGTATCTTCACATCGTTGAAGCATTTTGTCCAAATGGGAGAGACATGTTTCAAAAGAATTCCCAACGACCAAGAAATCATCCATAAAGACCTCCATAGTTTTCCCAATCATGTCGTGAAATATGGCCATCATACACCTTTGGGATGCGCCCGGAGCATTACACAAGCCGAAAGGCATGCGTCGGTAGGCAAACGTTCTGTAGGGGCACGTGAAAGTGTTCTTCTCTTGATCTTAAGGATCAATGGGAATTTGGAAGTAACCCAAAAAACCGTCAAGAAAACAATAATACTCGTTTCTCGCTAGTCTTTCGAGCATTTGGTCCATGAAGGGAAGAGGAAAGTGGTCTTTACAGGTGGCGTCATTTAACTTTCGGTAGTCAATGCACACACGCCATCCCGTTACCAATCGAGTAGGAATTAACTCGTTTTCATCGTTTGTAACAACAGTTATGCCGCCCTTCTTAGGCACGCAATGAATGGGGCTCACCCAAGGACTATCCCAGATAGGGTAAATTAATCCGGCATCAAGGAGTTTTATAACTTCTTATTTGATCACCTCGTGGATTTTTGGATTCACCCTTCTTTGTTGTTGAACCGCCGGTTTAAAGTCATCCTCCATTAAATTTTTGTGCATACAAAATTCCGGGTTAACACCCTTAATGTCAGAAAGTTTCCAAGCGATGGCTCGCTTGTGTGACTTTAGAACCTTTAAGAGAGTGGCTTTTTCCTCAACACTCAAGTTTTTAGCAACTATGACGGGCAATTTATTGGTGCCCTCCAAAAATGCATATTCAAGATGAGGCAGTAAGTCCTTAAGTTCAACCTCGGGAGGATTATCAGTAGAATTGGAATTTTCAGCGGTTTTGAGGTCCTCAATATGAAGTGGTTTTGGAGGGAGGGAAGAAGATGATGAAGGATTATCATTAAGCAATTTCTCAAAGAGGAGAATGTCTCCCTTCGGGTCAATGACCTCGTCATCAATTGCCGATGGAATTGAATCACTTTTTAGAAAAGCTTTGATTTCTTCCAAGATGAAGTCACTTCCCTCAAACGGAGTGAGGGAAGGGGAAGAATCGGCAAGAATAGGTTGAGAAGAAGGAGTGGTATTGCCACTCTGTTAGGAATACAAATATTCCTGTAAAAGACTCGGTCACCTAATGATTGTAATAGCATTAAGTTAGCTCATAGTTAGTTTGTTTATTAGTTAATTAGTATTAGATTAAGCAACACCGTGGAAGAAGGAATGGGTCTTTACCCACTGTATGCCTGATCCACAGCCCGGGAGTGGGCGTAGTATTGTAACTATAAATACCCCTCTCCACATGTGGAGAGGGTTGGACCTTCATTCATTTTCAATCTAACCTTTTTCTCTTTTTCTTTCAAGGTTCCACTCTTTCTCTCTTTTCCTCCCTCCCCCTCATTTCTACGCCTCACTCATCACCACTTGATCATGTTTCCAACATAGTTAGTATTCTACAATTGGTATCAAGAGCCAAGGTTTCATCTTAGGGCCTTGTAGAATCGAATTCGATGATGTTTTGAGTGGTTTTGTGAGTTTGGTGTCACTTTCTTGGAAAACATCTTGGTTTCATCCCTCTAGTGTTGTTATACATGTTTGTGATGCTCTTTTATGTTCATTAGTGTTTGTGTAACATTGTAGTGTAGAGTGTGTAACAATATCATCAAGCTATTTGAAGTTTGGAGTGGATTATGGGCGGTTTTCTTGGTTGCGGTTAAGTCCACTGTTTCACTTTCTTGGTTGCGGTTAAGTCCTGCAAGTTGCGATTAACTTTCTGCGTTTACTATTTCGGGAATACAAACAAAATGCAACGATAGTGACATTTTTGGACCATTATCACTGCGATTAGTTATCTGCCTGCGTTTAGTTTTCTGCGGTTAATCATTTGCGGTTAACTGTTTCTGCGGTTGGTTATTTTCTGCGGTTTGGTATTATCTGCGGTTAGTGTCTTGCGGTTTGCTTGGGTTGCGGTTAGTATCTCTGGTCTGCGGTTTGCTTGGGTTGCGGTTAGTTCATACTGCGACTGGATTTTTGTTGCGGTTTGGTATAACTTGCGGTTAGTTCTCTGCGGTTAGTATCTTTGGCCTGCGGCTGGCTCTGGTTGCGGTTTGCTCATTCTGCGGTTGGATTGTGTTGCGGTTTGGTATTGTTTGAGGTTAGTGTTCTGCGGTTTGGTCAAGTTGTGGTTAAGTTGCGGTTGGATTTTATTGTGGTTAAGTAGTGGTTAAGTTGTGGTTAACTTATCTCCCACTTTTGGTTTGGTAATCTCTTATTTGTGATGTCGACTTCTTCCGATGACATTCAAGCTGCGGGGTCTGACACCCGACCTCCGATGTTGGACAGAACTGACTATGAATCATGGGCTCAAAGGATACGGCTGTACTGTCTAGGTAAAGATAATGGGGTTAACATCCTGAAATCCATCGATGAGGGACCCTTTCAAGCGGGTACTACTAGAGACACGATTTCAGAAGCAACTGATCAACTACCGGCCGTGTTTGGTCCTGATAGACCTTGCACTTACAATGAGTTGTCTGAAGAAGAAAAGAAACGATATGATGCAGACATCAGAGCATCTAATATCATCATTCAAGGCCTTCCCAAAGATGTCTACAAACTGATCAACTTCAATACTGAAGCAAAGGCGGTCTGGGATAATGTCAAAATGCTTCTTGCGGGGTCTGAATTAACTAAAGAAGATCGTGAGTCATAGCTATACGATGAATTTGAGCATTTCAAAATGAATCCAGGTGAAAGCATCACTGACTATTACGTCAGATTTCACAAGCTGGTCAATGACATGAGAGCCATCAAGATGACAATGCCCAACATACAGCTCAATTCCAAATTCGTGAACAACATGGCACCGGAATGGGATAGGTTTGTCACGGCTGTTAAGCTCAACAAGGGTCTCAGGCATACCAATCATGAACAGCTGTATGCGTATCTCCAGCAACATGAGAAACATGCAGCTTACGATCGGCTAATGCGAGAAAAGCTCAATCCGTCTGCAACAAATGAATCTCTTGCTTTTGTCTCCAATGTTCAACAACCTAATCAAACCTCTAAAGATCAAGGTCAACCATCACAATCATCCTCCAGGTCTACCCCAACCATAAGTCAACCATCAACTCCCTCACCATCTGCAGTGAATGCTCAACTTGATTCTGGGTATTCTCACACTGACATGATGATTGATAATCTCTCCAACCAAGTGTCTTTACTGGTCCAACAGTTCAGGGCTGCACTCCTATCTACTAACAACCAGCTCAGAATCTCATCTAATCCACGTAATTAGGCAGTCATTGAAGATGGTCGGGTAGTGGTGCAGAATGTGCAGGGAAGACAGAACTTCAACCAAAGAAATGCTGGTAGAGAGAATGGGCAGTACAGAGTTGGGAATGCTCTTCAAGCACAAGCTAAGCAACCGAAATGCTACAACTGCGGAGGGTTGGGCCATATTGCTAGGAATTGCACTCTCCCAAAACGTCCCCAAAACTCTGAGTACTTCAAAGACAAGATGCTGCTGATGCAGGCACAAGAAAATGGGACTGTGTTGGATGAAGAAGCATTGCTCTTTCTGGCTGGAAATGATGGGAACACCTTTGATGCTGATGTGGATGATCAACCTGTTCAGGATATGGCTCTTAATGACCCAAATATCTTTCAAGTTGAAGAGTGTGATGCATTTGACTCAGACGTGGATGATGAACCAACTGCTCAAACAATCTTCATGGCTAATCTGTCTGCAGCAGCATCCTCTTCACAGCATCCTGATTTATCCATCACGTCTGCTATCTCTGAGGTACCAAAATCGCCTAAACATGATCTGAACAATTCTACACCTGTACAGGGGGCATGTGACTCTGTACAACTCAAGAATATCGTCAACACAGACATCACTGATATGGGTAATACCAATAATATCCCATATGAAATGTATGTGAATGACAATGGACCCCCAGTTGTACCAAGTGACATGCCGTCTATTGATTCTAGTCAACATGAGGTATATGAGTACTCTATATACAACCATGATGATTCGTTGATCACTAGAATTAACACCCTTAAGGACCAAGTAAACATTTATGAGCAGCGTGCTAAGTTTGAGCTGAATGAACGTGAGCAGAAAATGGAATGGCAACTGCGTACTTACATATCTGAAAACAATTCCAAACAAGAATCATTAAAAAGGGAACTAGTTTCTTTAAAGAACCAATTGAATCAAACCGTCAAACAAAAACTTGAGGTTCAAAAAGGTTTGACTACAATCAAACAAGAATTCAAAGATAAAGAAACTAAACTTCTAAATGACTTCTCAAAATTAAAAACGTTGAAAAATAAATTGGAAGATAAGTTGTACACACAGGGCCAAACCATTCAATCTGCTCAAACGATGGAAAGCCACAGGAAGTTAAGGGATGAATTTAGCGAACATGATTCCTCCAAACCCAAAGCAAGATTCCTTAGAATAGGTCTAGGTGCACAACCTGCATTATATGATGCAAAAACTATGCTTGAACCTAACCATGCCCCTCCTGATACACGATCCTATGACCACATCAATGAGGCAGAGGATAGAACTAGGGCAAAACTTGCTGAACGTTTGAAGGATCCTAAATGCATTGCTAATAACCTCGTGTTTCACTATGATTATGCAAATGACAATCATACTGCAATTTTTGTTCCTCATAAGAGAATTTTTCCTGAAAAAGTGTTTTGGAATATTGACATTGAGAGAATGCAAGCTGAAAAAGTTGTAGGTAACACACGTACTATGTTTAGAATTGCTCACCCAACTGCCTATCCCCTAAACACACCTAGGCACCTTGTACCTTTCACTCTTCCCACACAATGCAATACTCTAATTGGGTTGTATGTGCTAGGTCAATTGTTCAATGACTTTGAGAAAACCTGTAAAATAAGAATTACACCTACAGGGATTACAGAAGGGGAAAGGGGTTTTGAGCAAACAAAACAGTGTTACTTAACTGAAGTTATGCCATTCTTTAAACTTCTAAAAGAACATTTTGAGGGACTTAAAAACACCATTAATGATGATGTGACTCAAATGAAAAAAGTTTTTGATGAAGTGAAAGGTGAGGGTAACCAACTTGCTATTGATCTCAAACACAGTGAAATTGACAGAAAAAACATTCTCATCATGAATGAAAACTTGATTGCTAACTGCATTGCTAAAGATGTGTTTTATACTGTCACCGACTCTGCGCTATCTGCTCGACAATTTCATGAAATGTCGGTTACTTTGAATGTCTTCCAAAATCGTGTGATTGAGCTTGAGGGGGAGAATTACAAACTTACTGAAAAAATTCAAAACGATGATCATGATAACATGGTCAGGAATTTCTCAAAACTAGAAGTTGATAATCTGAACCTACAATTAAAATATCAACATCTAGAAGAAAGTATAAAAATATCAAATGCCAAGATATCTTCGGATGTTCCTGAATTTGATACATGTTTTGAATTAGCCAAAAAGGATGAAGTAATTCAAGCTCACTCAAACACGATTCGGAAGTTGAAGGTCCAAATTGCACAATTAAAATCGAACAAAAGCGATGTGACCAATACCAATTACCAGAAGTCTATGGATTCTCAAAATTTTCAAAAACAGGACACTATCAATGACTTACAACATGAAAATGAGTGGCTTCGTGCTGAAATGTTCAACGCTAAACAACGTTATAAAGAATTGTTTGAGTCTATCAAAACAACACGTGACCAAAACAATGAGAAAGTCACCTCTTTGTTAAATGAAATTGAGAATCTAAAGACCATGGTGAAGGGTAAAATGCCTGTTGCTTCATGTGATCATGCAATTTCCAATGTACGTGTTTGTAATAAATATGAGTGCGATGCTGTGAATGTTTCTCTTCCCCTTAGGAACAATAAGTTAGTTCATAATAACTATCTTAGAAATCTTAAGGATTGTCTGGCCATACTTAGAGAAACCGTTGAAGATAAGAGGATTTCTAAACCACTTGATGATGTTATTATTGGTGCGTGCTTCCTCACTAATAGGGCCCAGGAATTATTAGAATATGCCATAGGATCATGTCCCAAGAATGATACCAAGTCGGATAGGACAACTGCATTGCACCCTCTCAGTGGCAACAAGCATGTCACAGTTGACTTTCCCCAAACCATGCCACAATTCCCCATCTTGATCACCAGTAAACAAGTAGCAACTAATCAGACTAATGTTCCCATCATTGCTTCTACAGGAGTAAAAGGTGTATCTTATGCTAGCAAGTCACAGCCTAAGTGCAATACAAAGAATGATAGGACTTTGCCGGCTAAGAGCTCACTTATGAAGGAAGTAGAAGAATCATCTAGGAACAATAAAGTGTTGCTTAGTGAAAGGAATCGTGTTGATTCAGACATTTGTGTGAAAAATGATGTAATTAATTCGAATTCTGATGCTATTTGTAAGACGTGTAACAAATGCTTATTTGATGGTAATCATGATGTATGTGCTGTGTCTGTTCTTAAACCCACTATGCAATCACCAGTTATGAATGTTTCTCGTATTAAACGGGAAAAACAAGTGTGGAACAAAACAGGAAAAGTTTTCACTAATGTTGGTTATCAATGGAGACCTACTAGAAGGAAACTCACTCTGAGGGAAAAGTGCCCAGTGAATAGGGTTACTAACTCTAGGGTCATGCCTATTAGGAAGTGGAGACCTACTGGTAGACTATTTCCAATAGAAGCAATAAATACCACTCCTAGGTCTAGTGCATCAAAATGTGAACACTCCAGTGAGATACCTGTTACTTATGATAATCCAATATTTGTGTGTTCTAACCAAACGGACCCCAACTGTGTGTGGGGCTCCAGCTTTTTCAGTTATCCACGATTGTCTGATTTCAAATGCAGGTCGTACAAATCGTCCTTTGGTATTTGGACTCAGGCTGCTCAAAACATATGACTGGTGATCGCTCAAGGCTCAAGAATTTCGTGGAAAAGTTTATTGGTACGGTTAGGTTTGGGAATGACCATTTTGGTTCTATAATGGGTTATGGTGATTATGTCTTTGGAGACAGTGTTATATCCAGAGTCTACTACGTGGAAGGACTTGGGCACAATCTATTTTCTGTTGGTCAATTCTGTGACTCAGATCTCGAAGTCGCCTTCAGAAAGCACACCTGTTTTGTTAGAGAATTAGATGGTGTTGATCTTCTCAAGGGGAGTCGGGGCACTAATCTTTACACCATCTCCATCGAAGATATGCTACGGTCCTCTCCAATTTGTCTACTCTCTAAAGCATCCAAGAACAAGTCATGGTTGTGGCATCGTCGTTTAAACCATTTGAACTTCGGTACCATCAATGAACTTACACGTAAGGATCTTGTTCGAGGCTTGCCCAGACTTAAGTATGAAAAGGACCATCTGTGTTCCGCCTGTCAAATGGGCAAGAGCAAAAAGCATACCCATAAACCCAAAACTGTCAATTCAATCATGGAAGTTCTTCATACTCTTCACATGGATCTTTGTGGACCAATGAGGATTCAAAGTATCAATGGAAAGAAATATGTGCTGGTGATTGTTGATGACTACTCTCGATTCACATGGGTGAAATTTCTACGATCTAAAGATGAAACTCCAGAAACCATCATCAAGCTCATCAAGATGTTGCAAGTCCGCCTCAACAAAACAGTTAGAGTCATTCGTACTGATAATGGAACAGAATTTGTGAACAGACAACTTACTCTGTTTTATGAAGGTGTCGGGATTAGTCATCAAAAGAGCATTCCACGAACTCCTCAACAAAATGGAGTCGTTGAAAGACGCAATCGCACCTTAGTTGAAGCTGCTAGGACCATGCTCATCTTCGCCAAAGCTCCTCTATTTCTTTGGGCTGAGGCGATTGCCACCGCATGTTACACACAGAACCGATCCTTGATACATCCTCTCCACTGCAAGACTCCCTATGAACTGGTTCATGGCAGAAAACCCGATCTTTCGTTTCTTCGAGTTTTTGGTGCACTTTGCTATCCAACTAATGACAGTGAAGACCTTGGGAAACTCAAGGCCAAGGCCGACATTGGCTTCTTCGTTGGCTATGCTCCAGAGCGAAAGGGGTACCGAATCTACAACAAACGTACCAGAGATATAATGGAAACAATCCACGTTACTTTCGATGAGCTGACTGAGCAACCGGTTCTTGGACAATCAAGTTCTGGACCCGTACCTAACCTGTTGTCCCCTGGACCAATTAGTTCCAGGCTTGTACAGAATCCCATCCCTGCTGCTCCTTTTGTACCTCCTACAAGTGAAGATTGGAAGAAACTGTTTGACCCAATGTTTGATGAATACTTTGAACCTCAACAGATGAATGCTCCTGAAGCTGCAATGGTTCAACCACCAGATGGGGTGGTGAATGATCAAGATGACAATAACGGTCCATCCACTTCATTGTCATGGGATTCTGAAGCTCCCGCCATCAGTCAATCGGTTAGCATGTCTAATGTCCAACATTCACTTGCACATAGAGCGGCAAATGTAGATAATACATCTGAAGTAAATCCTTTTGCTCCACCTGATAATGAGCCATTTGTTAACATATTTGCCCCTGAACTATCAAATGATGTAACATCCTCTGACGAATCTAACACGGCTACCTCAGTTCCACATTCTCAACCCCATGAATACCTTCGAAAATGGACCAATGATCATCCTATTGACAACATTATTGGGAACCCTTCACGTCCAGTATCAACCCGCAAGCAACTTGCAACCGACGCATTGTGGTGCTTCTTCAATTCTGTTCTTTCTAAAGCTGAACCAAAAAGCGTCAAGGATGCAATGTCTAAACACTCATGGTTCACTGCAATGGTGGACGAAATTCATGAATTTGACCGACTGGATGTCTGGGAACTAGTACCACCTCCCGAGTGTGCTATGATCATTGCTCTCAAATGGATATTCAAGGTTAAACTTGATGAGCATGGAGATGTTTTGAAAAACAAAGCTAGGCTTGTGGCTAAAGGATATCGACAAGAAGAAGGTATTGACTTTGAAGAATCCTTCGCCCCAGTTGCTCGAATAGAAGCCATAAGGATCTTTCTCGCTAATGCTGCAAGTCAAAACATGGTGGTTTATCAAATGGATGTCAAGACCGCATTCTTAAATGGGGATCTGAAAGAGGTGGTGTACGTATCTCAACCTGAAGGTTTTGTGGATCCAGAACGCCCTAATCACGTGTACCGATTAAAGAAGGCTCTATATGGGCTTAAACAAGCACCCAGGGCGTGGTACGACACCCTGTCTAAATTTCTTCTGGCCAACAAATTCTCCAAAGGCGTTGTTGATCCTACCCTCTTTACCAGAAAAACAGGCAAAAACCTCCTACATGTACAAATCTATGTCGATGACATCATCTTTGCCTCATCTGATCCCTCCGAATGTGATCGTTTCTCTCAAGAGATGAGCTCCGAATTCCAAATGTCTATGATGGGTCAAATGTCATTCTTTCTAGGACTGCAAATTTCTCAAAACCCCAATGGCATATTCATCAATCAATCCAAATACGCCAATGAAATTTTGAAGAAATTTGGATTCGAATCCAGTGATTCAGTTGATACTCCTATGATAGAACGATCAAAGCTTGACGAAGATGATGTGGGAATTCCGGTCGACCAAACCATGTATCGAAGCATGATTGGCTCTTTAATGTACCTTACTGCAAGCAGACCCGACCTTCTATTTGCAGTTTGCATTTGTGCCCGGTATCAATCCAAACCCACCAAGAAACATTTGGAAGCTGTCAAGAGAGTCTTTCAATACCTTAAAGGAACAATCCACTTGGGCCTTTGGTACCCTAAAGAAACTTCTATGGCTCTCACAGCATATTCGGATGCTGATCATGCTGGATGTCAAGACACTCGTCGCAGTACATCTGGGGGTGCACAGTTTTTAGGAAATAAGCTAGTCAGTTGGTCTTCAAAGAAACAAATGAGTACATCTATCTCCTCCACTGAAGCTGAATACATTGCTATGTCATCATGCTGTGCTCAGATCCTCTGGATGCGATCTCAACTTTCTGACTATGGCTTCATCTACAATAAGATTCCTATGTACTGTGACAACAAAAGTGCAATTGCCCTCTGTTGCAACAATGTCCAGCATTCAAGAACTAAACACATTGACATTCGACATCACTTCATCAGGGAGCAAGTTGAGAAAGGAATTGTGGAACTTTACTTTGTGAGGACTGAGTTCCAACTAGCCGATATCTTCACCAAAGCACTTTCTAGGGAACGGTTTCACTTCATCCTCCCACGCCTTGGCATGAAGAGTCTCACACCTGAGGATCTCAGATGTCTTCAGGAAGATCAAGAGGAGTAAATGGGTTGCTTCACATATCCTTGTATAGTATCAAATCAAAAAGAAAATAGAAACATATAAAACCTAAAAAAAATATATATATATATTCTTCTCTCGACATGTCTCTTGTATAATCGATATTATGTACGTTTCTAGAAATGTCATTCAATAATGACACGGAATCATACATATGCTTGAGCAAGAGTTTTTTTTTTTTTCGGTTTCAAATAAAGTTCTTTTCAAAAACATGTCGTATCTCAAAACGTTCTTAAAATATGGTTTGCTATTACTTCAGATAGCAACCCGGTTTTCAAAATTAAGGAAAACACGTCGCCAAAAAGACGGTTGTTCCTTACAAAGGGTGCCGTTCATCCGAGCGTGAATTACTTTATATTCATGCACCCTCGATCTAATGTACGTTTCAGTGCATTATTTCTTGATAAAGAAGAGAAGTCTTCTTTCTATCACCAAATACTTTCTCTTCTTTGATTTTTCCGGAAAGTATTTGTGCAAAACTTGGTGGTACCACGAAATTTTGAATGAAAATCGAATTGAACTCAAAAGTTTGATAAAATTTTCACTCAATCAATGACGTTAATCGTTTATGAAAATATTTATGCTTTAACATCCGTCATTGATTGAGGGGGAGAGTGATTTCTCAAAATTTTATGTATCATCAAAACTCCCCACACTTCGTACATAAAACCTGGCAGAAAAATGATTTGTGATGTGTTATGTGTCAGAATGAGTAAATTTTCAAAGAGTTTTCACAAAAACTTCGAATCTTTTACAAACTCTTCAAATCTGGCACATAACAACCTCCCTCACAGTTTGAGGGGGAGCAAGAAAAAGTTCCTTTTTTATCAGACAATATTAAAAAAATTAACCGCATTTCTCTCCCAAAACGCTTTCTAAATTATTTAAATCAATTAAGATCAAAAAATCTCGAAAGATTTGAAATTTTTGATCGGGGGAGAGAATGTGATTTAAATATGCAATCTGATATCTAATGTGATCTTTTCGACTCAATAATAGGCTCCCACATATGTGCTAAACACTTTCGAATATCGAAGCACATATTGAGGGGGAGCGAAAGGCGTTTGTGGAAGTAATACCTAAGACCGACCATTTACTTTAATGCATGGAGGTATAAGGATGGTTAAGGTTAGGTATGAGTTCCCATGATCCACCAGAACCGGAAGGATCTTCCCAGGGACAATCCATAGATAGATTAGAAGTCCTTAGGAATGATTATGAAAAAAGGAGTAAAGTGAGAAAGGGAAGAGTGCGGACTGAGATAGAGCTAGGACTGGAACAAACCCAACAAGGTTCTAGTAATGAAGTCTCGGTAAGCACTGAAGGGGTTGAAGAATGAAAAAGAAATGAAATGAGAAAGGGTGAAAAGAAATAGCCCTCCATATATTCAACCTTAGGGCAGAAACCGGGTTCAATTCATAATCTACTGGCGGTTACTAATGTAACACCGGTATTGAAGACAAGACGTCATGGACCCAGTGACGCACTGCACCAAACTTCCCAACCACTCAAGTTCTCTTAAAAGAGCTTGTTTCATTCTCACGGGGAACCCTGTGCAATGTATCGACCGCTCATTGCGAGCTATGTTGATACCTAAAACAGGAGACGCCTCCCCAGTCTCCAGGAGCGGATCAAAACGCACTATTGAGTCTAGAGCCATGAGATCATCCATAAATCTCGTTAGGACACATTCCAAATATGCTTATTGTTTCACACAATGTGGAAAATAAGATAATATATGTAGAGTCCTACGCATTATCCTTGTGGTATTGCCAGAACATCCGAGTGATATGTTAATTATTCACAATGACGATGGAAATCCTTCTAGAGCGAACATCTTTCAAGCTCTTGGTAGGTGACATGTGAGATCCATCTTGGATCAATGATCAAGTGACAACTGGAAAGCAACAATGGTGCGATTCAACATTGAATCAAACTTGTTCCAGGATATGGATTGACGGATACTTTTGACAAAACCTCTCAATGTGCTCACCAACGTATCTTTCGAGCACATTGATTGTGTAATATCTTTCAAACAAAAGTATTTTTGATGGAAATGTGATTCAAAGTATAAAACTCTCATCGTGTCTCAAAATTGTTTATCATATGACACGCGAGTGATTTCTATAAATCAATTTCTCATCAATCCGTGAATATCTATTCACCGATTCACTCTATCGTGCTGTCTGCTTTGAGACGTTCCGGTATGAGAACATGCTAAGTATGAAAATTCCGAAGTGGACTCTTTGGAAAATTCATTACTACAAGCTGGAAATTCCTGTCAGGGAGAGTCTTCTTTAAAAAGAGACTCTACCTGATCATAGGTCGGTTTTCACAAAACCGGAGGGTAGTCTGTCCTCACAGAACGAATGACAAAGCCATGTTCGTTCTCTATCTTTATTGCTAACTGTTTTATTTCAGGGACACATATAAAGATGGCGTTGATGGCTCCAGTTTCCAGCTGAATCGGGTCAATCCATACCTCATGCTCACACATCCTCCACACTATCAATGAAGATGTGAGACTTGCTACAACAAATGTTGAGAGACTACTAACAACATTTCCGCAACTCTGATGAAAAGGTCTCCTAATCCACAAACTCCAATGCAACGTCTCCAGATACAGAAGGGTGTGAGCATGATGGTCCTTAGTCACTACATCACATGAAGGCGATACTACTATGGATGAGCTTGGAGATTTACTTTGGTTGATGATCTCAAAGAAGCTCAAAGATCACACATCACAAAGGAATCCAAATCACAAGTTCGTTTGCTTGAAGTATGAAGTGTGCTGAAAAGTGAAGAATCAGATCCTATGAGCTACAAAGACTAAAGAATGCATAAAGACCAAAGAGCTTAATTTCAAAGGTGACCTCGCTTAGGGGGAGATTGTTAGGAATACAAATATTCCTGTAAAAGACTCGGTCACCTAATGATTGTAATAGCATTAAGTTAGCTCGTAGTTAGTTTGTTTATTAGTTAATTAGTATTAGATTAAGCAACACCGTGGAAGAAGGAACGGGTCTTTACCCACTGTATGCCTGATCCACAGCCCGGGAGTGGGCGTAGTATTGTAACTATAAATACCCCTCTCCACATGTGGAGAGGGTTGGACCTTCATTCATTTTCAATCTAACCTTTTTCTCTTTTTCTTTCAAGGTTCCACTCTTTCTCTCTTTTCCTCCCTCCCCCTCATTTCTACGCCTCACTCATCACCACTTGATCATGTTTCCAACATAGTTAGTATTCTACACACTCAAAAAATTATTGGTGAAACCAATAACTTCTTAAGAATACTCTTTGGAAGCAACATCGATGACATCGATTCGGTTGATTGACATAGAGTCATAATTGGAAGAGTATCTCAAAGTTGGGTCGAGATTGAAGGTAATGGCCTCATTGCCAACACGGAGAGTGATTTCTTCATCAAAAACATCGATCAAAGCTCAGCCCATTCTTAGGAATCCCCTCCCAAGAATGAGGGGAACCCTCGGATCAGCATCAAAATCAACAATCACGAAGTCAGCAGGAAAATGGAACTTTCCTACTTTCACAAATACGTCCTCGGCAATGCTAAGTGGACGAGAAATGGAACGACCTGCAAGCTCAAGAATCATGCATGTAGGAGTAAGTTCGGGAAGAGAAAGTTTCTTCCACACTGAATGAGGCATCAGGTTGATGCTTGCACCAAGAACGGCCAAGGCAAAGCATTCAACCATTCCTGGAAAAATATAAGGAATGGGAAATTTTCCAGGATCTCCAAGCTTTTCAGGAAGCTTCTTTAATAGAACTGCTGAGCAATTCTCGTTCAATGGAGTTTTAGCCATTTCAAACAGCTTTTCCCTGTTGCTTAACAAGTGTTTGATTGTTGATGCAAATTTGGGCATTAGAATGATAGCATCTTCCAAGCTTATATCAAAGTGCAAATCTTGAAAGATTTAAAAGAACTTATCCATTTGGTGACTAGCTTTTTCACAGAGCTTTTGCTCATGAAGACGTATTGGATAAGGTATTGAAGGTTTGGATTTAGGGAAAGGAACTTCAGGAATCTCAACGAGAGTTTCTTGAGGTTCAAAGACAATTTTGGGTTTCAATTTTTGGACAACTTGAGGATGGACGCGTGCGGTACTTTGTAGGCTAGTAAATTGCACTTTGTCCTTTGTCGCCTCAGGTTCACGTTCCACTACCTTGGGAGGAGAAGAAGAGGTAGAAGGAATCGTGGGTCCATCATATGAAACACCACTTATGGTTGTGATTACCTTTACATCGCCCCTCGGGTTAGCGATCGTATTGCTCGGAAGAGTTCCTGAGCCCGAGGGTCGATCATTTAAAGACTTCTTGAGTTTTGAGATCTGACTGACCAACAACCTATTCATTTCTTCTTGGGATTTCATGAATTGCTTCAACAACTCATCCGACGATGGTTGAGTTGGAGCAACGACTTGAGTTTGGTTAGGAAAATTCTGGGCTTGGTTGTTTTGATTAAAACCTTGGTTATGAAAATTTCCCTGATTTTGATTCCCGTTTCCATGAAAATACCCTTGGTTGAAATTACCCTGACCTTGATTTCTGTTAAAGTTTCCTTGGTTTTGGAAACCTTGACCTTGATTGAAATTCCCTTGGTTTTGAAAACATTGGTTATTCGATTCTGGTTTTGGTTACGGTTTTAGACATTTTGGTTTTGATTAAAACCGGGTGGCCCAGGGTAGTGGTTAGGACGATAGTTCGGTTCCATTTGAGGACGGTATTGGTTACCTCCTTGATTGGAAGTCCCAACTATTGCATTAGCTTCAAATGGATTACCACCGGTGGCCATACAATTGTAGTATGCGTGAGGGCCACCACAAGTAACACAAACTTCCACTTTCTTGACCTCATCAGGTGAAGAAGTTTGTGTGAAAGAGACTTTCTTTTGGTTGGAGAGAATCAAAGCTTGAATAGCATCCGTGAGTTTGTCAATCTTAGCATCGGTGCTAGATTGATTCACGGGGGATGAAGTAGAAGGACCAACACTCACTTGGGAAACAACCGGCTTGCTTCATGTAGTGCGGACCGTAGACTTCTTTTCAATGATAGCTAAAGCTTCTTTTGTGGTTCGACTCAAAAAGTTACCTCCAGCTAAGGCATTAAGTGAATCTTGATCAGCTTGGCTCACACCATTGTAGAAAGTGTCGAGTTGCATCAATTCGGAGAAACCATGATGAGGACATTTGCGAAGCAATTCCTTAAAACGATCCCATGATTCACTAAATGATTCATCATACTTTTGAGTGAATTTGGTGATTTCATTTTTAAGACTTGTGGTTTTAGAAGGAGGAAAGAATTCGTTCACAAACTTCTTAACCAAATCTTCCCATGTTTCAATTGAACGAGGGGGTTGTTTTTCAAGCCAAATCCAGGGAGCCCCCTCGAGAGAAAATGGAAAAAGAAGAAGTTTGATTGCCTCTTGAGGGACGTTCTTGTATTTGATGGTGGATGTGATTTTGTTAAACCATCGAATGTGAGAGTGAGGATCGTCCCTCTCAAAACCATAAAATTGGCTCGAGGTTACTAGATTCATTAACCCGGTCTTGAGCTCAAAATTATCAGCCACGATGGCTGGAACAATGATAGCATCTCCATAACCCTCGATGGGTGCTTGGAGAAGCTCACACATAGGCTAATCATCCGCCATGTTTGGTGGATCGTCAATAGTATGAATCTCAGGTTCGACTATTGGGATGGAACTTCGTCGGTTACGTCTTCTTGGAATTCTTGCGAGTTCAAGTAAAGGGCTTGATGACATAGACGAACGAGTGCGCATGCACTATAAAAAACAACTCAATTAAAACACGACCAAATCAAAAATACAGGGAACTTAAACCAATAATCACAAGCAAATGGTTACATTGAATGAAAAATTCTTAGAGTGGCGGGAGAACAAAGGTGAGCAATAAATGCCACTTACGCACCCGTTCTTCTTCGGTTCGCAATTTAATGTCAGAACCTACCTAGAACCGCTTTCAATCAAAAGTGAACCGAGTTCACAAGGGATACAAAGGCAAGTTTTAATTTTTGGTTTAGGAACTTATTAATGGTCATACCCCCAGTTAGGTAGTATTCTATCGAATGTTTCTCGATGGTTGTTTTTTTATGTTTATTTTTATTTAACAAGAAAAACGAAAAATGTTTTTGTATATTTTTTTATATGATATATATATATATATATATATATATATATATATATATATATATATATATATATATTTGTGAAATGATAACTTCTTGACGAAGGTTCTACAAGTCACTAATCGTTAAAATCATAACTATATTGTCGCAACACAACCTCCCCGGCAGCGGCACCAAAATTTGATTGCGTGTGAAATGCGTATTAAATAGATACAAAGTAGACGTGACGGGTGTCAATTCGGGTCAGGTTCGGGTTGGCGGGTTCGGGTTGTCAGGTTAGCGGGTCAGAAAACCCCAACCTGAACCTGGCCCATTTAAATCATCGGGTCAGCTATGTCAACCCTAACCTGTTTACACGTAACCCGAACCTGACCCATTTAACCCGTATATATACTTAGGTTGACAGGTTAAATAGGTTACATGGGTTGAATATGTTAAACGGGTTTCGAGTTGACCCATTTAATCCGTCTTATATATATAAGTTGGCACATTACACAAGTTAAATGGGTTAAACGGGTTAGTGGGTCGACCCGTTTAATCCATTTAACCCGTATAATTAAATATAAATAATTTTTAATTAAGAAAAAAAACTTAAACGGGTTGACGGGTCGACCAGTTTATTTTATTCCCAACCCGAACCTGACCTGTTTAATAAACGGGTTAGATATGTTGACCCAAACCTAACCCACAATCTATTTAGCTCAACCCGAACCTGTGTAATTTTCGTGTCAGTTTCAGATCGGGCTTCGTGTCGGGTCAGAAATTGCCACCCCTAGACGTGAGTGGAATTTACTAATCAACCTTTGTGAAAAGGATGACTTGCAAAAACTTGTTAATTCGATATATATATATATATAAGTAATACCGGGCAAGTGATTACCCGGGTCGTGTCCTAACGAGGTGTGAATGGGCAATATCGTGAGAGATTTAAGATTAAAATGCTTGTAAGGATGTTGAGAGATTATTTGGTACTGCGGAATTACGAGAAATTGCAAATAAGGTACGAAAAATTAAATAAACGTAACTAAAATATAAATACAAACAAGGAATGAAAATTAAAACTTAAAATATACTTAAAATTCTACGGGAATGATAATAGGAAGCTAGGGAACCCTAGAACGTAATCTAAATTTAAAAAAGTAAAAGTTATTTAAATAAACGCGAGTGCGCAAAATAAAAAGTGAATATTATGCTACACTAGTCCTACGGGTGTAAAAATAATTTTTCTACGATTCTAAGGATGAAAGAAAATTTTTAGAAAAAGAAAAATATTTTTTTGATTTTTGTATTTTTTTTTATTATGCGTAAATTACTAAATAAACTAAATTAAATGATAAAAATTACTAAAACCAATTGGAAAAATCTAAATTTTTTTTATAAAATACATATTGATGACAGAAAGATAAGAAAATTACAAAAAGTCCCTAAGTCTTAGTAATAAGCAGTGTGATAAGCAAACAGGGTCTAAATGGAAAATAAGCAAAATAATATACTCTATAAATATCAAACTAAACAAACGTTAACAATAAAAACTAAGGGGAGCAGTTGGTTGAGGGAATGGTTGTTTGTGTCTGTGTTGTGTAGAGATCCCTGGTTCGATTCCCACTTGTCCCAAAAAATTTTACACTTTTTTTTTTCTTTTTGGAAGTTGACAAAATTAACCTTTTGTAAAAAAAACAACTTTTCTAAAAACTTCCCAATAAGCTGGTAAGAGCTTATGAACCTCAACAGTTGACAAATGAGAGCAAAAATACTAAAACATCAAACTGATGCATAAACAAAAAGCTAACCAAAGCTACTACAAACTACACTAGGGGGAAAACTATACTAAGGCAACTATGGATAAGTCCTAATAAGCTAAGGGGGCATAATAAGCAGTCTAAATAGCCAGGAAACAGAATAAACAGAAAAACTTCTAAGGATTGCTGATGCACAGGACAACCTAGGGGGCATATTCAAGAGCTTGTACAAGCTCGTAAAAAAAATCCAAAAATTAATCTAAAAATATACTAATGTTCACAAGCTGGCAAATAAGTTTTGGACCAATTTTCAGGTCAATTGGTGCAAAAATAAAGAAATTAAAATTGCTTGATTGAGGGGCTGTGGGGTAGAACTGAAATTGCAGGCCTAAATGGGGCTTTGTTGCAGCCCTATAATAAGCAAGTAAGCAAGCTTGAAAAGCTAAAATAAGGTGAAAGAGATGAAGTCTAACTGCTACTTGCTAGCAAAACCAATTTCCGGGCCTAAATCTAACTCTAACCTATCTAAAACTTGGATCAAAGGGGATTTAGTGGGACTACAGGCTGCTGATGTAGCAGGGTACAAAGTGGGTAAAACATGAGATTTGACTAAGCAATGTCAACTACCTGCTTACAGGAACATGCATTATCATATTCTAAGCTATTGTGAAGCACTAAAAACATGTAAGAAGTAGAACACTAGAATCTAACCTATGTGCTAAACAAAAAACAGTGGTGACAAAAAATTTTGGAAACCAACTAGGAAGGCTTGAAAACTAGTTGAGAATTCAACATTTGACTTGAAAACTTCCAATAATAATAGACTATAGCTGATTCAAAAATGGTTACAGCAACTTTTAGGCCAACAAAACTTCTTGAGCCGAACACCTCATAAGGGACTGTTTTTGAAAACAATTGAATGAAGAAGTACTTTTAAGCTAAGTCTTTGAAAGAGAAAGTTGCATTAAGCTATATGGAAACTAAATGAGCAGGGGTAAATCTATGAATAAGCAGTAGTAATAAGCAAAAATAAATAAGCAGTTTGAAAAGACAATAAAATTAAAAAGTTTAAGTGAAGACTTGCATTGAATCAAAATAGGCAATACATAATTTTAAAGACAACTTAAAATAAAACTAACATTTGAGACTAAAAACCCTATTGCTCAAATGAGCTACAATCATGTTCTATTTATACTACAAATTAAGCTAGGGTTTCACTGCTTCTTTGTCCATATCTATCTTGTGCTTTTGTTGTGAGGGTAAACAGGCTTGAGACCACCTTGTGCTTCTTGTGAACAAATCCCATCCATTTAATTATTATAGAAACAATCTTAGCCCTCCAATTTGTTTTGGCGCCCAATATGGGTGGTGGATTGCCAGCTTGGCAGTGGTAGGTACAATTTTATGAGGCATTGGAGGAGGTGATAGTGGGTAATGCTTTTGATGGTGGAGGAGGAGGTTGAGTGTTTCAGGAAAGGTCATGGGGGAGGGAGTTACTTAGTGGGTAAAAGGGGGAAGAAGAAGAAGAAGG
Organism: Artemisia argyi; assembly: GCA_030686995.1. Lineage (NCBI taxonomy): Eukaryota > Viridiplantae > Streptophyta > Magnoliopsida > Asterales > Asteraceae > Artemisia > Artemisia argyi. The sequence continues at coordinate 97,840,261 of CM060676.1, read as the reverse complement.
TGCGTGTGTTTGACTGAAATTAGTCAAAGGTGTAAAACGGGGGTGTGTTGGATTTATTAGTAGATGGGTTGGGATTGGTTTGAGTTTAGTGTTGGTGGATTTGGGTTTGCAGAATGATGAGCTAGATTGTAGGGCTAGGATTTGGGCTTGGGAGTGTATGGGGGAGTGTAGGTTAGAGTTGGGTTTAGGAATTAGGAATAGTTTAGTGTTGAGGTTTAGTAAAATTAGTTTAGGTTTTAAAAATCTGATTTTTTTGTAAAAATAATTCTTTTTGTAGTTTTTTAATAATAATAATAATAATAATAATAATAATAATAATAATAATAATAATAATAATAATAATAATAATAATAATAATAATAATAATAATAATAATAATAATAATAACAATAGATAAAGTAAAAGGAAAATGAGAAGGTTTTGACAAAATGGTTTTGGAATTTTTATTTTGAAAATGGAATTTGGTTTTGAAAATGATTTTGCGATTAAGACTTTGGGATTAAGGGTAAAAGGGTATTTTGGTAATTGTGGTGTCGGGTGAGGGGTAAAATGGTAATTTGGCCATGGTTGAGGGTAAAAGCTGATAAGGGTTAAGGTTTTGGGTTTGGTTTTCACACTCCCCCCATGTCACACTCCCGGGATTGACTTCGATCTTTAACTTTTTGTCTTTTTCTTTGTTTTCTTCAAAATATGTCGAGTCAATCCGGTAATGCTCCATCATGCTTTGTTTCCCATCCAAGCTCCGACTTTTGACAATTTTCCAAATCTCGTGCTCGTTTTTGTCTTTTTTTGCCTCAATTATGCCTGTTTTTGCAACATCCGTTCCTGTATGATCATAAACACAAAAACACAATATCTTTGGCATTTTTGGTTCCTTTTTTGTTGTTTTGGTCTTAATTTGGTAAGAAAAAGGTATGTGACTAAGCACACACCATCTCTCAAAAGAGCTTGTTTCATTCTCACGGGGAACCCTGCATAATCTATCGACCGCCCATTACGAGCCATGTTGATATTGAAACAGGAGATACCGCTCCAGTCTCCAGCGACCAAATTTTGTACTTATCGAGTCTAGAGCCGCGAGATACAACCAAAGTCTCTTAGGAACACGTGCTACTTTTACAATGGTTGTTCAACTTCAGGACACCAGTTGTATAATTATGAGTCCTACGCAGATCCCAGCAATCTGCCAGAACATTTATGAGGGAATCTACTTATGTAGTTCTCAGTGTTTCTCAGTGATTGAATGGAAACTCCTGCTAGGGTCAACATCTAACAGCCCTGAAAGCAGGTCACTTCGGGAATTCCTTATGGATTACGCTTAGTGATCGTAGCAGTTACTAAATGGTCTACAGTCGTGGAGTGATCTCCAGCGACTCACCTAATCGTTGATCTACTTAGGTAGATCTTGTAAGCCCTCTTAGGGGTATCCGATTTAGGAATGGCCTTGGCAAGGATTAGAGAAAGTTTTCACACTATGCTGTTAACAATCTTGAAGTCTGAACCTGTAAGTGCCGGATGATTTGTTGCTAACTGTTTGCTTGCAGGAATTTCTGACGGTTGCTGTTGAATTGCTGCAAAGATGCTGATCCATCACCACATGCTCACACTTCGACATTATAATCAACATAATTATGATAATTGAAAGGCCTTCAACTATGCTTCTGTAACTCTGATGCTGAAAATCATGATCCAGAAAAGTGTGAGCATGCCGATACAAAGATGTCCACGTCACATGGAGACGATGCTGCACAAAGATGACTTGGAGACACACATTTGGATGATAAACACAGAGAATCTTCAAAGATCATCCAAGATATAAAACAAGTCATCAAAATTCTACTACTGGTTGCACAAAGATTAATGACTGAAGAATCACTAACTATGAGCTACGATGATTCAATTCGAAGAATAGAATGCTAGAATTCAATTTGTATTTTCCGGGGTAACCTCCCTTAGGGGGAGATTGTTAGGAATATAAATATTCACGTGAAAGACTCGGTCACCCCGAGTATAGATTAGCATTACGTAGCACGTAGTCTTATTAATATCTAGTTAGTACGTAGATTAGTTTAAGTAACACCGTGGAGGACGAACGGGTCTTTACCCACTGTACACCCGATCCACAGCCCACAGGAGGGCGTTTTGTAAGTAACTATAAATACCCCTCTCCACATGTGGAGAGGGTTGGAACTTCTCATGCATTTCAATCTAATACATTTCTATTTCTCTTACTAGAAGTCTCCCATCTCTCTCTCTAAATTCTCTTTCTTTAATCTAACCATAAACACAAGAACCACACAAGCTATTATTATGAGTATCCTACATATTGTTATATGTTGTGGTAGATGTTATGTGATATCATGTTGATGATGGCTGTATGGTTAGAGAAGTATTCTCTTAACCGTTTGGGTAGTTGTTATATGTTGGGGTATGTAGGTGGTAAGATTCCATCCAACCTATCATATGCTGATACCTCGATTATCTGTTGGTACTAACGTGGTGATATTTAAGTTGGTTCGTTTACTAGACACTTCGTTCGCATACCTAAATCTTTGGTTAGCATCCCTGTTGTACCATGATGGTACGGATGCCCTATCCTTCCTATTCAACATTGTGATAGGTGTTGGTCATTCGGATTCGTTTCTATTGGATACTGGTTCATTTCTTTGGTTATTTCTTTCATTCATTCCTCGAATGAATATTATATTATTCTTCGAGTACTATTGGTTCGTGACAAGTTGGTGCGGATATTTAATCCCTCATTTACACACCAATTGGATTTCATGACATGTTTTGCGATATGTTAGTATTGATGTTTTTCTATGATCTTAATTTGATCGTTGTACGAATGAGTCTTTACGTTCTTTGTTTGGTTTGCAATGTATTTGTGTGAGTATTCACTGGTATGAGTTCGTTTGATGAGTATTTCGATTATGTGATTCTTTTATGTCTTTTGCATTCGATTAAGAGGTTGTGTTAGAGTCCTTAGGGTATTTTACAACTCGTTTTGGGTATTTCAAGGTCATTTATTGGAAACTATTATTTTTATGGTGAAAATGAAGTGTGAAAAAAAATGTCTAATATGGAATTTAAGAAAGTTTTACTTAAAGTGACTTAACATATCTGAAATGATTTTCTTACATAAAAGGATTTGTATATTAAATAAAAAAAAATGTATAAGTTTAAGGTATGGCCTGTGAAGGCGATATTCATTTTTCTGGGTAAGGTCGAGTGCTAAAATAAGAACTATTTATGGTTCTCATTTACCAAACTTGATATGTAATTGGTTCATCAAGTGTTTCTTTCGTTGTGGTACGCTTGTGGATTTCTATGGGTACGTATATTCTATCTTTTCTTTGTATGGGTTTTCATTGGAGCCGTGTCAACTTTTATTGGTGAAATTCCTCATTTTGTGTTTTCTAGTTTTGATTTGGTATTCGTTTATTACACTAGTCAATAGTTCGTAATTCTTTAAGTTCATTTAATATACGTTTTGGTTCGACCGGTCATGGTTCGCGTCGTTTCCTTAGGATAGATCGTCGATTTGGTCATCATTCTGTTTATTGAAGAAGAAGAGGATGTTAGCCAAGTTTTCAAATTGTGAGTGTTGGCTTGAGGAGGTACATTTTCTTGGACATGTAGTAAATAGTGAAGGTATACATGTAGACCCTGGTAAGATTGAAGCGGTCAAGAACTGGAAGGCTCCTACGACGCCGTCTGAGATACGTTCTTCTTAGGATTGGCAGGGTACTACAGAAGATTTATAGCGAATTTTTCAAAGATTATCAAACCCCTCACTTTGTTGACTCGGAAGAATAAGAAGTATGTCTGGGGAGAAGAACAAGAGATGGCTTTTCAGTCACTAAAGGATAGCTTGTGCAATGCACCTATTTTGGCGTTACCTGACGGACCGGATGATTTTGTGGTGTATTGTGATGCGTCGAATCAAGGTTTTGGGTGTGTACTAATGCAGAGAGGGAAGGTAATAGCCTATGCTTCCAGACAACTCAAGATCTATGAGAAGAATTACACCACTCATGATTTGGAGCTGGGTGCAGTAGTATTTGCTCTCAAGAATTGGAGACATTATCTCTGTGGCACAAAGTGTTGTCTACACAGATCATAAGAGTCGTCAACATATTTTTACTCAGAAGGAGCTGAATATGCGACCGAGGAGATGGATAGAATTGTTTAGCGATTATGATTGTGAGATTCACTATCATCCTGGAAAAGCGAATGTGGTGGCTGATGCGTTGAGTAGAAAGGAAAGGATTAAGCCTAAGTGTGTGTGAGCTATGTGCATGATGTTGCAACCGGGGATCAAGAGTAAGATATTGGCAGCACAAGAGGAAGCCCTCAAGGATGAGAATGTGACAGCTGAGATGCTGCGTGAATTGGATCAACAAATGGAGAAAAAGGAGGATGGTGGACTATATTTCTTAGACGAATATGGGTTCCATTGGTAGGAGACGTACGAAAGTTGATCATGGATGAGGCTCATAAGACGAGATATTCAATTCATCCAGGATTTGACAAAATGTATTATGATCTTCGAGATGCTTATTGGTGGCCAGGAATAAAGAGGTAAATAGTTGAGTATGTTAGTAAATGTCTAACTTGTTTGAAAGTTAAGGCTGAACATCAGAAACCCTCATGTTTACTACAACAACCACTGATTCCTGAATGGAAGTGAGAGAATATAATGATGGATTTCATTATCAAGTTGCCTAGAACAAGTAATGGGCATGACACGATATGGGTCACTGTGGATAGACTGACAAAGTCTGTACATTTTCTGGCCATTCGTGAGGACTATAAGATGGAGAAGCTGGCAAGGATTTATATCAATGAGATTGTGGCACGACATGGGGTACCGGTATCGATTATCTCAGATCGAGATAGTAAGTTTACCTCGCGGTTTTGGCAGTCGTTGCAAAAGGCTTTGGATACACGTTTGGATATGAGCACTGCTTATCATCCACAGACTGATGGGCAAAGTGAGCGAACGATTCAGACTTAGAAGATTTGCTTAGAGCGTGTGCTATTGATTTTGGAGGAAGCTGGGATACTCATCTACCTTTAGTTGAGTTTTCCTATAATAACAGTTATCATTCCAGTATTAGGTGTGCACCGTTTGAAATGTTGTATGGAAGGAAATGTAGGTCACATGTTCTATGGGCAGAGGTTGGAACTAGCCAACTAATTGGTCCTGAATTGGTGCAAGAGACTACGGATATGGTTTTCCAGATTAAGGAAAGACTTAAGGCAACGAGAGATCGCCAAAGAGTTATGCGGATAATCGCCGTAAGCCGTTAGAGTTTAATGTTGGTGATTTTGTGATGTTAAAAGTGTCTCCTTGGAAAGGTGTTGTGCGTTTCGGTAAGAAAGGCAAGTTAGCACCGAGATATGTAGGACCGTTTGAGATTACGGAAAGGATTGGACTTGTGGCATATCGGTTGAGATTGCCTGAGGAGTTAAGTAATGTGCATGATACGTTTCACGTATCTAATTTGAAGAAGTGTTTGGCGGACGCTAGTTTGCATGTGCTTTTAGATGAGATTAAGGTTAATAGGAATCTTCACTTTGTTGAGGAACCTGTTGAGATTATGGATCGTGAGGTCAAGAGTATGAAGCGTGGTAAGATAGCATTAGTGAAAGTACGTTGGAAATCGAAGCACGTTCCTGAGTTTACTTGGGAGCGTGAGGATCAGATGAGGTCTAAGTACCCAAATTTGTTTGCTGAGGTGGTTAGTGAGACGAGTAGTTAAATCTCGGGACGCGATTTCCCTGAGTGGGGGATGATGTAACAACCGTGATTTTAACAGGTTAGTTTGACTAATAGTCTCGACCTATTTAACTTTTACTTGGTATGACTTATGTGTTTTGTGTGGTATATGTGTGATATAGGTGAGTTTTAGCACTAAATCCCTTTGCGTGATTTTATCGTTGTGAGTTGAATAATATTGATTTTGGGATAAGTTCATTTTGATCACCTTGGTGGTGTAAAAATGACTTGTGTAGTTTTGTGGTTTTTCGTAACAAGTCTTCGTTCAAACATTTGAGCGTTAGTAAGTTACGTGGAGTTTGGTTTTGGGAGTTATATTTATAAAGAGTGTGAACTTCTATTTTTGGAAACTTTATTTTGAAATGATAATTTTTCGAGTCGTCGTAAAAACGGAGGTTTATCGCGTAAGACGTTAGGTTTCGATATAGGACCTTATAAAATATCAAGAGCACAAGGTTTTGAGTGTAATATTTAAATAAGAAAAATAATATATATATATATATATATATATATATATATATATATATATATATATATATATATATATATATATATATATATATATATATATATATATATATATATATATATATATAATTCGGCCAAGGGGTGTTTTAGGGGAAAAAGGAAACCAAATTTAATACCAAATACAATTGCTAGCCGTGAGGGCTTATTGAGGATTGAGCATTTAAAAAATCTAATAAATCGGCCAAGGGAACGGGTAACCAAGCCTCTAATCAGTTTTGTATTCATTTTCCGCGAGCCTGTCGATTCGGGGATAGATGCAAATTTATTCATGATCATCATACACGTTTTGGCAGCCCCGAACGTAGTCGGAATTTTAGGACCCGCACCCGCCATGTACCCATCTCAAGCTACCTCACTTCCTAGTGCTTTTAGCATCATAACATCGCAAGACCCAACATGGAACATGGATACAGGTGCATCTTCTTATTTAAATTCTAATGCAAGTAATTTAAGTACACTTTTTAATAAATGTTTATACCCATCTGTTCACGTTGGTGATGGTCATTCTATTCCCGTCACTAACACCGCCCATAGCATTATTCCTTCTCTTCATCGCCCTCTTCACCTTCATAATGTACTTGTCACCCCTAATATCATCAAAAACCTTATTTCTGTTTGTCAATTTACTAGGGATAATAATTGCATTATTGAATTTGACGCTTTTGGTTTTTCTTTAAAAGATTTCTTGACTCGCCGCATCCTTCTTCGATGTGACAGTTCGGGCGATCTCTATCCAGTTACCAAACCGTAAACTATCCCTACTGCTTTTCTCTCCACAAGTTCCTCCACGTGGCATCAACGTCTCGATCATCCTGGTGACAAAGTGCTACGATCCCTTGTTTCCCATCATTTTATTTCGTGTAATAAAGAAAAGTCTACACATGTTTGTCATGCTTACCAACTTGGTAATAAAAATTCCACAAATGACGTTAAGTTCAAATTTGATCGCAATCCCATTAATTAAAACAAAAAACAAAAAACAAAAAAGCACAAAAGAAAAGAAAACTAGGGTTTTAGAAGGATGGGTCGGTCAGTTGGGTCAGCTGCCCGTTTAACAATATATATTTCTCATCATACCTCCCGCTCCCTTTCATTCATTCGAAATATATTCATTCTACTCAAATAACTCACTCTCGCTTTGCGGCACACATAATTATTTTAATTTATTCGATTATTATTTTTAAATCTAAAGGTATCATAATTATTTTAATTTATTCGATTATTATTTTTAAATTTCAGCTGTGATTTATTTGATGTTAACCGTAGATCTAGGTTTAGTTAATTAGGGTTTTAAGTTAATTAGGGTTTATGAGCTTTTTTATGTGATTTATTTACAGATCTTACTTTACTCGTTTATTGATGTTATTATCGTATTTAGGTTTACTGATTTTATTGATTTAGTGGCTAATATTGGATTAGGTTAGTTCGATGTTTGTTTTTTGAAAAGGTGATTTGTATTGTTAATTAGTGTTTGTAACATATGATGTGGCTTATGAGCTTATTTGTGTTTCGGCTTATATTTCATAAGCCCTAAAAACTCTGGCTTATTTTGAGACTCGTAGGCTTATATAAGTTTTATTATTCTTTGATAAACTTATATAAGCCCCAGAGTCTTAAACTAAGCAGGAAAATTGAGGCTTATGAAATATAAGCCGAAATCAAATAAGCTCATAAGCCCACATATAAGCTTAAACAAACACCCTGTAAATATATGTGTTTTGAGTTATTGTTGTTGAAGCATAAGTAACTAATGATGAAGAATATAATATGTAGGTTTTTTGGTGGTATGCTTAGGGTGTTTGTTTAAGCTTATGTTTGGGCGTATCACCTTCTGTGAATTCGGCTTATTTTTCATAAGCTCATTTTGAAGTTTATGGGATTATATAAGCTTAGTATGATATAAAAGCTTAAATAAGCCCATAACTATCAAAATTAACTATAAATATGAGCTTATGAAACCTAAGTTGAAATCATATAAGCTTAAACATACACCCCTTAGTGAGATTTTGAATGTTTTAGTTAATCGCTATTTGTACCATAAACATATGATGGTGATATACTATGAGTTTTAATTGATGAATTGACATTGTGACATGTTTCTGATGTTTGTTTTATGTGTGTGTTTTACTGTTTTGTTTTGGGGCAAAGTGCTTAAAGTGATGGAGATGAGCTTTACCTAAATTGTTAATCAGTTGCATTTTATTTTAATGTGGTTGGGATTTCTTCTTTTAAAGGGGTGTTTGTTTAAGTTTATTTTTGTACTTATAAGCTTGTCTCATTTTGGCTTATGTTTCATATGTCTAATCTATATAAGCCCATAAGTTTCTTAATTAAAAAAAAAGAAAAAAAAAAAAGGGCTTATGAAACAAACACACCCAAAGTACTTATATACTTAAAAATAGGTGGATACTAATGTAAGTATTTAAGTCGTATGATTGGAACACTAAAAATTGGTAATCTGATTAAAAGTAATCTAAGTTTGTATGAGAAAAATTGTCTAGTATTGATATCATAGTGTTTGATTGAATTTGACACCAATATATTAGACATTTATTCCACTGTTATTTCTGTGTTATGTGTAAAGGTAGTGTTCATGCTGTGATGTGGTATTTGTATTTTCGTCTTTACGATATTTGTTTCATAAGCCTCATGGTTATGTTTTGGTTTGTTCTCTCTTAATGGATTTTTTATGAGCTCTTTTCTCAGCTGTGTTTTTGTAGCTGCATGACTGAATTTACGTGTAAATACATGCTTTTGACTTATGAAGTAATTGATTTTTTTTTTTTATTTTTTTATTTTTTTTATTTTTTATTTTTTTTTTTTTAATGAGCAGGAAGCAATGGCCGTGGTGGAGATTACAGAATTCCTTCTATCTGCTCAATCAGCAGATGCAAAGGTCCGAACAGAGGCAGAAGGTCAGCTTCGGCAGTTCCAGGAGCAGAACCTTCCCAGTTTTCTTCTCTCTTTGTCAGTTGAGCTCTCCAATGATGGTAAACCTCTGGAGTCTCGTAGATTGGCCGGTATTGTTCTTAAGAACAGTTTGGATGCTAAAGATGCTACTACAAAGGAACATTTAGTGCAACGGTGGGTGTCAAATGACGTGCAGTTGAGGTCACAAATCAAAGGCTTTCTGTTAAGTACTCTTGGTTCGTCGGTTTCTGAAGCAGGGCACACAGCTGCTCAAGTTATCGCCAAAATTGCTTCCATAGAAATCCCGAGAAAAGAGTGGCCAGAACTTATTAGTTTGTTGCTTGGAAATATGTCACAACAAGATAAGCCAGCATCATTGAAACAAGCAACGTTGGAGGCCCTTGGCTATGTATGTGAGGAAATATCTCACAATGATTTAGTGCAAGACGAGGTTAACTCAGTCCTCACTGCTGTCGTTCAAGGCATGAATGTTGCTGAGCAGAGTTCCGTGCGTCTTGCAGCAACTACAGCTTTATTCAACGCTCTTGACTTCGCACAGACAAATTTTGAGAACGAGATGGAGAGGAACTATATCATGAAAGTTGTTTGTGAAACGGCCATGGCAAAGGAATCCGAAATAAGACAGGCTGCTTTCGAATGTCTTGTTTCAATAGCATCAACATACTATGATGTCTTGGAGCCATATATGCAGACCCTTTTTGAGCTAACTGCAAATGCTGTCAAAGGAGATGAGGAAAATGTTGCTCTTCAAGCAATTGAATTTTGGAGCACTATTTGTGATGAAGAGATCGAGCTTCAAGACTTTGAGAGTGGCGAGAGTGGGGATTCATACCCTCATTCACGTTTCATTGAGAAGGCTCTATCATTGTTAGTTCCGATGTTGCTTGAAACTTTATTGAAGCAGGACGAAGATCAGGATCAGGATGACGGAGTCTGGAATCTCTCTATGGCAGGTGGAACGTGCCTTGGTCTTGTTGCAAGAACAGTTGGAGATGCTATTGTTCCATTAGTAATGCCTTTTGTTCAGGGTAATATCTCTAAGTCAGACTGGCGATCTCGTGAGGCTGCTACATATGCATTTGGATCAATTCTCGAAGGCCCGAGTGTTGAAAAGCTTTCCCCAATGGTCACTTCCGCAATGGACTTTCTGCTTAATGCGATGAAGGACGAGAACAGCCATGTCAAAGACACCACTGCATGGACTCTCGGCCGTATTTTTGAGTTACTTCATAGCCCAGCCACTGGATTTTCTGTTATTTCACCTGCTAACTTCCAACGGGTTATGACAGTTCTTTTAGAAAGCATCAAGGATTCTCCCCATGTTGCCGAGAAGGTTTGTGGGGCTATATATTATCTTGCTCAGGGCTATGAAGGTTTTGAGGCCGGCTCCTCTGTTCTCACACCTTACATTGCAGATATTGTTACTTCTCTTATCGCAACAGCTGAACGAACAGATGCCAATGATACAAAGTTAAGGTCGGCTGCATATGAAACCTTGAATGAGGTCGTTAGGTGTTCCAGCCTTGCTGAAACATCTCAAATCTTACCACAACTTCTTTCTGTTATTATGACCAAGTTGGGACAGACAATCGAGATTCAGATAATTTCATCAGATGATAGAGAAAAACAAGGAGATTTGCAAGCTTTGCTCTGTGGTGTCTTGCAAGTTCTTATACAGAAACTTAGCAGTGCTGATGAAACTAAGCCTATTATTTTTCAGGCTGCTGACCAGATTATGCTGTTGTTTCTCAAAGTGTTTGCTTGCCGTAGTTCAACAGTTCATGAAGAAGCAATGCTTGCCATTGGTTCTCTTGCTTATGCCACTGGACCAGAATTCGGGAAATACATGCCGGAGTTCTACAAATATTTAGAAATGGGTCTTCAGAATTTTGAGGAATACCAAGTTTGTTCTATATCTGTTGGAGTGGTTGGTGATATATGCCGGGCGTTGGATGACAAGATGTTGCCTTATTGTGACAATATCATGACACTGCTTCTTAAGGATCTCCAGAGTGGCGACCTACATCGTTCTGTTAAGCCTCCAATTTTTTCATGTTTTGGTGATGTGGCACTTGCAATTGGGGAACACTTTGAAAAGTATGCCCCTTATGCAATGCCAATGATGCAAGGTGCTGCGGAAGTGTGTGCTCAGATAGATGTCAATGACGAAGAGATGGTTGAGTATGGCAATCAGCTCAAGCGGAGTATCTTTGAGGCTTACTCGGGTATCTTACAAGGATTCAAGAATTCAAAGGCTGAGCTTATGTTGCCTCATGCGCCACACCTCGTGAAGTTCATAGAATTGGCTGTTAAGGACGCCCAAAGGTATGAATTGTTTCTTCTTGTTTTGGTTATATATATTTACTTGCCTCTGGTAATTTTCTCACTTAGTGCATGTGATTTTACTGCTGATGTATGTTTTGGCCAAAATACATTTGCAAAAGCATCAAGTTCTGTCACATTGTTTCTTATTTACACCTTTGAATATGCTGAGCTGCTAAACACAAAAAAAGTGATTAATGTACAGTGACATTATATTTGAACTTTTATGTCCATCATATTTCTCAAGTATTAAGCACTTGATGTTTAAAATATTGAACAGTAAAGAGACACATGCTAAAAACTAAGTTATTTCATATATAACGAAATGGAATGGAACATCTGAATTTGTGTATCTCAGATATTCTAAATACATGAGACTAAACAATTTGTTCTTGTGTTTCCGAATTATTTGTCAAATTCTATTTCTGACTCAAACCTCTATACTAGATTTGTAATTTAATAAATAGATTGAATGTCGTGTTTTACTAAGCTTTTGTGATGTAAATGATATTTATTATATTCACCACTGCAACCTATACATGCATTATAGCATCAAGTACGGAAACGAGCATTTATGATCTTTTGGCTACTAACTAGTTTTGAGCTGTAGTAAACTCTCATCTCAAATTCACGGCACACGTAAGGTGTACAATTTTTCATTTCTACGGCTTGCTTGTGATTGGACGCATTGTAAAACAGTTGGAAATGGCTACTAATACCCTGTAGATAGAGTAGCAAAATGACAGGATTTCAAACTCTCTTGACTGAACTGCTTGTTGTGTTTTTGATACTGTCCCCTTTTAGACAACTATACTTTAGAGCCTGACTGAACTGCTTGTGGATAGAAAGTAGGATTAGGTCATTCTGAAAGTATACGCTACTAAGGTATATGATTTTCTAGATTAAAAAACAAATCATCTTTGTGTGGTCTTCAACTATTTTAGATGTGAGTTGGGCAGGTGTTACAGGTTGTATGAAAATAGGTTGGTTGAAGTTGTACCAAACCTAAATTACCTCTTTATTCCGTTTTTTTAATCATTCCATGAATATCAGTGTGCTGGTAATTATCAGTATATATTTTGTAATCTAGCTTTTTGTTTGAAGGAATCTGTAAGGGAGGTTTTATGGGTCTGATTACTCTTCAAGAGGACTTTTCAACCCATCAGACTCATCTGACCCTTTTTGTTTACATTTAAGAGGGTGTAGCATGTCTTGTTTGGCTTGTTAATGTTAAAACATCACCAAAATAACTCCATATGTAGATCAATGGGTCGAAATTACAACCTCTAAGATTTAGACTTGCTAAAATTCAGATTGTTGCGGTTCTTATGCTTTTTTGTAATGGTGTTTTGTAGGGATGAGAGTGTGGTAAGAGCTGCGGTAGCAGTGCTGGGCGATCTTGCAGATGCACTTGGTCCACATGTGAAGACATTGTTCAAAGATTTGACATTTTATAGTGACTTTCTGGGAGAGTGCCTTCAATCTGACGACGAACAGCTAAAGGAGACTGCAACTTGGACACAAGGGATGATTAGCCGTGTATTTTCGGTCTCTGGGTAATTGATCATCAGTTATTGCCCGTTTATGAAAAACCCGCTTTTTCTGTTGCATAGAAGTTAAAAAAATATTTGGGTGGGTCGGGTTTGGTGCAGTAAATGCGTTATTGCATTCTGTGTTTTTGTACTATGAATCTAAGTACAAATTTGGGGGAAAAGGTCATTGTGTACAAGACTTAGCATCAAGGCCACTATTAACGGTGGCTGTTAATTTCGATTTAACCTCTTTGGTTCCAGGTGTTTTTCCTTATTATTTTAGGTCAAAGATATCTCTTTTTTGGTTGTTTTTCATTTAATAGTATTGCATTATTATGGTAGGGTTTCATGGTTTTACAAAGAATAAAGCCAAAGATTTACTGTTTTATGTTTCTATCAGGGACCCGAGTTAAAGTTGCGATCTCTAGGTCAGTACACATGATACATAAATCAACATGCTGGAACTTTTATGTTTCTATCAGTTTATTAAAAAGTCAAATTAGGCCTTTTTCAAGTCGCAAGAGGAACAAAATTCTTTAGTACTTATTTTGGTTTGCTAACTAATGTTAAGATTAACAAATTTATTCCCGTGTCTTGAACATGTGTGTTACGGCTTACGTTTTCATAATATTTTTTTTATAGAGTTTTAGCATTAACTAATTAAAACTTTGTAACAATAACTCTAAATAAGGATATAAGAAGTTCAATTAAACTTCTTTATAGTGGACAATTCAGTAACACAATTTGAAATAAAAAAGAACGAATAGAGACTACCATAACTTGGTCATGATACTCGGCTATGATATTTATTGAATCATGAAAATTTTTGCCTGGCAAAATATCTCATATTGAGCACCAGTTGGGTGTCTTGCTTTCTTGGATAATTTGTTAACATGCATTTTGCTTTTAGCGGTATCCAACATTCATACAGTGATTGTATGGCATATTCAACACCATATTCCATGGTTGTTAAGTTCCTTAAAATCACAAGTTTTTATGATATTGCAAAGCAAAAACGTTCTGGAGTATGTAGGATTTTAGTAAATTTAAGATCTTACTTTTCTTAAACTGCAAACTAAAAAACTAAAAAATTATGGATTATGTTTTATGGAATATAAAGAAACTACATGTTAATTTTCTTAAACATTTTATAATTTTCTTAAACATTTTATATTCATATAATTTAGGATAACATTTATATGAAACATTAATATAATTTTGTGTTTATGAATGTTACAAATACTATTAAAAAAATGACATTATAGTATAATCTTAGGATCCCGATCTGATCTTATGATTTACAAAAACAAAAATGATCCTGCGTAAGATCTCGATCTTAAAAACCTTGCCATATTCCACGTGTTATTCTAACATACAGGTGCCATTCTGTCACCCCAAATATATGAGATACTCTTCCATTCAATCCCATACTTTGTTTAGGTTACTTTTGTAGTCAACTTTAGATCAGTAATAAAGTGAGACCTACTTATCAATATGTGGTGTATATCCAGAAACATTCAGTTCATTTCATTGAGTATGAAAAACTACAATATGTGGTGTCGACTATTCACAGCATTGTAATTTGCAAAGTCTCTGTATTAATTGTTCTACATCAATATGAATATTTTCAAGAGAGCAGTGCAGCATTGAAAACAACGACTGCTACATTCTTTTATTATGTTTTACAGAGATAGCAATAGTTGATGTAAATGTTGTACTGCTTACTTTGTACTGGTATTATGTTTTACAGAATGGAATCCTTTTTGAGACTTTAGGCATACTGTGACCACATTTTGTAGATTATCACAAAATTATTATGTACACCCATGACTACACGCCTATGATCACCACCTTCACCCGGGCAAAATATATTAATCACAAAACCAAATAAGTACAATGAAATGTGGCAGAAGCACCACATTAACCTCAAGCAACGCTTGAACAACCCACTAAATCACTTGTGACATGCCACAAAGAGAAACAATACGAAAAAACCACTTCAATAAGCAAGAATCACTGCAACTATCCATAAACCGCTTCGAAGGAGATTGATGCACCAACTGAAACTGCCTCCTTAAAAAAGCCTTCCCAAGGAAAAAAAAAAACCCACATTTAAGTCCTCGTTACTTCAAGTCAGGCCTTCTATACCATTTTTTAAAACTTTCTAGCAGCTCTGTTCCCTATATCAATATGTGTCTAAAACCTTAGTCGACTTCTTTTTCTCCGATTGTAGTTGCTTATGATGTCTATCATCAACATCCTCTTTTCTTTCCACCACGATCTTTGGTTTGCCCTTCATTTATGTATGGTCTAACCATCTAAGAGAACTGATGTGAGAGTTGCAGTTGGGCAGATTTTACTTTTCAGTACCATTTACAATTTACGCACTGGCATCAGGTCATATGGTCAAACTGAGGACATTCAAGGATTTCAAGCAATATTCATCGTGTCCGTCTTTCATTTTGGTTTTAGATGTGAGTCAAAACCCGATCCTCAATTAAGATGCCAAGTGGATATTATAGACGCTTCAAGAGTCTTCAGTTTTCCGTCTCTAACTCAATGTTGACAAAGTTCATGATTAGATTTACAAGGGTGCAAAGTAAGCTGCTGTTCTAAGCTAGAGTTCATGTTCAAATGTCTAGCGTTCGGTACTTGCAAAAACGTCACAATTTGCAACACTGTTTCAGTCTCCAGTTTGATTTCAAGACTAAAGGATTTCAAACGATTACCATCTACACAAGATAGATTGCAAAATGCTAACTTCGAATTTTCACAAGATAGAAACTATTACATTTCATAACCAAAAAAATAATAATAATAATAATAAAAAAATCAAAATTAAAACATTTTCATGTATTTTCTCTAAAAAAAAAAAAAAAAAAAAAAAAAACTAAGTAAAAAAATTGTAAAAGAATGAGGCTCAGATCTGTTTACACAAAGGAACAAGTGGAATAATCAGCCATGGCTGCAAATTTAATAATTTGCCCAGCCAAGATGCAAGATTATCTCTAAAACATTGTTCCCATTTCACAACCTGGATCGTAATGAGACAGACTAATATCATCACAGCCTCAGTACTTAATTTCAGTAGAAAAATAAGCACTTAAAACATAAACAATCTCAATTCCCAAACACCCCCGAATCAGATATACATCTTTTTCAGGCATTTTATATCTATCTCTCTCTCTCTCTCACATACATACATACATACATACATACATACATACATACATACATACATACATAGAAGGTTGTGGATGCATATGTAAGATGAGAGTGTGTTTTTGCAAGAATGTGTGAGAGTGATTGTTGATTTTGTGAAAAATGAAATCATTGGCTGGTGAGAAGGGCAACCACCCTCAGAAACCTTTTTTTACTTCTCCCTAGCCTCATTCAATTTTAGATCCAAGTTGTTTTTTGTGTAAACATCAACCCTACTTTTGGCCCCAATTCCCTTATTTATAGTATTTTTTATTATTTTTATTATATATATATATATATATATATATATATATATATATATATATATATATATATATATATAATAGAGTTAGGATCAAATAAGAAGAAAACTTAAAATAAGAATGATAAGAAGAAACCACAACCACTCATTTTAGATGCATCTACAAAAATGGATGCATCTTCCCTTAAAATTCTCCCTCCTATTTGAAATGTGTGGCTAGAAATCCTTCTTATTCTTCCTATTTTAGTTTTTCTTCTTACCGGATCCCTACCCATAATATATATATATATATATATATATATATATATATATATATATATATATATATATATACACACATTATATATAACAGGCATTTGAAGAATATGTCACCTCATTACCCAGTCAATGCCCAGTAATTCAATTTCAGCCATGTCATCTCACATGTAAGCAATTTTTTTAACTCTTAAATGAATTTCGTAAATTTAATGTATTAAAATCCGGATTATTTTTTTAAAAAATTGAAGCCGAATAGGTTCAAACTTGGGACATTTTAAATGTTAAGAAACATGCCAACCACTAGAGCAATACAATTTTTTGATTACACTTTGCAAAGCTAAATCTATAAATTGGAAAAAGAAAAGGAAAAAAAAACATTATTTACTTCGTAACCCAGCCCAACTCATCCCATATCATTCTTACGTATATCCTTCTACAACCCTAAAAATAATCCCTGCATCTCTATCATAACAGAAGTCAAATCACACATCCAAAAAATAGATGAAGGAGATAATATCATGCCTTCATATCGAGGTATTACTAGCAAAAAGGTTTAAAAATAGAACATATATACATTATATAGACGCAATCATCTACATTATATTCACTTATTGCCATGTTTTGTTATTACAGCTCCTATGAAAGAACACAGTTGCAGTTAAGCGGCACAAAAGGGAATACTGGCCACCCACATTCTACAAGTGAAGGCAAGTAAATGAATATATGGTGACATTTAAAACTATTGGATTGCTTATTGGCTTCTTTAGGAGGAAACTATTTGTTTGTGATTTTTAGAAAATTAGTTTCATATAAGTGTTGTTTCTTTCGTAATTCGATTTTGTAACTATGATAGAAAAGTGCCAACAAATTGTAACAAGGTATGTCTTTTAATGTATGCAACCTCCTAAGTCCTAAATCAATATATTGAATACTGTAATCAATTGGTGTTACTCCTTTATCAGGTATGTGACTGAATTTGTAGAGAAACATGGATTTGAATGTTTACAAAAGGGTGAAAACTCATGAACAAGATCATTGACTCATGTCGGTTTCGTAAACTATACAGTTCTTTAAATCTTTTTTTTGTATGACTTGTGGGTGTGAAGGATTAAGGGGGTGTTTGGTTGGCTTATTACCATATATAGTAATTGGTAAAGCTTATAAGCTTAGCCTTATGACCAGAATTTGGTCTTTATCTATTTAGAAGAGAACCACATTTCAGAGTGTTTGTGTCAAAACCCTAATAATCCATTATGTAGTACAATGCAAAATTGTTATTGTTTTTCATGTTTGAATTTGTCAGGTGATTGATTTTTGGAACGGCTTGAGTCCACAAGGTACTATCTAAAATTTGTTTGTATCTACTTTTATGTTTCATTGATTGTTTTAATTTTTATTTTTCTTATTGCTGTTAATGGTTTTGGGTCACAGAAGAGGATTTTTATAAATTAGATCTACCTTTGTTATGTTTTTGAAAAGATTTTACGCACTTGCTGCTTTTAGGTAAGGTCTCTCATGTGATCTGATACTACGTATATGGTTTTGACAAGAAGTATATGGGCGATTCACACTGAAACCATTGATACTCCGATTTTGTTGATAAAGTGGTTTGTAACGAGGGTCGGTGGCAGAAAGGTATACTATTTAGTCACAACTCTTCTTTACATGTCAAAGTGAATCATATTATGGGCTTACTATAATTATATTGGTTGTTTACCATTCCTATGCTAATGATTTGTCGTTATTCGGATCGCCACAGTTGCGGCTCATCTTGGGCTTGGACATCAATTTGCCTATCAAATACCTTTTCTCACATCTCATAATATGCTTCGTATAGGTTACAGCCCGACGTTTAGCTATTATTTGTAGACGTGTTGGTTAGGTTATTTTATCAGACTTATGGCCTCTTATTAGTGATAAGAAGCTTGGGATGTTGGACATATAAGAGACATCTTTAGTGACACCAAGTCTTTCCAAGGTCATCCGTTGTTACAGGTATCTATCATGGATAAAAAGGTAGTCCTGATGCCGCGTATGCCAGTAATCAATCGATTCATCCTATACCTAAATGTAGTCAAGCTTATTTGAGCTTATGTTATTTTATTGCTGTATACAAGATATAACTAGCCTTTTAAGTATGTTGCTGCTTTGCTGCATAGAAGATATAATTGGTAGTTGCACTAGGTATAAATGAAGGGCTATAAAAAGTCTGTAGCAGTTCGCAAAGGAATAATGGACGGGGCCCCTTTACTGATCTTGGAGTGTCATTTGTTTAGTTCTTGAATAATTATTGTTGCTTTCATGCAGGTGAATACGAATGAAGAAGACCAAACTGCCAAAATGGAATTGTCTCGGTGTGTTGTAATTATAGTGCTTATGATTTTTATTATATGTAATTTTCTGGAACACATTTTTTATTTTGTTGCTTTTACATGTACAATGCTTAAATGTTCTATCCAAGAAACGTGACATATACTGTGCTTTAGAAATGGGATCCCAGTGTCAAGAACAGCCCTTACATTATTTGAAGCAAGTGAACACGGTGAGTAGAAAAAGTAAATTTGAAATCATTATTTGGCATCATTATTATCCCTGAATTATAGTAGTCAAACAAATTTCATATCTTTATGCGTCTCATTGTATATATTAGTTTGATTGATGAATGTTAGCTATAAAATCGATAGCTTACACAGCCTTTTGCATGTCTTTGTTGCATCATCTATCATTATCATGCGTTAGGTCACCTGATCAATAATATGAAATTGAAATGTAATTCCTCTTTGAACGAAGTTGAATCATAGTATTTTACACTGTCGTGATATGTATCGGTTTCTTATAATATTTTCATTGTTAGGAGGAAGTATACTGCTAAGTGAGATTAAAACAACATCGCTGGAGTGATATCGCAGATTACTTCTTGGCATTTCAGTTGCAGCAACAAAACCATCTTAACAAAATTGTGACTTATTGCGACAACTGAGCTGCTCATTCTCTTTTTGAGTATATTGGTGGTATACCTTTTTTTTTTTTTTTTTTTTTTTTTTTTTTTTTTTTTTTTTTTTTTTTCTCTCCTTTTTCCTTTTTAAAGTGGTATGGTTTTTCATGTGATGATGTTCCTAACCATATATGCCACGTAATTTCTTAACTCTTCAATTCATTTATTTTGTTTATAGGTTCAGCTGCTACATTTGGCAAAAGAGCATCATAAGATTTGTAATTCTTATCCCAATCTCATGACATATCTGATTCTAATTCTCTTAAGTTTAAAGAAAGAAACTTGAGAATATTTCAAGGGAAAAAGTAGAGCTCTTGAGGATGTTGTTAACCTAATTAGAAACGTGGTGATATTGCGCTCTGTCGCCACCGTGATTCTTTTAAATATTAATTGTTTTTATAATATGGGTATTTTTTTATAACCAACGACAATCTTATAATGCATATCAACTCTTTATGAGAGTGAATATTTAAGGTACTTCGTTTGACTTTAAACATCTTGGTGAGGGAAGAATCCTACTTAAAGGAACTAGGGTTGCAATTTAGGGATATGGTTCAAATCATACAACAATGTCTAGGCACAACTAGCTTGCTTCAAGCACATAACATATCTGCAAGAGTAGCCGATGCTCGGTTTTGCAAGACGTTGGATGCAGAATTAATCAAAAGATTAGCTAACGAGCATGAAGTCTTATTTACCGTAGTATGTTTATATCTTTTTTTTGGTTAACTTACTTTTTTTGTTATCAACCAGTTCCCCTCTGTAAGTGGGCCGGTATGTTTTTTTTTTTAAAATTGACTCATAAATGTCATATTTTATCGAAAATATCTTGCGGGCGTGGGGCTATTTCTGTAACTATGTATAACTTTCAATGCCTAACAGATGGAAGCAAATTATTCGCGCGAGTTTATAACGAGGTTTGATGCTTGCAGACATGATTTAGCTCTGCTTAACTTCAGGGGATTGTGGGCGCATGATCTAGGATTAGAGTCACAGTGATCTAGATTCCTACCCTTAGAGATCCTTGGCTTTTGTTCTCTTTGCGTAGTATTTCTTAGCTTCGATGTAGAAGTCCTAGTGGTATTGGCATTCATGTTTTCACAATTCATATTATCATGCACACGTTTTTCAGAAGCGGAATTATAAGCAACAGAATTAGAACGAGCATTCATTCTTTTAGAAGCAACAGATCCATGTAGATTTAAGTTTTTACATTCATCTATTCGCTTAGAGCGTTTATTATTGAAAGCATTAAAATATCTAGGTTTTTCTACAACTTGAGGTTGAGAGGTTCTAGTCTTTCAAGCATTTCTCTTAAGTGGTCTCTCCCCGCTACAAGTAGTTTCTAAACTTGGATAAAAAAGCAATCTGCGTTAGGAGATTTTGTAGATTGATCATGTTGAACTAGCTTCTGTTTCTTACGATTCTTGTTCTTGTGATTCTTTGACTCTTTGGGATTCTTTTCTATAGGGGGAGGAGTCAAAGAACACATTGGTGCATCTAGAGGCATATCCTGACTAAGTAATTCTTGCTTCCTAGCTTTTTCTGGTTCTTTCTTATAAAGCATATCATTTGTACCGTAAGGTTCACAATTAGAAGTAGATGCAATATTGTACATTCCAAGAGAAATTACTTTAGGATTGGTTAAAACCTCTTTTTGTTTTGGCTCAAGAATATGAGTTTTTTTTTTTTTTTTTTTTTTTTTTTTTTTTTTTTTTTTTTTTTTTTTGAGATGCCAAAAAAGTTGGACATATGAAAAATTGTTATTTTCCAACTAGCGTCTAGGAGTAAACTCATTATTCTTGTTTTACGTCAAATCAAGCACTTTAGATTTGAGTTCCTCATTCTCTTTTAAGATTAGTTTCAAAGAATTTTTGTAGGAAAGCTTGTCATATTTGTTTTCTTCAATCTTTCGTTGCCAATTTTATTCAAACATTAAAGAATGTTTTTCAAGTTTAGCAAGAGAGTTTTCAAATTTGGCATTAAAACAAGATAATTTCTCGTTCAACTCTTTGCAAACACTCTTTTAGACTCTCTTTGAGTAAAATGTTTTCCATTTCCAAAGAAGTTTGTTTATTTTCCAAATTCCCAATTTTCTCTTCATTTTGTGCAAATTGTGGTTTGAATGATTCAATTTGATTTTGAAAATATTCCTTTAGAATGTTCGAGTTTCAACAAAGAAGATCATATTCATCTTCAAGAGATGTGACATATTTCAAATCATTTTGCATTTCAGTTATCAATGCCTCTTCAAAGGCTTTAAGTTTATCGTTAATGCTATTCACGGGAGGCTCAATAAATAATTTTATCAGTTTCTTGACTTCCCTCAAGACATCTATTTCATTGGAATTAGATCTCACAAGTTCATCAGTTTGAAACTCTTGCTTTGCGCAAATAATCCTTAACTATCCACCTATTTGATTTCTGAGATGACAAAAGCTTTTCTTGCTAAACTCTCATATTGGCTAGAATCATATGGATTGACTGTGGTATGATCCACATGTTTCTTAGAATTTGTTGATTTTCGTTCAAGAGAATTTTCCTTATTTATCAAACCATAATCGGCACTAAAGTACGAGAAATTGGTTTTCTTTTGTTTGACCTTTAAACGTTTTTGAATTTCCTCATTAGAGATGTCATTTGGAATAAACATGTAATTTTTGAATGCATCACGTCTCATGTAATCTGTATTATACAAACTTGGTGTTTGACGTTTGACCATTTCAAGATAAGAAGGATTAGAATAACCAAGTCCTTTTTTTAGATCCATGTCTGAATCTGGTTTGGGGAGTAACATGTATGCAGTCTGAGGATTCTGATTGGTAGTGCGAAATTTAGTTTCAGCTTTGGTAATCATTGAATACAATTAGCCTTTTAATCTTTAAGTTTTGAAACTTCACTTTCAAGATTCTTTTTGGTTTTTTCAAAACATGTGATATTACTTTTGAAATGAAAAATCTCGTCTTGTAAATCTCGAATTTGACATTTTAGCACTAGTGGCCATTCAGACCGCTCTTCATACAACATGTCTTTGATTTTCTTTTCTAAAAGCACTTTTATCCTGTTCTTGTTTTATCAAGTTAGCATAATTCTGAATTTGAGTTTGAATAGTGGCATAGTTTTGAAGCATATCAATATGATATTGACTTGTTGATGCATGATTACTATCGGTACTATTAGTAGGTAACTTCGGTGTAGCACTTGTAGATGTTTCACTACTTGTGTTAACTCTAGTTGACTTCCTAATGGTACTAATGTGACCATGTATAAATTCATCAAGATCATCATTATCACAAGCATCTGATGTGTGTACCTTGTTTTCAAGAGAATCAACTTCTTCAACATCAATGTCATAGCTTGGAGTATCATCATCATTAGGAGCTTCAAACACATCCACTTTCTCCAAAGAAGCCATGTACACCATGTTTGTTTCCAATAATTCCCCTTCGTCATCAGTATCCACAATAAAGTCATTTTCTTCTGCATTAAGAATTTTGCCCTTTTCCTCCATGTCAGCTAGCAACATTTTCTGTCTATAGTAAGCCCGGTTACGCACTTTCCGATTTGGACAATTCTTTGCAAAGTGACCCTGTTGACCACAACCAAAGCATATTGGTTCTTGATTGTCTTGACCTACATCATTCTTATCATTCCTCTGTACACCTTGACGTGCTACTTCACCTCTTGGTGGAATGTCTTGTCTTTTGTTCAATGCAGTTGGTGCAGAACTAGTTCGAAGATTGCTGTTGGTTGGGCGTTTGTAGAAGGACCTAATGCCAAGTTTTGAACAATCTTAGTGAGTTCAACATTTTTCGGATCTTGATTGGAGTCAATTGCTTCGTCCACTGGTGAGTAATGTGTTTCATTGTTGGAGCTGAAGGAGGATTGGTTTTGATGGTATGAAGATACTAAAGCAAGAGGATCAACAACCGATGATTGTGTGGGAAGTTGAGCTGAGAGCTCCTTTTCTTTTTTGTTCAAGAATATCATTGACCTCAACCTGTTTGTGTTTCAGAAGATCAAACAAGTTGTTGATGTCTTTAGCAGTTAAGTCTTGATTTTGTCTGATGGCAATGGTAAAACGTCTCCATTCTGGTTGAAGGTTTGTGAGAAACATGGTGTTGTGCTCAATGTTAGATCTTTTAAGGTTATGACGGTTCATTTCATTGATAAGTTTCTTGAATCGAATGTAAGCATCTTCAAGACTTTCCTCGGGAAGTTGCTTGAAGGATTGGTAATTCCATAAAGCTAGAGTCTGCTGAGTTTTAGTTCCTGCCCCTTGCATCAATCTTTCTAAGGCTTTCCATAGATCATGAGCAGTGCGATTGCTGTAAATGGCATTGTAGATGTCGTTTCTTAACCCATAAAGAATTAAGTTCTTGGCATGAATATCAACTTCAAATTGAGCAAGTTTATTTGGACCTAAGTCATATTCAGTTTGTAGTCGTGTCTTTCCCTTATGTTCAACATCAGGAATTTCTTTCATTACATACAGACCATTTTTGATGGAGTTAATCAACAACTTACGTTCTTTGTAGCCCATTAGAACATTCATAAACCTTGAGGACCATTGAACATAGTTTCCCCGATACAGCATGGGTGGCCTAGCATCACTCCCTGCTGCCAATGCATCTTGATTAGTAGACATTGTGATAATGAATCTTGTTATGAGATGTTGTTTTTGTTTGAGAATGGTGTTTTAGTTTGTTTAAAGTTGAGATGGTTAATTGTTTGGAGTTTTGAATAGTGATATGTGAATGATTAAAGTCTTTTAATAAGTTTAATCTTATAAGGGATTTGAAATTTTATAAAAGTATTCAAGTCAAGATATCGCAAGTAAGTCTTGTGAACAGTAACTATCGCAGCTTTCTGCTGAAAATTAGGCAGAGTTTTCTTTTGTAAAATGTGGGTAACAGAAAGTCTTGGAAAATCAGATGTCGCAGAACCTTTGTGATATCACACCAATACAAGAGCTATCGCAGCAATTTCTTGCGATTTGAGCAAAAGTTTTCTTTCGTAAGTAGTGGGTGACAAAAACTTTCGCAAAGAAAGTATCACAACCTTTTCTTTCGCAGCCCAAACCAACTACTATCGCAGACACCTATCGCAGACAAAGTTATCTATCGCAGGTGTTACAACACCTAGTATCGCAGCCAAAAATCCTTACGATGCGAGCAAATCTAAACCCCTATTTTCACGAACAAAAGTACACTTTCTCTAAAACCCTTAAAACACAAAAATCAACCTAAATTTTCACTAAATACTTAAAAGTTTTGAGTACAATGATGAAAAACACTTTCTTTTTCACAAATATGTTATCCTAATATACGTTTTACCAGATTAAGCACGTTAATGAGTAATCTTAATATCACGTACGAAGTGTAATATATTCTAGATAGAGAAAGGTATAAAATTCAAGAAAACTAAAACTTCCAAAACTAACGAAGATTAAAACAACACTAAAACAAACACTACATGAAACAACAAATCATATTTGGCTCTTGATACCAATTGTTGTTCCAATAATATCACGTCTACTTATAACTAATCTACGTAATATAAAGTGGGTGTGAGCACTTTAGAGAAGAGAGAGAAACAAGAGATCATAGAAAAGTCTCGCATAGATTATCATAAGAACACACACCTCATTACCCATGAGGTAGGGGGTATTTATACTCGACGTCTAGCCAAGCATGCCATCATAGATATACAAGTTCTGCGATAGTAACTTGTTGTCGTGGGACACAACTTACACAACATACCATATTCTATTACAAAAGATAAATAGAAGTCCTTGACTAATGATTTACTCTTTTCGTGTTCCAACAGATTGTCAGCCTAATAAAGCGAATTATCAACCTGATAATCCCTACAAGTTAGTCCAGCGTCATACCATTAGCTCATGATATAATACTAGATTAGAGGGACTTGATAGCCTATCAATATTAGTCGCCCAAACCCACTAATTACAAGCCAAAGTCAAGCCCATTATCAGTACTCAATAAGGCCCACTATCAACACTTAATAAAGCTCGACCATATTCCCAAGCCGCACATAGCCTAGGAAAACCTCTCAGGCTGTGTAGAATACATGCATGAGACAACTGTCTCCCAATTGTCAATAATGGTTAAGATGTACTATCTGACATTTGACAAGGGGAGACACACGCCCAAGAATATGGGAGATGGTTACGACCTGGTACGACCAAAGGGGGAGTTACCACATGTCATTCTTGTCTACCCATCAAATAATCAACACCTGGCCTGTTTACAACCTTTGATCATCTACATGGGGTTTATCCTTAAACACTAGATGCCTCTCTATAAATAGAAGGCATCCCACACAAAAAAAGGATGATTCTCTCTACATGCTTTTACACTATTTCACATAGTAAACACACACATGATTTGTTTGAGTGTTACCCAAACTCTTGATTTTTAATAATCCCTTTGGGCCCTTATCGTTCTACACAAGAAATAGAACAACACAACCAACGCACTCCACTCTTAATCATGTTTTACATATCATAGGTAAACAACTCATATTTCATAAGCCCGAATTTTCCGGCTTATTTTGAGTCTTGTGGGCTTATATATGTTTATCATATAAACTTATATAAGATCATAAGTCTCAAAATAAACTACAAAATTAGAGCTTATGAAATATAAGCTGAAATCAAATATGCTCATAAACCTAAATATAAGCTTAAAAAACACCTCCAAGAGAGATAATGACTGATAACATCAAATAGTACCGATATTTTAGTGTTAATTTCCCCTATTATACTCATCTTTTATGACATTTTATTAGGATATATACTCTTATTTGCTTTAGGAACGAAAATACGCGGAAATGGAAGGTTATTTATGAAAATAGTTGAAGTATGGGGAATCTACACTAACTACGGTGTAGAGGTGTGCTCTACCTACGCCGTAGCACTTAATAAAGACCAATCAACACTTATCGAAGATCTACAACGTAGTCAACATTTAGAATACAGTAGTAGCTTATCCTAGAAGACTTCTACAGGCATAGTAAACATTCAAGTTACGCCGTAGGTCCTTAATTTAAACAGTGAAGAATAGTCCGTGATCCCTGATGAAGTTACGACGTAGTTCTCTGTATAACTACACCGTAGAAGTGCCGAAAAGAGTCCTACGCCCATAGCAATTGATCAAGCTACGACGTAGTTGCAAATTACAAAGGCTATGGTATAGTCAACCCTAGAGCTACGTCGTAGCATATTCGGGCACTATAAATACCGGCCCTAATTCCGAGTTTTAGATATCACTTTCCACCACTTCACCACAGAGAAGTTCAGAGGAAGTTAGGGAGCAGGGAGAAAAAATTTCAACCGAGCATTCAAGACATCTTCCAAGGGAGGATTCACGCTTCAACCATAATTTTAATCATTTATATTTCTTGTATCGAATTTATGTCTTCATTAATCATGTTGAACATATAATTTTCTGCATTTATTAATATGAGTGGCTAAACACCTTGGGTGTTAGCCTGATTATGAAATTGTTATTGCCATGATTTAGTTTTCTCGCATGTATTATTGTTTTATTTGAATACTTTCTTAGCATGTCTTAGGACACTTTAGTTTTGGTAGAAATAATATTTGGTAGTTCCATTGAGGCTAGGAGAATTGTCCATAGGACCCATAGTGGATAAGGGTGTGTTTTGGTGATAGAAATATCATCATTCATATGGAAATTCTAATAAATGACCACCTACCAAATAGATTTACTTAAGAAGTTAGAGGGGATGTAAGTTCCGAAAGGCCGCATCCCGCTAGACTATTCTAAGTTAATAGAGGCACTTAACGACTCTTGCACCTCATAGGCAAAGCGACCATCCAAGGAACTCTTGCCATGTTACAGTCGTAAGAGTAGGGCAAGGTGTAAGATAGGATAGGCGATTTGACCATCTAAGTCTATCGACTTAAACCCCCAGATGAAACGATAGGATGCATTAATTAGAAAACTTGTCATGTTAATACCAAGATTAGTAGTTTGGTTAACACTATTCTCCTTATCTGTATTTCCTTCGCTTATTTAATTGCTTTGTTTATTTCATTTTAGTAGTTTAATTAATCAATAATAAAAACCCCTTTAATATAGTGACACTAAACTTAGATAATTTCCGCACGCATAGCTCTTGGGACGACCTCGACTTTACCACTTAGCTATACCATACACGACCGGGTACACTGCCTGATAGTGCATTAGGTAGAACTTAGGTAAACGAGACTTTAGAAATATTAAAACCTGGTCAGAAATCCTGCATCAAGTTTTTGGCGCCGCTGCCGGGGAACTATTAGGATTTTATTTAAGTTTTGCATTTTTTTTAATTTTTAGTTTCTCACGATCTCTTTTCAAGTTTCACGTACTATGGCTGATAATGATATCGATGCCCTTACTCTCGAGGAATATCTTGCTCTGACATGAGAAAAACAAAGGCCTGGTTTGGTTAGGCTGACGATTGGAGAGGATGTGCAGTTCGAGATTAAGAACCAATTCATAAGGGAGTTGCGGAAAGACCCCTTTTCGGGAAACAAGACGGAAGATGCTCATGAGCACATTGACAATGTTCAATACATTGTCAGTTTGTTCAATATTTCGTGGGTGTCTCACGACGTAATCATGCTTCGTGTTTTCCCTATGACACTAACTGGAGCTACCAAGAGATGGATTGATAGGTTACCAGCAGGGGCTGTCAGCACTTGGGATCTCTTGAAGAATCAGTTCATACAAAGGTATTGCCATCCTTCGAGGACGGAAAAACAGCTTGAAGACATTCACAACTTCAAACAGGATGGAGACGAGACATTGTACCAAGCATAAGAAAGGTACAATGATTTACTTTACAAATGTCCTACTCATGACCTCAACAAACAATAGATTGTCAATATCTTCTACAAATGGATCAACATCTCCACAAGGCAAACATTGGATTCTCAGGGGCCGATCCCTGGGATGACCCCCATTCAAGCCTTAAAGGCAATTGAAGATATGTCAGACCACTCTTAAAAGTGTGGTATGATGGGGGAAGCGGTAGGAGCATTGTTGGAAGTTTGGATGGAATTGCCCTCATCACCAACAAACTCGAAAGTTTGGGCCGAGACATGAAGAAGCTCAAGGAAAATGTACATGCCATTCAAGTAGGATGCGAGATATGTGAAGGAGCTCACTTGACCAAGGATTGTCCGTTAAAAGAAGATGATGAGAGAATTGAGGAAGTAAAGTATAGAGAAGGAAAACCGTTCCAAGGAAATGGAGGACCAAGGTATCGTACATGACCTCCAAATTATTACTCTAGAATAGATAACCAACCTTCATACGGAAGAACTAGCCTCGAAGATTCCATTCAAAAATACCTTGATGAGTCGGCTAAGAAGCAAAAGGAACGTGAAGAGTGGCTTAAAATTTTTCAAGAAGGAACCGCACTTGACCTAAAGAGTCATGACGACACTATTAGGAGCCTTGAAACCAAAATTGGGCTTTTGACTAATCAAGTGCAAAAGCGAACTACGGAAACTAAGGGCAGCTGTTCTAAGGATTCTAGAGCTTGTAAGGCCATATTTTCTAACAATGGTGAACCACTTTATACTCCTTTCAGGTACTCAGATCAAGAACTAGAATATTTTGCTAAACGGGAGGAGACGGACTCCGATGATGAAGGAGCCTTTTTGGATGAAGTGGAGCTCTATCCTTTGGATAATAAACAAGAAGAAAAGGTGAAGCTAAATGCCCGATGCTTAGCGATCATTCAACATCAATTGAATCCAAAGGAGAAAGACACAGGAATTTTCATTCTCCCTTGTTCAATTAAAAGTTTGTTTATTAGCAATGCTTTAGCTGACCTAGGGGCTAGTATAAGCATAATGCCATTTTCTATGTACAAACGTTTAGGTCTTGGTCCAATTAAACCTGTTTGTATGACTATTGAAATGGCCGATAGAACAATTAGCATACCTAAGGGGATTGTTGAGAATGTGTTAGTTAAAATCAAATTCACTTTTCCCGTTGATTTTGTGATTCTTGAAACGGAAGAAGATAGTGAATTACCGATAATTTTAGGAAGACCACTCCTTTCTACGGCCCACTCTATGATCTATGTTTTTAGTAAACTAATTTCTTTAAGGGTCAACGATAAAAAAAAATTGTTTTTAATATGGATGAAGGAGGAAAATGTCACAAGGTAGAAACCGTTTGTGTAATTAATAATGGAAACGCTAGAAATGATGTAGAAAATGGCGTTACTCCTGATCTAAATACACATGAGCACCTAACCACCAATCATAAAATTTTGCCTAGTGAAATTTTGCAAGAGAAATGTACCAGAGAGGAACTACGCCATAGCCCTTCAATTAAGCTACGGTGTAGCGAAGGTGCTGATTTGGAACAAAAGCCTAAAAGTATATCAAGTATAAGGGTTACCCCGGTGAAGGGTACTGAAGCTAAAAGTCTTATGGGAGTGATGGCTCAACATCACAAGAAGACGGAGGGTAACACTAAGGTAATTGTAACAAAATACCATTGGTGTGAAGCAGTACCAGTGGATAATGAAAAGTGGTACGATTTATGGGCATTTTGTAACCCCAATGTCGATCTTTGCAATGGTGGGGGTAACGAAGAAAGAATACAAAACAACAAACACTTATGGTGTTCAACAAATGATAGTGAGAGAAAAAACCTTAATTGGAAGGGAACTATGCCCTTTGATGATTGGGTTTGGATCGTTCACGATAATGTTGAAAGTGAAGAAAAATGGAAGATTTGGGATGTTCTAAATGGTCCTTGCAAAAAGGATGAGCCTCTTACTAAAGATGACAAAGTTGTGCAAAATAGGAGCATCGATCATGCAAATAAGGATTGTTCCTCATATGAAGTGGAGGATGATTCTTTTGGAAAAAGACATTGGTGCTAGCAAATTAAGATCCGTGATGTCAATGGAGATAAATTATCGGCTTCGTGCGATCCATACGATGACTATTGCAATGGAGGGAGTAGCATTGCAAGGGTTGATGATGACGAGTACCTATGGACCTCGACTAATGATGATCGTAGATGTGATTTACCATGGCTTGATAGGTTAAGTTTTAAAGACTGGGTAAAAATCAAGTATGGAAGAATAGATGCTACAACAAAGAAAATATTTGGAAGGGATGCATGAGTAAGTTTAACCTGAGATAAATTGAGGTTAACAATGATGTGGTTGTAGAAAACGATAAAGAATACAAAACCAGGTGGGGAGAGGAGAAGGACCGTTACAAAAAAGAGCTTATTGAAGATAAACTTGAAGACAATTGGTTTAAAGGAGCGGACTCCGATGATGATGACATAGACAGAATAATGGTTTTCCTTGAATTACATGGACATGATGGGTTCACGGATTTGGATGACGAGGCCTACGAGCAACGGGGGTGTAAACTCTTGGGAATGCCATATAATAGACCTCCCCCAATCATTGCAGAGACTTATGAATTGACCCGGTACCATTTAGGACCGGACGAAAGATTCTATAAGGTGCAGAGAATAGAAAGGAAGGAGTATTGTCGCACCGCTACCAATGTTGCTTGGGTAAGACATAATCTAATCAAAGAGATGGACGAGCTTGGGATAGTCCAAAAACAACCGTAAACATCGCAGAAGTGAGTCTAACTTAAAGACTCGATAATAAACAAAAGTGCACTTTCGGGAGATAACCCGAATTATCCCTTTGTTTTTTTACTTTTATTAGCATAGTTGGGTTTTGTATGTTTTTGTTCTTATCATTTTGCAGGTAAAAAGAAAGATAGACGGTGAAGGAGATGAAATTGGAGTTTTCACTCCAAAAACTGCCTCCAGAACACAACTATGGCGTAGCCATATCCTTTACTACGCCGTAGCAACCTCCAGGTGTCAGTCTGCTAGGTTTAATCACCTACGGCGTAGCTCCTAGTTTCCACAACGCCGTAGCTTTCTCCTGTACCAAATTAAATTAAAATATTTGTAACAAAACATACTTTAACCTTTTATTAGTTTTTAAATGAACATTGTGGGTGTGTTCCCTGTAAACCCTCACAAGACTTCACTCGTCCAACTTGGGACACCAAGTGGTTTAAAAGGCTTGT
Source organism: Artemisia argyi (assembly GCA_030686995.1). Lineage (NCBI taxonomy): Eukaryota > Viridiplantae > Streptophyta > Magnoliopsida > Asterales > Asteraceae > Artemisia > Artemisia argyi. Next base: position 97,808,326 of record CM060676.1, on the reverse strand, counting down.
TACATACGCTAAATGCAACCGTGATTCCTACGAAAGTGAGTTAGGATTTTTACTTTTCGTTTATTTTTCTTTTTTGGTTTTATGCTTTTGGTAGTTGTGTGATTTCAGGGATATGAAGTTTGCTCATTAGGCGAAGGGAAGGTACGTTTTCTCAAACATGAAGTTTGCTCATTAGGCTAAAAGAGCACAAAGCTCATGGGATTCTTTTAGCGCCTCAACGAACATTAAGTGTTCAGAGGAAGGTGATGGTGGTGGAGCATGATAGTTGTCTTGGGGTGAGGGTTTGAACATGCAACATAGGAATGGCATGTGAAGTTGTAGGATGTGGTGGTGATACTCTTGGTGGTGGAGACATGTTTGAGCTTGGGTAATCATGAAAACATGATATGGGTGGAAGAGATGCTTCATGAGTGGATGGTGTTTTTGTTGAATGAGTAACATGTAAAGTGTTGGTAATGAGGTTGGGATTATTGTTTTGGAATTGTGCATGCTCATCATAAGAAGGAGCATTAGTGGAAGCACGAATGGATGATTTGTTGTTAAATGGATCATTTGTGTGAGAGTGAGGTTTAGGTGTTGGTTGATTATGAACAACATCAATTAAGTTGTGAAAAGATTATGAGGTTTGAGTGTAATGTAGAAGGATATGGGTGAGTAAAGGTTTTTGAGATGTAATATTGGTGAGAAGGAGAGTGAGGTGTTAGGTATGTAATGTTGAAGACATAGAAGGAATTTGGTGTTGGATGTTTGACAACATCATTTGGTTTGACGGGCTTTTAATGGAAGTTAGGCTTTCTTCTCCAAACGGGTTATTTGGTGGTTTTGGTTTAATAGGAGAGGTCATGAAAAGATGAGTATAGATTGAGAGGAATGAGAGTGTTTATAATATATGATTGGTGGGATTAAGGATGTATAAATTTTGATAGAAGGTTTAGGATAAAATAGGTTTATGAGTTTTGGAAAGTGTAGGATGAAATGGGCTAAAAAGTAGAAAAAAGAAACAACACCTTCGACCATCAGATGGCCGGTCCCCTTAATTGGAGGCCGGTCCCTTTAATAATTAAGGGGACCGCCTTATGATTTAAGGGGGCCGCCCATCTGGTGATTCCCAGATTGCCAGAAAAGGGTTTTTGGTAGTGAATTGCAGAAAGGTTGTGTTTTTTATTTCAAACAAGTCTAACTCTTTGAGGCAATTAAGCATATACTAATTATGTAGGCAATTATGTAGCCAAAGCATGTTAATCAAAGAGATTAAGTAAACAAGCAATTTCATCTAGCATGCAAACATACTCATCAAGCAAGTAAAATATAAGTGCTAGGAAACAATAAGCAACATCAAGTATTTCATAACTACATAACTAGGAGGATTAATCCTAATGTGTATCAATGTGCAATAAGTGGGTAGTTATGATAGCATGGATTTCTAGACTTGTTACAAACAAAGTCTTAATGAACAAATCATGGTCCTCTTGATTTGATTTAGTTCACTTATAAGTGTCATTTATATAAATATAGATGACAAATATGAGATCACCATGCATGATTTTAAAAGAGACGTTTTTAGCATTATTCAACAATGTTTGAAAGTAAGTTTTCACTTAGATGTGAGAGTTATTTGAATAAAATAAATTGGGTTTTTACTTCAAAATGTGTGAATGAATGGTAAAGAATATTTTCCCAATCTTTAGTTTGATCAAAACAAAATTGTGGATATTGATAGTGAAAACATGTTATTTAAAAGTGGGATAGTTATTTGAAAAACTATTTTTCAAAATGTGAGGTTTTTGCATATTTTTAGAGATATTAGATTTTTGACAACAAATATCATAAATCAAATATTAAAAAAAATGTTTATTAAAGATCTCATGCTCAAGAGGATTGGTTAAGCCTATTATTATCACATGCTATCGTTTCTACATATCCTATGATCCTAAGGAAATGAAGACGATAATTTATATGTTAGATGTGAGAGTGTTGAATGGGGTATAACCTAACATCTATAGTTCCATTGTTTTCGCACGCTTATCTAACTTAATTCCATAGTCTACGAGAGCTTGTTTCATCCATAGTTTTCTTACGCGAGGGATCTAATCCTACTTCTATATTAACGATTGATCCACTTAACTCATTTCACTTCATCACCATGAGTTTGCTAATCGTGGATATAGAAGATTTCCATTTTCTATTTCGTTCGGCAATGAACAATTTTATCTTATTCCTAGGAGAGTCAACCAATGATGTTTCTAGGTTATAAGAATATAAGCTATTATGTACACATATATGTATAGCTAAGCATTAATCTAACTAATCATATATCTAAGCATGCAAATTATAGCAATGAACTTAAAAGAAACGCGTACCTTTTAGTCTTCAATGGAATATCTTCAAGCACTTCAAGTGACCATGTTGACTTATAGAAGTCATTTGTAGATGATATTCCAACTTCTTCCAAGATTGACAGCTTAGCCACTTGGTTCCCATTGTCTCATTGGTCCAAAGTTGTTTGGTCCAAACATATTCAACATTTGGCTAGGATGCATGTATGGTGGTAGTATTCCCAAAGGATTGTAACTTGGTTGATAATTCCACATTTGATGACTAGTATTATTGTAGTTTTGTCTATTTTGTTTTCTTCTAAGTTTAGGTGTTTTAGATCGAGTATGAAGATTATTTGGTTTTCTCGGTGGTGGAGTTTTAGAACTTAATTTAAATTTAGAGGATCCTACTTCGGTCTTTAAGGATGGTTTATAAAAAGTTTTTACTTTTTCATCATTCGCAATGGGTATTTTTCTATCTTTTGTAAGCATATACTTAGGTTTTGATTCTAATGATTTTTGTTTACTAGATTCACATTCAAACTTTATACTTTTATTTTCACTAGTTGAAACATTAGTTGAGGTTAATCCTAGACCGGTTTTATCTCCCGAAGTTTCTTGAACACTTATTATTTTCTTAAGTGGGTTACTACTATTTTTAAACTTGTCAAGTTTGAAAATTTCATCTTTAAGTTTTTCGTTTTCATTATTAACCTCTAGCATGTTTTACATTCTATAAAAACTTCTTTTCCTTTTTCCAAATGTTGTAGTCTAATTTTTAATTCGAGTACTTCATTTTCTAATAGATTATTAATATGTTTTAGTGACTTATTTTTAGCTATAACCTTTTGACCTAATTTGCATAACCTATTATATTCACTATCTAGGTCTTTTTCGTCTAATGATAAATTTTCGTCACTGAAGTATTCGGTTTCAGAACGTACCTCGCTTGATGTCTTAGCCATAAGACATTTCTCCTCATTTGTGATTTCTTTCTCATCGTCATCGCTATCACTCCAAGCTCCTCCAACAAACGCCTTTTGATTTTGATTTCTTGACATCATTGGACATTTTCCGATGAGATGATTTGGATCACCACATTTGAAGCACTTCCTATCACTTTTGCCATTTTTGTCATCTTTATTTCTTTGGTTTGCTTTCCTTTCATCATGCGGTTGTCTAACGAATCTTCCTCGCCTTTTGAAGAATTTCTTGAAGTCTCTTACGGCCATCGCATATTCTTCGTCATCACTTTCGGAGGTTGAGCTATCCTCGTTACTAGATTCCTTCCTAGCTTTCAACGCAATTGACTTGCTTTGCTCTCTTTTTCTATTGACAATCTCGGAGTCTTTCTTTATTATTGCTTCGTAGACTTTCAGGTTGCCGATCAACTCATCAAGTTGAAGAGTTGACAAGTTCTTCGATTCTTCAATCGCCGTAACTTTAGCTCGTCATTTTGGATGAAGAGCCTTAAGAAATTTCCTAACAAAATTCTTACTAAAAAAATTCTCATCAAGTGCTTTTAAACTTGTGATGATAGTGTTAAACCTAGCAAAAGCATTATCTATTGATTCCTCCTCTGGAATCGTAAATTGTTCATATTGTTGAACCAGAAGATCTATTTTGTTATCTTTAACTTGACTATTACCTTGGTGAGTGATTAGTAAAGAATCCCAAATTTCTTTTGCGGTTTTACACATAAAAATTCTTTCATATTCTTTGCGTGGTAACGCATTATAAATAACCATTTTAGCCTCATTATTTTTTGATAGTTTCTTTTTCAAATCATCATTTTGTTTTTCAAAAGATACAATTTAATCCTTTTTAGTTTCAAAATTATATTGAATAGGAGGAAAATCACCAAAGGTAATAACATGCCAAAGATCAAGATCTTTTGATTTCACATAAGTTTCAAATCTATTTTTCCAATAAAGAAAACCATCACTTTCAAATAATGGTGGTCTTTGCATAGATTGCCCTTCTAAATATTTTTCAGATTCCATAGATCGTTACAAGTTTTAAAATACAATATATTTTAAAAATCTTGCTAGACGTGGCTCCTGATACCAATTGTGGAAAACTAGAAGGGGAGGGGTTGAATAGTTTTACGTCTTTTTAATTTTATTATGAAAACTTAGTTTAGTTTTAAAACCTTGTTTGCTTTTAAAACTTTGATTCAATCTTATGTGAACTCAAATCTTGAACAATATGAACAAGTATATCTAAGTATGAACAATAATAACAATGTAGGCTAAGTATGTGAAATCAACACATGCATAATATAAACAATTATAGCTATATATGTGGGATAAGTACGTAATCGTTTATTTTATAATCCTTAGTTATATTTTGTATGAAAACTATACTTGATCGAAATGATCAATTATATGTATGTAACCTTTTTAGTTTGATTGTAAAAACTTTGTTTTGTGAATGAAACTTTCGTTTGATCTTTAAGTAAAATCAATACTAGCACTATATGAGCAACTATATATATACGTCTACGTCTACAAAAGTAATAACGATATAAGCAAGATAATAAGTAAGATATGGAAAGATCTAACCGCGAGACAAAGGATTTATAGTGGTTCGGCTACAAGGACACCTTCCTTGCCCTACTCCACTCCTCGAGTCACCTACTCGAGAGTTTTCTTCACTATGTCAACAAGCTCCTTATGGCGGAGAAACCTTACACACCAATATACACACCACAACTTCGTCACACCTTCTACACAACTTCTTCACACCTAGTTACTACTTAATCACAACACTACTTCTTCACACCTATCTATCTTCACAACTATCTACTTCAAGCCTATCTTCTTCACACCAATTTACTTCACAACTAACAACTTCACACCTAGCTTCTTCACTATAATTTAATTCCTAACTTTTCTTCTTCACACCAAACAACTAACTAATCACACAATCAATATACCTAGCACAACTATCTACAATCACATATACACAACAATCTTCAAAAAGAGTAATGTAAATAATCTTGATGATGCACCAACAACTTGCATGTGGAGGTCACAACAAGTTGTAATACTTCTTGTCTTGGGGGATAGAAGTATTCTTCTCTTGCACTTGAGAGGATGAAGTTTGAATCACTTTGAAACAAAGAATTATACACTTATGATCAAAGGATTAAGAGAATAGAAATGTGGATCTAGAACAGAAAGTTTAGGAGTGCAAAAGGTGAGAAAATTTTGTGTGATGAATCAGTATTTATAGGGGAGAAAAATACTGTTCTGGAGCGTGGCCGGTCCCCTTAATTAATGGCCGGTCCCCTTAATGATTAAGGGGGCCGCCTAAGGAATTAAGGGGGCCGCCCCTTCAGAACGTTGGATTTTCTTGTCTTTTAGTGGGGAATATTTTTCTGGATAAAATTTGCCATTTTTGGTTGGAAATTTGAAATCATATATTTATAATGAATTAAACATATTCTTTTAATTCCAAAAGTAATTTTGTAAAAGATATAGAATGTTTAATACATTTTATAAAAATTCTAGTGATTAGAAAAATTTCCTTTGATCATAAAATGCAATAAATCCTTTGTTTATTCATACCTTAAGTGACATGGATGTAAAGACAAATGTTAAGCACTAAAAACTTGTTTACGTCATAAGTTTTAGATTAATGAGTTTATGCTTTATAATTATCAAAACACAGAGACATTGTTAATGTGCTAACAATGTTTTTAGACATTATTTATGTCAACAGATTCATAGTGACCTATCTGATTTACATGCTACTCCCTCTTTGGGGAATAAGAAATACTTTGTGACATTTTATAACACCGCCATTTTCAGAACGCAGCGGAATACAACATGGGGTGCCATTTATCAGTCACATAGTACAAGTATAGTAAACAAACTCAAGACAGAGACATTTTTAATAAAAGTTCACATTTCATAATTTTCAGAGTCAAGCAAAAGGTCCCAAAAGTTTAACATAAGTTTAGAAATACATAGATTTAAAAGTTTAAGTCATTATCGAATAAAAATCTTATTAAACATGAGCCATCAAGTAGATATCCATTTCTTTGCGCCACCCATCCAAGCTTAAGCAATTTATGGACCTGAGATAAAACATGATAAAAGGTCAACATAAAGTTGAGTGAATTCATAGAGTTTAATAAGTAATCAGTTGAGTACAAGATAATTCAATTTAAAAATACGATGAGCTACGTTGTTATTTGCCCATTATTCAAAATCAGAATTATAGCATCGAGCTCATGAAACCGTAGAACACAAGTATTGTTCATCAATTGACATTGCCATGTACGCAAGTCAAGAAATAAATTTATAAGTGATAAGTAGAACACACGTATTGTTCATCAATTGACATTGCCATGTACGCAAGTCAGGAAATAAATTTATAAGTGATAAGTAGAACACACGCATTGTACATCAATTGACATTGCCATGTACGCAAGTCAGGAAATAAATTTATAAGTGATAAGTAGAACACACGTATTGTTCATCAATTGACATTGCCATGTACGCAAGTCAGGAAATAAATTTAAAAGTAATAAGTAGAATACATGTATTGTTCATCAATTGACATTGCCATGTACGCAAGTCAGGAAATAAATTAATAAGTAATAAATAGAACACATGTATTGTTCATCAATTTGTAAAACAAGCATGTATCTCGGTCGCGGGGTTTATAAAGCATTTAAGTAAGTAAAGGCAAGGCTATGAGCTCACCTTAAGTATTGGAGTGGAAGAGCACGAATGAAAACAACCGAAGGGTCGAAGCAAAACTAGAAAGGACCTATAACAAGAAATGTGTCTAAGTGAATGCTAATTGAATACGAGAATGGATGCATATTATTATAATTGATTCATATAGTCAAGACATTGTACTAAGGGTTTTCCCAAGTCATATGGTCATGGTTTCCAAAAATAGTAAGTTCCCGAGTTGTTTACCCATCACATTTCATTAGTTTTACTAGTGGCTGAAAACTTTCCCCGACTTCCAAAACTCACTACTTGCAAACCGTAAGTCCAAATTTTAAGTTCTTTATATCCATAGTTTCCTTTAAGTCCCTAGTGTATTGTAAATATAAGTTTACTCAAAAATTTGCAGGTATAACCACTTTTTATAAATATTCTTTACAGACCTGTCCTAATGAAATGTGTGACTGAATTTTACGGCTTACCGTATCGGCCGCCATTTGAAATCTACAGGTCCTATAAAGGTGAGGCTAATTGGAGGTGATACCTATATTTGTATAGTATAGGTAGCATATTTGGTTTTCAAAAAGTTATAGAATAAAACTTTATTTTTTCCCCGAATGCCAACAACATACAGAATCTGACCCTTTTTACCATAAAATTCATAGTTTAATCATCGTGACACTTATAATGGTGAGCCTTTTTGACACATGATCCTGAGACATACACCTAGGTATGTACAATTTTTACTCATTTTATAGTCACTTTCATTCTAAAATCATTCAATAATCACAGCCTATAATTTCAGCAATCACAAATCAATCCTAACCTAAACATAACTTATCCAAAACACAATCACCCTTAACCTATGGTCCTAATGAATCAAGTATATCATGTTTAGAATCATGAGGGTTTACGTACTGAAGTAAAACCATAAATAAATGAATAACAAAAACTCATTTGCATGTAAGAGAGAGAATGATGTATTTCACCTTCTTGGAAATTAAAACAAATGAAGTATGTGTGTGTGACACTATGGCCGGCCATGGGGTATATGGGGAGGGTTGGATTCATTTTTCTTTTAAAAATGATTTATATAATGTATGTATAAGTGTTAGAGTGATTATGTAAGGTAATGAGTAGTATTTAGAGGTTTAAAGTGGTAATTTGGAAGTGTGAGAAGTGGTGAATGACCAAAGCTTGAAAAATAAAGATAAAGATAATATTTTATTAATATTGGATTAATATTTAGTGTATTATTGTGTTTGTGGGATTTAACTCAAGCGTACGGTCTTAAAAACGCGAATTACGCAGTACCGGGTGACCTGAAAACGTGAATTTTAGAAAAGTGTTATAAAAATATTATGAAGTTGTTATGAAGTGTTAAAATGGCTTTCATATTTCATGAGAGCCTTGAATTTTCTGGGGGTTTTTTTAAAAAATTTGAAAATAAAAAAAGCAGACTGAAAACACGAGTTGTTACCAAAATTTGACGAAATCGTGAAACGAAGTGGGAAATGTGAAAGATAGAAATTTTTGAATACTAGAAGCATATTATGGAATATTAAACAAATAATGACATGAAAATGGATAGAAATCCTAAAAACGGCTCATGCATAGCTAGGAACGTGAAAATTGTTAAATCGGGTAGAAAGTAAAAATAAAATTTTTACTCAAGTGGAAATAGGAATAGAATATGAATTAGATATTGACCTTGAAATTATGAAATGTTACAGTCTTCTCCCCTTAAGAGAGCTCCGTCCCGGAGCTTAAGTCGCTTTATCCCCAGACGGTTCGCATGCGAAAAGATGAGGACCCGGAATTCAGTTAATGCTGTCAGCTGGCGGGGTGACCGGGAAAAGGTAAGGGTACTTGTTTCGTAATTAGTCTTCATTATCCCATTTGAACTATGGTCCTCGAAGCAGATGGTTAATTAACAAAAATACAGAATTGGTAGGTACAATACAATGGTAACCGGACGAATCATCATGGAAGACAAAGCTTATATTGAAAGTATGACACGCGAAAATAAACAAATGCAAATTTAGTTTTCCAATGGATTGTTACATCAACGTAGCACGTTGATAAAATATTTATATTTTGAGTTTTAGCTTGGTAGTTGGTTAATTAAAGTAAATCGGAAAAATAATACCAAGTATGTAATATATACACCTTATATATTACTTATGTTGAATAAGCGAAAGAAATGAACAACTAAAAAAAATCAAAGTATATAATACATATCCTAAGAAAATCAAGAAAGTAAATAAATAATAAAAGAATAGAATTTGACACGAATCCGAAAATCTCAAAATAGAGCAAAAGAATGTTTTTGATAAAAGAAAACATGTTATAAAAGCACTCTAAGTGATTTAAAAGAAATTCTAAAATATTTATAAATTTTAGTATTTTTCTTCTTTTTTCGAAATTTATGATAATATAAATTTTGTAAAAATCTTACTAAGTATAGAAATTTTAGAAAATTTTGGCATGACCTTGTCGTTTGTTGGACGTTTCCATATTTTACAAAACCTCTATTATACAACATAAAATGATTATATAGAAATATTATAATCCGATATGAAAAAATTTAAACAAGAACATACCCGAGACGCCCCTTTTGGATCATTACATCCAAAAGTGCACTATAATCACATACCGCTAATCTGAAATCGAAAGATAAAAAAATAATATGGTTTATAAAACAATGCATGCTAACTAATAAGCAATAATAGAATTTTTGAAAAAATGACACTTAAACTATATAGACTATTTTCATGGAAAATAAGCAACTTTGAACCATTTCCGAAAAACAAACAACTTAAACAATTACTAAAAAATAAACCATTTATCTAGTTCAGAGTCATTGGCAACAAAGAGTGCGACTTGTCATAACTACGGCATATTAATTCCATTGGGTATGAAAGAAATAAAAAAAATTTACATTTGCTAAACAATAAGTTCAAAGCTGTTAGCCTTCGGCTCAGCTCATCATAACCGAAAGCCACAATTTATTCCAATTATAATTACAAGTTCAAAAATATTAATTTGGTTCGTTTAGTCACAACGAGCTATCCAAAAATCAATCTTTTAGTTTGACAAAACATTTTTAAGCCACCCAAATCCTAAGATTTAAATTATGACAGCAAGTTGCATGAACCAAAAATAAAAATAAGCTAAAATCAAACACCCAAAATTCGGTGGTGTTACACCCATGAACAAATAAGCACAAGAAAATGGAGAACAAGTGGCGAATATTTCGTGCAACCTCATACTTAAAGGAGTTACATTGTAGTGCTCAGTATAGGTATTAAGTCACATCTATCGTATAAACATTAAGTTACAAGATGGGATGATTACTTCTTTTTCAAGCTGGTCATATCGGGTTGTCTCCATATGTGGTCATTACAAGTAGCCGGTAAATTCAAAGGAGGTTCGATTACAGGTTGATTTGAGAGAAAAGTATTGAGAGTATTTTTGCGACATATACTCACAGAATATGCTTCAATGAGCTGTTATGGCTTCTAAATTGCATCAAGTACAAGGTGATTATACGGCATGTACACAAGATTATGATGATTCCGATAACTCGCAACCATCAGGAGGGAGAAGAACATGCCAAAAGAAGTGATGTTTCGTCTTCAGTGATTGGATTGACTGAGAGAATTGTGCTTAACATCGTGAATGGAGAAGTAGTGTGTGTACATCAGGGCTTATTACCAACTTGGATGCAATGTTATGTGAGTTATATTGTTACGATGCTCCCTGAACCACAACCATGTTCCTACACTTTTGAATCTACTTTATCCGCTGCGTGATGAAAATAGAGTTGTCGGTTCAGGAGGGAGCAGGAAAAAGAAAGAAAAGGCTCACTAGTTAGGAGGGAGTAATAACCTAACTAGACCATTACAGTTGAAGTTCAGAGTTACAAAGACCTTTGCCGTCAATACGCCGAGATCGTCGGAAGAGAGAACTTCAAGTCTGCCTCAGTATCTAGACTACAGAGACTTTGCACTTCAACAACGTCAAAATAGTTTATATCTATTTTGTTTATAGGTCTCATTGTAACCATTCACGTGTGACGATATCTTGGAGGGAGATTGTTAGCCTCGCTTTTTTATAAAGATAACGTCACACAAGTGAAATGGACTAGATATGTAACATGTTGTGTCCTTAGGGACTACTTATGTAGAATTAGGCAAACATGTAATTGGATGAGCCTATAAATACCCCTCATGACTCTCCATGAGGGGTGTGAGAAATTGTGTAATTGTTCTTTCATTGATAATAGACTTCCTTTTCTTCACCCTCTCTCTACTCTTTCTCTCTCTAAACTAAACATGGATTTCATCTTTAATGATCAACCTCGACCTCCCGAATCACATAAAAATCATTACTTTCGGTCCTACAATATAAAAGTTGAAGTTTTATTATTCTTCTTAGCTTTGTTGAAGTAGATTCCGCATACTTAACAGAGTTATATCATTGTTTCATTATTAGTAGTTTTGGAGTTATTCAAGATTGCTAAACCTTTACAAGCTACATAGTTAGTTTGGTCAGATTATACATCGATCCAACAGAACCTGTTGTGTACAAATTTTTTTATGGGAATCGGACCCTTACATGGACTTGTTATACGTGTGAGTTTATGTCTCAAAACAAAATATGTTCGGCCCATATGACTTACAAACGTGTGATGTTTTAAGTTTAGAGCAATGTGCGTCGATTCCATATTATTCATATGTTATAAATCATATACTATGTGGTTCTCAAGTAATAAAGTTTCAAAACGTAGGTTTAGTTCACCATACTTAGGAAAACTCAAATTGTATGGGAAATTTAGGAAAGACAGACTTTTGGGTTTTACATGTTTGTCAAGCTTCGGAAATATATACCTACCTACATTCGTGATTAGTCTAATATCTAATACAAATACTCATATATCTTTGCTTGTCAAAATAAGTTATATTTATTGATTGTCCTCTTCATTTTGGTAATCAAAACAGGGGTTAGGTTATTAAATAGCAATGAACATTCTCTAAAGTACCGTTTTGATACGTAAACTAAAAAGTGTTCCATTAAATGGTGCAAACAATTAAAAAGTGTTCTAATATACACGTTTGGATTATGTATATAATCCAAAATGTGACATGTATCGATGTTTTTATGTGACATGTCATAGAAGTGTACATATTGAAACACTTTTGTGATGAGATGTGATGTTGCGATTGTTGTTAGTGTAAATTTAAATTAAAATAAAATAAAAGTTTTGCAATGATACCCGACTTTTCTTTTCACTCTCACATAAAACTCAACATGGCCCATCATGTTCAAAATGAACATGAGAGGATCCTATCCTTTCCTAAAACGTTGTGCAATTTCAAGTGAACATTTATTTTGGGATGTAGGGAGTATACACAAAGGGTATTTGGTTTACACGAATTATTTTGCCGTTAACATGTGTCAATATTATAATCATACATCACTGTTTGCAGTTTTGAATGTAGGGCAAAATTCAAGCTATGTCACCCAGCCAACTACTACATTTTGTGAGTACCTCATCTTTAGTCAGAGGAGGTAATGACTTGCAAGTAAATGCACGTAGTACTGTGTTAAATGCAGCATCGTTGGGATTCTTAGAGGACATTTTTGGGTTCTTTTACTCAAAATTGGTGTCAAAAACATAGTGGAAGCGTTCTAAGGAAAAATTTACAAGAACATAAAACCAAAAGCCACAGAACTAGCCATAAGCAAAACCACCAAAGTACTCTAGATGAGATAAACCAAAGAAGCTATATTCTCTAAAAAATGTTTAATTCTAACAACAACAAAAAGAAATTATTCCTTTATGCTTAAAAGAATTATCTATAGCTTTCTTGGAGAGGTAATGTGCGAAGTAACAAGGAAAAATCACCTAAAAATGCAGTAAACTTACTCATTTTTCTAGATGTGTGTAGCCATCTTTTATTATTATTATTATTATTATTATTATTATTATTATTATTATTATTATTATTATTATTATTATTATTATTATTATTATTATTATTATTATTGCCTTAAACTTTTACATGCATAAATATACATAAAAGCCGAAATTCAAAAGTTTGATGTTTTATTCTTGTTTGAAGTAAAATGTAGATTGTCAGTTGCAGGGGAGGATTCTTGGTTTTGTTCTTTGTTATGATGTTACTGTTATTGCCTTTTGTATTTTTTTGTGTGTGATAAGCATTGGCGAGTTGTAGTTTGGTTCTTGTAGTTTGTTGACTGAGATGATATTGGGATCGTGAGTTTATTTTGACGGAGACGAAATTTCAAATGGTTGTTGTGTGGGGTGGGGGTTCTTATACGTGGTGTATGATTGTTTGTTACAAGTAAAGACTTTTAGTTTTGATGTTTCTACAAGAAGCTATTGAAATGTGTTGTTACAAGTCAATTAAAGACATTTAATTTTCATGTATTAACTTTCACACGTTTTATTTGACTGAATTGAAAGCATGATGTATTGTTTGTACATTGTGAATAAAAATCTGCACAACTGGATTGTTTAAGACTTCCTTTAATAGAAATATTTTTGGTCTTAAACATTTTAAGACCTCTTTTTATAGAAAGTCCAAAATGCTTTATCTAACTATTTTATAAAGCATTTATGCCTACTAAATATAGAAATACTTAAAATTAAGCATTACATATTCTAATGCTAAAAGTACAAGTAATATCAATACAATTAGACATTTAATACATTAAAATCAATACAATTAGACATTTGCAAGTTTTGTAGTTACATATACACGCCACTTTTGGCCATTAATGGCCTAAAAATTAATGCAAACCTTAAAATTCAACATTACATCTTTTAATGCTAAAGGTACAAGTAATATCAACACAATTATACATTTAATTCCTTAAAATTCAGCATTACAACATTAAATTGAAACATAATTAATACTCCTATTAAAACACATCATTACTTAAAAATACAGTGAGTTATTCACATTGTACAACCAGTTAAAAGCATAGCTATCAAATTAAATACAACAAATTAAAACACCCTCTTACTAAAAAGTACAATAAAATTTTCACAATATACAATCTAAACAAGCTACAACATAATCCAAAATATAAAATAATTAAATACACTAATTAATGTTATTTTTAAAACACTCTTAAAATGAAAATTACATGTTATTATACATATTGTACAAACTAATAAAGCATACAAAAATTTATACAATCTAACAAGTTGATGGTACATATAGTTTTGAAAACCAGACCAGACCACGGGTTCAACCGGGAACCGGTGTCGCCACTAGTTCGGCTAGCCAATAAAAGCCATCCGAAAATGAATCAAAGAGGACTCGTTGGAACTGATACAAACTTGTGAGCCATGCCTCATCGGGATTTATTTCTCAGGTTAATTGTCACAGGGTACCCGCCGCTGCAATGCGCAGGTACCCTGCTAGTTATATAGTATAGATGAACCAAACACCCCTGTTTAGTTATGCCCTATGTGTTGCTTCAAGATCAAGTACAAGTGTGAATTTTTGAAATGAACTTATACGAATTCACTTTACGAAAATGAACCCTCAAAATTGGTGTTACAGAAATCTACCAAGCGAGTAAACTAAAGGGGCGAGAAATGTTTGCTCGTTGTCTTGATTTTCTTTTAGCACCAACAATAGATTGAAATCGGCGAGTAAATGAGGTTGATTGTCTTTTAGCAAAAGGGGAGAGCAAAGAATAGTTGCTCGTTGTGTTGAAGGTCTTTAAGAAACAAACCCGCGTGGATGTGTCTGTTGTATATAAGCATAGTTGTTTTACCAAACATGAGTTTCTAGATTCAAGTCCCAATGGATGTGTCTCTATGTTGTATATAAGCGTATTTTATAGTGTTATCCATGTTGTACACTCTTACATTTCCACTGTCTGTCACAGTCCAAGGGGCGCGAGCAAAAGGGGCGAGCAGGTCAATACCATTTACTCGGAATGTAGATTTTGATAAAGCAATTTGAAAGTGTTTATTTTTGTAATTGAGTAGGAAAAGTGTTTGTATTGGTAATTTGGTTCAAATACACTGCAACCAGCCAACCACCATCCACCAAATCTTTTACAAACAAGACAAAATCATTTGAATAAAAATACACTCAAAAATCACTCTTCTTCAAATTTGAAAGTCTAGTACGATGCTAATTCAATTTGAAGAACAAAAGGTGAAAGAATCAAAAACCCATATCCAAAATCGAATTGATTTCATCAAAAACTCGCATCTATAATTATAAACCTTTAAGAACCAAAATCTAACATAATATCCAGCCGATTTCATCAAAACCACTATTTCAAAAAGTGAGATCGTGAAGATCATGAGACGTGAAAACGATGAGCCTGCAGATTTCAAAAACCTAGATTGTCAAAAGCACATATTTTAAAAAACCACGTAGTTAACCCATCTTCAAACTCAAAAGGATCTGATGGTGGTATGTGGCGGTTGGTGGTGGCCGATGAGAATTGTTTCCAGAGAGTTAGAGAATTTAGTGAGTGGAAAAAGACTTTTGGGTGAAGCATAGATTTGCGTTTCTGATGGTATGTGTGTTTCTGATTGTGTAAGGATTTTATCCTAGATGATTTTGACCTTTAAAAAATAATATATATGCAATTAAAGAAGAACCCTGTAATTTACATGTTAGCAGGGTGACTCAGCAGTCAAATAGATGGCGTTAGTGATCAAAGGACCAAACCCTTTAGGGGTCAAAACCACAAGGAGAAGATCCGAGGAAAAAAAAAGTCCGGAGATTAAATCCGTTATACCCGACATACCACAGGGACCATTTAAATAATTAACTCAAGATTGTATCTTCTCCAGTGGAAAGACCATGCATCATAATCAATACGGAAAGACCAAGTATAGCACCTTAACTAAAGCAAAATATGACCAACACTCAAAACACTAGTTAGATAATGAAACGAAATGGATGCATGATGATGAACCAAGTTTTAACACAATCTTGTACATAACACCTTGGTTTAGTAGGTTTTTAAGTAAATCACCATGAAATATATCAGATCGTGCTGCTTAAAACAAACAGTAAACTCCACGATCGATGACTAGAAACTCGAATTACGGACTCTCATGACTATTTAAACGACCAAGAAACAATCTACCTGAAGTATATTGAAATCTGAGGAATATCAACATCATTGTCATCTTCATCCTCACAAGCCACAACCACATCAAAATGTCGCCTGTATGAAGGGAGATCAGCTTTAGCCACTTCCTTAGCAAGGTTCACCATCTTCTTGTCCATTCTATCTCTGTGCCTCGGGAACATACTGTTGTATAACAAGCAGCTACCAAAAGATATGCTATAAGCATTCAACCCTTTGTTTTTTAGCCATTGAAGAAGCTCCTTCAACGTTGGGTTATCTCTAAGAATCCAACGGTCCCAAACGGTCCAGCTCAGGTCCTGGTGTTTAATCACTTTTGGTGGAACAGGCTCAGCCATTGAGAAAAGAGGAAGCGCCAGGTTGACAAAAGTGTTCCTGTAATCCTCTACTTTGTGACCTCCACTTAAGACCTTGTAGAGCTCCAGACATACAAAGCCAGTGGCCATTGCAGTGGCGGTTGCTATAGCAGGGATGATTCTACCAGCAATAAACTTGGCTTTGAGCTTATCGACTTCAGGGATGCTGTAATTTCTAGCTCTCATATTGGCAAGTCCAGCTATTAGGTCCATGTGATAATTGGTGTCATCATCCTAAACATTTTTAAAAATCTTAATATTATTAGTAAAAAAGAGAATAACCGAATAAAAGGTCACTAATTTCTAGCATACAGACTGCATTCGCCAAATATTTAGTGGGGAATTTCAACACACACATAAAAACTAGTTACTTTAATATATGTTTTATTTTAGCGTATCAAATAGATGAAACCAAAAAACTAGCCAAAAGAGAAACTAGATTTTCGTCAAAATCCAGTAGCATTTGATCTGAGACCAGATTGTTTATAATATATATTATATTACAAATATTCTGGGTCCAACCCACCCATTTAGTTTTGTTTCAACTAGTTCAGATGATTACTGGTTTTGACCCGATCCATATATCCATGCTCTTACTAGTTCCCACGGATATTACAAGATAGAAACCCTCTTAAAAGAAGTTATAATACAAACCTAATTACTCTTACTATCATTAAAGATGCTTAAGCATCTAAACTTATTTTTACGATGATTATTTTTAGAAAACAGTGTATGTTCTTGCGTTTTAAAATAACCATACCTTATTTGCACATGTATCTATGTAAAGATGTAAAACCGTTATAAATATCAACGCAATCATTTTTACTTGTATGACATGCTAATACTTTTCAATCAATCTTCCATGACAACTGCTGGACAGAACCTTCTTGACTTTCGCTCTCACTTAACAAGCCAATATTACTTCATATTAGCTAGAAATTAATGCAACTCAACTCTCTTTGGTATGCCAGTTTAAGTAGGAGTTCATCTAACTGTGATTGAACTGTTTCAGCTGACATCTTTTTCAAATTGTCTAAAGCAAGGTCAATAACTGAGTTTTCAGAAAGTTAATAGATTTTCCAATGAGCATGCATCTGTTCTTGAACCAACTTAACCAATCAAAGAACTAGAGGTGGCAAAATCACAAGGTACGGTCAAACAGGAAATTTTGAAGTACGATACTAAAATACATTAACTTGGGGGTTGAATGGGCATGTAAATGTTCTTAGCGACATTCCCTATTTAAGTTTTATATAGCAAATATTATTAATATAGTGATCAAGAGGTTTTATGTACTAAGCTGCACTTTGGACACCCTCAAACCAATTGATCTTTACAAAAACACAGAGTCAGACACACGCTAGGTCAAAATTGCCACATATACATACAGCCAAAGATGCATTCATGACAAATACATGCACACACACACAGAGAGGGAGAGAGATGGCACCTTCTCAAACTGAATTGGGTTCATCTTGAAACCTGCTGGAAGCTTCTGGTGGCACAATTTCAACTTATTGACCAAATCACTAATTACAGCAGAATCATCAATGGATGCAGTTGAAATACTTGTTGCTTTCTCATCAGTTACAATCTTAACATCCTTCTTGGGTTCAAAATCAGGAACAATCACTTTGCTAACAGCATCAGCGCATTTGGTAGGAGATTTGATCCAATCAGGTTTAGCAATGCCATAGGCTTCTGCTCGTAGAATAGATGCTGCCATAACAAAATTAAGGTGGCTTTGGTCTTCTACGGAGAACCGAAGCGGGCGTGGAAAACGTTTCGGAGCAGACCAAAAAGGTTGCCCACTACTGTTCACAGCATCCTCTGGGAAAGTGAAGGTGAGCTGTTTCACACGATTAGCAAAGTAATCTTCAAACCTGATCACACATGCAGGAATCACAATGAAATGATGGCAAATTACTATGTTTTTCCTCTAAACGGTTAAACGAATAAATTATTAATAAAAACAGATAAATGGAAGTGTAATAGTGTATGTGTCAAATGGGTTGCAAATCACCCCCCAGCGTAGTTTTTGTGCAAAAAAGCATCCCAATTGTTGTTTTAGTTGTAATAATATTTGGGACGCTAGTTGTCATCTACAGGTATGTGTCCCCTATTTCAAGGTTTTTAATTTGAGACCCTAGTTGTCATCTACAGTTAAGCTTCTGTAATGATATTTGAGACGCATGTTTCAAGGTTTCTAATTTAAATTCATATTTGACGCACAATTTATTACAAATAAAAAGAGTTTGTTTCGGGACAAAGTGTCTTCACTAACCATATAACCTTTTAAATCATTTTATTTAGAAGATTAGCTTATCATTGCAACAATTTTTTAGTTTTCTTAGTCATATTTACACATTTTAATGCAAACTGGATTTGACCAGTTACCCAACCAACCAGTGTTCCTACCTCAAGCAAAATTTCTAATTGCAAGTACTTGTACGAAAGGAAAAAGAACATTACTTGAGGCGGGCCCATGTTATGCAATCAGTAAATGATTCGCATCGCTCCTTCTCTAGGCATTCAAGGACACGTTCCAAGTTATCCCTTGCTTGTGCATCGCCTGCTTTTTCCATTGCAGAAGTAAATTCAGTTGGATTTGACAGATAAGCATTTGCTTCAGCTGGTGTCTTCTCGAGCAACCCTTCAAACTCTGACCGAGCCCAAGTCAAACAGTGGTCAATGTTGTGTGGGAATGAATGCACTGTGCACATTGGTGCTTGTTTCTCAGGTGGGTCCCGGGAGGCACCATAGTTCTCTGTCAAATGAGGAATGACCATCTGTGTGTTACATTTGGCACCTAAAGTTCCTGACTCTAAAAGTGCCTTCTGAAAATACAAGCACCTCTGATCGATATAAAGCCTTGCATTCACATTATCAAGAGCATTAACAACAACACTAAGATTCTCCCAAAAAGTATCATTAAACACATTTTCACTATCAGGGCTTGCACGATTTTGAAGTGCTTCGATATGAAAATTAGGGTTTATCAAACAAGCAGCTGTTGCAGCAACAGTTGATTTAGCTTGACCAATGTTCCAGTCTCGAAAAAGAAACTGCCTGCTAAGATTGCTCTTCTCGATGACATCATCATCAGTAATGGTTAGTTTCCCGCCATTACCACAAGATACCCCCATCAAGGCTAGATTTTTTAAAAACTCGCAGCCTAGTGCACCAGAACCCACAACAAAAACTTTAGCTTCCTCCAATTGTTTCTGAAGTTTAGCCCCGAAGACTGAGATCTGAGCATCATAACGGGTATTCAAAGGCTTCAAGTCATTGGGATCCAACGGCTCAACAGGAAGGGACTCGAGAGAGTCAAAATAGAAAAACTGTACAGCAAAAACAGAAATCAGAACTCTTGTTAACAGAGACGGTAATTTATAAGCATAGAAACACAAAATGATGAGATAGTTTGCCCGGATTAGCAATAAGTGAGTTGATTCGAGTTATCTATTATATCTAGAATCAAAAGGTACATAGAAAATGTTGGCTTAAAAAAACGGGTTATGCGTGTAGAAAATCGCTCAATGATGTTTTTCATTATTTACGAACATGAATCACATCAAAGACTTGCATTGTAAATGTTAAGGCATTAAAAGCTTCTATTCAGCTGAATCCAACCAGTTGACAGGCACAGAACAATTACCCGTTTTGTCACCCAAGTCTATTTAAATGCTTTAGCATCCTTCGAGTGTTTGATGCAGAAAGTTAGATCACTAGTTAAAAAATTATTGGCGCATTAACTTTCTAAGAAAAAACTATAAGTGTACAAAAAGATGTTTGTAGGTCAACCCAGCCGATCGAGCTCGTATTGACAAAAAGTGACTTGTTTTGCCCCACCCATGATGGCTCAGCTAATGAGAACTAACCTGAAGTAGTGGATGGAACTTCCCAGAGCACGCCTTCACAACTTCCTGTCCAACAAGACCACCAAACATGGCAGCCATGGGGTTCAGCACAGCCCGTGCACCAAATGCAAAGCTTCTAACAATTTTCTCATCAATCTGTTCAATCTTTCCATCTTTCAGTTCATCATTCAAGCTAATAACCAAAGATAAGAATTTTTGAGCATCTTCTTCAGATCCAGCAACAGGGTATCGGCCCAGCTCTAACACAAGCTTATCCAATGCTTGAAATAACAAATGTAACAGTGGAGGTCGATCAAATTTAGAAAAATCACTAAGAAGGAATTCACCAGGATCTTTAAGTGCTTCTTCCAATGGTTTGAACTTCAACACTTTTGGTTGCTTCAACTGAGTGACAATTCCACCCTTCTTATACTCACCATAGTTTGTGGTATCTTCTTCGACACTGAATGAATAAGGTTTTGCATTTATTACTTTTCTTGGCTTCCCGTCATTTAGTTCTGACATCCCGTGAACTTCAGAAAACACAACTAGATCTCCATCTTGAAACTCGAGCCGTTCATCGTCTACACAGGTGACGAGTGGAGGATTATCGTTGCTTATAGATGCAATGATGCCTGTGTATGGGTCATTTCCGTCTACATCAGTAACGGTGAACTTAGGGCCGAAGTCACAAAACACGTTACCAAAGAGACCGCGTACTTCAGATTTAATAAAATGAATTGGAGGCTCGTGTTGATGGCAAAAATTATCAAACTCAATTGCTTTCTCCAAACCAATATCCGTGAATACTACAGCCTGCAAGAAAATTTGTGAAGTTAATATTCAACAAGCAAGCAAACACATAATACAAACGAATTTAAGGAGGAGCTAGTCACATTGGCATGACCGGCTAACACTGCTTGCCCATTTTAAAAATAAAGAAAATAATAATCGGGGTCATTACAATTGAAAACATCTCTTTTTACATTTACGATGTGAATTTGGGAACATAAACTATTAAAAAAGGACATAGGTCGACTTTAGCGACTTTCAACACCTTTGACCTATATAATCTGATTGATCTGTTCCCCATTTAAATACAACTTTTTTAATTGACCTGTTTGAATAAAAACGCAGCCGAAATCAACCAATGCATAACTAACACGGTCAAAATTGCAATCTTAGTGTGACACTAGATTAGAAGAGAAAACGAATGATACATGACTATCAGAGTGAATACACAAGCATATACAGATCATAGCAATAGTAAAATGAAATTCATGCTACAGAGCTTTAATGCATCAACGTTTCCAATCTCGAAAATGAACTTGCTGAAAAGTATAATCTATAAAACTCAAAGAACCTGATGTGTACTCAATCAAGCAAAGCTTATGCTAAGATGAAAGCAAGATCAATATTTGAGCAACTGAAAGTCATAACAATGTACAATGATCTATTGCAAATAGAACTTTTAGCATTTGAGTATAACGGAGATGAAAAAGCTGGTTTTATGCTTGCTAGATGATGTTAAGTTCATTAAAAATAGAAGTTAAAGAATAGAGAAGTGGGATACAGAGCTGATAACAAAGCTGGATATATGCTCACCTTTACAGAGATACTTGTACAGAGAAGAGGGCATTAACAAAAGGTTGGACATTATATCCAAGCTATTCAATCAAATAGCATACAGGATGATGCTCATTGTCAAACTGTTTTGTATTTTTTATAAATCAACAGATTCCAATTTTAGCCTACTGCAGCACAGCTGCAACTAGACTTATCTTAGTTTTCATTGTCAATTCTACACTATATAATATATGGAAATCTTTGTAAATCAAAGTCAAGGAAACAAGTTGTGGGTTTTACACCCTGATATGATCATCGCCAAATGTATCTTTCTAAAAATTTCCAAATGCTCCAGCTCACCTTTACAGAGATACTTGTACAGAGAAGAGGGCATTAACAAAAGGTTGGACATTACATCCAAGCTATTCAATCAAATAGCATACAGGATGATGCTCATTGTCAAACTGTTTTGTATTTTTTATAAATCAACAGATTCCAATTTTAGCCTACTGCAGCACAGCTGGAACTAGACTTATCTTAGTTTTCATTGTCAATTCCACACTATATAATATATGGAAATCTTTGTAAATCAAAGTCAAGGAAACAAGTTGTGGGTTTTACACCCTGATATGATCATCGCCAAATGTATCTTTCTAAAAATTTCCAAATGCACCAAACTAAATATGAGATGTCCAAATTACTTGATGAAAACTGTGTTAGCTTGACTTCTAAAAGGGTTTCATGATGACATCCCTGAGCTCCTATAGCAACAGATGGAGAAACTACCAATTATGTAAAGTAGAGAGAGCAAGGGTTGATACTAAGAGCTTATGATAATGGTATCTTTCAATAACAATACAATGTTGAGAACATCTATCACCCTGATATGATCATCGCCAAATGCATCCTACTAAAAATTTCCAAATGCACCAAACTAAATATGAGATGTCCAAATTACTTGATGAAAACTGTGTTAACTTGACTAAAAGGGTTTCATGATGACATCCCTGAGCTCCTATAGCAACAGATGAAGAAACTACCAATTATGTAAAGTAGAGAGAGCAAGGGTTGATACTAAGAGCTTATGATAATGGTATCTTTCAATAACAATACAATGTTGAGAACATCCATCACCCTAAGCTGCAAAGTTTCATAAATTATCTTTCATGCTGTTTCAATAACAATACCAGTATTGGACACACCCGTCATAGAAACAAGCTAGTAGTTTAGCTCCTAATCAGCCTTGCATACTGAATTATACCCAAAAATGAAAAGATATACAAATTCTAGAAAACAAATTGAAATGCCAAAATAAACCAGGCTAACCTAAAATAAAAGAACAGGAAAAAATAAATAAACCAATAGTGAAGAAAAACATCATCATTTAAAACTCATCAAACATGGCATTTTGGCATCATAAAATGTAAACATGCATAAAAGTATCAACTTTATTAAAACCAGCAAAATAAATACATATACTGATAATACATGCTAATGATTATGGATTACCTGAAACTCAGACAGCTGCACTGTAGTTAATTCAGTTGTTAGAGTAGAGACAGCCACAGCATTGTTCAGTTCTTGCAATTTCTGGATTGAAGCAACAGCTCTGTTCTTTCCCAGGTCATCTTCCGTGAAAATGAAATTGCTCGACAAATCCCACAACTCAACAGTTCCCTCATCATGCAGTGTCACAGACTTGAACCCAGCAAGAATAAGGTTCTTTGCTGCAAAAAGTGCATTGCAATGCATAATTAGCACATGGCATAGATATAAATAAATCTGTAGATCACTTTTTAACAGCAGGAAAATCCTAGATAAGTCGACAAGAAGCATAAATCCCACATTTCTTGATATACTATTGCTAGTAGTCTCAACAAACAACAAACAACTTACAATGATAAACTAAGAGTTCATGCTCTCTTAAAGCCAACAAACAACCAAAGTTCGGGTGTGCATTGTTATTTTGAATACAATATGGGTTTCAATAAACACAGCCCTAAATACAGCATACAAATGTAGATCCAATGAGACTACGAAATGACTATCAAACATCTCAAGCTAAAACATGCCTACACGCCCATGCAAAGAATTACTTCTCTAAAGGTATAATTAAGTATATATTTAACTGGCATACAAGCTAAAAGGCTTCCCGAATATTTTATGCACACACATAAGTATATAACTAATAGAGTGTTTGTTTAAGCTTATATGTGGGCTTAGGAGCTTATTTGATTTCGGCTTATATCTCATAAGCCTCATTTTTCATGCTTATTTTAAGACTTTGGGGCTTATATAAGTTTATCATATAATAATAAACTTATATAAGCCTACAAGTCTCAAAATAAGCCCGGAGTATTTGGGGCTTATGAAATATAAGCCAAAACACAAATAAGCTAATAAGCCACATATAAGCTTAAACAAACACCCCTTAATGTTTGTGTAACCCTATCCTCTGAGGCTCCGATTATATGCAGAAAAATCTTTTAGAAAAAGCGAATTAACAACACAAAAAGGTACAAAATGGCATACATAAAACACAATTTCAACATTTGTATAGCTCAGTGGACTCACCAACTTCAGCACCAAGGCCCTGCATCCCAGAGACTAGAACATTAGATGCAGATAACAGCCTCATAGTTTCCCGACCATAAACTGCAAGTTGTCGACTATGGAGATCCTCATCAATTTCCGATTTGATTAATTCACCACCAGTTGGCAATTTACCATTGGTAGAACCGTTGGAGTTGTTTCCACCTCCCATGGTTTGTACAGTCGAAGAATTCCCTACGCTTGTGCTTGCTGCGGCAGTGGTGGCAGCGGCTGACGAGATCAAGCTGTCAATCTTAGTTCTCTTGATCAATAAATCATCCACTGCTACCTCTCCTCCACCTGATCTCTTTCCAGGAAGCATAAAGTCCGACGGTGAACTGTTTAAAAACCAACTATTAGTCATATGCCAATAAACAAATACAGACAAATATAAAAGCATGGTCGAAAACATATCTATGAACAAAATCAAGCAACTCATAAACTGTTTTGCTTAAAAGCGTTCATAGACAGAATATTGTGCAATTTTATAAACAAAAATAAAGTCACCCATACCCATTAATGCAACATATTTACACATGCATCAATATACAGAGACGCATTTAAGGTCAACAGCATAGACATCAAATTACAAAATATATATAAAAATCTTCCATCCTACTTTGGCACGTTAATCTATAATAAACACAAACATACAAATTAATAGAGAAACAAACTCGAAAACAAATCTATCAACAAAATCAACTAAAGAACAGTTTTGCATGTAATAATCAGCATATACAAAAACCTTGAACAGCTTTATAGAACCTATCAACATAAACAAAAACATGTAAATAAACTGTTTCGCGTAAAATCATCAGCAAAAACAGACACCGTTTTCCTTAATATAATCAACGTAAATAGACACCGTTTTGCTACAAATCATCAGCGTGAATAGACACCTTTTTTCTTAAAATCATCAGCGTAAATAGACACTGTTTAACTTAAAATAATCAGTGCAAATAGACAATTTCGCTTAAAAGCATCAGCATAAATCGAGGACGTTTAACTTGAAATAATCAGTGCAAATAGACAATTTCGCTTAAAAGCATCAGCGTAAATCGAGGACGTTTCACTTAAAATGATCAGTGCAGATACAATTTCGCTCAAAATCATCAGCGTTGATAGACGCCAATTCGCTTAAATAATCAGTACAAATAGACAGTTTAGCATTAAATCACCAGCGTTAATCGTAGCTGTTTCGCTTAACATCAACAGCTTAAAAAGCCGCTGTTCCGCTTAAAATCATCAGCATAAACAGATACCATTAGTCCATTACACTTAAAATATCAGCGTAAAATAGACACCATTTTGCTTGAAATCATCAACCTAACAAATTCACTTATTAGCACCAAACCTAACTAGACGGCGTTTTTTGCTCAACAACCTACCTAACCTAAACAAATTCACATAAATTTTAATTCATACAGTTTCATTTCGACAGAAACAACAAAACTACACAAATTAACAATCAAAATACAGCAAACTGATTACCGAATATACATACATACATCAACCACAATGAACCGCTATAACTCTACTTAGAAACTAACACACAAACATTCAGCGCAAACTATATGCAATTCGCTTATAATAATCAGTGTAAACAGACACCGTTTCAGTTAATCATCAGCGTAAAGCCGTAATATATACGCCGTTCACTTAACAGCCTACCTAACGTACATCTCTACCAAAACTACATAAAGTCACTGATACATCAACATAACTGCATAAAGTAACAATCAAAACATAAAAAGTGATAACCGAATAAACATACGTCATTTCGAAAGAATCGCAGAAATGAATACAAAAAACAGAAGAATAAAAAGTTAGGTTATAAAAAGAGTATACGTAACATATATACAATAAGAAGAAGAATAAAAGAATGCGTATAGAATTAGATAAGAAGGTCGAATACGTAGAGTATATATAAAGTAAATAAGAAGAAGAATATTACTACCGATGAGAAGAAAGGTATTTGGGGCTAGGGTTTGAATGTTAGGGTTTGATGTGAATGTGGAGATGAGTATATGTATGTATGACAATGGTGTGTGAGAGTGGGGAAGCGGTGTCAATTTGTTATGGAGTTTATAATGGGCCGTGAATCAATAGAACTCTATTTGTTTGGATTGGTTTCATATGCTTTCAAATTATTTAATACTTTGTTGCTATTAGTTTTTTTTTTTTTTTTTTTTTTTTTTATTTTATTTAATACAGTATTTTTGATGATTTTTACAAGATTATAAATTTATCTATCTTACAAAGTGTTGTCTGCTAAGTACACATTGGGGTACAACCTCGACTGTCGAACCCAGATTTTACGAAAAGATTCAAG
The DNA here is from genome assembly GCA_030686995.1 of Artemisia argyi. Lineage (NCBI taxonomy): Eukaryota > Viridiplantae > Streptophyta > Magnoliopsida > Asterales > Asteraceae > Artemisia > Artemisia argyi. Next base: position 97,781,458 of record CM060676.1, on the reverse strand, counting down.
CTTCAACCAAACGTCGACCTCGAGGCTTTGCTCAACCTTTCGGTTGTTATCACCTGGAGAAGCTTCTGTTTTGGCTTTAAAAACGTCTTGTTTCTGCTCATAAACTTTCACAATGGGGACCTCATGAAACAATCATGCAATTTTGTGATGCAAATAGCTACAATCGTCTTTTTAAAAGGGTCCATTATTGGGCATTGATAGGGTTTTTAAATTGAACGCTGAAAGACAGCTTATGAAGGTACTCCTAGGTCATTTAGCTTGAAATGTAAGTTATTCAATTCGAATATGATTTGTTAGGTCTCTAACATAGTGAATCATTCACACTAATCTTGATTTATATGGTGTTTAGTTTATAAGAACCTAGAGAGAGAGAGACCTAGTGAGTGAGAGTTTTAGAGAGAGGGAGGAGGATACTATGTGAAACTTCTCTTTGATTCACAAATAAGGGGCTTAGGCGTCTCTTATAGTTACATAGACAATCCTTGATGGGCTTGATGGGTCGAGCTTATAGCATATTGGACCTCATAATCATATAAGGTTACAAGGTTCGATATATATAAATGACCATCACTTCTAATGCTAACAATCTCCTCCTAAAGGGTGGTCATTGATCAAAAACTGTATCTTCGTTTCTTGGCTCTTGAGTCTTCAGTTCTTGATACTTGAGGACGAACCTTGTCTTATAATATACTTGATTTCTTCTTTGTTCCTTTCATGTTTTGTGATCATTGGAGAAATCTCTTTCCTATCTTGCTTTTAATCAATATCTTCAAGTGTTTCTTTTTTCGCCTTCTCCAACATACTCATACCACATGGTCTTTAAACTTTGATCTTTACTTATATATCTTTCATCATTTCTTCTTTTAACTTCATCTTGATTTGTTCTTGACTTTCTTGACTTTGATGTATTTCTTTATGTTAAATTTCTTTGTCTTTAACTTGATGATGATGAGTCATTTAAGTATGAGTATGTGGAGTGAAGATGTTGAGATACTTATGGTGGATCACAAGCAGTTTCCTTCATCGGTACCTACAAAATATAAAGCTTGGTATTCGGTTAGCGTTTGATGAAAAGTCTGCACTTTTCATCGAGTGTGGTAGCTTCTCGTGCTATAGACCCCGATTATATGAATAATCGTTTTCAGTTTTGGATAAGTCCAAATCCTGGCCTAAGTCATCAGGATTCGATTCATGAAGGAATCTCCTTGTTAGGGTTTCAGTCTCGAAGTGTTTGGACATCTTGAACGGGTGCACCATAAGACGTATCAATGCTTTTCGAATCTTTATACTTGCCGTTCCTATATTCGGATGCCCGCAGTAGGCTAACAACGGATAAAAGTGAGTCGCTAGACGATAAGGATTTATTTGATACATTTTAAGGGGTCATTTAGGCCTAAAATCAAGTACATATGATCAAATATTGCCTCAAATCGTTTCTTTTTGCATTTTAGGTAATTGGGACGCGAATTCTGAAATTTGGCGCTTTTTGGATTTGTTTGGACGAAAAAAGTGAAGAAAACAACAAAGTCGCGAAAAACCGTCAGAATTGAAGGCTGACGGCGTCACGTTACACCTTGTGATGCCGTCACTTGATGATTTGGAGCTGGAAGATTTTACACACGTTGTTGAGGCAACATGATCAAGATCTCTTTATGTTTTAATAATGACAAATAAACCATCGAAATACATAAAATAACAAACGTTAGCTCAAAATCGCCGGAGCCAATGTCTGCTCCTGGCGCGCTGCCCGCGCGTCAACACGCGGGTGACGCGCCAGGAGTCTGTATAGTTCCGGGCGAATTTTGAAAGTCGGCTTTCCCCTTACCCGACAAATGTGGATCTTTCAATACAGGTATGAATATGTTATGTGCTTAATTGAGAACACTCGAAACGAGTTTTGAGATTTGAGAAATCCCATTTTTAATACACCCATTTACGGGAAAACGCCAACTCATGTTTTCTAACTATCGCCTCTAGCCAAAGCTTTTCTAAACCTAGGGAGCTTATATATTTCACGTGACATCGTGTTGAAGCATTCATATGCTCATATCCCGTGCTTACGTCTTCTCTAATTACGTAACGGGTTTACTCCCTTATTGGTCAAACTAAGTCAAAGGTCACTTTGCGTAAACGCATCCTTTCCCACTTGGGTTATGCTTTACATCAAGGCAAAGCACTTAACTTGTTTGAACCAAGGTATTAGTTGAGAACGTCGAGTCGTGGAAAGTCACGAGATATGAAACTATGGATTCTCGACGGTGTGTTACTTGAACTTATAAGTAACCTATGATTTTCTCAACTTATAATCTTAATTGTCTAAACCTTTTCTTCTTAATGACAATTAGATTATGCTTTAATTCTCTCTTAATCCCATTTATGCATAAGACAAAACCAATCATATCCAAATCAAATATTCTCTTACATAATCTCTTACACCCTTACATATTCCCTTACACACTACATCCTAACCATCCATTCCCTTACAACACATCCCAACCCTTCATATTCAACACATGCCAATTGTTGGAAACTCTAATATGGCTCCTCTCATCCTAGCCATTGATTTCAAATTACAACACATCACAACCATCCATCCAACCCCTCATCTCTATATCATCACATGGGTTTCATCCTAGCCATTAAATTCAAATCAAACACATCTCAACCATCCATCCAATCCCTCTTCCCTTTACCACCACATGTGATTGATCTTAGCCATTGAATTCAAACAAAAAAAATCCTAACCATTGATCCAACCTTTCCCCCAAGCAAAAGAGGCTCCCTTTCATCTCATCCATCCATCTCAAATGAAACCATCTCAACCCTCCATTTCTCCTTTCCCCCCAAGCAAAACATATTCCTTGGAATATCCTCTTCAACCCTAACCTAGGCATACTTGACCTTAGCCATCCATTTCTAATGAGATCATCTCATCCATCCACATTCTCCACATGCCAAATTGTTTGAAAACCAAGGGAGACTCCCTTTGATCATAGCCATCCAATTCAAACCATTTCATCTCAACCCTCCATCACGTTCTTCCCCCCCCCCCCCCAAGCATTGAAATATTCCTTGTCATATTCTTTCTCTCTTTTCTATGCCATGGGAGGAGATACACTTCTACCCCTTCCAAATTACCAAATCTACATTTTAAACCCTTGGTAATTTGGTTTCTCTTTAAGCACTTCACAAATGATTTTCAAATTGGCTATTTGAGTTGGTAAACCTTAGAATGATTAATGTTAAGGTTTAGTGTGAAGTACAATTGGGGGTTTAGCAAGGATAGGTATTTGTAAGATCCAAACACCCAACACTTGGGAAAAAGTTACAGACGCCTGGCGCGCTGCCCGCGCGTTGACGCGTCGGCCTCGGTAAAATTTCCCAAGTTTGGGTTCTTGGCCTATAAATACCACCCTTGCCTCTTGTATTCCTCACCCCTTGCCATTATTCTTTCTCTCTAGATTATTTCTCTCTAAACACTCTCAAATCTCTCAATCTCTTTATCTCTAATCTTGTGTTCTTGATTTTCACACTAACATCTTTGGAAGAACACATATCTTTGCAAGGGAAGAATCACAAGAACCTAATCCACTCTTGTGATTGTGTCGAGGGTCTTCTTATCTTTACCCTTTCTACTACTATCGAGTCTCTAGGTTAGGTTAGGACTTGATTGAACAAACATTCATTCATTCATTCAATTGTTTGTAAGGGAAGTCTTGTGTCTTGGTGACCAAGCCTAGATCATTGGGGATCTAGTTGGGGTTTGATACTTCCGGGTGGAAGCCTTGGTAGTGATCTTTGTGATCCTTAGGTAAAGTCAAATTGTGAGATTCTTTTGGGTGGTTTCCGAGGGCGGAATACCGTTGGTGAGTAACTCCTTCTTTGTAAGCATCGATATTGGTGAATATCGGTGGAGTGAATTGTAACGGTTTATAGTCCACCGAAAGGATTATACTAGTGAATAGTATCGGAGTCGCGGATTCGCAACTGGACGTATGGATGGTATAAACCCCCCATCCCGAACCAGTATATATCGTTGTGTTCTTTACTTGCTTTATATACTTTGGTTGTGATAGTGGTTGTTGGATTAATTTACAACCACTTGGTGTTTTCTTTTGGCTTAAACTTTTTTTAAACATCTAAAAGGCCTAAGAAACCGTATTCATCCCCCCCCCCCTCTACCGTTCTACAATTGGTATCAGAGCGGTATACTCAAGTTTTTGAGCATTAAAGCCTTCCCGAGAAGTCGTTTTAAGTCAAAAACTTCTTTTCCAAAAATCTAAAATCCTAACTAAGATTTTTGGTAAAGTAGAGTATAGATCCATGGCTCAAGAAAACTATGTTGAGGGGTGTTCTATGCAAAGACCACCTTTGCTATAAACCGATGGGTTTTGCTTTTGGAAAACCCGAATCGAGACCTATGTTAGGTCCAAATATCTTGATTTGAAGGACATCATCCAAAATGGCAACTTTGAGTTTATGGTGAAAGACTCAGAAACAAAGTTGTTAGTGAAAAAGCCACATATGGATCTTAATGATGATGAAAGAAGAAAGCTTGGTAAGAATGATGAAGGCAAGATGTTGATCTATAATGCTCTACCTCGAAGGGAATTCGAGAGGGTTCATGTTTGCAAGACCGCCAAGGAAATTTGGCACTCTCTCATCATCACTCATCAAGGCAACTCTCAAGTAAAGGATTGCAAGATCGATCTACTCATACAACAATATGAGAAGTTCTCGATCTCGGATGAAGAAACCATTGATAATGGTTACACAAGGTTCAACGCTATTATCACCAGCCTCACGGCTCTTGATCCTAGTTTCTATAACAAGAACCATGTGAGAAAGTTTCTTCGAGCACTTCCGGTAAAGTGGAGGCCAAAGGTGACGGCCATAGAAGAAGCCAAGAATTTGGCGGAACTACCTCTTGACGAGCTCATTGGAAATCTCAAAGTCTACGAGATAATTCTTGAGAACGACAAGGCGAGTACCAAAGACAAGAGGGAGAAGGTTAAGTCTTTGGCTCTTAAAGCTAAAGTTACTAGTACTCAAACTAGTAATGATAGTGATGGTCAAGAGGATAGCAATGAAAAAGATGATATGGATGACGAAGAGTATAATCTTATGGCTAAGAACTTTCGGAGGTTCTTTAGGAAAGGTGGTAACATTGGTAGAAGAAATCGGTTTGAAAACCGAGATAATGGTGGAAGGAACAACTTTAGGGGAAACCGAAGTGGTGATAACAACAAGGTTGGTGAAAGCTCGAGACGCACCCAAGGATGCTACAATTGCGAAGAGAAGGGTCATTTCATCAATGAATGCCCTAAGCCTAGGGTGAACAAGGCATTCGTTGGAGGAGCGTGGAGTGATAGTGAAGATGAAGACCAACCAACAAATGACGCTACATGTCTTATGGCTCAAGAAAAATTTGAGGTAACTCTAAACCCTTCCTCTTCTAATAACTCAGATACTATCAATTTGCAAAAGGAGAATGAGGAACTAGTTAAGTTTAATGATAATTTTAGAAAAAACCCTTGATAAAGCTCTCAAAGAAAAACGTCTTCTTGAACTAGAAAATGTTAAATCTAAAGAAAGGATTTGTGAACTTGAAAGTAAAGTGAAAACACTAGAACATTGCAAAGGGATGATTGAACCTTGTAAAAATTGTGAAATACTCACTCTTGAGATTAACTCTTTAAATGAAAAGGTGTTGGAACTTCAAAAAGAATCACTAAGCTTTTCAAAATATAAAAAGAGCACAAATGATTTAGAAGAACTAATAAGTCGACAAAAGGTGTCTCAAGATAAGGGAGTTCTTGGATTTTTTAAACAAGGTACAACCACTCCTATAAGCCTAACAAAACCAATAAAATTTGTAAAGGCTAAAGAAAACGAGGCTCCAAAAATCCCCAAGGCTGACGCGCCGGCTGACGCATCAACGCGCCATCAGCGCGCCAGGCCTCTGAGGAAAATTGGACCTCCATTAAACGATAACATTAAACCAATTACTCCTCAAGCTCCTCTTGCAAGTACTCGAGGTAATCAAGCTCCCATTGCAAGAAGAGAAAATCCAAACCAATTTTCTAACTCAAGCTCTCGCAATGGACTTGGATACTCACAACCTCGAGTAAATCATAGATCATTTTTGCCTACACCTAATATGAGATCTTCTACCTCATACAATCAAAGACCATCTTTTCAAAATAACCAAAGAAGAAATTTCTCTAACTATGGTCAAAGATCTTCTCAATACCAATACAACAATTACCAAAGGAGAGACAACTCCTATTCAAACCAAAACTACTTTAGACCACAAGCATATCATAACTATAGACCAAGTTATCAAACTCAAAATGACTATAAAAACAATCCTTGGTCCGCCTTCTCTAAATTTGGTATTGAGAAATTATGTGTCTTGCTTCAAGACCCAAGAATGTTTAAGTTGGGGACTTTAATTGCTAACCAAAATGGACTCAAGAAAGGGTACCAAAGGCATGAGTTGTACTTTGTTGTAGGTTTGCCTCAAAAGTGATCTACAACCGGATGAATGGGTAGTGGATAGTGGTTGCACTAAACACATGAACGGGAATAGAAGATTGTTCACATCATACACGGCGTATAATGGCAATCAAGTTATTTTTGGATGCAAATTTAACGGCAAAATTGTCGGCAAAGGTAATGTCCTTCATGACTCCATAGAAATCTCCAATGTTGAGCATGTTAGGGGTCTAAGTTTCAATTTGATTAGTGTGAGTCAATTATGTGATGATGATTGTGAGGTCAAATTTACTAAGGTAGATTGCACTATTAGTAAAAATGGTGTTGTGTTAGCAAAAGGTCATAGGAGAAATAATTTATATACATGCAAGTTAGGTGATAACTTTAAGCAACACATATGTCTTACATCCATGATGGACAACTCAACGCTTTGGCATAGGAGGTTAGGTCACACCAATATGAGGTTAGTCCAAAACCTAGCTTCTAACGAACTAGTACAGAATTTACCAAAGTTGAGCTTTGAAAGACATTATTGTGATACATGTCTAGGGAGTCAAGGACAAACCAATAATAGGAATATAAAGGAAGTGACAACTAGTAAAGTTTTAGAATTAATTCATTTGGATTTGTATGGTCCATCTTCGATCCAAAGTTATGGAGGTAACTTCTACACTTTAATGATCATAGATGATTATTCAAATTACACTTGGATATTATTCTTAGAAAACAAGGATGGTGTCTTGAATAAATTCAACATTTTAAGAAAGAAACTTGAAAACCTACTTGATTGTTCAATTGTTTCAATTAAAACAAATCATAGCAGCGAATTTGATAAAATGCAATTTGGAACCTTTTGTGAACAACATGGAATATCTTATAACTTATCGGGCCCGTTCACTTCTCAATCGCATGAGATTGTTGAAAGAACACATCGCAAGTTAAGAAAGATGAGTCGTGCAATGCTTGACGAGCAATCCATTCCACAAAAGTTTTGGTGTCATGCCCTAGATACCGCTTGTCACATCTTTAATAGAGTATACATAAGAAAGGTAATTAATAAAACACCTTATGAAATACTTAGGAATAGAAAACCATCCCTAGAGTATTTTAGAGTATTTAGTTGCAAAGTATTTATACTTAACACCAAAGAATATCTCACCAAATTCGACCCAAAGTCGTATGAAGGTGTGTTCCTAGGATACTCTCAAACTAGTAAAGCATACATAGTGCTTAACAAGGGAACAATGAGGATTAAGGAATCTCTCAATGTAACCTTTGATGAGAGCATGCCCGAGCCTAAATCATCTCCTTCGGTAGAAGATGATGTGATCAACGAACCTTTAGTTCAAGATCAAGAAAGGTCGCCAACATTACAAGTGATGATTCGGATGAAGGCAATCCTAAGGAATTGAGAGAAGCGAGGGGTTATCCTATACAACAAGTCATTGGTGACTTGAATAAAAGGACACTTAGGTCACAAAACAAACAAGTCTAAGTTTTTGGCATGACATTTTTCAAAAGTCCAAATTGCTTTGGGATAGGTTTTGATGCTAAAACATGCATCTTAGGAGAACAATCTTTAGGTGCTATTAGAGCTTATGTGATTAAGGTTTATGTGGAGGCATGGATGGAAGATCTAACAAATGTCTTCCAAGAGGAAAGATATGCATCAATTCATTATTCAAACTATGATTGATAAGTATCCAAGATTCTACATGTCTATACTATGTGCTTGAACAAGATAACTTGACACAAAATTATCTTGATTCATCTTGAAAATTTTGTCTTAGATATGACGTTTCTTCACAACTCACACTTGTGTTCAAGAACTTGTATCCAATTCATCTTGTTCTCCTTATGTGATAAACTACATGTTGCATGCTTAAATTAAATTGAATAATGTTATCTTGTAAGAATTAAATGCTTGTAGTTTCATGCATGGGAAGTGATAGTAACTAACATGTATATCTAGTCCACCCAATCTAAACTTTGTCTATCTAGATCACTCATTGCTCTTTGAATAACTTTTCTCATGATCATGTGATCCATGCACATTTACCTTTCCTATATATTCTCTTCTTCTTGATCTTCACAATTTGTACACCTAATGAGGAATCTTGGTACTAATTGCCTTAATACCCGTTGGATAATAAGTGTCATCACTCATATCTAAATACCACTTTACTATTATTTAAGGATTAGAGACCTTGTCTAGCATTACATCTAAAATCTCAATCTAAGTTAAAAATGAATAACCAACCACTTTCTCCAAACAATGTTCTTGACAATTTCATCCTCCAAAGTAATAACACTAATTCCTTGAGTGGAAACAATAGAAGTGAAGAAATCACTAACAACAATGTTGTCCCTCAAGCTACAACCAAGAATGATGGGATTGGAAACGGGTGGTTTATGCTAAATAATCAACAACAATATCCTAGGATCAACCTTGAGGAACTTTTGCATAATGATGTTTGGAACATTCCATAAAATGTTCAAGCCACATCACCCCTTACTAAGGGAATTGGTGATGAAGAAGTTCGGAAAAAGATAAGGAAGCCCTTAAGCCCAAAACTTCGTGAAGGCAATCATGCAATTTGTTGCAAAAACACAATTGACATGCTTAATGCTATTAAGGATCATAGAGAAGAAACCCGTAAGATTCTCAAATCTCTTCATGACAGTGTTAAAATGCTTCAAGCATTAGCCTCAAACATGACATGCATTGTGCATCAAGATAGGGGTGTTGACACATGTGAGGATAATCTTGTAGATCACAAGAAATAGTCTCTTTATAACATGTATTGTCAAAGTGTGTTTGTTAGATGCATTGTGTGTATTTTGTGTTTCTTTGATCTCTTGGTACTATGATCCAGTTGTAACTTTAACTCTCATGCTTTATCATAATAACAAATGCACTTCTCTCAACCTTGTCATGCTCAACTATTGGTTATTGGAGTCATATGGGACTAATATATATATATATATATATATATATATATATATATATATATATATATATATATATATATATATATATATATATATAACATTGTGGACTAACCCATGTTGCAAGTCTCCAAATGGTAACCTAACCCATTTTGGAACTTTCACATGTGAGGATTTCTCTGTTGGTTGCATGTTGTGATTTCTATGTGTAGTTAGGCCACCGCAAAGGTGAGGCTCTTGACCCATGGATCCCCGCCTTGAAACAAGAGGGAGCATCGATCTAGGGGGAGCTATGTTCAAGGGGGAGCACATTCGGTCCCACCTTTTTGATTCGACAAAAGGGGGAGAAAGAAAGCAAGAAGTGTGAAGACCATTCAAGTAATGTTAAAGGCTTCACCAAATTACAAGGCAAATGTCAAGATACAAGCTACACCAAAGGCGCGCTTTGTCTTCGCTAAGTTTGGTAATTTTATTTGCTTTCAGTTTTTGTTTGTCATCATCAAAAAAGGGGAGATTGTTGAGGCAACATGATCAAGATCTCTTTATGTTTTAATGATGACAAATAAACCATCGAAACACATAAAATAACAAACCTTAGCTCAAAATCGCCGGAGCCAATGTTTGCTCCTGGCGCGCTGCCTGCGCGTCAACGCGCGGGTAACGCGCCAGGAGTATGTATGGTTCCGGGCGAATTTTGAAAGTCGGCTTTCCCCTTACCCGAAAAATGTGAATCTTTCAATACAGGTATGAATATGTTATGTGCTTAATTGAGAACACTCGAAACGAGTTTTGAGATTTGAGAAATCCCATTTTTAATACACCCATTTACGGGAAAACGCCAACTCGTGTTTTCTAACTATCGCCTCTAGCCAAGGCTTTTCTAAACCTAGGGAGCTTATATATTTCACGTGACATCGTGTTGAAGCATTCATATGCTCATATCCCGTGCTTACGTCTCCTCTAATTACGTAACGGGTTTACTCCCTTATTGGTCAAACTAAGTCAAAGGTCACTTTGCGTAAACGCATCCTTTCCCACTTGGGTTATGCTTTACATCAAGGCAAAGCACTTAACTTGTTTGAACCAAGGTATTAGTTGAGAACGTCGAGTCGTGGAAAGTCACGAGATATGAAACTATGGATTCTCGACGGTGTGTTACTTGAACTTATAAGTAACCTATGATTTTCTCAACTTATAATCTTAATTGTCTAAACCTTTTCTTTTTAATGACAATTAGATTATGCCTTAATTCTCTCTTAATCCCATTTATGCATAAGACAAAACCAATCATATCCAAATCAAATATTCTCTTACACCCTTACATATTCCCTTACACACTACATCCTAACCATCCATTCCCTTACAACATATCCCAACCCTTCATATTCAACACATGCCAATTGTTGGAAACCCTAATATGGCTCCTCTCATCCTAACCATTGATTTCAAATTACAACACATCACAACCATCCATCCAACCCCTCATCTCTATATCATCACATGGGTTTCATCCTAGCCATTGAATTCAAATCAAATACATCTCAACCATCCATCCAATCCCTCTTCCCTATACCACCACATGTGATTGATCTTAGCTATTGAATTCAAAACAAAACAATCCTAACCATTGATCCAACCTTTCCCCCTAAGCAAAAGAGGCTCCCTTTGATCTCATCCATCCATCTCAAATGAAACCATCTCAACCCTCCATTTCTCCTTTCCCCCCAAGCAAAGCATATTCCTTGGAATATCCTCTTCAACCCTAACCTAGGCATACTTGATCTTAGCCATCCATTTCTAATGAGATCATCTCATCCATCCACATTCTCCACATGCCAAATTGTTTGAAAACCAAGGGAGACTCCTTTTGATCCTAGCCATCCAATTCAAACCATTTCATCTCAACCCTCCATCACGTTCTTCCCTCCCCCAAGCATTGAAATATTCCTTGTCATATTCTTTCTCTCTTTTCTATGCCATGTGAGGAGATACACTTCTACCCCTTCCAAATTACCCAATCTACATTTTAAACCCTTTGCAATTTGATTTCTCTTTAAGCACTTCACAAATGATTTTCAAATTGGCTATTTGAGTTGGTAAACCTTAGAATGATTAATGTTAATGTTTAGTGTAAAGTACAATTGGGGGTTTAGCAAGGATAGGTATTTGTAAGATCCAAACACCCAACACTTGGGAAAAAGTTACAGACGCCTGGCGCGCTGCCCGCGCGTTGACGCGCGGGTGACGCGCCGGCCTCGGTAAAATTTCCCAAGTTTGGGTTCTTGGCCTATAAATACCACCCTTGCCTCTTGTATTCCTCACCCCTTGCCATTATTCTTTCTCTCTAGATTATTTCTCTCTAAACACTCTCAAATCTCTCAATCTCTTTATCTCTAATCTTGTGTTCTTGATTTTCACACTAACATCTTTGGAAGAACACATATCTTTGCAAGGGAAGAATCACAAGAACCTAATCCACTCTTGTGATTGTGTCGAGGGTCTTCTTATCTTTACCCTTTCTACTACTATCGAGTCTCTAGGTTAGGTTAGGACTTGATTGAACAAACATTCATTCATTCATTCAATTGTTTGTAAGGGAAGTCTTGTGTCTTGGTGACCAAGCCTAGATCATTGGGGATCTAGTTGGGGTTTGATACTTCCGGGTGGAAGTCTTGGTAGTGATCTTTGTGATCCTTAGGTAAAGTCAAATTGTGAGATTCTTTTGGGTGGTTTCCGAGGGCGGAATACCGTTGGTGAGTAACTCCTTCTTTGTGAGCATCGATATTGGTTAATATCGGTGGAGTGAATTGTAACGGTTTGTAGTCCACCGAAAGGATTATACTAGTGAATAGTATCGGAGTCGCGGATTCGCAACTGGACGTACAGATGGTATAAACCCCCCATCCCGAACCAGTATATATCGTTGTGTTCTTTACTTGCTTTATATACTTTGGTTGTGATAGTGGTTGTTGGATTAATTTACAACCACTTGGTGTTTTCTTTTGGCTTAAACTTTTTTTAAACATCTAAAAGGCCTAAGAAACCGTATTTACCCCCCCCCCCCCTCTACGGTTCTACACACGTCGCTTTAGAAAACTTTGGAGGATTATAACTTGACGGCGTCAGGTGCATTTCAAAGAAGGGAGTTATGTTTTAAGTTTGTTAGAGACGGCTCAAAAAGGTTACAAAGGACGGCATCAGCCATAAACTGACGGCGTCAGGGATTAAAGAGTGACGGCGTCAGAGCGGCTACTTGCACGTGACGAAACCCTAAACACGGCGGTATAACAGCGTCAGAACCCATAAGCTGACGTCGTCAGCCATGTAAATCTATATATAGCTTTCTATTTTTATTCATTAAGTGTGACACTTTTGGAGACCAAAACCCTAGACGAATCTTTGATAAGGATTTATTTGATACGCTTTTAGGGGGTCATTTAAGCCCTAAATCGTAAATATATGGTCAAATATTACCTTAAATCACTTCTTTTGTCATTTTAGGTACTTGGGACAAGAATTCTAGAAAATTGACCATTTTGGACGTTTTTGGAGTTAAAAGTGAGGAAAACGACAAAATCAATAAACTATGCTAGAAATTGCACCTGACGACGTCATGCTCTACAAGGTGTCGTCATCACTTGGAGATTCAAGAGGTGGAATTATTTGCATATGACGCGCCAGAAGACTTTTGGTGAATTAACACGTGACGGCGTCACGTGTTATTTTGAGTAGGACGTCACGTATAATGATAACAAGAGACGGCCCAGTGAATTTAAAGAGTGACGACGTCAAGCAGCTTAATTGGGCATCAAGAAACCCTAATTACGGCGAGATGACGGCGTCAGGACTCATAACCTGACGCCGTCACCTGTGTATCTCTATATGTAGTTTTAGATTTTTTGCACAAAAAGAGGTGGAACTTGTGGAACTTTGTAGAGAACTTTAAAAGTCCGAATTTTATAGCACTTTTAGGGTTTTAAACCCTATTTTCTTCCATGTTCAATTGAAAGATAAGTTCTCCTTTAATCATTCAATGTGTCTATGTGTTGTTTGGTTAATCGTTTGTCTTTTCTTTTCATTAACATGTTAGCTTAAATCTCTTAGTGTTTGCTTAGATCTAATGAAACCTAGTTGTTAATTATTGATTGTTGATTTGTTATTGATTGTTTGGTTGATTGACTCACGTTAGGCTTAAGAAAACTGGCTAATCTCCTTTACTACTCGAATATCTTAAGAAACGTAATCGGATGTGTACTACGGTTTTATTGATTGTATTTAATGCATGAGTAGATGTTGATGATTCTATGATAGGACACTAAACATGTCATCATAAGAAGAAATAGATACTCATAGAGTTGGGAAAGGACGTATACGCCCCCACAACCGGTATTAAGGAATACAATCCTTCAACTAAACAATTGTAACAAATCAATAAATCAATAAGAGATAACTAAGGAGTAGTGAAATCTAAGTAAACACACTTGTCTCTCATAAGAAGTCCACCGCATTTACTTTTCTTTTTATTTATTTTATTTTATTTTGTTTAATTAGTAATTTTGGGTTAGTTGACTAGCAACTAATTCCGCCCATTCTTCCAATACCCGAGATTTTATTGCTTTCCATAAAACATAAAAATACAAAAAAGAATCATCCCTCACCTTTAGACCTAGTTAACCTACATCTCAATCCTAACGACATTATTCTCCTAGAGAACGACCAATCCTCTGGACTTACCATATACTACACTATAGCGATCAGGTACACCGCCTAGTGGATTGCAAAATCTCTCAAGATCCCTTGAGAGGTAAAACCTTTTGCATGGTTGCAAAACACGCATCAATCTTACAGTATTTGTAAGGCTTTTACAGCCTTTCATCCATGTTTCATTGAAGTTAAGTATTCCCTTTAATTATTCAATATGTTTATCTGTTGTTCGATTATGTGTTTATCTTCTCTTCTCTTTAACATGCTAGCTTAAATTCCTTTGTGTTTGCTTAGATCTAATGAAACCTAGTTATTGATTATTGATGGATTGTCTATTGTTTAGTTGATTGCTTCACGTTAGGCTAAGAAAATTGGCTTACTTCTTTATGTAACTAGCTTGATGTCTTAGAAAACGTAACCATGCAATATAGGTTTTTCTCGTTGTATTTATTGCATAGATTGATGTTTATGATCTTATGATTGCTTAACTAACTTAAGGTCGTAGGTGAAATTAATATTCATATAGTTGGCAAATGTACCACATCCCCACGACTAGCATTAAGGAATACAACGCTTCAACTAAAATAAACGACGTGACAATTCATCAATTCAATAAAAGATAACTAAGGAGAGTGAAATCTAAGTAAACACGTTTGTCTGACCATAAGAAGTTCACCACATTTACTTTTCTTGTTATTTTAATTTTTGTTTTATAAAAATAGTTTTTGGGTTAGTTGCTTAACAACTAATTCCGCCCCTATTAAAACCGAGATCTTTAATTTGCTTTCTAAAAAAACATAAAAATACAAAAAGAATCATCCCTCACCTTTAGACTTAACTCGACATACACTTCAACCTAACGACATTATTCCCCTAGAGAACGATAAATCCCCCGGATTTACCTATACTACACTACAACGATCAGGTACACTGCCTGTAGGATTGCAAAACTTCTTGAGATCCCTCGAGATGTAAACCCCTTGTGAGGTTGGAATACTACGCATCAAGTTTTTGGCACCGCTGCCGAGGAATTGTTATTGCTTAGGTTTGATTTCTATCTCATTTAGATCAACTCACTAGATTCCTATCAAGTGAGATTTTTATTTTCTTTTTCATAGCTTTCTTTAGTCTATCTTTTCTTTGTGCTTTTGTTTGTAATTCTCCTCATTTGCCATCATGGTGAATGATGGCATCTTCGATCCCATTGCCAGCCACAACAACCGCCACAAGAACCACCAAACCACCAAGACCCACCCGAACAACCTAGAGCCCGCACTTTAGGTGAATACTCCCAACCTAGCCACCAAGGTTATTGAAACACAATTGAGCTCCCCAAAAGAGCCAACGTGTCTCCCTTGCGATCTGACATCATCCGGTCCGTGCAAAGCAGATGTGCATTCCATGGACTTCGTTCCGAAGATCCAAACCAATATCTCAAGAATTTCCTTAAAATCGTTGATTCCATAGACCTTGTTGTTGAAGCTCAAGAGACGAAACACTTACGTCTCTTCCAATTCTCTCTACGTGACCAAGCTAGTCAATGGCTTGAGGGTTTACCCGCAGGATCCATCACCTCTTGGGATGATATCACTTCTCGTTTCCTCGCTCAATTTTTCCCACCAGGAAGAACTACCAAGCTAATGAATGACATCTTGATGTTCCAACAACGTCAAGGTGAAACTCTTTATGAAGCGTGGACTCGTTTTAAGGACTTGCTCCAAAAAGTCCCTCATCATGGCATCGATCTTTGGCTTCAAGTCCAAATCTTTTACAATCTTGTTAATCAATCCATAAGGCAAGAGTCAATGGAAAGGTTTCTACGAATAAATACACAAAGAAAAGATAGACTACGAGAAAGCTAATAAAAAGAAAATAAAAATCTCACTAAAAAGGAATCTAATGAGTAGACCTAATCAAAATAAATTTCAACCTAAACAATAACTATTCCCCGGGCTGCGGCACCAAAAACTTGATGCGTGGGAATTGCACCAGGCTTTACCTCTCGAGGGATCTCGAGAAGCTTACAACCCCACCAGGCAGTGTACCTGATCGTTGTAGTATAGTATAGTGACAAGTACCGGGGGATTGATCGTTCAACTCAGGAATAATGTCGTTAGGATTGAAAATTAATCTAACTAGGTCTAAAGGTGAAGGATGATTCTTTTTGTGTTTTTATATTTTATGAAAAGCAAGTATAATTCTCGGGTATTGGAAGAATGGGCGGAATTAGTTGCTAATCAACTAACCCAAAAGCTACTAATTTAAACTAACAAACAAGAAAAGTAAACTAAGGTTCTACAAGAGATGTGAAGCATGTCTACCCATGATATGTTACTCCTTGCTAGCTATCCAATTCTACCTATTGAATTGTCACATCTTGTTTTAATTGACGGGTTGTATTCCTTAATACCATTCGTGGGGTGGCGTACGTACTTCCCCAACTCTATAAGCTCCTACTTCACTCCTATGTCGAGCCTGCAAGAAGCTCCTAACATGGGATCATTAGAATTCGCTCATGCGTTAAATACAACCATAATAACCTAGTACGCATTGGTTCATATTTCTTAAGACGTTCAAGCATGTTACCCTATGGAAGTCTGCCGGTTTTCTTAAGCCTAACATCGAATACAATCAACCAAACAAGAGACAACAGGAATCAAGAATTATAAACTAAACCAATTAGATCTAACGAAGTGTCACACTCTAACTGATGAAGATAGACATAAACATCAACAAGGAATCAATAAGATCTAATCAATTATAAACAAGTTTCACACAATCATAACTAGTCACAAGGTGAATTAGCAAAACATAAGCAATGAAGAGCAAACAACAATAATAATGAAAGACATAATTGAGATAGAATCATCAAACTAATACAAGATGTTTATGGAGTGATTGAAATCCTCTAAGTTGCTGGAAAAACACCTACCTAAACCCAGGAATCGACCTTAGGGTTTAGGGCTTATAAAAAGTGAAGTTATGATGTTATATTTATAGGTAAGTTTTTTGTCGGCAAGGCATGACGGCGTCAGCTCGTTACACATGACGGTGTCACAACCATTTTTTCACCAAATTGTAGATCTCTTTGTCCTCTTCCCGTGGGCTTTTGAATCACCTAAATCCGAGTTCGTATGCAAAAGTTATGACCAAAACAATATCAGCTACTCCGCGCGCCAGTTTTGACAAGTTAACACGTGACGGCCTTGGGTGACGCCGTCACGTTTCTTCTGGACCGTCACCACTTTTGCTCTTGACGCCGTCATCTAAATACTCTTGACGCCATCAGGTACTGTTCCCAACAAGGAAAATTAAGACTTTGCTGTTTTCTTCACTTTTATGCTCCAAAAACGTCCAAAATGCTTCCTTTTCCAGAATTCACTCCAAAAGTACCTAAAATCACAAAAGGAACGATTTAGGGCATTATTTGATCAAATAAATTCAAATTCGGGCTTAAATGACCCCCTAAAAATGGATCATTTTTCGCCTTATCAACGCCGCATGTTGTAAATGAGATGCGGTGTATTTGGAGTAGAACAAGTTGATTATCTTTCGTTGACCAAAGTTTCATATGTGGCACATGTTATAATTAGATGCGGCGCATTCTTCAAAGTCTGGTAATGGTCTTCGAATTCATCTAAGTATGATGTTGTGGCGTATCTGTTGAGAGTGATACGGCGCATCTCTTAAATTTCAGTAGACTTTTCATATCTTGATCATTTAGCTCTATAATTCGTCTAATATTATTAACTTTCACCAATTGCTTGTTTTTACCCGAGAATCACTAAAGTAAACATTAAGGCACCAATTCTCATACAAAACAATATAAAACAAGTCAATTAAATAGGATAAATGATGCTAATAAAATGTACTTATTTGATCTCATCAGGATGCGACTCTTATTTAGTCATTTAATTTCCCGGTCCATTATCTCAATCGGCTCCTCGATAAAGTTCAACCTTTCATTAAGATGGATTTCTTCCAAAGGAATAGCAAAGGTATCATCAGATAGACACCTTTTCAAGTTGCTGACATGAAAAACGTCATCCACAACGATGAATTCGGATGGCAATTCGAGTTGATATGCTACCGGCCCGACTTTGGCAAGAATCTCAAAAGGTCCAATATAACAAGGGTTCAACTTCCTACGTTTACCACATATGATCACGTGTTTCCATGGCAAGACCTTTATCATCACTTTATCACCCACTTGGAACTCAAGGGGTTTTTGTCTCTTGTCGGCATAACTCTTTTGACGGTCACGAGCTCCTTGTAGTTGGCTCTTGATCTACACAATTTTGTCGGTAGTCTCATGGACTAGGTCTGGTCCGGTAAGCTGGCTTTCTCCGACTTCAGCCTAACATATTGGTGATCTGCACTTACGACCATAAATTGCTTCATAGGGTGCAGCCTTGATGTTGGTGTGATAACTATTATTGTAGTAAAACTTGACTAAAGGTAAATGTCTATCCCAGCCATTCCCGAAATCAATCACACAAGCTCTCAGCATGTCCTCTAGTGTCTTGATGGTCCTTTCACTCTGACCATCAGTCTGAGGGTAGTAAGCTGTACTCATATCGAAGATCTGTTCCCAATGCGACTTGGAGCGACTTCCAAAAGTTTGATGTGAAACGACTGTCTCGATTATAGATGATAGAAATAGGCACTCCATGCCTTGAGACAATTTCCTTCACGTATAGCCGGGCTAGCTTGTCCATGCTATCATTTTCTCTCATAGGAAGGAAATGAGAAGACTTAGTGAGACGGTCCACGATTACCCAAATCGTGCCATAACTGCTCGATGTCTGTGGCATCTTGGTGATGAAATCCATGGTTATGCGCTCCCATTTCAATTTTGGGATCTCAGGTTGTACGAGCAAACCTGACGGTCTCTAGTGTTCAGCCTTGACCTTTGAACACGTTAAACACTTACTGACCAGTATAGCTTTTTTAAGTCTAAGTACATCTTGTCGGATCGTGGATGGATGGAGTATGTGGACTTGTGGGATTCGTGCATGATCAATTCACGAATTCCTCCGTATAATGGGATCCAACTTCTGTCCCCATAACACAAAACTCCATCATATCTCTTTACGAAACCATTCTCACTTTCTGGCATACCATAAATATTCTCACTTGGTCAATTCTCTTCTTTAAATGCGTTGACCTGAGCCTCAAGAATTTTTTGCTAGCAGAGGTGAAATGATGGTCATTCCTAATGATCTAACCGTGAGGGGTTTGATCATCCGCTCTTTTCGGCTAAGGGTGTCGGCTACTACATTTGCCTTGCCTGGATGATAACGGATCTCACAAGCGTAGTCGCTGAGCAATTCCAACCATCGGCGCTGTCTCATGTTCAGCTCCTTCTGGTTAAGGATGTGTTGCAGGCTTTTGTGGTCAGTATACACCACGCAATTTGTATCATAAAGATAATGTCTCCAAATCCTAAGAGCAAACACAATCGATCCTAACTCCAGGTCATGAGTTATGTAGTTCTTCTTGTGGGTTTTTAGTTGTCTAGAGGCATATGCTATCACCTTTTCTCTATTCATTAACATGGCTCCCAAACATTTGTGTGAAGCGTCACAATAAACGACAAAGTCTTCACTACTTTCAGGTAGGGCCAAAATAGGTGCGCTACACAATTTTTCCTTAAGGAGGTGAAAAGCTTCTTCCTCCTCCTCATCTCCTCAATTATACTTTACATTCTTCTGAGTTAATCTAGTTAAAGGCTTCACTATCTTGGAGAAACCTTCGATAAACATTCGGTAATAACTGGTGAGTCCTAAGAACTGGCGTATCTCGGTTGGTGTTGTGGGTGTCGCGATCTTGGCAGGATCCACATGAATGCATTGACTATCGATCACGTGTCCCAGAAACTGCACATTTGATATCCAGAATTCACACTTTGAAAACTTGGCATATAACTCCTCTTTCAACAACAACCCTTAAATTAGCTTAAGATGTTCCTCGCACTCTTTCTCATTTTTAGAGTATATCAAGATGTCGTAAATGAACACAATTACGAATTTATCCAAATATGGCTTACGCACTTGATTCATGAGATCCATGAATACGGCTGGTATGTTGGTTAAGCCGAATGGCATAACTTGGAATTCGTAATGGCCATATAGGGTCCTGAATGTAGTGTTTGGGATATCCTCTTCCTTGACTCGAAGTTGGTGATAACCTGATCTCAGGTCAATCTTGGAGTAAACAGATGAAACTTGAAGTTGATCTAATAAGTCGTGGATTCTTGGGAGTGGGTATCGGTTCTTGATGGTTATCTTATTCAGCTCTCGATAGTCGATACACATTCTGAAGGATCCATCCTTCTTCTTAATAAATAGGACTGCAGTTCCCCAAGTCGAAGAACTCGGTCTGATAAAACCTTTCCCTGATAGTTCAGCCAACTAGTCAGACAACTCTTGTAATTCTGTTGGTGCTAACGGATAGGGCGCTCGCACTACAGGCGTGGCTCCGGGTACCAAATCAATTCAAAATTCGATTTGTCTAGCTGGCGGGAGTCTAGGTAGGTCTTCTGGAAAAACTTCCAGGAAATCCCTCACAATTGGCACGTCCTCCAATCATTTCTCTTCGGGAGTCTTCTCTCTCTTCTCAGTAACGTGAGCTAGAAATAGGTAGCATCCTTTCTCTATATACTTCTACACATTCATAAATGAGATAATATTCAACCTTGATGAGCGTGCATGATCACTTCGATCTCCCTCTATTATTAGAATCTCATTCCCGTAAGGTACTCTGACGATCTTTTCATCACAGATAATGACAGCATGGTACTTCGAAAGCTAATCCATCCCTATGATGATGTCAAAACTACCTAGCTCCACTGGCATTAGATCGATGTTGAATGGGTGGTTTAACAAGTTTAGAGTGCAACCTCTTATGATGGTATCTACTCTTTTTAGATTTCCATTGGCTAACTCTACGTCAAAAACGTTGTCTAAGGTTGTTGGGGCAATATCAATTATGGAGCTAAAAACAGTCAACACAAAACTCCTATATGCTCTCGTATCAAATAAGATTGATGCATAACGATTATTTAAAAGGAACGTACCCGTCACAACGTTCGGGTCGTCCTGGGCTTCCCTTCTGCCTACATCATAAACTCTCCCACGGGCTCCTCTTCCATTGACCTGGTTTCCATTGTTATCTGCTGCCCCCTGGTTACCATAACCACCACCATTTCCCTGATTCTTGGGCTTCTTGCACTCATTACGGTAGTGATCTGATTGTACAATAAATTGTACCACCAGGCCTTGCGATGATGATCGAAGGAAACGGGGGTTGTGAGGATGCGCCAAGCTTGTTGTCAACATGAAATAACAAATACAAATACACTACGTTAAGTGATTGCGCAGGGGGTTGGCCTTGCGAATCATTTCCGGCGTATGAATAAGTATATGTAATGGCAAATAAGTATGTTTGAGAGGATATATGTTTGTTTAGTGAACATACCATACTCAATGACTCGTCCAAGCTATTTATAGGAGAGGAAAATAGGCCTTGGAGAGTTCCATGCTCTATTTGTGGGAATCAAGGAGGTATTCCTTGATTTAAAGTGATTGCTTGGGCTTAGGTGAGTATCAAGGGGATGATAGCTAAAGTTTAGGGCGTACATGAGGGAGTCCCATGATTTTAGCCTTGGCCATGAATCTCTTTCTTGGCGGGAAAGCTCAAGGAAGATGTCGAAGGCCTTCTTCTTCCCATACCTTCATTGTCTTTATCTCGAAGGACTTGTGCTTTCGGTTGGCGAATTCCCAAATAGTAACCATGCCTCGGAGGAATGGTTTGACGCCAATGAAGGTATATATTGGGAGGTTGTATTGGACCTTCGAAATGTGCAGGCTCGAAGGGGTGTTCTTCGACCTATTCGGAGGGTACATCATCAAGCCCCCCAGTCGAAAGTGATAGACATGCAGAAGGGTGTATTGCTTTCGACTCCATCTAATCCGTGTGCTATCTCTACTTTTGCTGTAAGAGAAAGGAAATTATTGAAACTGATCATGCATTAAATGCGTGTCGTGATTAGTTGCTTAGAATAGCACATATAACGGCTTGATTCTCGGAACTTGTCCTATTTGATTTTGAATTTAAATTTGAATACCCGAACGGTTAACGTAGGTTGGTAATTTCGTGTATATAACTGCTACTCTTCTCAAAATCACGTCTTAAAATAATTATTACCCTAATTTTCTGTCTTCTACTTTACTGTCTAGAGCAATAAGGTACTGTTTTTTCCTTCTTGTTCCTTTATTCGTATTTCTACCATTTGCCAGGCATGGATGCAAAATGTTTTATTAGGCAACAAATATGCACCCTTTCTGCCGAAGGTCTACAAGATTTCCTTGATCGATATCCTATTCCTGAAAACTTTAACGTCAAACTCCCCACCAATACTCAAAATATTTACAATGCTCCCGAGGGTTACGTAGGGTTGTATACTCATGCTTTTTCCTTTTCTAACTTAAGAATACCGCTCCACCCTCTATTTTGCGAATTGCTTCAATACTATAAGGTTCATATTTCAAGATTTAACCCTTTTGGGTTGGCCAAATTGACCACTTATATTGTAATGTGTAAATCATATGGGTATGAGCCTACTCTTAACATGCTTAGGGGTTTTCTGAATCTTTACCCAGGTGGGGATTGGCTTACATTAGCTAAAAGGGGTGAGTCTGATGTTCCTGAATTGGTGTTAAAACCGTTTACTAATATAAGGGAGTGGAAAGGGAAATTTTTCTATATCCAAAATACTATAGTACCTTCTCTATACCATGCGTTTTTGAATGAGGAGTTTAAACATGACAAGAAGCACTTCAACAATCATCTTCCCTACCAAGTGTGGAGGGATCCTTTGTACCAGTGTCTTGCTCGCCATCCGGTGAAGGTGCAACCCCTAAGCCACTATTGTATATGGCCGGTATTGTGGATCATTGGGAGGGGTCTCCGTTAATGCCTGAAATTATGCATGCTGGACAAAGTATGTATATCTTATTTGATTATGATAGGTGACTTATCTACTGATATTCATTTATTTCCTTTCTGTTGTGCAGGGATGGCTTTTTGAAACTTCATCGTTGCTGGGTCTAGTAGGGATGTTAGTTTTGTGCCAAAGAAGCTAGAGCAAGGTAGCTTCGAGGTTGGTTCTCCTTCCACGTCTGTGAACAACAATGATGTGGATGCCATGTCTATCATACCACTCGCCATGGTGGAACCCTGTGAGCAGACTAGGACGGAGAGAGATGTCCGAGTTTTTGAAAATGTCGCTGATTCTGCCAATCCTCCCTCCGAAGGTGATGAGCTTATAATCATAGGGTCCTCTGGTATTGCGGACAGGGTTCGTAGCATGAAAGGAACCGCTGCGAGGGTTGCGAAGTTTCCTCCTAAAAGGAAAGGTGTTGCCCCTATTCCTCCTTCAATGGTGGTTAAACAAAAGGCTACTTAGGGTAAGCCTGTTTATGTGATCCCTGATGATGATATTCATGGTAAGTGACGTTCTTTTCCTCTCCTTCCCCCTTTCTCACGTTTCTTTTGTTGATAGATTTCCTTTATTTTTCAGGTCTCCTGAATACAAAGGAATTGCCTAATTCTCTAGCTTTTCATTCGTTGATTGAGCAAGTGACCCCTTCTAGTTGGAGGGGGTCTTTGACAACATGTCCCTTGAGGAGCTCTGTGATCTTCATGACAAAAGCTACATGAGGCAAGTAGTGATGGATAATCATCTGAATACTCGTACTCGGGATTTGGTTCGTACTGTGAAGGATGTTAGCGAAAAGATAAATGATATCTTGGCTAAAGAGAAGACTAGGGATCTTGAGTATATTCAGTTGGAGCTCAAGTGCAAAGAGGTTATGGGGGATATTGAGAAGAATCCATTCGTCTAAGATCTTCGGGCCAAAGTCCAAAGCTTTGAAGATCAGCTCAAGGATAGTTAGTCAGAGTGTTATAGGTTAAGACTTGAGGAAGCGAAGTTGGTAGGTTACCGGAACACTGTCGTAGCCCTTGAATCCAAATGTTCAGGTTTAGAGGTCGAGTAGTTTAGGCTCGCAGATCAAAATACCAAGCTGCGAGAGGAGATAAGTACTTTAAACCTTCGTTGTAAAAATTTGCAAGGGAGAGAACCGATGTGGTGTCCAAAGTTGTTCCTTATTTTGCTATGGAACTATATCATAGTGACGAGGTACGGGTGGTGGTTGGTAACCTGGTAGACGTTGCCATATTTCATGGTAAATGTTTGGCTTTGGAGGAAGTTTCCAAGACGGGTGAGCCTGTTGTTTTTTCAGAGGTGGCTTACTATCGACCCTCTGTCGAGAAAGAATATGAAGAGGCTGGGGACATTTATGCCACTGCTGAGTATCCCTTTCTTGCTCAAGTGACGAAGGATCCTTCGGCCTCGTTGGAGGATCTCATGTCTAAAAAGCCTCAGGAAATTCAACCTCCATCCTCTACCAGGAAAACTCATTATGTTCATGTTCTGCAAGCTGAGCCTTCTTCCAAGAATGTTTGAAGGCTACTATGTTAGTGGGTCTGTTATCCCTGGGGTGGTATGTACCCTTTTTAATAATCATGTTTTCTAGGCTTCGAAGACCTTGTCTTGAATGCTTTCTGTTTGTGTCGTAATTGCATTATGTTTTTGTTTGTGGGATATACCTTTTGCTTTTATGCCTTCTCTTACATCTTTCAATGCTTTTTATATTTTACAACCTAAAGCTAGCAAGTGTTTGGTAGCTTTATTATGTGTAAATTCTACACCAAGAATATTGCAATCACTTATTTTTGACTGTTGATAGAGGGTAGCGACCCACTCCATCTTTGTCCTTAAGGTTCGAAAGGCTTTTTGATACCATTAAGACTTTAGGAAAGTTAATGTGAAGTTTTTTGGATGTTTGTTTTTGATTACTTAGACTTTGTTGTTTGTCTAGTAATCATCCCTTCGACATTGAAACTTATAAACGACTTGGCTGAACAAATCTTTGTCATAAAAAATGAAACAAAAGATTTGTGGGAAATACGTTTTATCATTAATTGGGTAGGGAGGATTACATCATTTTAAAAAATTAACACTAAGACACCTACCATTAATGCTTCTTTCCCTTAGTGAGAAGGATGCGATACATTATTCTAAAGCATTGTAAAAAACGGTAAGTTTCATGCATAAAACTTATGGATGCTGGAACTGCTCCATGTCTTGTTAATGATAGCTCCAAACAAGGTTGCAAGCCTGTAGGTGTTGTTTCCGTAGGCTACTGCTATGATGTAGGATCCCTCCCAGGTTGGCTCTGGACATCCCTGCCCTCTCACGTTGCTTGTTTGGAGGACATATTCTCCTGGTCTTAACATTGGGTGTTTAACTCTACTATGGTTGTACCTTTCTATCTTTTGTGCATAGGTGGCATCTTCGATCAAAGATATTCCATTCTTTTTTCCTATTTGATAAAGTTTTCCTCGGGTCTTATGATATCTTTTCGCTCTGCTTCAAATGATATCATGGCCTCCCTACCATATGCTAGCTTGAAAGGAGTTTTTTTATTGATTTGGCCTGAGCTGTGTTCTCTGCGCACATATGATCTGCGGTAACTCTTCCACCCATCTTTGTTGGCTTTGTCTCAGCCTTCGTTCAATCTTTTTGATCACGTTTTTGTTACTGTGTTCCCTCTGCCCATTTTCTTGGGGTTGACATATTGATGTGAAGGACTGCCTGATCTTCATTTTCTTGCAGAAAATTGGGGAGGCTCCCTCAGCAAAATGCTTTCCATTATCTGTAGTGATGTCCTGGGGTATCCCAAATCATCCTATGAGGTGTTCCCATACAAACCTTTCTATGTACTTTCTTGTTACTAATGTTAGAGGCTTGGCTTCGATCCATCTTGTGAGGTGATCAATGGCTACGATCAGATACATAGCTCCTTCGGGGGCATCCAGCGACGGTCATATGACATTGATTTCCCATTTGAAAATGGGTTATGTAATGTTTCTATCAGTAACGTTTTGTGTTAGAGTTTCTCTCTTCTTCATGGTAGTTTGGTAGGCTTCGCATCTTCCGAACATGTTCGCCGCATCGTTGTGTGTTGAAGGCCAATAATATACTGCCCTTATTATTTTTGAGACCATGTGTCGGAGCTTGTGTGTTTACTGCAGGAGATATCGTGTATTTGTTGAATTATGTCGGATGCTTGCTCAGGTCCTACACATCGGAGCCATGGGGAGAGAAAAAACTTTCTGCGCAATCTCTTCCCCATTGATGACGTATAATACCGATAGCCGGCTTACTGGGCCTGGATCGTACTATACACAATTGGGCCCTGGCCTAACGAAACAAGTTGATGACGTATAATACGGATAGCAGGCATATTGGCCTGGACTGTATTATACAATGGGCCTGAACCGCATTACACACAACTGGGCCCCGGCCCAACAAATAAACAGACTGGATATCGCCAAAGCCCAAGCTATGTGCAAGGCACGGCCCAGACTTATAAGGGCGCACACAGATTACCCAAGCGGCGCTTCCGAAGTAAGATTACAGACCGGCCTACGGTCCAGAGGGCGATCTACATCCGCAAACATGATTAAGCTAACGGACCCTTGCCCGACAAGGGTCCCGGTTCGGCCACTACAGCAACATGCGAAATACTAGGAAACCCTAGCATTTTGACCACCTATAAAAGTTAATCTCTGTACACATTCGCGAGGTATGAATTTCTCACACATCTCAGTACACATACATTTCTCTGACAACATGAATACTTACTCTCACGCCAGAGCTTAATCGTGGGGTCTGTCCCCACGGTAAGGCTAACGGTTTACTTTCATTTGTGTAGAGAATCGATCTTTCACTTGGATTAGTGCAGAACTCATCATAACGGACAGTCTATCAAGGGCGGCCCAACGCATAACTAAGCCCAATCCTAACCTACCACACTTTTTGCACTAACAAGTTAGCGCCAAAGGACCGCGTGGTTTAACCGATTTATGTCATCAGTTCATATTCGGTGTTGGCAATGAAACGAAACAAAACGAAACAATTTCGAAAAGAATTCTCTCTCTAACCTCCTAACAAACTTCCCGCCTTACCTCCATTGAAATCACTGTTACATCAAATTACCTACTCAAACTTTATCGTTTTTCATTTCTGAAAACATCAATCAACTCGTCTCTTCATTGCGCATCTAATGATATGAGTTGATTTGATTTTTGATTAGTTTTAAGAAAACCCCCATTTCGAGGAAATTAGGGTTTTTTTGATTTCTTGATTGTTTTGTTTCCTTTAAGAGTCTTTTTTAACATTTCTCTAATAAAAACCAAAAAAATTAGTGTAATACTTCTTGAATTGAAGATTAGTATAAAATTCAAGTATGGAGAATAACATAATATCTTCGCAACGCAATGTTAGGCCTCCTGCCAGGTATGGGGATTCAATTTTGAGTCAGAACAAGAGAAATAGAAACAAGGATAAGGAAAAAGGGGATAATCAGGCAAAAAAGAAGGGTGGTAATGGAGATAATAGGGAAATTGAAGTAGTTAGGAATATGGAGAAGAAAAATAGCTTTGATTGGGATCTGGATGGTGATAGCTTTCCTGATCTGCAAAGTCAGGTAAACAAATCAAAACCTACTGATGATAATCCCAATTGTGATATAGATGTGAATGAGCAATTGAATAGTGATAATTCTGATAGTGGTTCAAGAGTAAAATGTGTTAGTCAAACTACATGTGACAAGAATGGGGAAGCAAGTGATGCTCATGAGGCTGCTAGAAGTGATGTCAATGATAAGAATGAGTGCAAGAATTTGACTAAGACTAATAAGGAAAATACTAGTACTTTGGCAGATATTCTTAAGAAAGATACTCATGATAATACATTGCTAATGGTTCCAACTGAGCTAAATGAAAATGGGGTAGAAATTGCTATATTTGATGAAGAAATTGTGGAATTAGGTAGTGCTAAGTGGAATAAGACTGTATGTGGCTAGTTCTTGGGTTGCATGGTTAGTTTCAACGAGGCTGGATACCATCTAAGGAGAATGTGGAATAAATATGGCCTGGAGGATATGATTGTTAATAACAAAGGAATTTACTTCTTTAAGTTTCAAGATGAACAGGGAATTTTACAGGTTATTAGTAATGGTCCTTGAATGGTTAATAATAAACCATTGTTTGTGAAAGATGGGGGATTGATGTTTGCTTGGATAAGACAGAACCTAGTAAATTGCATGTTTGGGTGAAATTACTAAATGTGCCACTTGAAGCTTGGAGTGTTAAAGGTATAAGTTCTTTAGCAAGCATCTTAGGTAAACCACTCATTATGGATGAGGTGACAACTAATTGTAAGACAGGAATGGGAAGACTAGGATTTGCTAGAGAGTTGATTGAGATAAGTGCTGAGAAGCAGTTCAAAGATGTAGTTGAAATTGCTTATAGGAAAAAGGATGCAAGTACTAGTATGGTCAAATATGTGCAGGTTGAATATGATTGGAAACCTACTAGGTGTAACCATTGTTATGTGTTTGGACATGTTGCTGTGAATTGTAGAATGATTCCTAGAGAAAATGAAAATGAAAAACCTAATAAGGATAATAATGATGGTAATGATGGGTTTCAAAAAGTGACATATAGAAATGGGAAGAATGTGAATTATAATAATAACAACAAAAGAAGTGATCAACATGGTATGAGTGGAAAGCTGTGTTGAGGAAGTGGAAATAGATGATTTATTAAGCTCTGGATTCCAATTTACTTGGACTTAAAGTTTGAGAAATCCCAATTGTGCAACATTAAAGAAATTGGACAGAGTTATGGTTAATGAAGACTTCTTAGACACTTTTAGAAATGCACATAGTGTTTTTCTCCCCTACATTATTTCAGATCACTCACCAGCAGTTCTAATAATACCAAGTGGAGGGGTGAAGAAGAAAAGAGCTTTCAGAATGTCAAATTTTATCACAGAAAAAAAGGAATTTTTACAAATGGTCAAAACTGAATGGGAAAAGAGCATTGCTGGATTTCATATGTACAAGGTTAGTCAAAATATGAAATTGCTCAAACACAAGTTACATAATTTGAGTTGGAAAAATGGAAATGTTCATGAGAGAGTTAGTGCACTAACAGAAAGTATCAAAGAAGCTCAAAAGGAAGTAGATACGAATCCATTCAGTAAGGAAGTGAAAAAGAAAAGTTGTCTTCTATTGCAAGAGTATTGTGAAGCTGTGAAAGATGAGGAAAGTCTACTGTTGCAGAAGGCTAAGATTGAGTGGTTGAAAGAAGGTGATAGAAACACTAAGTTCTTTCACAAAATTATTAAAGACAGACAACATAAGAGCAGAATCATGGAAATATGTGGTGAAAATGGGATGAGATATGAAAAGAGCAAGTTGCTGAGCAATTTTTAGAGCATTTCACTAAGTTTTTGGGTACTAAAGATAATGTTGTTGAGTTCCAGAATAACCAAGTGATCTTCCCTAACAAGTTGTCTAATGAAGAGGCTGAGAGATTGGTGAAATCTGTGAGTGAGAAAGAAATTAAAGTTGCTATGTTTGATATTGAAGATTCAAAGACACCAAGACCAGATGGGTTTACTTCTAAGTTCTTCAAGGTCTCTTGGAGCATTGTTAGGAAAGAAGTTTGTTTAGCAGTATAAGAATTCTTCAATTCAGGGAAATTATTAGGTGAGTACAATGCAACTTTAATCTCTCTTATCCCTAAGATTAAAACCCCTAATAAGGTTTCTGATTTTAGACCTATTGCTTGTTGCAATGTTCTTTACAAATGCATAAGTAAGGTGTTAACTAATAGAATCAAAGAAGTCCTTGGGTACCTAGTAAATGAGAATCAAAGTGCTTTTATTGCTGGTAGATAGATACTATTCTACAAGCACAAGAACTTTTAAGAGGATATAATAGAAAGCAGAAGGTTAAAAAGTGTGCTCTTAAGATTGATTTACAGAAAGCTTATGACACTTTGGATTGGCAGTTTCTTAAAAGTGTATTGGAACAATTTGGTTTTCATAGTAAAATGGTAGGATGTATCATGACTTGTGTAACTACTACCAAGTTTACTTTGAATGTGAATGGTAAGAGGATAGGATATTTTAAGGGAGGTAGAGGCTTAAGACAGGGAGATCCAATATCACCCTACCTTTCACTATGGCTATGGAAGTTTTCAATTTACACTTGAGAAGAAACATTGACAATGCAGAGAATTTTAAGTAAGTCACACACTTGGGGTTTAAATGATTTAATTGTGTTTAGTCATGGTGGTGAGCATCTGTAAAGATTATCGAAGATACATTAGATGAATTCAGTAAGTTCTCTGGGGTAAAAGTTAATATGCAAAAGAGTACTATCTTTTTTGGAGGGTTGTCATTACCAGAACAAAATAGAATAGTACAAATTCACCCTTTCACCATTGGAAAATTGCCAGTTAGATATTTAGGGGTTCCTTTGATTACTAAAAAGCTTGGAGTTAAGGATTGCAAGCCATTGATTGATAGAGTCAGATATAGAGTTCAAGATTGGAGAAACAGAAACTTGACCTATGCAGGTAGGTTACAGTTAATTGCATCAATCTTGTCTTCAATGCAAGTGTACTGGGCATCTGTCTTCATTCTCCCCAAAGTAGTGGTAAAAGAGATTAATAAATTGTTAAAAGGCTTCCTATGGTGTCAAGGGGAATTAACCAAAGGCAAAGCTAAAGTTTCATGGGATAACATTTGCAAACCAAAGGATCAAGGTGGATTAGGAATCAAAAATTTATAGAAATGGAATGAAGTTTTGATAATGAAACACCTCTGGAATGTTGCTGCAAAAAAGGATACATTGTGGGTTAAGTGGATAAGTGTAGAGAAACTGAAAGGAAGAAGTATATGGGAAGTGTCACTTGATAAGAAGAACAGTATTGGATGGAATAATATTCTAAAGCTCAGGGAGAAAATTAGAATGCATGTTGGTTACAAGATTGGTAATGGCAAGTCAGTTTCTGCATGGCATGATAGATGGTGTAATGAGAGTCCTTTGAGTGATTTCATATCTGCCAGGGAGATGTACAATGCAAGACTTAATGGTGACTGCACAGTGGATAAGCTAATTAAAAATGGGGCATGGTGTTGGCCCGTTGGCCCGAAGATTGGTTAAACAAGTTTCCCAAACTCAGTAATATTCAAATCCCTACACTACTTAATGATACCATAGATAAAGTGGAATGTATTACAAACACTGGACAGAGAATAGAGTTTGGAACTAAAGTGGTGTGGAAAGATTTATGTTGTTATGGTAATAAAGTGGTATGGAATGATTTGGTTTGGTTCTCACAGAGTATTCCTAAGCACTCTTTTATACTTTGGATGGCAATTCAAAGTAGGATTTTTGATATAAATAATGCCTAAAAACGTTATTAACATGTATCGATATCTATATGTTTTGATAATCACAAAACGTAAACTCATTAAACTATTAATTATGACGTAAACAAGTACTTAGTCGTAAATATACACTTTAACATCCAAACCACTTAAGGTATGAATAAACAAAGCGTCTAATGTATTCTATGATCAAAAGAACATTTTCTTAATCACTAGATTTTTTATAAAATCTCACAAATATTAGTTAGATAGGTGTAAACACAAGGAATTAGGCTAGTAAGGTGTGTAGGTAGAGAAGTTGTGAAGAGATTGTGGTGTGTAATGAGTATAGGTTTGAAGAAGAAGTTGTGTGAATAAGTAGTGCTAAGTTGTGAAGAAGTTGTGAAAAAGTTGTGAAGAAGTAGTGTAGTGATTAGTGGTGTGAGATTGGTTCTAGCTAGGATTAGAACTCGACATTTAGCTTAGTGTCGTAAATCGGTGTAAGCAAAAGTGTGTAAGGTTTTCTCCGCCATAAGGGAACTTGTTGTCATAGTGAAGAAAACTCTCGAGTTAGGTGCTCGGGGAGTGGAGTAGGGCGAAGAGGTGCTTCGTAGCCGAACCATTATAAATTCTTTGTCTCGCGGTTCGATCTTTCCATCTTTTACTCATTATCTTACTTACATTATTATTGTTTTAGTACTTAGTTATAATTGTTTATATTGTGCAAGACTTGAATTCACATAATATCGAATCTAAACTTTTTAAAGTAAACAAAGTTTTAAAAACAAAGGTTTTCAACATAAATTAAAAAGACGTAAAACTATTCAACCCCCCCCCCCCCTTCTAGTTTTCCACAATTGGTATCAGGAGCCACGTCAAACAAGATTTTTAAAATATATTGTATTTTAAAACTTGAATCGATCTAAGGAATCAGAAAAATATTCAGAAGGGTAATCTATGCAAAGACCACCACTATTTGAAAATGATGGTTTTCTTTATTGGAAAAATAGATTTGAAACTTATGTGAAATCAAAAGATCTTGATCTTTGACATGTTATTACCTTTGGTGATTTTCCCCCTATTCAATATAATTTTGAAACTAAAAAGGATGAAATTGTATCTTTTGAAAAACAAAATGATGATTTGAAAAAGAAACTAGCAAAAAATAATGAGGCTAAAATGGTTATTTATAACGCATTACCACGCAAAGAATATGAAAGAAAAGAAATTTGGGATTCTTTACTAATCACTCACCAAGGTAATACTCAAGTTAAAGATAACAAAATAGATCTTCTTGTTCAACAATATGAACAATTTACGATTCCGGATGAGGAATCAATAGATAATGTTTTTTCTAGGTTTAACACTATCATCACAATTTTAAAAGTACTTGATTAGAATTTTTCTAGTAAGAATTTTGTTAGGAAATTTCTTAGGGCTCTTCATCCGAAATGGCGAGCTAAAGTTACGGCGATTGAAGAATCGAAGAACTTGTTAACTCTTCAACTTGAAGAGTTGATCGGCAACTTGAAAGTCTACGAAGCAATAATAAAGAAAGACTCCGAGATGGACAAAGGAAAAAGAGAGCAAAGCAAGTCAATTGCGTTGAACGCTAGGAAGGAATCTAGTGATGAGGATAGCTCAACCTCCGAAAGTGATGACGAAGAATATGCCTTGCCCGTAAGAGACTTCAAGAAATTCTTCAAAAGACGAGGAAAATTCTTTAGACAACCACATGATAAAAGAAAGGCATTTCAATGAAACAAAGATGACAAAAGTAGCAATAGCGAAAGGAAGTGCTTTAAATGCGGTGATCCAAATCATCTCATCAGAAAATGTCTAATGATGTCAAGAGATCAAAATCAAAAGGCGTTTGTTGGAGGAGCATGGAGTGATAGCGATGAAAATGAGAAAGAAATAACAAAGGACGAAAAATGTCTTATAACCAAGGCATCCAATGACGTACTTTCCAAAACCGAATACTTTAGTGGTGAAAATCAATCATTAGATGAAAAAGACCTAGATAATGAATATATTAGGTTATGCAAATTAGGTCAAAAAGGTTATAGCTAAAAATAAGTCACTAAAATATATTAATAATCTATTAGAAAATGAAGTACTCGAATTAAAAATTAAACTACAACATTTGGAAAAAGGAAAAGAAGTTTTTATAGAATGTAAAACATGCTTAGAGGTCAAAAATGAAAACGAAAAACTTAAAGATAAAATTTTCAAACTTGACAAATTTAAAAATAGTATTAACTCACTTAAGAAAATAATAAATGTTCAAGAAACTTCGGGAGATAAAACCAGTCTAGGATTCACCTCAACTAATGTATCAACTAGTGAAAATAAAAATATAAAGTTTGAATATGAATCTAGTAAACAAAAACCATTAGAGTCAAAACCTAAGTATATACTTATAAAAGATAGAAAAATACCTATTGCGAGTGATGAGGAAGTAAAAAGTTTTTATAAACCATCATTAAAAGCCAAAACCGGATTTTCTAAACCAAAATTAAGATCTAAAACTACACATCCAAATAGACCAAATAATCCTCATCCTCGGTCTAAAACCCCTCAACCTAGAAGAAATCAAGGTAGATAAAACTTTCCTAATAATAGTCACCCAATGTGGAATTATTCACATCAACCAACTTTCAACCCTTGGGGAATACTTCCACCATACATGCAAATGCAAACCATGTTTGGTTCAAACAATTTTGGACAAATGAGACAATGGAGACCAAGTGGCTAAATCGTTACTCATTGAATAATTCGGAAACTCATCTATGGTTGGCTTCTATAAGTCAATTTGACACCTTGAAGTGTTTGAAGAAAATCTACTGAAGACTAAAAGGTACGCTTTCCTTTTAAGATCATTATTATAATATATGCTTAGCTTAATGACTAGTTATTTCATGCCCATTTAGCTCATAATGCCTAGTTATATTTACATACATAATAGCTTATATGAATCTACTTATAACCTAGAATCACTTGTTCTTTTCCCCTTGGCCCTCTTAAGCTATAACGTTCAAAATGGAAATCTTCTATGTCTACTATTAGAAAACTCATGGTGATGAAGTGAAATGAGTTATGTGGATTAATCATTAACATAGAAGTAAGATTAGATTTCTCGCGTTAGAAAACTATGGATGAAACAAGCTCTCGTAGACTATGACATTAAGTTAGATAAGTGTGCGACAGCAAAGGAGCTATAGATGTTAGGTTATAACCCATTCAACACTCTCGCATCAAACGTATATAATTTAGTCATCACTTCCTTATGATCATAGGATATGTGGAAAACTAGAAGGGGGTTGAATAGTTTACCGTTTAAAAACTTTAAACTTGTTGTATCAAATGTCCATTTTTAGCTTGTTCTAATA
The DNA here is from genome assembly GCA_030686995.1 of Artemisia argyi. Classification (NCBI taxonomy): domain Eukaryota; kingdom Viridiplantae; phylum Streptophyta; class Magnoliopsida; order Asterales; family Asteraceae; genus Artemisia; species Artemisia argyi. The sequence goes on along the minus strand of CM060676.1, from coordinate 97,746,556 downwards.
TGAAAGATGTTACTTGTAGTTTATGACTAACATAACTTAAAACATGTTATCACACAAGTACAATCAACAAGTCACAACACAAACAATCACATAATGCAAACATTAAAGTAAAGCAATAAGTAAAAGGAAAGTGCAAACCGAACATGAGGATTTATAGTGGTTCGGTCACGGATCTCCTCTCCGCCCTACTCCACTCCTGGAGTACCCAACTCGAGAGTTACTTCATTAGATCAACAACCTCCCTTCTTGGCAGAGAAAACCTTACAATCGTCGCTTACACTTTATCCAGTACAAAGCTAGATACCGAGTTCTTTTACAAGGTACAACCACTCCTATCGTCGCTTATACAATATTTCCGACACTAAGCTAGATGTCGAGTTCTTTACCAAGGGTACAACCACTCCCGCTATGTTTTGTGGCCCAACATAAAAACCTTGTGTTTTATGGCACAAACACATAAACCATCTAATCTATATTGTGATGATACAATGATGATCCATGACATAAAAGTCTAATGGATATGAATGACTAATCTACATGAACTTCTTGAATAAGAAGTCTTCAATCATTGAGGATGTCAGGTGCCCTTGAATCTTCATACGTTGGAATGCTTTAATGAATGATGACTTCAAGATCTTGTAACCTTCTTGGTGGATCATGAAGTATGATATGCTTACAACAAAGATGAATGTTAGAAGCATTATGATCATTATTGAAAGGGTGACTCATGTGTGTTTCTACATTGTTTGCTACTGATCTAGATATGTGTTTTATGATAGAGAGAATGTATGTTCAAAGTCATCAACCTAATGAGAATACCATGGGCTACTATTTATAGCCAAAGGCTTCAGCAGACCCACGAATCAGGCGGAACCCTTTTGAGGGTTCCGTCCGTTATGCCCGAAGGTTCCGCCGGAACAGACAGACTACTATTTACAATAACTTTCCATATCTAACAATGTCACATCAAGTTACTTCCAGTCAAACACACAATAAATAAAGTTGGAATCCTTCCAAAATGTGTAAGAGGTCTTATGGAAAGTCAAACACTCAACCTTTCCATAAATGCACATGATGTGATGTATATATATTTCTATTTTAAGATTAAGATATATATTAAAGTAAACTTGTATATATTACCTAAGTAATGTTGTTATAGTAAGTTAATGAGTTACTAAAAATGTTTGATTCCTAATGTCATCACATTTTTATCATTTGTAAAACTTACTAATATTACTTTAACATCTAAAGTGGCACTTATTCTATTTGACACCTAAAGTGCACTTTGACACCTAAAATACTTAAAGATCCTAAAAGTATTTTAGTCATTCTAAATGGTTGGTCAAGGGGTTTGATCATAATGCTACATAACAAACATGTACGAACCTGTGTTGTAGCATACGATGACTCGAGACGTTGAGAGGTGTTGAATGTTTGTTGAGACAAAGTATGATTACAAGTAACTTGTACATTTTACGTTATGTATCAAGTTATACGTTTGTCATCAATCAAAACAAGCGAGACTGTATAGGTTAAATATCATAATATTTGCACTAACAGGATATGTAGAAAAGGGTAGTATGTGACAATAGCCATAACCAATTCTCTTGAGCATGAGATCTTTAACAACCAACTTTTAAAGTCTAGGATTAATGGTATTTGTTGTCAAAAATCTAGTATCTTTAAAAATATACAAAAACTTCACATTTTGGAAAAATGATTTTTCAAATGGCTATTCACTTTTCTATTAATGTGTTTTACTATTTCACTTTTCTTCTTAATCTATATCCATAATTATGTTTTGATCAAAGTCAAATATTGAAAAAAAAAACTTTTACTCTTCATTCATAAACATGTTTTGAAGTAAAACCCAATCTATTTTATTCAAATAACTTTCAGATCTACATGAAAACCTACTTTCAAACATTGTTTAATAATGCCAAAAATGTTTCTTTAAATCATGCATGGTGATCTCACATTTGTCATCTATATTTATGTACATGACATTTATAAGTGAATTAAATCAAATCAAGAGGACCATGGTTTGTCTATTAAGATTTTGTTTGTAACAAGTCTTGAAGTCCATGCTATCATAACTCCCCACTTATTGCACATAGGCACACATTAGGATTAATCAACAAGTTCATTAATCTTCCTAGTCATATAGTTAAGAAAATACTTGGTGTTGTTTGTTGTTTTCTAGCCCATATTTATTACTTGCTTAATGAGTAGATTGCATGCTAGATAAATTTGCTTATTTGCTCCATGTGTTTAATGAACATGCTTTGCATACACAATTATTACATGCTTAATTGCCTCAAAGAGTTGGACTTGCTTGAAACTAAACCTAAAAACACAACCCTTTCTACAATTTTCCGCCAAAAACCCATTTCTGGTAATCTGAGAACCACCAGATGGGCAGCCCCCTTAATTTATAAGGAGGCCCCCTTAATATTTAAGGGGACCGGCTCCTATTTAAAGGGACCGGCCATCTGATGGTCGAAGGTGGTGTTTCCTTTTCTACTTTTTAGCCCATTTCACCCTACACTTCACAAAATTCACAAACATATCCTATTCCAATGCATCCAACAAACTTTATCCATTCCTTAATCCCACCAATCCTACACTATAAACACTCCCATTCCTCATAATCTCCACTCATTTTGTGACAACTGGAAATTTAGGGAGACATTTTAAAACCCGCATTACGTTAAAGTTTGATGATAACTAAATATTTGGAATTTTATTTGCGACGAATTTGTAAAAATTAAACCGATGTTTTATATTTTGAAGTTTATGAGATATTGAATTCGAGTTACTTACTTATTATGAGATATTTATGTTGAGATTTATTGATTGAGACGTTTCGTGGCACTACGTGGACTCCGGCACTAGGATAACCTAACCAATTTAAAATTTTGAATAACGACCGTGTTATAAATTTTTGCGAACATATGTATGATCAAATCTCGTGAAAAGACGGTTTTGAAAATAATGATGCGTGAGTTAACACGTATTGATAAATTTTGAGATATGAAAACGAGCTCGGTTTGAGAATGTCGGGATACTTTGAAAAGTTTACGGTTATGGTCCTTGCGTTTTACACATTAGCCGCCCCTCCCATTTCTTATTATTACTATTATTATTTTTATTTTATGAAAAGGAGTAAATATAAACTTGGTCTTTGTGATGCTGGAAAACACAAACACAAACAAACACCCATTTCCCTAGTCTCTCTCTCTCTCTCCCCAACACAAATATCATCATCATCATCATCATCATCTAACCCTAGCCGCCGACACCATAGCCGGCCGCCACCACCACACCGCCCCTCACACAACTTCACCGCCACCACCAATCGACTCACCATCATCCCCTCTCTCTTATTTGGTACTACACGCGCCCAAGAAGGAACCCCACCTCCACGTTGTTTTGTCTCCGCCACTTGTACGTCACCACCACCACCATTTTCTCAATAGTTTGAAGGTTTTGAAGGTGAGAACGCGTGGGGTTTGGCTAAACCGAGTCAAACTCGGTTTGTATTTTGGTTTTGGGAGTTAATCTAAAAGAGTTAAAAAGAGTTTTGATAAGAAAATGTTTTGGTATCCGGGTTGGGTCGATTTGAGGTCGGAATTGTGTTTGGATTCGATTTGGTTAAGGTGTTGGGATTGGATTGAAGCTCGGTTGAGTCTAACCGAGGCCACTTGAGGTCTCGGGGTCACGTTTGTGGTTATTTGGCTCGTTATGAGCAAGACCGTGACCCCTTGGGTCCGGTCGTATATAGTTGTGGCCTTGTGGTATGTCTTGACCACTAAGGTCCGTTTGGTTCGAGCTCGGATTGAGCTAGCCGAGACCTTAGAGGTCTAGGGTGGGACACACGTGACTCGTGGTGAAACCTTGACTCGGGTTCGACTTGGTAAGTCGACCCGGATTGCGTGATATACTTGGTGGTCATATTTGGTTTCCTGATGTTCTTCTTGTTATTATTATTGTTATTTGTTGTTGTTATCATGATTATTTTTGTTGTTGGCCGAATACCATTGATGGGTCGAGACCCTTTGGTCTTGGCAATGGGACATATTGTTAATTGTGAAGTGTTGACGATAATGTGGATAGACGGGGACCGATTGTGTGACGGTTATTAGATTGACGAAGATAGGTTAGAAAGGTGCCGTAGTCGGACCTTATTGTTGTAGCATGTGAAATGGGACATATGACGGAGTTGTGGTTTGGACGGTTCTACTTTGGACTTATGGTTGTGTGAGTCGGAGTCACGTTGACTTTCTAGTCAATGATTGATTTCGACAAAACGCCTTAGCACTTGAATTTGGACCATGAGCCGAGAGTGATGACTCGGACATGTGACTCATCTTTTATAACTCGATATTAATTATAATTAAACTTAATAATAAAAACTCGTAATACTTATATTAATAATATAAATATTTATATAAATATAAAAATATGAAAACGTATATATATATTTATACAAGTGCGTATATTAAAAATAAAGTGATCACGAGTAATAAAATAATAATATAACGATATATATTATACTATGAGAATAGTATAATAAATGTCGGGAATGTTATTATAAACAAACTATTATAAATGATGATATAATTATAACATGGAATGCTCTACAAAACGAAATGTCTTTTTGGAAAATAAAACGGGAAACTTACGAGTTATACGAGACCGAGGGCACTTGAGTCTAAGTGAGCCATATTATTTATTTAATAACTTTTGTGCTTGTCACGGATGTGTGACGTTAATATATTCATTTCATATAACTACGTAACTTATTTGATCGATGGATTAAATAGGACCTACATGGTTATATAAAAAGGGTATATTAATGGGTATTGTATCCTATGACGCCCATACGTTGTGGTAAGAGTGCGAGATAATGAGTTACTAAATATCTCGTGAGGTTTACCAAATTGACTACTTTGGTAAGTTTAACGATATATTCAGGAAACTTATTAACTTAAATACTTACCATATAGTATTCTACGTGCTATGTGACTTAGGTTTTGGGTATGATCTTGGAATAATATATTAGGTAAATAATTATGGAGGATTACCAAGTCGATGGATTTGATAAACTTCGATGATTTATTTAATAATATATTGGGCCAATATTATACCTGTAGAGCGTTTTATTATTTCTTTCGATATGTCTTCTTGGTTTGAGTTGTGTCGACCTTCCACCCGCATGGATACCAAACGCCAAACTAATACGAGAATAATATGAGAAATGGACTTTTGGAAAGTAAAAAGGAATATGTTCGGGATTGGGAATATTTGATTTTGAGGAAATGTTTCTGAAAAGAACTTATATTGTTAGGAAGTGCCGAGTCCGTAGTTGTCATCTTTTGAGTTGTCATACATCTTGATTCTACCGGTTTCTTTGTGCTGATATCTGGACTTGAGGTGAGTCATAGCCCCACTTTTACTTTTGAACTTTGTTTTCAATACTTGGAGTGAGAAATATGCAAATTGTTTTATGTGGACTATTATCGTTGTTTATTTAAAACTTGCTATGCTTATAGAATGAAACGTGGGAACCGCATCAGGCTTTACCTCTCGAGGGATCTCGAGAAGCTTACAACCCCCACTAGGCAGTGTACCTGATCGTTGTAGTATAGTATAGTGACAAATACCGGGGGATTGATCGTTCAACTCAGGAATAGTGTCGCTAGGATTAGAAAGCCTAAAAACTAGGTCTAGAGGTGAGGGATGATTCTTTTTGTATTTTTTATGTTTTATGAAAGCAAGTAAAATCTTGGTTTTTGGAAGAGTGTGCGGTGTTGATATAAATAATGTTTAAAAACGTTATTAATATTTCTCAATAAATCTTTGTTTTGATAATCACAAAACTCAAATCAAATTAAGTCAAGATTAAGACGTAAACAAGTATTTAGTAACAAATATTTACATCTATATTTAATATCACTTAAGGTATGCATAAACTAAGCATCTTATGCATTACATGATCAAAGGAAACCTTGTCTTAAGACATAACATTTTATAAAATGATATTAACATTTTATATATATTTGTAAATCATTTTTGGTATTGTTATATTAAACCACAAAGATATGATTTCAAATTTCCAACCAAAAAGGGCAAATTTTATCCAGAAAAACTTTTCCAACGTTCAGTAGGGCGGCCCCCTTAATCATTAAGGGGACCGCCCACTAATTAAGGGGACCGGCACGCTCCAGAACAGTATTTTCTGGCCCTTTAAATACTGGATCATTCTACATATTTTTCTCACCTTTTTGCACTAAAAACTTTCTGATCCAACCTCCATTTCTATATCAAAAATCCTTTGATCATATAATTCATAAGTCTTTTTTTCCAAGTGATCCAAAGCTTCATCCACTCAAGTGCAAGAAGAAGAACACTCCTCTACATCCATTTAATTGTAGTAGTGTTGTGATTAGCTATTTTCATATTGTAGTAGTGTTAGATATTTGTAAAAGTGTTGTGAGAATTTGTTGATTGTAGAAACTAGGTGTGTTGTAAAGTAGTGTAGTAGTTGTGATTTAGTTGTGCATAGAAGAAGGTGTGAAGTTGACAAGGTGTGAAGAAGGTGTGAAGTCTTGAAGAAGTTGTGAAGGTGTGAAGAAGGTGTGAAGTCTTGAAAAAGTTGTGAAGGTGTGAAGAAGGTGTGAAGTCTTGAAGAAGTTGTGAGATTGGTTCTAGCTATGATTAGAACTCGACATTTAGCTTAGTGTCGTTAACTCGTGTAAGCCAAGGTGTGTAAGGTTTCTCCACCATAAGGAGTTTGTTGACATAGTGAAGAAAACTCTCGAGTGTGGTACTCGGGGAGTGGAGTAGGGCAAGGAAGGTGTCCTTGTAGCCGAACCACTATAAATTCGCGTGTTGTGGTTTGATCTTTCTAACTCTATCTTTTCCTCATTCTATTTCAATACTTTCATTATTAGATTAGACTTGCTTATATTGGTTGTTACTTGAACTCACTTGAGATCGAATCGAAAGTTTTTATAAGCTACAAAATATTTTGGTAATAAATTTAAAAGGACGTAAAACTATTCAACCCCCCTTCTAGTTTTCCACAATTGGTATCAGGAGCCACGTCTATCATTAAAATATATTGTATTTTAAAACTTGTAACGATCTATGGAATCTGAAAAATATTTAGAAGGGCAATCTATGCAAAGACCACCACTATTTGAAAGTGATGGATTTTTATATTGGAAAAATCGATTCGAAACTTATGTGAAGTCAAAAGATCTAGATCTTTGGCATGTTATTGCTAATGGTGATTTTTTACCTATTCAAAATAACCCCGAAACAAAGAAAGATGAAATCGTACATTTTGAAAAACAAAATGATGATTTAAAATGAAAACTTGCTAAAAATAATGAAGCAAAAATGGTTATTTATAATGCGCTGTCACGTAAAGAGTACGAAAGGATCTTTATGTGTGAAACCGCAAAAGAAATTTGGAACTCTTTACTAATAACTCACCAAGGTAATAGTCAAGTCAAAGATAATAAGATAGATCTACTTGTTCAACAATATGAGCAATTCACGATTCCGAAAGAGGAATCAATTGATAATGCTTTTGCTAGATTTAACACTATCATCACAAGTTTAAAAGCACTTGATGAGAATTTTTCTAGTAAGAATTTTGTTAGGAAGTTTCTTAGGGCTCTTCACCCAAAATGGCGAGCTAAAGTGACGGCTATTGAAGAATCAAAGAATTTGTCAACATTGAAACTTGATGAATTAATTGGAAATTTAAAAGTCTACGAAGCAATTATAAAGAAGGATTCCGAAATGGTCAAAGGAAAACGAGAGCAAAGCAAGTCAATCGCCTTGAAAGCTAGAAAGGAATCTAGTATCGAAGATAGCTCATCTTCCGAAAGTGATGACGAAGAATACGCCATGGCCGTAAGAGATTTCAAGAAATTCTTCAAAAGGCGAGGAAGATTCGTAAGACAACCACATGATGAAAAGAAAACATTTCAAAAGTATAAGGATGACAAGAACAACAAGAATGAAAGGAAATGTTTCAAGTGTGGTGATCCAATCACCTTATTGGAAAATGTCCAATGATGACAAGAGATCAAAATCAAAGAGCATTTGTTGGAGGAGCTTGGAGTGATAGCGATGAAGATGAGAATGAAACGACAAAGGAAGAGAAGTGTCTTATGGCGAATACATCAAATGAGGTACGTTCTGAAACCGAATATTTTAGTGATGAAAGTTTATCATTAGATGAAAAAGACCTAGATAATGAATATAATAGACTATGCAAATTAGGACAACTAGTAATGGCCAAAAACAAATCACTAAAATACATAAATAATCAATTGGAAAATGAAGTACTAGAACTAAAAATTAAAATACATCAACTTGAAAAAGGTAAAGAAATTTTTGAAGAATGTAAATCATGTCGAGAGATTAAAGGTGAAAACGAAATACTCAGGGAAGAAATTCGCAAACTTGATAAATTTGAAAATCGTAGTCACTCACTTAGTTAAATAATAAGCATTCAAAGAGTATCCGGAGATAAAACCGGTTTAGGATTTAACTCAAACGAAGCTTCAACAAGCGAGATTAAAAATGTCAAATTCGAAAATGAACTTAATGAACAAAAACCTCTAAAATCTAATCCTAAGTATATACTTATTAATGATAGAAAAATACCTCTTGCCAACAATGAAGAAGTTAAAGCTTTTTATAAACCGTCTTTAAAAACCGAAGTAGGATCTTCTAAACCTAAGACAAGATCTAAAACTCCACCACCTAGAAAACCAAATAACCCTCATCCTAGGTCTAAAACACCTCAACCAAGAAGAAACCAAAATAGGCAAAACTACAATAACAATAGTAATCAAATGTGGAACTATCAACAAAGCTACAATCCTTGGGGTATATTACCACCTTTCATGCATCCTAGTCAAATGTTAAACATGTTTGGACCAAACAACTTTGGACCAAAGAGGCAATGGGGACCGAATAGCTAGTTGAACATTCCTTGAGGCAATCTTGAAGTTTTCTCACCATAGACCTTTTCAAAGTCTATATGTCATCTTGAAGATTTTGAAGATTTTTGTTGAAGACCGCCGGGTACGCCATTCTTTCACAACTCATTGCCATGCTTAGTTAAATATGCTTTGGTTGATTACGTTGTTTGTATTGATATAGCTTACTATCTTTCTCTCTTTGTTTGATCTTATATATATACATATATTCTCATACTTATTATATATATATATATATATATATATATATATATATATATATATATATATATATATATATATATATATATATATATATATAACCTAGATACGTCATTAGTTGACTTTCTAGAACTCCAGGAAATTGTTCGTTATCGAACCCTTTCCTTCCCCCTCGTGTTACTTTTGATCTTTTACGTTCAACATGAAATTCTATTATGTCCACTTTTAGAAGACTCATGATGATGAAGGGATATGAGTCAAGTGGACTATTATCATGTAAGAACGCCTTCGCACGTGAACACTATGGATGAAACAAACTCCTTTTACCGACTATATTCTATCTCCGTTATCATCTCTCAAACCTCACCTATCAACCCATCATTCACTCACATTTATACTTATACATATATACATATATACATATATACACATATTCACATATTCCCGAACACACCTCAAATCCCTCATCAGCTTAACACTTTGATCATTTTATCCAAAATTGTCAAAGGAACATTTTAATTATCGAAACGGTAATTAAAAATTGTTAAGTATTTTATCATCGTGCCAATAAACGCTTACGTATTTTTGATATATTATAAATCTAATTATATACATATAAATATATTTGTTCCAGAAGCTAATACCGCGAAAATTCAAAAATTCAAAGGGCGGCCCCCTTAATAATTAAGGGGACCGGCTTGTTATCGAGGGCGGTCCCCTTAATGTTTAAGGGAGCCGGCCATCTGATACTTTCAAATCCGTTTTCCACCTTAAATCTTTTGCCAAACACTCCATTTGTTCATAATTCCCTTCCTCACCTCTGCTGAGTACGAACCAAAACAACCAAAACCATCAAAATCCTTCACCAAATCACCAATCCGGGGTTGTTTCGCAAGGGGCAAACGCTAACCAAACGTATAACAACATCTTTTGTAAGTTTTCCAACATACATTTCATCACATTTCATTCAATTTGGTGTCTAATCAATAATTAGGTATTTTATTAAAATTTATTTTAATTCGAATTTTAGTGAAATAGAAGCTAGGAATTGAACAACCAAATGCTTCCCATAGGATTAGAATGATGTATTGCAACTCAAACTTAGTATAACACATCAATTTGTCAAAATCTTTAATCGCCCATAAACCCTTGTTGAATTTCATTTTTCAAAAGGCACATTGCTGATATAACTCTTAAAAACTAGTTAAAACTTACTACATTATATTAGTTCAATGTTGTAAACAATCAAAACACACTTCTCAATTCATTATAAAATGGTTCATGAAGACAACATGGGCGTTTGGTTCATGAATAAATTATAACTATATGTAGTTATTTAAAACTTAAAATTAGCTCATAAAATTTGTTAAAACTATTAGAGTCAATAGATGTCATCAAGATATATAATCAATATATATATTGATGTTTTAGGTTATTTTAATCTAGTTAAGGGAGCGTTTGGCTTATCTTGAAAAAGATATTTTGAAAACCAAAATTCATATTTTAACCTTTTTAAATATGTTTATGCTGAGTCAAACTCTTATGAAAAGGCAATATATATAATCTAATATATATCTAGCCTTACTTCGAAATGAATTATGATATCATACTCTTTGACATCATATATTCTAAATGAGTTTAAAATCAAAATACAAGGAACATTGTGAAACTACTTCATAGAATATTTTTTTTGGTCGAAGTAGAATTTCGTTCCACATATATTGCATACAATTATATATATATATATATATATATATATATATATATATATATATATATATATATATATATATATAATATATGCATGATAGTTGTTTTTATCTTAATTTTATTTTTGTTGTTATATTGTTCAGGTGAAAATGCCTAAGACCACGGTTGGTGATGTCTCCAAAACCAAATAATACATTCCAAATGTTTCCTCTATTCCCGGCATGTCTCCTTCAGTTGCATGTTTCTATCGTCCCATTGAAAATAGAAACATTCACGAAGGAAGAATTGTCGATCCATCTTTCTATGACTCTGATCAAACCAAACGAATGTTCTTTAATATTCGTTTTGAATGTCTTTACCAAATCAACGAACCAATCATTCCTCGTTTTATCCTCGACTTCTATAGCCAAGTGACGGTGCAAACCGATCCCTATGGTCATCTCCTTATTTCCTTCATGATCCAAAATCAATTCATCACTCTTACTCTTGCTCAATTTGGACAAATTCTTAGAATCCCATACAACGGCCAAGCCGTATTCTCAAATGAATGAGATCTTTCCTCTCTTGAAAGAAATAGTCCTCAGGATGGCCCATACTATTCTGAGATTCCTAGTCCTGAAGACATTCGTCGACTGCTTGAACTAGAACGTCGTACGACTAGTCGAGTAATCAAGTCGAAGAATGTCGATATTCATGCAAATCAAATCCTCCTCAAAGAGCTAAGCCACGATATGAAAAAGTGGGAAGAACTCATACGCGAGAATGCGTTTGGTACTGGTGGTCACCGTGATCATGTCATGGCAAGCATTGCCCACATGTTATATTGTGTAGTTGCTGAAGAGAACTACAATTTGGCTTATCTTTTTGTTCATTGAATCATGTCCGCCAAAAACACCCCAAATGCCAATCTTCCTTACGGTATGTTCCTTACACGACTTTATCGTTATGTCATGGAACATTACCCACATCTTCAAAGAGATAACTACGTGCAAATCCTTCCTACTTTGAACCAACTCACTCTTGTTCGTACTCGTCGTTCTCGAAGTGACAAAGGAAAATATCGTGTTCCTTTGTTCTCTAGGCCTCGTGGATCTACATCTCATCGTGACGATGATGATGATGAGGAGGAAAACACCTCACGTGTGAGTACTCCATCCCCCACGACCTTTGTTGATAATCTTTCTGATATTGACGATACCGAGTATCAAGTTCCTCTTCCTCATTAACGTACCGATGAACTTCTCTTCACTCGTCAAACGTCCATTATCAACCGACAACAACAAATGCATGAAGAAATTCGAGGAGGATTCAAATCCATTGGAAATATGTTTAGAAAGATGATTGGGAAGAAGAAGAAGTAGATGATGTTGATCTATTGCTACTTATTATTATTATTCTCTATTAGACATTTGTATGGCTTGTTATTTGTCCGATTTATTCGGAAATACTTATGTTATCTCTTGTTTATTTCTTGGATGATGCTTAGACTTTAACTATTATCATGCTACTATCTTCATCATATTTTAATGTTATGCTATGTTTCTTTCAAAAGTGAAATATAATATGTTTGTTTGCATGCGTAATTTGTTTATATATATATATATTTATATATCATCATTCCTAGAGTATATACTTCTAATAGAGCTTGCTGGTAACACACACTTGAAAAACCCATTTCTGCAAATTCACACTTGTCACCACAAGTATCATCACCACATCCTACACAAGAACCTATCTCCACCCATCTTACCATCTCACTTTCACCAATAACACCACTTGATGCTCATATCTCATCTCCACCAATTACACCACCATTCTTTGTCAATCCCGTGCCTTGGAGGTTACTTGAATCCCATGGGGATACTTGTCTTTGTTGCATCCACAACCGAACCGTAATCTTTGGTCTTAGAGATGAAATTCAATATATGTTTTCATATATTGAACATTTGCTTACTAACCCACCACCACCACCAACTCCACCATCCTCTCCAATTATTCCTCCACCACAATTCTCACCCATTCCTCCACCATCACCATCATGCTCTCCAAATTAAGCATATGATATGCTTAATTAATAAAGCCTTTACCACCCTTTTGCTTGCAAGCTCTATGAAGCCCATGTACTCTTTGCATGATGAAATATTCGTCTAGTTGTTAGTTTATGTAATAGCTATCCTACTTGTATTTTTTTTATTGCTACTTGTATTGTTGTGTCTTGACACAACTATTGCTTTAATATGAATGCTTCTTTTCAAACATGCTTAATTATATTCTTATCACCTTATATATATTTGCATGTATATACTTGTGCTTCTAATATTTTTGTTTTGCAAAGCATTCCATGGCTCGTTCTCTTGGTGCCCCCAAACGAGGGGGAGTACACATCAAGGGGGAGGTATCTTCCCGTCAAATTTTCATGTTTGAAAATTGTCGGCATAACCTTTTTGATTCTACAAAAAGGGGGAGAAGTAAATATAAACTCACTAAAATACTTGTTTAAAAACTAATTTTTGAGTTAATGAGTTTAAGTTTTGTAATCATCAAAAAGGGAGAGATTGTTGATATAAATAATGTTTAAAAACGTTATTAATATTTCTCAATAAATCTTTGTTTTGATAATCACAAAATTCAAATCAAATTAAGTCAAGATTAAGACGTAAACAAGTATTTAGTGACAAATATTTACATCTATATTTAATATCACTTAAGGTATGCATAAACTAAGCATCTTATGCATTACATGATCAAAGGAAACCTTGTCTTAAGATATAACATTTTATAAAATGATATTAACATTTTATATATATTTGTAAATCATTTTTGGTATTGTTATATTAAACCACAAAGATATGATTTCAAATTTCCAACCAAAAAGGACAAATTTTATCCAGAAAAACTTTTCCAACGTTCAGTAGGGCGGCCCCCTTAATTATACTAGGCGGCCCCCTTAATCATTAAGGGGACCGCCCACTAATTAATGGGACCGGCACGCTCCAGAACAGTATTTTCTGGCCCTTTAAATACTGGATCATTCTACATATTTTTCTCACCTTTTTGCACTAAAAACTTTCTGATCCAACCTCCATTTCTATATAAAAAATCCTTTGATCATATAATTCATAAGTCTTTGTTTCCAAGTGATCCGAAGCTTCATCCACTCAAGTGCAAGAAGAAGAACACTCCTCTACATCCATTTAATTGTAGTAGTGTTGTGATTAGCTATTTTCATATTGTAGTAGTGTTAGATATTTGTAAAAGTGTTGTGAGAATTTGTTGATTGTAGAAACTAGGTGTGTTGTAAAGTAGTGTAGTAGTTGTGCATAGAAGAAGGTGTGAAGTTGACAAGGTGTGAAGTCTTGAAGAAGTTGTGAAGGTGTGAAGAAGGTGTGAAGTCTTGAAGAAGTTGTGAAGGTGTGAAGTCTTGAAGAAGTTGTGAGATTGGTTCTAGCTACGATTAGAACTCGACATTTAGCTTAGTGTCGTTAACTCGTGTAAGCCAAGGTGTGTAAGGTTTCTCCACCATAAGGAGTTTGTTGACATAGTGAAGAAAACTCTCGAGTGTGGTACTCGGGGAGTGGAGTAGGGCAAGGAAGGTGTCCTTGTAGCCGAACCACTATAAATTCGCGTGTTGTGGTTTGATCTTTCTAACTCTATCTTTTCCTCATTCTATTTCAATAGTTTCATTATTAGATTAGACTTGCTTATATTGGTTGTTACTTGAACTCACTTGAGATCGAATCGAAAGTTTTTATAAGCTACAAAATATTTTGGTAATAAATTTAAAAGGACGTAAAACTATTCAACCCCCCTTCTAGTTTTCCACATGCGGAATTAGTTGCTAGTCAGCTAACCCAAATTATTACAAATGCAATTAAAATTAAATAACAAAAATGAAATGAAACTAATTATACTAGTGGTGTAAACAATTATGGGGAAAGTTGTGTTTACTTAGGTTTCATTACTCCCTAGATATCTTTTACAGGTTGATAGTTTGTTACAATTGCATGGATGACGGGTCATATTCCTTAATACTAGTCATAGGTCCGTGTACAATATTCCCTAACTCTATAGGATCCTACTTCACTCCTATGTCGAGCCGTTAGAAGCTCCTAACATGGGATCATTAGAATTATCTTACGCATTAAATACAACCAAAAATCATAGTACACCTCTGATCATGTTTCTTAAGACGTTCAAGCATGTTACCAATGGAAGTCTGCCAGTTTTCTTAAGCCTAACATTGAATACAATCATCCGTAACAACTATAAACAAACAATCAACCCATAATTAACATCTAGGTTTCACTACATCTAAGCAAACACAAAAGAGATCTAGCCGAGCATGTTAAATTGAAGACAAGTGTAAGATAGATTCAAGCAACACATAGACATATTGATTGAATTGAAAGAGTACTTATCTCAAATTGACATGAAAAGTCCAAAGGGTTGAAACCCTTGAAAAAGCTGGAAAAATTCGACCTAGGGTTTCTCCCTCAAGGTTGCACCTAATGAATGAAATTTGAAAAACTATATATAGATAATACAGGGTGACGGCATCAAGAAGAAATCTGTGACGCCGTCAACTCGCCGTCCATAATGAAATCGGATTGCCTAGATCCACTTTTGACACCGTCATGTGTAATTTTGTTCTGGGCCATCACTAATATATGGACCATGACGGCCTTGGGTGACGCCGTCATCTCCTTAGTACAAAACTTTCTGGATCGTCACGTGTATCATCCACTTCCACCTCTTGTATTACTCTTGACGCCGTCAGGTACTGTTTCCAGCAAGGAAAATTAATACTTTGCCGTTTTCTTCACTTTTATGCTCAAAAAACGTCCAAAATGCTTCCTTTTCCAAATTTCACTCCAAAAGTACCTAAAATGACAAAAGGAACGATTTAGGGCAATATTTGATCAAATAAATTTGAATCCGGGCTAAAATGACCCCTTAAAAACAGTTCATTTTTTGCCTCATCAAATACCCTTACACTTGAGATTTGCTTGTCCTCAAGCACATGCGCTTTTATTCTAATCAAAATACAAGTTAGGGGTCATTTAACACTAATATAAAAGTAATTACAACAAATAATCGTTTCACTAAAGACCAAAGACAAGCACGGAGGTCATACACTAGCACCTCACAAATAGTGTTTAGATACTCACATCTCTCGGGTGTAATAAAGTATATATCACAATAAGGAAATTGGAAACATCTCTGACTACCTGTCATAGCAAAATATATTACCATAGGCTTGGGAAAGGATCAAACCTCCACCACTTGGCGTAAGCACCTAGGATAAACTATCAAAGAGGTCTTTCAAAGGGTTATAACGTTAGGTGTAGGGATATGGAATACACTGTTTTGTTGGATAAAGGCAATATTTACTGGTGGCGAGTTAATCATCTTGGTTAATTACATGTACAATATGGCGTTGCTAAGCCAAGACTCGACTCGACTTAGGCTATTAAATCAAAAATAACAAAAACTTAAAACAAACATAAAATGAAACGGGATGGTAGTCCGCATGTTTTTTTCTTTTCTCTTTTTCTATTTTTTTTTCTTTTTCTTAATTTTTTCGATTTTTTCGATTTTTTTTTTGTTTTTTTTTTGTTTTTTTTTTTGTTTTTTTTTTTTTTTTTTTTTGCAAATACTCTTACCCTATCATCCAAAATAATACATCATAGGGAATGTACATTCCCCTTACACTTGAATTTTTACATACTTTACAATAAACTAATCTAATGACTCGAATCAAGATAATCAAAAAACTTGGAGTACTTTTAAGATTAACGCACATATGGAGGTAATATATGATGTTCTTCCCCATTACTCCATAACATAAGTACTTTACCCATGAATCCCAATCATCCCAAAACAATATGTACAAGATATGACTCGACTTAGCAACCATGTAATCAATTAGATAATTAACTAAGGGTTTAAACAAATAACAACAATGCACTAAAGATGAGTGCATACACGGAAGGCTAAGGCGATTTGGTTGTCCGTTTAAGTGGGTTGTAACAAATTCTTCCTTTAAGTAAGATGCTTAAAGTTAGAAACGAAAAGATAGGCTCGGATGGGTGTACTAGGGGTTTCGTGTACTAAAAATGAGTACAACGCTAAGGTGTGGGAAAAATTAGTTGACTTTACTAGCCAAGTAATATGACTTAAATGGTTAAGTAATTATGATACGGGTTTAAACACAAGGGTGATCCTAATGCCTCTTATCATGTAGTAAATCCTACTACACGAATGTAGTCTCACTAGCGGTCTCGGGATGCATCACTAATGCAAGTTCTAGAATCTAAATGCTACCGGTACACTTATAAGTACTAATAGTGAATGCTTTTCCTATCAAATCTAAAGGCGAACCTCACATATTTGGGTGGAAAATTTTTCTGAATGGTAAGGTTCTGTGCTAGTCATACAACTCCTATCCATGAGACGCTTGCTAAGGCTAAAGTTTCACTCCTAAATGTTGTAAAAAAAATTTAAATTTGGCGCTAAAATTACACTAACAAGTATTTCTCTTAGTTTTGTTACACACTTACCATCGAACAAACAAACTCAAGTGCAACAGTATCCTAGAAGGTATCATCATTTACCCTCCCCTTACACTTAGGATGAACATTGTCCCCAATGTTCAATGAAAGAATGTAAAAGTAAAATAGGTAAAAGAATGAAAGCAAATACTCCCCTGATTCGTTCGGTGTGGATAGTGTGTTAACAAGGTTAGATCTTCCTCCAAGAAAATGAACATTCAAAGCTTCCCTTCCAGAAAATAAATCATCTTTTTGTCATACATAACCTGTTAAACCTGAGAAAACAAACAAGGCAACCTCGCGTAAAATCGGCGGCAATCTATATATACTAACAAGTCCTAGAAAGCAAATTAAGATATAATGCTTGTGGAATGAATGTTTGCAGATTTCCTAGAGTTTATAAAACTAAAGAATCAACAAAAACTTTAAGACTCCGTTAGAAAAACAAAACTCGCAAAATTTCCAGAATTTTACACATGACGCCGTCAGAAGTGACCTGCAGAAATCTTTACGTTAAGTTTCTGGAAAATTTCTGGAAAAACTTATGTCCTACTTCCTGGAAAATCCTACAAAACATCATTATGACTCAATACAAGAATTTGACTCTAACAAATACTAATACACATGTTCATTTAATATTGTGACGAATCAAGATCAATTTCGTTCTTAGAAACATCTTTGGGGTTTCCCCTTACACTTATCTTTTGCAAAATACCTTTATATGAAGTTAAGACGAAGTTAAAAGACAAAATAAAGCATTTTCACAATTTTAGTTTGAAACATGATCTACCAACAATAAAAATAAAGCATGCATACAGAAGCAAATAACAATCAAACAAATAAAAATCACACAAAACATGGGTTGCCCCCCAAGAAGCGCTTTTCTTTATTTTACGAGTCTTGTAGCTAGACTCAAGGTCATGGGCAATTACATGACCTCATCTCTCGAGATGACGTATCCCATATAATTATGATCCTCACTATCGTGGTGGTGGTGTTTCAATCGATCGACACTCACAGTCATCTCCCCTCTTCCTTTACTGCTCAAGTTAGCTATCCCATCTTGGCATATGCCTTCAATAGTGAATGGTCCATACCACCAGGGACTTGGTTTATCGGGAGGTATTGTTATCTCTGAGTGTCTTAAGAGTACCAGGTCTCCTTTCGTGAATGGTACATGATTCTCCGTCGGTTGACTACATTCAAACTTGACATGAACTTTGTTGCAGCTTTTGCCTCTCTGATGCTCAGTTTCTTTGTAACTTTTGATCCTTGTTTCCCATGCAAGAATCTTTTCTTGAACAGGATTAGGCGATGTGTCAATGTTGTTTTTGAGCTTTCTCTTCATCAAGCTTTCTTGTGCCCATCGTGGGGTCATGGGAAAGCTAATCTTTCTTTTCCCTGACTTAAGCTCAATTTCCCTTTTTTCATACCTAATAACAGCTCTTGCGTTGGTGAGGAATGGTGCTCCAAGGATTATTGGCATGCATCCACCTCCTTTATCATGGATGATCATGAAATCAGCGGGATACATGAACCCTGCAACATTGACCAGTACATCCTCTACAATTCCCAAAGGGTACACATAAGAGTGACCAGTGAAGGATAGCCTAACACGGGTGGTGGCTGGCATTTCTGAGGTTAGTTGGGTGTAGATAGTTGATTCGCCTCAAACGGTCAGATAATTATTAGTCAGCCACTTGTGAATGGTCAACCGTAAAAGTCAAACAGCTGAGGCAAATGCTTCCGTGGAATACAGTGTTTCCCCGGGTCGTAATGTCCCAACGAGGTGTGCGTTGCAACTGTTCCAAATTTATTCATAGGGTTTTTCTTGCCAAGTGTGAATAGTACAAGGGTAGTATTTGATATTTTTCCATTTTTGATTTCCCAGAGACTATTTCTGCCAAACTTGCAAAGTTGAGGGACCTTTTTGCAATTCCTCCAAACTTTTCACATAAGGACCAAACCTGCAAAGTATTATTAGTACAAGGACCAAAATTGATTTTTCTCAAAGTTTTTACATCCCAGGGACCATTTCTGTCAATTTCCAAAGTATAGGGACTAAACTTGTAATTTTGTGAAACATTGCACCAAAGGACTAAATATGTAACTTTATGATTAAAAAGGACCTTTTATGACTTTTTCATGTTTATAGAATAACCAGGGACTAGTTTTGCCAATTTATGAAACTCGAGGGACTGAAACTGCCAATTATGCAAACTTTGTACGTTTTTCATCTGTTTTTGCATATTTTTGCATTTGAAACATATAAAACACACTTCTAAGATATTTTAAGTATTTTGATGCATATTTGAGTATTTTTGTATGTTTTGGCAGCTCAGATTGGTATAAAATGATGAGTATTTAGACACTCACCAATCCCCCACACTAAACTATTGCTAGTCCCTAGCAATCTTTTGAGAAAAACTTAATGGATTTGAAAAATTCTTTACCAAAAGCCATCACTTCTGGAATAGCCAGGTGTAAGAACTGTGGCACACCTGATAACCGTGTGATTTTGAGCAAATCACCAGCTGTCAATGGATTTGATTTGTCTTTACCAAAAGCCGCTTGCTTCTGGACTAGCCAACTCTTGATGGAATAGTCAACATCTTGGTGAGCTGATTACCAATTATGGTTTTTCCACTGCCTTTACCACAAGCCATAATCTTGCGGGCTAGCCAACTCATTCGCTTTTTAGGATATGGCGAGTTGAGGTACCATACAATTTTTGGCAAATTGCAAGCCATAAACGGATTTGAGTTATCTTTACCAAGAACCGTTTGCTCCTGGATTAGCCAATCCTTATGTGGGTTAGACATGGCGGACTGATAACCATTTATTGCATTCTAAGTGAGAAAAAATTTTAAAATTTGGGCTAAAATGAGGGTTCTTGATGGAACATGTGTTTAAATTCGTTAGAATAACGAATCTCCCCCCCACACTTAGAACTGAATATTGTCCTCAATATTCAAAATACCGGGTGTTAAACCAACACTTAGAACGTAAGAATAAAAATATTTGATAGCCTTTATTTAAGTTGTATATACATACAAGTATTTTTTAGATAAAACTTCTTAAATAGAAGCTATCACTATATTTACATTTTTTTTGAGGATATATATATATATATATATATATATATATATATATATATATATATATATATATATATATATAACATGTGGGGCATCTCCCCCACACTAGGGTGAAACATGGGTGAAAACCTATGTACATGCTACTATTTTTGATTACCGAGTCGCTAACTTGACTCGACCCCGAATTAATTTGTCCATGGGGAAGCAAGTGGAAGAGACAATCTCAATCGGACTTTCATTCAAGACGTTTGGATAAACATTTGAAGCACGTGAAAGTTCCACACCGATGAGATAAGTACCCGGCTCATAATTTATAAATGAGAATGCCGGGGTCAAAGATAATATCCTCACTCCCGAAAGAGTGAAGAACAGGATAGGGAACAGAATATATGAAAAAAAGAAAGAAAATCATGATGAAAATCATAACTAACTCTTCTTCCTCAATAGGAGAATTCATAGTTTCATGAATCTCCTTTTTTAAGTTCGTTTGATCAAGACATATTATGGGTATGTCTAGATCAAAATAGAAACTATCATACTCCGGTGGAGATATGATATGAGTGAGTTCACAGGAGAACTCCTAAAAGGTGAATGATTCATATTCGGGATTGATTTGAGTGAGTTCATTGGGGAACTCCTCAAAAGTAAATGATTCATAAACGGGAAGAGAATTATAAGAATCAGAAGTGGTGATACCACTTATCTTCTCTCCCGTTTGATCAAAATGGAACGTTTGTAATTCCGGAATAGAATCATTGATTAAGCTCACTATCCTTGACGGGGATAGGAGATGAAATAGGCTTTTCATTAAAAGCCTCGATTCTAGAAATGAGAAGAGTGACCTTTAATAATGTTGCACGTAGTGCTTCATCTTTAATTTCAGTGTCAATAACTTCATCATTCTCTTCTTCTAAGCTGACTAGCTCAGAAGGAAATTCGTCCACATAACTGATGTCTTCAAAAGATAAAGAATGGTCATCAGTATGTGAATCACTAAGCTCGATGCTGGGATTAGAGTTTATAAGATTTTCAATTTCTACCACATCGGCTTCAGAGTCAGAAAGATCATCATCACTTCCTGATGGAAGTAAATCAATGTGAGCAAGCTCATCAGTGAACTCCTCAAGAAGAGGGTCAACATCAGAATGAGGAAATGAAACCTCAACATACTCAACATCTCCATGAGATGTACATTTAGAATCGGGAGAAGTTTCAGAATGATCTTTAGAAAAGAAAAGAGGAGGAGGGATATCACACATATGATCAAGAATTCCTTGTGACTCACTTGGGATTGAGACAAGGTTCTCAACACTAGACTTTATGAATTCGTTAGATTCCTTTGCAAGAATTGTGTCAAGATGCTCGTCCCCCATGCTCAGAGAGTGAGTGGGAACCTCGGGTGTGATAACAGCAGACTCAGGGAGATGAGAAAGACTAGCAGTAATGGAGTCTACAAGTTCCATTATTTCTACTGCTGGTGATTCAGTTATATTCTTTTCTCCCTGTATCTCCATGGAAGAAGTCTCAACTGATGAACTCGATGAATCTTTTTGAATGATAACAATGTTATCATCATCATCACTGTCATCATCGTAATCATAAAAAGCAGCATAGCGAATATTGGCACATATTTTGGCTACTCTTTGCTCAGCAATTAAATCTTCCATGCTTTTCCCAGAATCTCGTTCTTCAGCAAGTAATTCTGCGATAGATTTATCACGAGAATTTGGAATGAGTGGAAACTGTGGGGGTGTGGATGTGTCAAAACCGGAAGGTTGACATTGATCATCATTATGAGGACCCCCACAATATACACAAGAAGAATTTGGATCATGGCGAAGCGAAATATTAGCCAACTCCTCATTAAGGTTTTTAAGTTTTTCAAGAACCTCTAGACAAGGGTCTTGCTGGTTTTGAGGAGTTGCTTGGTTCATTTGGTACTGTGGAGGTGGGTCTTGAAACGAATAGTCGTAATTGTTACAAGGAAATGGATTCCTTGTTTGACAATCAGAGCTAAAGTGTGGACCTCCACAGTACTCACAACAGTTGAACTGATGTGGTTGTGAGTCAAAACTGTTATTAGGAAATTGCTCATAGACAAGCGTGTTTCCTGATTGACAATCAGAACTGTAGTGTGAACCACCACAATACTCACAACAGTAAAACTGCTGAGTCTCATGGTGTAGAAGCTGATGGAATGAATCAGTCATGTCAAGGTAGGAATAGGGATTCTGGTTATAGACAGACCCGTTTCCTGACTCTACCATGCCACAACTGGGGCAATTACCACCATTATAAGGACTACCACACCATTGACAGACAAGAGGGTGAGAATAAGACATAGAAAGAATCAAAGGGTTTAGGGGGTGAGAAATGAAGAATCAAATAGGTAGGGGTGTAAAGGTGAATATTTTTGTGTTTTGTTTTATAAAAATATGGATAAAAGATGGTAAATATACAATGGATGTGTATTCAGGTTCACTAATACGCAAAATCATTTGAAATAAGCACACAACCTCCCCGGCAGCGGCGCCAAATTTTGATTCGCCTCAAACGGTCAGATAATTATTAGTCAGCCACTTGTGAATGGTCAACTGTAAAAGTCAAACAGCTGAGGCAAATGCTTCCGTGGAATACAGTGTTTCCCCGGGTCGTAATGTCCCAACAAGGTGTGCGTTGCAACTGTTCCAAATTTATTCATAGGGTTTTTCTTGCCAAGTGTGAATAGTACAAGGGTAGTATTTGATATTTTTCCATTTTTGATTTCCCAGGGACTATTTCTGCCAAACTTGCAAAGTTGAGGGGCCTTTTTGCAATTCCTCCAAACTTTTCACATAAGGACCAAACCTGCAAAGTATAATTAGTACAAAGACCAAAATTGATTTTTCTCAAAGTTTTTACATCCCAGGGACCATTTCTGTCAATTTCCAAAGTATAGGGACTAAACTTGTAATTTTGTGAAAGTTTGCACCAAAGGACTAAATATGTAACTTTATGATTAAAAAGGACCTTTGATGACTTTTTCATGTTTATAGAATAACCAGGGACTAGTTTTGCCAATTTATGAAACTTGAGGGACTGAAACTACCAATTATGCAAACTTTGTACGTTTTTCATTTGTTTTTGCATATTTTTGCATTTGAAACATATAAAACATACTTCTAAGATATTTTAAGTATTTTGATGCATATTTGAGTGTTTTTGTATGTTTTGGCAGCTCAGATTGGTATAAAATGATGAGTATTTAGACACTCATCAATAGTTAGGGGCATAAGATTTACTTCGGATCCTTGGTCGGCGAAAGCATTCAGACATTGCAAATTCCCAATGCTGGCTGGTATCTCAAAGTTCCCACAAGCCATCTGCTTAGTAGCTACTTTTTGTACAAGTAGTTTCTCGAATACTGGTCCCCCAGGTAATGTATCATATTCATCTTCCCTCTCTTTCTCCTTCTTTGAAACCTGTTTGGAGGATTGGTTACGCCCATCACCTTTTATCCAGTTTGTTATGGTATTCTCATTTATATCATGTTTTAGGTAGTAACCTAATGATTGGGATTTTTGCAGTTCCTCAATGGTTTGTTCACTTGGGGTTTCTTTTTCCTCATTATCCTCGTGGAAAATTGTGATAGAATTAACAAATCGGGTAGTGGGGGTAGCGCTTTCTTTCCTTAGTAACATCATTTCTGGGGTTTTTTGGGTTGCGTATTCCTCTACTAGGCTCATCATCTCCTTCATTTTCTCTTGCATCTCCTCCTTTTGTTTATAAACAGCTTCCTCGAATTTAGTAAGCCGCTCAGAATGGGTTGCCATGTACTCTCTCATTCGAGCTTCGAATTCCGGGCTAAGGCTTTGAGGAGGTGAATAAGGTGGAGTTTAATTTTGAAAGGTTTTGATGTTCTCTCTAGAAGGTGACTTAGAAAACGGTGTCGGAATCGTATTTGAGACCGAATTGACTGTTGCCCGTCTGGGACTTAAAGGTCTCTTTTGTTTTCCCTCGAGATAGTCAACCTTTGTCTCAAGTTTGCAAAGGAGTTCTTCGGAGATTTGATTAGTCTCCCCAGGTGTCGAGATCGCGTTGATATCCGCTTTTACAGCATGATTAACTTCCCATAATTCTTGATTATCTAGGGCAAGTTCATCAATAAGACTTTTTGGAGTAAGTCCTTGAAACAAGTCCATGCTTCATAGAAGGGTTCACCTTGACGCTGTTGGAACATCAAGATATCATTTCTAAGCATAGCAGTTTTCCCCGGTGGGCAAAATTGAGCAAGGAAACGAGTGGTGAGATCATCCCATGAGGTGATGGATCCCGCGGGTAGACGCTCAAGCCATTGGCTAGCTTGATCACGTAGAGAGAATTGGAATAGGCGTAATCGGGTCGACTCTCTAGTTGTAACATCAAGGTCTATAGAATCTACGATTTTAAGGAAATCCTTGAGATGTTGATTAGGATCTTCGGAACGAAGTCCATGGAATGCACATCCGCTTTGCACCAACCGGATGGTGTCGGATAACAAGGGGGCACATTGGCTCCTTGAGTAAGCTCAATAGTATTTCGATAGACTTGGTGGCTAGGACGGGAATACTCTCCTAAGGTTCGGGGCCTAAGAGGTTGGTTTGCTAGTGGTGGGTTTTGTGGGTGGTTTTGTTGTGGTGGGTTGATGGGTTCAAAGATGTTACCACCTTCCATGATGTCGGATGGTAAAGGTTACGAACAAAGACACGAAGAAATAAGATAGACTAAAGAAAACCTAAAAATAAAAATAAAATCTTACTAGAAAGGAATCTAGCAAGTAGACCTAATAAAAAGAAATCCTAACCTAGACAATAACTATTCCCCGGGCTGCGGCGCCAAAAACTTGATACGTGGGAATCACACCAGGCTTTACCTCTCAAGGGATCTCGAGAAGCTTACAACCCCCACCAGGCAGTGTACCTGATCGTTGTAGTATAGTATAGTGACAAGTACCGGGGGATTGATCGTTCAACTCAGGAATAGTGTCGCTAGGATTAGAAAGCCTAAAAACTAGGTTTTGAGGTGAGGGATGATTCTTTTTGTATTTTTTATGTTTTATGAAAGCAAGTAAAATCTCGGTTTTTGGAAGAGTGGGCGGAATTAGTTGCTAGCCAACTAACCCAAATTACTACAAATGCAATTAAAATTAAATAACAAAAATGAAATGAAACTAATTATACTAGTGGTGTAAACAATGATGGGGAAAGTTGTGTTTACTTAGGTTTCATTACTCCCTAGATATCTTTTACACGTTGATAGTTTGTTACAATTGCATGGATGACGGGTCTTATTCCTTAATACTAGTCGTAGGGCCGTGTACAATATTCCCTAACTCTATAGGATCCTACTTCACTCCTATGTCGAGCCGTTAGAAGCTCCTAACATGGGATCATTAGAATTCTCCTACGCATTAAATACAACCAAAAATCATAGTACACCTCTGATCATGTTTCTTAAGACGTTCAAGCATGTTACCAATGGAAGTCTGCCAGTTTTCTTAAGCCTAACATCGAATACAATCATTCGTAACAACTATTAACAAACAATCAACCCATAATTAACATCTAGGTTTCACTACATCTAAGCAAACACAAAAGAGATCTAGCCGAGCATGTTAAATTAAAGACAAGTGTAAGATATATTCAAGCAACACATAGACATATTGATTGAATTGAAAGAGTGCTTATCTCAAATTGACATGAAATGTTCAAAGGGTTGAAACCCTTGAAAAAGCTGGAAAAATTCGACTTAGGGTTTCTCCCTCAAGGTTGCACCTAATGAATGAAATTTGGAAAACTATATATAGATAATACAGGGTGACGACGTCAAGAAGAAATCTGTGACGCCGTCAACTCGCCGCCCATAATGAAATCGGATTGCCTAGATCCACTTTTGACGTCGTCATGTGTAATTTTGATCTTGGCCGTCACTAATATCTGGACCATGACGGCCTTGGGTGACGCCGTCATCTCCTTAGTACAAAACTTTCTGGATCGTCACGTGTATCATCTACTTCCACCTCTTGCATTACTCTTGACGCCGTCATGTAGAAGTGATGAGTGCTCAAACACTCATCATTTTTGGTCAAATCTGAACTGCAAAACATACAAAAACACTCAGAAATGCATCAAAATACCAAAAATATTTTAAAATTGTGTTTTATATGTTTATAATGCAAAATGTTTAAAAACAGATGAAAAACGAACAAAGTTTGCATAATTAGCAGTTTCAGTCCCCGAACTTTCAAAAATTAACAGAATTGGTCCCGAGCACACCATTGAAAAAAAAAATAAAAAAATAAAAAAAAGTCTATCGGTATTTTATATGACAAAAGACGGTGTTATAAATGACCAAACGGAGCTCGAACAAAGATCATTATTCAGTAAAATCGGATATGAGGAAAACGAGTATAAAAGAAAAAGGAATGAATGTCAACAAAAAAAAAAGAAGTTTACTAGCTCAGTTGCAACAGTCACAGCCCAAAGTTATTAGCAGGCCCACTAGTGAAGAGTTGTAGTAGTAGCCCAGCGAGAAAAAGCCCAATCCCAGCCAAAAAGAGAAATGAAAAAGGTATAAGGGTGCGTGAGATTAACGCAAAGAAAAAAAGAGGAGGATAGAACCGGATCTGATATTTTTTTTTTCTTTCTCTTGGCATTGTAAGTTATTTTCTTTGTTTGGGTATTATTAGATTAGTTTAAATTCATGTTAATTAGTTAATGTTTGTATGAAACTTTGGTAATTTAAGGTATTAATCATCTATTGTTTTCTTACATCTCTCTTTAATTTCAAGTTTTTACATTAATGTTTTAGTTAATCTTTTTTTTACCATCTTAATCTTCAATCTTCATCTAAAAAAAATGTCTTGCAACATTTTTATAAAATTTCGTTTTTAATATCTAAAAAAAAAAAAAAAAAAAAAAAAAAAAAAAAAAAAAACCAAAGCCGCCAATCCGACTGATGGGATTCGGCAATTCATTTTATTTTCTTGCCATCAATATCAAATAATTTACTAATTAATTTATGTCTCATTCTCATTGTCTATTTTGTTTAGATATGTAGCAGCTCTTGATTTTCTTTTTATTCTGATCGAATGTTATTGTTAGATATAAAACAATATTTCTTCCTAACTGTTTTAATGTAGTTATTATTATCCTTTCATTTATCTACAATCATTTTTATTATTGTTTTTACTCAAAAGTCTTGTTGTAGTTTCCTTTTTCATTAAATAGGTAACATTATGTCTATTTTTATAAGAAAAAAAACTCATAGTTGAGAGTTTTGCGTCATTTTTATTTAACAAGTTTGAAAATTTTGCTTTATAAGAATGTCTTTTAGAATCAAATCTAGTTAATAGTTTTATAATTTTTTTGTTTTCGAACATCAATTTTGTTGAATCAATATCTTCCCACTTTTTAGTCAATCATTTTTGTTTTACATTAAATCTTAAGTTTTAGTCAAGTTCTTATTGCATAGCTAGCGAGATGATTGAAAAGTTTATTATGGAGCTATCGAGAAGAATTTGGGTATATGAGTCTAACGATGGGTAATTTTGGTATTGTTCGTGTTTATCTTTTCGATTCATTCGTCATCAACTCAAATTTGGTGACTTCGAATCTCTTTCAATTCTTTTTTTTATTATCTATTGTTTATTTCTATGTTTAAACATATTATGTTTATTTATGTTATTAGTATAGTTTTTATTATGTGCGAGTAGTTTATATATGTTAGTTTATAAATATGTTTACTATTGTTGGTTTATTTGTTATTGTTAGCTTAATTAGTATGTGTAGTGAGTAGATTTGATATATGCTTGCTAAGTGTTGGTGATTTGTGAAATTAAGTGAGAAAAGTTAGAAACTGTTTATTAGTAATCTTCGGTTACATGGATTGATTTTTGGTTAATTTGACGGGCAAATGCCATTAGAATTTTTGGTTATTTAAACAATAGGTCAAACTTAATGATTTTTTCACCTCACTTGGCAAACATACTCTTTAATATTATCTTTTTAATCTATTTAGCCTTGTTTTTACTTGTATATATATATATATATATTTTTATCGATTAGGACTTAGGAAAATTAGATTTGCGTTTAAAGGGTTAATTTTCCTCTATTAGGTTTTTAAGGCTTGTTATTTCTCGTTACGTATGCATTTTTAGTTTTTAAATATTTTTTAGTATTTTACTTTCACGTAATTATTCTCATAGCTTGTTTAAGCTATTTTGTCTTATCTTCCTTAGTTCACTCACTCATAACCCTTTTCCATTCATTTTCACCCGATCACAGAACCGTTTTATAACCATCACACCTCGTCGGGACATAACGACCCGGGGAAACCACTCTACTTCCACGGAGATTTGGTCTGAGACGTTTGACTTATTTGACCATTCACCTGGTCAATTTAGGTTGACCGTTTGGGATCAATCAAATTTTTGGCGCCGCTGCCGGGGAGGTTGTGCGCGTTTATCTAAACGGTTTTTCTGATTAGTGATTTTGGAATTCGTTCCATTGTACATTAATCCATCCTTTGTTCATATCTCCTTATTATCAAAACAAAGCCGTTCACGAAAACTTTTTAAATCAAGTTTTCAACGAACACAAAAAAACCCAAAAACATTTTCTTTTCCATTTGTATAAAATGCATTTTCAAAAACCCAAAAATACTCACCTTTACCCTCTTACCCCTTTGATTCTCATTTCCTCACCCTCTATACACATTTGATTCTTTCTATGTCTCATCCACACTTTCTGGTTTGCCAGTGGTGTGGTAGTTCTCATAATGGTGGTAATTGCCCCGGTTGTGGCATGGTAGAGTCCGGAAACGGGTCTGTCTATAACCCAGATCCTTACTCCTACCATGATACGACTGATTTATTCCATCAGCTGCCACACCATGATACTCAGCAGTCTTACTGTTGTGAGTACTGTGGTGGTTCACACTACAGTTCTGATTGTCAATCGGGAAACACGCTTGTCTATGAGCAGTTTCCTGATAACGGTTATGACTCTAGCACGTACAACCCACAGCCTCAACATTTTTACTGTTGTGATTTTTGTGGAGGTCCACACTTCAGTTCAGATTGTCAAACGGGGAATCCATACCCTTGTGACAATTTTGACACACCTTGTTACGACCAACCTCCACAGTACGATACGAATCAAGCACTTCTTCCAGAAATGCAAAATCTGATGAAAATCGTTGATGAGCTTAAGGGTTTAGTTGACGACTTTGCCCAAAGACATACTCATCAAAAATCCATGGAAGAATTGCTTGCTGAAGAGCAGGCTGCTAGAATAAATTCCCAAGTTGCATATGAAAAATCTGTGAGGGAATCCATTGCAAAAGAAAAAGCAGCCAAGTCTAGCTCTTTGTTCCGTTTTATCCCTGATGACAGTGATGATGAGGATACACTTGACATCCTTGGATTTTATAAAACTTCAAGTTCATCAGTTGATACCCCAGCAGTTGAGATTCCTTCTCAAACAACTGCTATCACACCCGAGGTTCCCACTCACTCTTTGATCATGGGGGACGAGCATCTTGACACTGTTCCTAAAAGGGAATCGGACGAATTCATAAAGTCTAGTGTTGAGAACCTTGTTCCAATCCCGAGAGAGTCACATGGAACTCTTGATCATATGTGTGATATTCCTTCACCCATTGAGTGTCCTAAAGATCAATTTGAGACTTTCTCAAATTTTAGCGATGATTGTATATCTTATGGAGACATCGAATATGTTGAGGCATCAGTTCCACAAACTAATGCTGATCATCTTCTTGAGGAGTTCGCTGATGAACTTACTCACATCAATCCACTTTCACTGGAAGGTGATGATGGTCTCCTTGACTTCGAAGCCGATCTGGGAGAAATTGAAAGTCTCCTATCTCATGATCCGTCACTCACTTCTTATCCCGACAATCCAATAGAGAATAATATTCACTTTGTTCCCGAAACATTCGATACGACTCTCACCAATCCTCTATTTGAATTCGATTCTGAATTCACTATGATTTCTAATAATCCAATCTTTGACGAGGATTGTGATGAGTCCACAATGGAACATGAGTTCACAAATTCACATCTTGTGAATGATTCTCTTCATGAGGAGTTCTCCGGTGAACTCGCTCATCAGTTTGATTGCCCGGGGGGAGATGCTCTCAATTATGAGAATTTGCAAAATCCCACCCACCCTCCCGGGTTGTTTACGAGCTTACCCTTTGAAATCCAAACTCAGGCTATTGAGCCTCCTCTCGAGGAAGAAGATCAAATCATGCTTTTTATCATGATTTTCTTCCTTTTCTTCACCTCTAAGGTGACTTCTTCTCTTCTTCACTCCTTCGGGAGTGAGGACACTATATTTGATCCCGGCATTTTCATGTATCATTATCTTGAGCCGGATACTTATCTCTTCGGTGTGGAACTTTCACGTGCTTCATATGTTTGTCCAAACATCTTGAATGAAAGTCCGATTGAGATTCTTTCTTCCACATCATGCTTCCCCAAGGACAATTGAATTCGGGGTCGAGTCACGCTAGCGACTCGGTAAACAAAAACAGAGCATGCTTATAGGGTTTTCACCCTAAGTGTGGGGGAGTCCCCCATGCTATGGTTACAAGAGTGAAAAACAAAATGGTGTTTTCCACGCTTAGCTTGTAATGTTGCCCTTTTACGTTCAAAATGTCGGCATAATAGCCGGGATTTTGAATATTGAGGACAATATTCATGATAAGTGTGGGGGGGTATTCGCTATTCTAGCGAATTTTATCACATTTTACTATATAATACCCCCGTTTTAGCCAAAATTTCAAAAATTTTAAAAATTTTTCACTGGTGCTTCAAAATTTTTGTGGTAATCAGTCCGCCTTGTCTAAGCGACAAAAGGGATTGGCTAGTCCAGGAGCAAACGGCTCTTGGTAAAGACATCTCAAATCCGTTGACGGCTTGCAATTTGCCCAAAATTGTATGGTTCATCAACTCCCCGAAAACAAATGAGTTGGCTAGCCCGCAAGATTATGGCTTGTGGTAAAGGCCGTGGAAAATCCATAATTGGTAATCAGCTCACCAAGATGTTGACTTTGTCCATCAAGAGTTGGCTAGTCCAGAAGCAAACGGCTTTTGGTAAAGACTAATCAAATCCGTTGACAGCTGGTGGTTTGCTCAAAATCACACGGTTATCAGGTGTGCCACAGTTCTTACACCTGGCTACTCCAGAAGTGATGGCTTTTGGTAAAGAGTTTAAAATCCATCAAGTTTTCAAAACATTTTATTGCTAGGGACTAGCAATAGTTTAGTGTGGGGGATTGATGAGTGCTCAAACACTCATCATTTTTGGTCAAATCTGAACTGCAAAACATACAAAAACACTCAGAAATGCATCAAAATACCAAAAATATTTTAAAATTGTGTTTTATATGTTTATAATGCAAAATGTTTAAAAACAGATGAAAAACGAACAAAGTTTGCATAATTAGCAGTTTCAGTCCCCGAACTTTCAAAAATTAACAGAATTGGTCCCGAGCACACCATTGAAAAAAAAAATAAAAAAATAAAAAAAAGTCTATCGGTATTTTATATGACAAAAGACGGTGTTATAAATGACCAAACGGAGCTCGAACAAAGATCATTATTCAGTAAAATCGGATATGAGGAAAACGAGTATAAAAGAAAAAGGAATGAATGTCAACAAAAAAAAAAGAAGTTTACTAGCTCAGTTGCAACAGTCACAGCCCAAAGTTATTAGCAGGCCCACTAGTGAAGAGTTGTAGTAGTAGCCCAGCGAGAAAAAGCCCAATCCCAGCCAAAAAGAGAAATGAAAAAGGTATAAGGGTGCGTGAGATTAACGCAAAGAAAAAAAGAGGAGGATAGAACCGGATCTGATATTTTTTTTTTCTTTCTCTTGGCATTGTAAGTTATTTTCTTTGTTTGGGTATTATTAGATTAGTTTAAATTCATGTTAATTAGTTAATGTTTGTATGAAACTTTGGTAATTTAAGGTATTAATCATCTATTGTTTTCTTACATCTCTCTTTAATTTCAAGTTTTTACATTAATGTTTTAGTTAATCTTTTTTTTACCATCTTAATCTTCAATCTTCATCTAAAAAAAATGTCTTGCAACATTTTTATAAAATTTCGTTTTTAATATCTAAAAAAAAAAAAAAAAAAAAAAAAAAAAAAAAAAAAAAAAACCAAAGCCGCCAATCCGACTGATGGGATTCGGCAATTCATTTTATTTTCTTGCCATCAATATCAAATAATTTACTAATTAATTTATGTCTCATTCTCATTGTCTATTTTGTTTAGATATGTAGCAGCTCTTGATTTTCTTTTTATTCTGATCGAATGTTATTGTTAGATATAAAACAATATTTCTTCCTAACTGTTTTAATGTAGTTATTATTATCCTTTCATTTATCTACAATCATTTTTATTATTGTTTTTACTCAAAAGTCTTGTTGTAGTTTCCTTTTTCATTAAATAGGTAACATTATGTCTATTTTTATAAGAAAAAAAACTCATAGTTGAGAGTTTTGCGTCATTTTTATTTAACAAGTTTGAAAATTTTGCTTTATAAGAATGTCTTTTAGAATCAAATCTAGTTAATAGTTTTATAATTTTTTTGTTTTCGAACATCAATTTTGTTGAATCAATATCTTCCCACTTTTTAGTCAATCATTTTTGTTTTACATTAAATCTTAAGTTTTAGTCAAGTTCTTATTGCATAGCTAGCGAGATGATTGAAAAGTTTATTATGGAGCTATCGAGAAGAATTTGGGTATATGAGTCTAACGATGGGTAATTTTGGTATTGTTCGTGTTTATCTTTTCGATTCATTCGTCATCAACTCAAATTTGGTGACTTCGAATCTCTTTCAATTCTTTTTTTTATTATCTATTGTTTATTTCTATGTTTAAACATATTATGTTTATTTATGTTATTAGTATAGTTTTTATTATGTGCGAGTAGTTTATATATGTTAGTTTATAAATATGTTTACTATTGTTGGTTTATTTGTTATTGTTAGCTTAATTAGTATGTGTAGTGAGTAGATTTGATATATGCTTGCTAAGTGTTGGTGATTTGTGAAATTAAGTGAGAAAAGTTAGAAACTGTTTATTAGTAATCTTCGGTTACATGGATTGATTTTTGGTTAATTTGACGGGCAAATGCCATTAGAATTTTTGGTTATTTAAACAATAGGTCAAACTTAATGATTTTTTCACCTCACTTGGCAAACATACTCTTTAATATTATCTTTTTAATCTATTTAGCCTTGTTTTTACTTGTATATATATATATATATATTTTTATCGATTAGGACTTAGGAAAATTAGATTTGCGTTTAAAGGGTTAATTTTCCTCTATTAGGTTTTTAAGGCTTGTTATTTCTCGTTACGTATGCATTTTTAGTTTTTAAATATTTTTTAGTATTTTACTTTCACGTAATTATTCTCATAGCTTGTTTAAGCTATTTTGTCTTATCTTCCTTAGTTCACTCACTCATAACCCTTTTCCATTCATTTTCACCCGATCACAGAACCGTTTTATAACCATCACACCTCGTCGGGACATAACGACCCGGGGAAACCACTCTACTTCCACGGAGATTTGGTCTGAGACGTTTGACTTATTTGACCATTCACCTGGTCAATTTAGGTTGACCGTTTGGGATCAATCAAGAAGCTTGTGACATCGTCAGGTACTGTTCCCAGCAAGGAAAATTAAGACTTTGCCGTTTTCTTCACTTTTATGCTTCAAAAACGTCCAAAATGCTTCATTTTCCAGATTTCACTCCAAAAGTACCTAAAATGACAAAAGGAACGATTTAGGGCAATATTTGATCAAATAAATTCGAATCCGGGCTAAAATGACCCCTTAAATACGGTTCATTTTTCGCTTCATCATAGAACTAGGTAGGCTTTAGTGCATGCCGTATCCTTACGAATGCATGAACATGTCGTATCCTTGCGAATGCATATTGATTTGAATTGGTTTTGGCCTATAGTGTGCACCTATAGGTTTGGTTTAGTGATTTGACGCCTAGTCTAGCTAGCAAGCACTTTGCGTATATGTCCACTTGATTGAATTAAGAACTTAAAACTATGATCTCACCAGCGAAAGCTGACTTTTAGCGCGTTTTCTCAGGTAATTAAGTGATGACTTGGGATGCTTGGTTTGGAAGGCATGGCTTTGGCAACTCGGTTTAAGGATCTATTTTCTCAAACTCTGATATGTATTTGTGGACCTAGCACCTCACAAAAGACCAAAGACAAGCATGGAGGTCATACACTAGCACCTCACAAATAGTGTTTAGATACTCACATCTCTCGGGTGTAATAAAGTATATATCACAATATGGAAATGGAAAACATCTCTCACTACCTGTCATAGCAAAATAGATTACCATAGGCTTGGGAAAGGATCAAACCTCCACCACTTAGCGTAAGCACCTAGGATAAACTATCAAAGAGGTCTTCTAAAGGGTTATAAAGTTAAGTGTAGGGATATGGAATACACGGTTTTGTTGGATAAAGACAATATTTACTGGTGGCGAGTTAATAATCTTGGTTAATTACATGTACAATATGGTGTTGCTAAGCCAAGACTCGACTCGACTTAAGCTAATAAATCAAAAATAACAAAAACATAAAACAAATATAGAATGAAACGGGATGGTAGTCCGTATGTTTTTTTCCTCTTTTCTCTTTCTATTTTTTTTTCTTTTTTCTTAATTTTTTCGATTCTTTTTTTATTTTATTTTTTATTTTTTATTTTTTTGCATACACTCTTACCCTACCATCCAAAATAATACATCATAGGGAATGTACATTCCCTTTACACTTGAATTTTTACATACTTTACAATAAACTACTCTAATGACTCGAATCAAGATAATCAAAACACTTGGAGTACTTTTAAGATTAAAGCACATGTGGGAGTACTATATGATGTTCTTCCCCATTACTCCATAACACAAGTACTTTACCCATGAGTCTCAATAGTCCCAAAACAATATGTACAAGATATGACTCGACTTAGCAACCATGTAATCAATTAGACAACTAACAAAGGGCTTAAACAATTAACAATAATGCACTAAAGATGAGTGCATACAAGGAAGGCTAAGGCGATTTGGGTGTACATTTGGGTGGATTGTTAACGAATTCTATCTTTAAGTAAGATGCTTAAAGTTAGAAACGAAAAAGGTAGGCTCGGAGGGGTGTACTAGGGGTATCGTGTACTAAAAATGAGTACAACGCAAAGGTGTGGGAGAATTACTTGACTAATGAAGTCAATGTAATTATATAAAACACATGTGTAAAACATGGGTTATCCTAATGCCTCTTATCATGTAGTAAATCCTAACTACACGAATGTAGTTTCACTAGCGGCCTCGGGATGCATCTCTATCACAAGTTCTAGAATCTAAATACTACCGGTACACTCACAAGCATTAAGAATGAATGCTTTTTCCTAAAGATCTAAAGGCGAACCTCACATTTTTGGGGTGAAAATATTTGAGTGGTATGGTTTTTGTGCTAGTCATACAATTCCTATCCATGAGACGCTTATTAAGACTAAAGTTTCACTCTTATATGTTGCAAAAAATTTTAAATTTGGCGCTAAAATTACACTAACAAGTATTTCTCTTAATTTTATTACACACCTACTATCGAACAAACAAACTCAAGTGGAGTTATAGTTTCTAATATACCCTCCCTACACTTAAACCGAACATTGTCCCCAATGTTCTAAGTAAAAGATGTAAAATTAAAAATAAATAAGAATGAAAGAAACTAATACTCCCCTGATTCGTTCGGTGTGGATAATGTGATAACATGGTTAAATCTACCTCAAAGAAGATGAACGTTGAAAGCTTCCCTCCAGAAATATAAATCATCTTCTTGTCCTGTAATCAACAAACACAAAAACCAAAGCATTAAACCGAACAAAAATCACAACTAGATGTAATTCCAGACTTAGAAATAAAAACAAAACAAAACAATTAAAGGATAGGATACTTGTGGAATGAATTACAAATAGGAACTCATAAAACATATCCACAAGTATTGACACACAAACAAACAAATAAATTAAAAACATCAAACAATTAAAAACATGGGTTTCCTCCCAAGAAGCGCTTGTTTTTGTTCGAGTCACGAGCCTGACTCTACCCTTATTTAATGGAAATAGGGGAGGTTTTCCCTACACTTAGGATTAAGTGCGGGTGAAAGTAACGATACACACCCTTTGGGTGGAAATTTGCCACGTGTGGTGAAGGGGGTGAGTGAATGGCTTCCTTCATCCTAAAACTACCCGGATAATATTGGTTGATGGGTGGGTCGGTTCCTCTTTTGTCTCCTAGATGTAAATCTAGGATGGGAAGTTATGTAAAGATTGAGGTTCTGGTTCATCAACACTAGGAAATTCCCTAGAACTAGGAGTAAGGTTATCATTACAAGTATTCAAACCTATATCCACTAGTGGTGCTTGGTCCAAGGGTTCTACCTCTATTGGGATTCCTAAAATCTCTTCTACTTCTTCCGGGTAAGTCACAGGCGGTGTATGTGCCTCAAATGATGGCAGGACTTGTGGGGTACTTTGTGGGCTTAGATTGTCCACCTCATCCTCCATTGTGTCTAGATTACCTATGTGTTTGTTTTGTACTATGATATTAGGCGCCATCCATTTAGGTATCTCAACATGAGCATATTCATCCCCCAACAAACTTGTTTTATGATCCTTCAAATTTGTTGTCAATTGATTTGTTATGTTGTTTGTCGGGTTGTCTACTCTATAATAATATTGGGCACAATCTTCTATGGCATCCCATGCTTCTTCAGCATTTAATTCCCTAAGGTCCCCGTTGGCAAAATCATCAATGTACCTTTGGTAATACGGGTGGACACTATAGTAAAAGATTTGAGTTAGGTACCATAGATCGAAACCATGATGAGGGACTATTCGTAGTAAAATTTTAAAACGAGTCCATGCATCATAAATAGGTTCATCTCGATATTGTTTGAACATCAAGATGTCATTAGGAGTGAATGGGTTTCGTGGTCGGTAGTATGGTGGATTCGCGTTCTCCATAATGGTGAACGGAAGAGTCAATGGAAAGGTATTTACGAACAAATACACAAAAAAAAGATAGACTACAAGAAAGCTAATAAAAGAAAATAAAAATCTCACAAAAAAGGATCTAATGAGTACACCTAATCAAAATAAAATTTCAACCTAAACAATAATTATTCCCCAGCCTGCGGCGCCAAAAACTTGATACGTGGGAATCGCACCAGGCTTTACCTCTCGAGGGATCCCGAGAAGCTTACAACCCCCACCAGGCAGTGTACCTGATCGTTGTAGTATAGTATAGTGACAAGTACCGGGGGATTGATCGTTCAACTCAGGAATAGTGTCGCTAGGATTAGAAAGCCTAAAAACTAGGTCTAGAGGTGAGGGATGATTCTTTTTGTATTTTTTATATTTTATAAAAGCAAGTAAAATCTCAGTTTTTGGAAGAGTTGGCGGAATTAGTTGCTAGCCAACTAACCCAATTTACTACAAATGCAATCAAAATAGAATAACAGAAATGAAAATTAACTAATATACTAATTTGGTGTAAACAATGATGGGGAAATGATGCGTGGGAATTGCACCAGGCTTTTCCTCTCGAGGGATCTCGAGAAGCTTACAACCCCCACCAGGCAGTGTACCTGATCGTTGTAGTATAGTATAGTGACAAGTACCGGGGGATTGATCGTTCAACTCAGGAATAGTGTCGCTAGGATTAGAAAACCTAAAAACTAGGTCTAGAGGTGAGGGATGATTCTTTTTGTATTTTTTATATTTTATAAAAGCAATTAAAAATCTCGGGTTTTGGAAGAGTGGGCGGAATTAGTTGCTAGTCAACTAACCCAAAAACTAAGATGCAATCAAAATAAAATAACAAAAATGAAAATAAACTAAATTAAGGTAGTGGTGTGAACAATATATGGGAGAATTGTGTTTACTTAGATTTCACTACTCCCTAGATATCTTTTACAGGTTAATTACTTGTTACAGTTGCGTGGATGACGGGTTGTATTCCTTAATACCATTCATGGGGTGGCGTACTTACTTCCCCAATTCTATAAGCTCCTACTTCACTCCTATGTCGAGCTGACTAAGAAGATCCTAACATCGGATCACTAGAATTCGCTCATGTATTAAATACAACAATAAAAACCTAGTACACATCAGTTCATGTTTCTTAAGACGTTCAAGCAAGTTACACAATGGAGATCTGCCAGTTTTCTTAAGCCTAACATTGAAATCATTCATCCATTACAACTATAAACAAGCAATCAACCTATAATCAACATCTAGGTTTCATTACATCTAAGCAAACACACAATAGATCTAGCCTAGCATGTTATAATTAAGACAAGTGTAAGATATATTCAAACAACACATAGACATATTGAATGAATTGGAAGAAAACTTATCTCAATTGAACATGAAGGGTTTCAAGGGGTGAAAACCCTTGAAAATACTGTTACAAATGAGCTAGGGTTTATAAAGATCGATCCTAATATTCTCCACACAAGTTCCTCTTTAATGAATGAAAAATAGAAAAGTATATATAGATTTTGTGAGGTGACGGCGTCAAGAGGAAAAATCTGACGCTGTCATCTCGCCGCCAATAAAGTTCTCGGACTGCCTAGATCCACAGCTGACGCCGTCACGTGTAACTCTGCTCTGGGCCGTCACCAAAATTACTCTTGACGTACTTGTTCTGACGCCGTCACGTTTTTTCTGGGTCATCATCCATTTTGCTCTTGACGCCGTCAAAAAATCCTTCTTGACGCCGTCAGGTACTGTTCCCAGCAAGGAAAATTAAGACTTTGCCGTTTTCTTCACTTTTATGCTCCAAAAACGTCCAAAAACCTTCCTTTTCCAGAATTCACTCCCAAAGTACCTAAAATCACAAAAGGAACGATCTAGGGCAATATTTGATCAAATAAATTCCAATTACGGCTTAAATGACCCCCTAAAAATGGTTCATTTTTCGCCTCATCATATACCCTTACACTTGAGATTTGCTTGTCCTCAAGCAAATGCGCTTTTATTCTAATCAAAATACAAGTTAGGGGTCATTTAACACTAATATAAAAGTAATTACAACAAATAATCGTTCCACTAAAGACCAAAGACAAGCACGGAGGTCATACACTAGCACCTCACAAATTGTGTTTAGATACTCACATCTCTCGGGTGTAATAAAGTATATATCACAATATAGAAATGGAAAACATCTCTCACTACCTGTCATAGCAAAATAGATTACCATAGGCTTGGGAAAGGATCAAACCTCCACCACATGGCGTAAGCACCTAGGATAAACTATCAAAGAGGTCTTTTTAAAGGGTTGTAACGTTAGGTGTAGGGATATGGAATACACGGTTTTGTTGGATATAGGCAATCTTTACTGGTGGCGAGCTAATCATCTTGGTTAATTACATGTACAAAATGGCGTTGCTAAGCCAAGACTAGACTCGACTTAAGCTAATAAATGAAAAATAACAAAAACCTAAAATAAACATAGAATGAAATGGGTTGGTAGTCCGTATGTTTTTTCTCTTTTCTTTTTCTATATATATATATATATATATATATATATATATATATATATATATATATATATATATATATATATATATATATATATATTATTTAATTTTTATATATTTTTCTTCGATTTTCTTTTTTTTTTTTTTTTTTTTTGCATACACTTTTACCCTACCATCCAAAATAATACATCATAGGGAATGAGCATTCCCCTTACACTTGAATTTTTACATACTTTACAATAAACTAATATAATGACTCGAATTAAGATAATCAAAACACTTGGAGTACTTTTAAGATTAACGCACATATGGGGGTAATAATATGATGTTCTTCCCCATTACTTCATAAAATTAGTACTTTACCCATGAGTCCCAATCGTCCCAAAACAATATGTACAAGGATATGACTCGACTTAGCAACCATGTAATCAATTAGATAATTTACTAAGGGTTTAAACAAATAACAATAATGCACTAAAGATGAATGCATACACGGAAGGCTAAGGCGATTTGGTTGTACATTTAAGTGGGGTGTAACAAATTCTTTCTTTAAGTAAGATGCTTAAAGTTAGAAACGAAAAGGTAGGCTCGGAGGGGTGTACTAGGGGTTTCGTGTACTAAAAATGAGTACAACGCTAAGGTGTGGGAAAAATTAATTGACTTTACTAGCCAAGTAATATGACTTAAATGGTCAAGTAATTGTGATACAGGTTTAACACAAGGGTGATCCTAATGCCTCTTATCATGTAGTAAATCCTACTACACGAATGTAGTCTCACTAGCG
This sequence comes from Artemisia argyi, assembly GCA_030686995.1. Classification (NCBI taxonomy): domain Eukaryota; kingdom Viridiplantae; phylum Streptophyta; class Magnoliopsida; order Asterales; family Asteraceae; genus Artemisia; species Artemisia argyi. The sequence continues at coordinate 97,705,555 of CM060676.1, read as the reverse complement.
GTCTCGGGATGCATCACTAACGCAAGTTCTAGAATCTAAATGCTATCAAATCTAAAGGCGAACCTCACATATTTGGGTGGAAAATTTTTCTGAGTGGTACGGTTTTGTGCTAGTCATACAATCTCCTATCCATGAGACGCTTGCTATGGCTAAAGTTTCACTCCTAAATGTTGTAAAAAATTTTAAATTTGGCGCTAGAATTACACTAACAAGTATTTCTCATAGTTTTATTACACATCTACCATCAAACATGTGGAAAACTAGAAGGGGGTTGAATAGTTTACCGCTTTTTAAATCCTTTTTAGCTTGAATATCCTTTAAAAACTTTACGTTTGCTTAAAGATATAAACACAACGTTATATGTTTGATTCTTTGAAAAGCTTTTCATGTGAATAACAATTCTAACTTTACTTGTTTCATACTTTGAAAAGCTTTGCTTGTGATGATCCTAACTTTGCTTGTTTAGTTCTTTGAAAAGCTTTACTTTTGTTTGAAGATATAAACACAACTTTACTTGTTAAATTCTTTGAAAAGCTTTATATGTGACTAGCAATTCTAACTAAAAGACAACATGTAATAAGCAAAGATAAAGAAAGAAACGATCAAACCACAACACGATCGTTTATCGTGGTTCGGCTACAAGGACTCTTTTTCCTTGCCCTACATCCACACCCCGAGTTTCCAACTCGAGAGTTATAAGCACTAATCAACAAGCTCCTTTCACCAGCGGAGAAAACCTTTACAACGTCGCTTATACTTTTACCGACACTAAGCTAGATGTCGAGTTCTTTTACACGGGTACAACCACTCCCATCGTCGCTTACACTTTTACCGATACTTAGCTAGATGTCGAGTTCTTTACCAAGGGTACAACCACTCCCGTTAGTTCTTTTACAAGGGTACAACAACTCCCGACACACTACGTATTTTGAGGCCTAAAATACTAACCGATCACTTCTATACAAGATGCACATGAAGTATAAACTTCCAAAGTCTATAAACAACAAAGCTAACAAGTCTTGCAACTTAGAGTTGAAACTTGTAACTTCTTAGATGAATATGTGAACTCCTTTGCTACATAAGAGAATCACACAAGTTAGTAGCTACTGAGTATAATGAGAGAATATGTGTAAAATATGACTCTAAGTGATGAGGGATTTCTTGCAAGTGCTTTGGTATTTATACCAAAGGAAGTCAGCAGTCTGGCGGACATGGAGGCACCCTCAGAAGGGGTCCGCCCGTGTTCCTCCAGGGGTCCGCCAGAACTGTTCAACCTAACTTACAATAAATCACTCCAAAACAAACAATGTCACATCTACTAAATACTAGTCAACATGCATTGCACCAAACATGGAATACTTCCAAAGTGTGTAAGAACTTCATGGATAGTCAAACACATAAACTTACCATAAATGCACATTGATGAGATGTGACACTTTCTTAATAAAGGAATACTTTCTTATTAAAGAAATAAAAACAATGTTAAGTTTAAAAAGAAATGTAAAGACTAGCTATACAAGACTTAAAACTAAAATGATGTTTTACTACAATCTAAAGTTTGTACTTTGTCATTAACAAAACTTAGCAAAGATCGTTAAAATATAAATAACGTTTTTAGGCGATATTTGTATTAACAATCTCCCCCTTTTTGTTGATGACAAAACATAAACTTTATTTATAAGTAAGTCACTAGTTTTAGTGTTAAGTCTTATAAAGTTAGTATAAAAACTTGTTTTTGCTAAAAAGATGTGATATGCAAAAAAATGATTTGAAACAAGTTTATATATAAATTCTCCCCCTTTTTGTCGAAACAAAAAGAAGAGTAGCGAAGCGGAAGTATGCACTTGCTCCCCCTTGGACGATACTCCCCCTAAATGGAGTGCCAAGAGAGGAGACATGGATTTTGACCCTACAAAACAAAATGTTAGTTGCCACATAAGACAAGTCATGAAAGCATTTCATGTCTAGAACACAACTAAGAGTTGTGAAGTGGAATAATGCAACACTCATGCTCCCCCTTGAATATTACTCCCCTAAATGGAGTATCAAGGAAGGAAAACATGGATAATGATCCTACAAAAAGAAAGGTTAGTTTCTAAAACACAAGATATATGTATGCTACCATATTAAGCTATAGTTCACTCATTATACATAAATGGTCAACAAACAATGCAAACCTTGTAGTAGAATGAAATTCATTTCATGTAAAATTTTGACTCTTAAAAGGTCAAAGACAAGAAATTAGGACGACATCATCCTACTTCTTAAAAATAAAGAAAAACTAAAAATAAACTAAGAACATAAAATGCTACAAGGAAATCATCATTTTCCTTAATGAGAAACATTTTCCAAAAACAAGGCTAAGGTTGTTTAAGGATGAAAATGTGTGTTGAATGGTGTAGCGGGTTTTATTTTGAATGTTGTGGAGGTGAAACGGTTTTGGTTTGTTGGTTTTCTAAACTTGAGGTGGTGTTGGTGCTTTAAACTTGGTTTGTTGGTTTTAATGAGAAACAATTTCCAAAAGAAACGGTTTTGTTTCATTTTGGAGACTCTAAAATTGAGACGATCCAAAATGTGGTTTAGTATAAACCTCATTTTATTGGTTAGAGGTCAATGGATGTCTTTGTAGATAGGGTGAAACAACAATGGTTTTGAGTGGTGATACTCTTGTTGTGGTGGTTGGTTATGGTCAAAAGACTCATTTTGGTCAAGCAATGACCTTGGTTATTCATTTGTGAAAGGTGGTGGTTTTGTTGGTCTTGGTGGAAGATCATTGAGATGCTTCTATTTTCTTATACAAAGAAAATAGAGATTCGAAGTGTTGGGAAGATTCATGTAGTTGTTTTCGTTGAACAAAGTGATGAAAGCTTGGTTCTCCGAAAGGATTATCATGAAGGTTTTTGTAAATGGGATGAAACACAAATGATTGTAGGTGTGTATGACCGTGATCATTTGGAAAAGTTGAGGATTTAGCATAACGATAGGCCAACCGTTCTACCAATGATGGTTGATGGGGTTTATCATCTAATTGCTCACTTGGTTGTTGTTGGGTTTCTATTTGAGCAATGGTGTCAAAGATGGCGGGCTTGATGATTAAGGTGATAGGTCTTCTAAAAGTTTCCAATAGTGGATGTGGTGATGTTGGTGGTGTATGTTTGTATTGCCATGTTTGGGAGAGGATGTTGGAGTAGCAAGATTGAAGAAATCTTGAATAGTGATCATGTTGATGTTGCAAGGTATTGAATATGGCGTTGAGGTAGTAAGGTTAAGGAAGTCTTGGATAGGTGAAGAAATGTCAAGTGATGAGCTTGATTTGATGGTTTTGTTGAAGCAACAAGGTTTAACACTAATCCTAGTGGTTTTAGCTTGATGATTCGGATGAGGTGTTTGATTAAGTCATCTCAAATCTTTGGTTTGCAAGAGTTTTGAGATTGAGAGAAGTAATGGTGTTGGTGTGAGTTTTGGGGTATTCTAAAGTGATCAAACTTAAAAAGAATTGTGGGAAGGAGTGTTTGGATTTGATGTGTTCCATACAAAGATTGAGGTTTCAAATGATTTGATGTCAATCCAATGGAATAGGGTGGAGTGAAAGACCAACATATGCACTCAATGCTTTGTGATCATGGGATGTAATTTGGTTGAAAATGTTCCAATGGGTTGAAAGATCCTTTAAAAGGGTTCCTTGGGTTAGTTATGTTTAAATTTGAATTTTTGGTGGGAAGTAACTTCCAAATTGTTTTAGTGAGTGAGAGTTGTCCTAGTATGGTTATTGGAGTCAAGGGAAGATGTTTCTCACTGACGATAATGGTTTGACACTTTACAAGTTTTGAACTTAAGAAAAATGACAAAAATTTTCTACAGGTGACTGGCGGAACCCTAAGACAACACAGGCGGAACCCTCCTGAGGGTTCCGGCTGGTCCGTTGGGCCATTTCTGGATTGCCCAGAAAATACACTGGCGGAACCCAATTTTGGGTATCGCCAGATCCGCCAAGGCTGAAAAAATTGGCAGTCCGCATTTTTGACCCGCGAGACGTTTTTCATATTTTTCGAAAACTCCTAAAATCAAAAAGATAATGCACATCTGGTTAGGTAGTGCAAAAATTGGACATGTAAACACACATACCATAGGACTTTGACCGGGGGGTCGAGAACTTATACTTAGTGAAAAATTCATAAACATGAAAATTTGACAACTTGCCAAATGTTGTCTTCCTGCATCATTGTTAGTTCCTACAAGTTCCAAATAGTACCAAATATCTTACCAACACACAAATACATAACACGTAATGTTTAAATGACCAAATCATTCAAATAGCACCTAGTGCCAAATACTCCTACACACCCGCTCTCATAGACGGTCAATCTTCTTCTTGAGCTTTTCAAGAAATCTCTCGATGTTTTTGAACATCCCCTTTGTTTGCTTGAACTCCGCCGACTCATTTGGAATATCCGAAAGTTGGAAAATGTATTCTAGAGGTGGGAGCCTAGAGTTGGGCAAAGCCTAGAGTTGGAAAATGTTTACCTTGGGCTTTGTAGATTCTCCCATCACTTAGTGGGACAAAAGCGTGTGGAATAAGAGAGTAGTCTAGGTGAAGACCTCTAGGAGTTGATGGAATGGGAGAGATGAACCTAAAGAGACGGGTCAAGAGCATTCCATATGGCATAGACGTTGTGCCTTGCACGGGAATGTCGGCCATTCTCTTGGTCATGTAGTAGGAAAGGTTGAAGGTTTGCCTAACGGACAAGGAGTAGAGCATGTAGCAAAGGCAAACATTGATGTGATCCCGGTTTCCTATGGTGCAAATTACATTGGCTCTAAGGAGTTCTTCCCATTTCTTGAATTGGGGCTTGAGTTCATTGCATTCCATTCCATATGGGTCCTTGATGACCTCATTTCCGGTTCTAGTTCTCCTAGTGTTGGTGGTCCTAATGAAGAAGTGGTCACGAAGTTCATATTTGGACACAAGAGGGGTATCATAGGGATAGATGCGGTCAAAGAGTGTGTCAAGAGTTGAGAGGGAGTGCAAGTCGGAGTAGATGCAAGTACCATGGTTTGGGACACCTAGGATTTGAGCAAACTCCTCGAGAGTGAAGGAGTATTGATGAATACTAGCCCTAAAGTTAATAGACATGCGACCATACTCATCCTTGGAGAGGGTGACGGATGCATAGAATTCTAAAATGAACCTAGAACAAATAGGCTCGTTGATTTCTAAGAGACACTCAAAGTTGATTGTGGCAAATTCCGTGTAGAGGTTTGTACCTTCTAAGAAGGATGGATCAATGGTTCTACCCTTATGGACATATCGTTTTTCTAAGGCTTTGAAAACAACGATTTGAGTTTGAGTAAGACCTTTGGTTTTGTGGTGTTTGGGTAGATACTTAATGGTGTCCTTGTGGTCATAGTGAGTTAGAGGAGGCATGATGATTCTTAGAAAATCAAAATTTCACATTTTTGTCTAAGTAAATGACTATTGTAATGTGTATGTTCTAGTGTGTGCCTATATGAAAACAATGTGGAGCTGCGGTTAACTTAACTCATTTTGATGTTTAAAAACGTTTTATAATGCAAGTGATGTTTCAATGACGTTTTTCATTTGTTTTAACAATGTGGTGAACGGTCGTAAAGTATGGTTGACGACCGAGAGTGGATATGTGATTTGAGGTGGTGATTGCTTGACAACACTTAAAGCTTGGATATCTTCTTTGTGTTCTTCACTTGCTAGAAATTGGAAGAGACGCATTTCATAATGAAATTCACTTGACTTTTGACGACATAGACAAATATGTTAATGAGAGTATGGATATGACAATTGCCCTTTGTTTCAAAGAGCGACACAAGGGTGAACATAGGTTTATGTATCATGAAAGGTGGTTTAATCTTAATAGGTTAGGTTATAGTGGGGATGACACACTTGTTTGGTTACATTGTGGAATCTTCTTGTGAAGATGACTAGGTGGAGTTGAAGATGATATTGACTCTTGGTTTCTTTGAGGGCATGGAAATGGTGGATGACTCGATATTGATATGACAAAGGATAACTCGGTTTCTCATTTCACATTGGTTGTTTGATGTTTGAGTGATGAAAGGTTATGAGTAAGATGCTTGAAGTTTTGCTCATTTTGTGAATCTTATGGGCTGGTGGTAAGTTGGAGTTGTGAGTAAAGAGGTGTTTGGTTTTGAAATTAAAAATAAAACATCCTGTAGATTTGGCGGACCAGGCGGAACCAAAAGGAGGGTTCCGCCCATATGGTCTGAGGGTACCGTGGGAGCTGCAGGAAAAATTCAAAAGGGATTGTCTTGATTTTTGTGGTTTTATCCTAATGTTCAAAACTAAGGTTTTAGGTCTTATGAATCTTCGACTAAGCCTAGGGATGATGAATGCTTCTCATTCAAGAGGTTTTGTGAAAACATTGATAGAATGGTTAACGTATAAGACTTTCTTAGTTAAGATGTTCCTCAATGAACATTTTTACCAAGACGAGGATGATGGATCACAATATGTCAATTAAGAACATAATGGATTGAATTGTCGCTGAAGTCGATGCTTCCTTTGTTGAAGAGATAACAATGTTGATAAAAGAATTCCGTTGTTGACGCGTGTTTGCTTGTTCAAGCGGAGCTTGTTGATGTGCTTCTCCATCCGAAACTAATTTGAGAACCTTGTGCTTTTCTTATCAACTTATTACCGACATAATTCCATTTGGCATACACTATGGTTTCTATTCCCGTTCTTTTGGGATACCATAATCCTAGTTGTGCAGTACCTTACGATGTATCCAAACAAGCTCAACTAAAGAGTTGTTTAAGGATCTTCTTTAAAATGAGCACATAGACAAACGCTAAACATAATGTTGAATCTAATTGTTATGAGAACAAGTAGTCTTCCGAACATTTCTCTACGTTTAGTTTTACCTACGGATTTACTAATCTCATTCTTGATAAGTCATCAATAACTTAACCATTGAGAACAAGAGAGTAACTAGGAATGTCTTTGAGTTAAAATCCCTTGCTTTTGGAGCTTGCTTTTATTATCAAAAAGACTTTCAAATATTTACACTATAAACACTTGATTACTTCGAAAAATCTATTATGTTTCACTAGTTGTTTTACTCTAAATTTCAAAAGCTGTTTTTGTTGAATTTGTTTAGACACAACTATGACCTATAAATCAAGTTTTATAACTTATGTCAATTTTGCTTGATTCAATGTTTGACTCAAGGTGAAAAGATGTTATTTTGTACTTTTATTCTTAATGTTTTACACAACATACTTGTCTTGCCATCATTGGACTTTCGACTAAGTCATCATCTACCAAAGATGACATCTTAGAAGCAGGAGATTACTCGTTAAATGTTATATTCAACGACTCCTCGACTCTTTGGGTTTTCTTACTTAAGACACTATGAACTCTACTTGTTTTGAAAAAGTCCAAGAGGTACAACATCATAAGACTAAGTGTCACATTTGATGTGTAAATCCTAGATGTTGAAAACTCATTTTCTTCCACACATCCTAATGTATGCTAATGTGATTTATTTCACCTTGTGTGTTTTATGTGAGATTATCATAAAGGAGTGATCGAAGAAAAACACAATTTAAGACTCAAAGTATGGTGTTTGCGAATGTTGTTTAATAAAGGTTTGTTTTGCAAGCATCACAAAAGTGTTAGACATTTTAACACTTAGGAAATTCTTAGTTAGCTCACTTGTAAGCAAGAGTTGAGTGAGACTCACTCAAGAGTTTCTCGTGTTTATCTCTTGATGGTTAAAGAACCAAAACACCTTATATCTCCTACTAGTACTAATGACGAAATTCCTTGTTGCGTAGAATCTAATCTTAGTTATTACTAATAGCAAGTAAACACTTTTAGAGTATTACTAATAACACATATTCCAACACATAATGCTAGAAACAAGAGACAATCAAAGTCAAGTTGAAGTAATGCGTACCTTTTAAATTGCATAGAGATGCTATCAAGAGGATAAACACTACGCGTAAAATCTTGGTTTGACGACACGCTTTGAAACTTAATTACTCATGTATCCAAGAAGGTTAGATAATGATATAAAAGCATAGAGCATGATAATCTTAAACTTTTTATCATGGGTTTCTATTAGAGATTGAATTATCTCTAAATCTCTCTTCTTGGTTAGACAAATTTTACTTGTTTTGTTTAACTAGTTGATGGTTCTTTTGAGTTAAATCCTAATCCAGTTTTATCTTTAAACACCCTTAGACTCCTTAACAATCTTTCAAGAGATTTTGAGCCTTCATCAAATTTAACTAATATTTTTCCTTTCTCATATTGCTTTTTAATCTCATGTTTGTAATCTAGACATAATTTACATTCTAGATCAATTACAACATTACTCTCAATTCTAGACATTTTATCTTCTAACAAGATTTCCTTTTCAAAAATATTCTTAAAAGATTTTGAAGACTCATTGTTAAAGATAGTTTTCAGGTCCATGTTGCATAAGCGTTTAGACTCATTTTCTAGTTTAGAGAACTCTTAGGATAAATTTGTCAAAGCAAAAGTGTTTGGTTTTAAAATGTACCTTGCTTGATGTTTTATCTAGTTGAGAATCACAAACCGGATGGTTGGCTTAATCTTCATCCGTGTTATTCCATGAATCGTAAGCAAGACAACAAAGAGCTCGACATGAGTAATCATCTTCACTTACACCTTCATTTAAAACATTTAAACTAGTAGTACATGTATTTATAACTAAATGTCTATCTATTAATATTTCTAAGACTTCTAATTTATATGTGAGATCAAATTGATCATCTTTGACTTGACATATTTCTTGATGAAAGTTTAACATATTTTTCTAAATATCATTAGCCGTTTGACAAAAATACATTATTTCATATTTGGTACTAAAGCTTTATAAATCATTGTTTTAGCTTTAGTATTTTTATCAAGTTTAAGATAGTTATCTTGGTTTTCAAAAACTTGTTTTCTTTGGTTTGAAATCACCAAAAGAAATAATATGCCAAAGATCTTGATCAATTGATTTCACATAGTTTTCAAAATTACTTTTCCATTCAAGTAAGTTTTCTTTTTCAAATAGCGGTGGGTTTTGAATATGTTGCCCTTCTTTGAGATTTTCAAAATCCATGGATCGATCCAAGTTTTAAAATACATTCTATTTTAAAGATCTTGAGTAACGTAGCTCTGATACCAATTGTGGAAAACTAGAAGGGGGGTTGAATAGTTTACCGCTTTTAAATCCTTTTTAGCTTGAATATCCTTTAAAAACTTTACGTTTGCTTAAAGATATAAACACAACGTCATATGTTTGATTCTTTGAAAAGCGTTTCATGTGAATAACAATTCTAACTTTACTTGTTTCATACTTTGAAAAGCTTTGCTTGTGATGATCCTAACTTTGCTTGTTTAGTTCTTTGAAAAGCTTTTCTTTTGTTTGAAGATATAAACACAACTTTACTTGTTTAATTCTTTGAAAAGCTTTATATGTGACTAGCAATTCTAACTAAAAGACAACATGTAATAAGCAAAGATAAAGAAAGAAACGATCAAACCACAACACGATTGTTTATCGTGGTTCGGGTACAAGGACTCTTTTTCCTTGCCCTACATCCACGCCCCGAGTTTCCAACTCGAGAGTTATAAGCACTAATCAACAAGCCCCTTTCACCGGCGGAGAAAACCTTTACAACGTCGCTTATACTTTTACCGACACTAAGCTAGATGTCGAGTTCTTTTACACAGGTACAACCACTCCCATCGTCGCTTACACTTTTACCGACACTAAGCTAGATGTCGAGTTCTTTACCAAGGGTACAACCACTCCCGTTAGTTCTTTTACAAGGGTACAACAACTCCCGACATACTACGTATTTTGAGGCCTAAAATACTAACCGATCACTTCTATACAAGATACACATGAAGTATAAACTACCAAAGTCTATACACAACAAAGCTAACAAGTCTTGCAACTTAGAGTTGAAACTTGTAACTTCTTAGATGAATATGTGAACTCCTTTGCTACATAAGAGAATCACACAAGTTGGTAGCTACTGAGTATAATGAGAGAATATGTGTAAAATATGATTCTAAGTGATGAGGGATTTCTTGCAAGTGCTTTGGTATTTATACCAAAGGAAGTCAGCAGTCTGGCGGACACGGCGGCACCCTTAGAAGGGGTCCACCAGAACTGTTCAACCTAACTTACAATAAATCACTCCAAAACAAACAATGTCACATCTACTAAATACTAGTCAACATGCATTGCACCAAACATGGAATACTTCCAAAGTGTGTAAGAACTTCATAGATAGTCAAACACATAAACTTACCATAAATGCACATTGATGAGACAACACTTTCTTATTAAAGAAATACTTTCTTATTAAAGAAATAAAAACAATGTTAAGTTTAAAAAGAAATGTAAAGACTAGTTATACAAGACTTAAAACTAAAATGATGTTTTACTACAATCTAAAGTTTGTACTTTGTCATTAACAAAACTTAGCAAAGATCGTTAAAATATAAATAACGTTTTTAGGCGATATTTGTATTAACAAAATAAACAAACTCAAGCGAAAGTGTATCCTATATGGTATCATCATTTTACCCTCCCCTTACACTTAGGATGAACATTGTCCCCAATGTTCAATTAAAGAATGTAAAAGTAAAATAGGTAAAAGAATGAAATCAAATACTCCCCTGATTCGCTCGGTATGGATAATATGGTAACCAGGTTAAATCTTCCTCCAAGAAAATGAACAATCAAAGCTTCCCTTCCAGAATATAAATCATCTTCTTGTCAAACATAACCTGTTAAACCTGATAAAACAAACAAGGCAACCTCGCGTAAAATCGGCGGCAATCTATATATGCTAACAAATCCTAGAAAACAATGTAAGATATAATGCTTGTGGAATGATGTTTGCAGATTTCCTGGAGATTATAAAACTAAAGATTCAACAAAAACCTTAAGACTCCGTTAGAAAAATAAAACTGGTAAAATTTCCAGATTTTTACACGTGACGCCATCAGGAATTTCTTCCTGACGCCGTCAGAAGTGACCTGCATAAATTCTTATGTTAAGTTTCCGGAAAATTTCTGGAAAAACCTTGTCCTACTTCCTGGAAAATCCTGCAAAACATCATTATGACTCGATACAAGCATTTGACTCTAACATTGTGGAGAATCATGATCAATTTTGTTTCTTAAAAACATATTTGGGGTTTCCCCTTACACTTATCTTTTGCGAAATACCTTTGGATGAAGTTAAGACTAAGCCAAACGACAAAATAAATTATTTTCACTATGTTATTTCGAAACATCATCTACCAACAATAAAAATAAAGCATGCATACGGAAACAAATAACAATCAAACAAAATAAAAATCAAACAAAACATGGATTGCCTCCCAAGAAGCGCTTTTCTTTATTTACGAGTCTTATAGCTAGACTCAAGGTCATGGGCTACTACGTGACCTCATCGTTGGTTTCACTCTCTAGGTCATCTCCTATACCAGTTTTGTATTTTGGACCTAGTTTCAAGCATTCTTTGTAGAAACCAAGCATCCTATTCATCACATACTCTACTCCTCTACGTCTATCATCATCATTCCTATAGTAAGCCGCTTGATTGTGTTCCTTTTCTATGTTCGATAGGAGGCGGTATTGTTCAATCTTATAGGGCATTTGGTAGGCAATCTCATCATTCTCTTCCTTGAATCTAACTATCCCTAAAGTCGGATCATAACTCATCTTAGTGGCCTCAACGAATGGTTTTCCGAACACTACTTGACTTAGGCAAGCATCTATCATCGGACGAGTATCCTCTACTATCATAAAATCGATCTCATAAATGAAATTTCCGACAATCACATGTAATCCTTTAACTCTACCAACAAAATTACTTATCAAATTCTTACTGGGCATCATCCTATAATCAAGTTGTTTCTTCATTACCCAATTATAATAAGTCCTAGTCATGATGTTTATAGGAGACCTAGGATCGATAAAAGCTTTCCATACATGCATATGCCCAATGTTGCATGGTATGTTGATGTTAGAGGGGTCTCCCATTTTGATAAGGGGTGAGCCAATGATATATGGTATCTCGGGATCATCAAATAAATCCTTGTGATATTCCCGTTCTTCCTTGGTGGGCAACTTATCAAAGTATTCTTCTACGTTTTCTACTTCCTCTAACTTTTCTCCCTTATTAACCTCAACTTCCTTAATTTTATCCCTAGGCTCGGTTTCTACTCCAACTTCATCCTTGTCACTCTCTTCTATCTCCTTATCTATTGGCTTAATAGTGACAACATTGAAAAAGTGGATGTAACACCCCCAAATTTAGGATACGCAGCGGAATTAAAGCTGGGTGTTACTCGACGGCACAACAATTATAATAATAGGAAAACAATCTCTAATTGAGGTTTTAGAATTTTATTATTCAAATATTAGAGTTTACAAAATGAGGTCCCAGTAGTTTTACAATTTGTAAAATACTTTATCAAAGAATATTAAAATTTTAGCCTTCCTTCCGTATCCATGCTCCTCCATTCCATCCTTGTTTGTTATCGTCCTGAGATAAACATGCTAAAAATGTCAACACAAAGGTTGAGTGAATCCATAGCGTTTGTATAACGATTAGTTGAACACAAGTCATAGAATAGTAAAACAGTAATATTTCAGTGTATTGCCCTAAGCCTCATGAACTCAAACGTTAACGTATGTGATATCATAAAATGTTATAAATTACTGACATCATAATGATGATGTAAGTAAGAATGCCCTCGAGTAGGAGCTTGCCAACTTCCTAGTAGTTCTCAAATAATGTGCATTTGGCTATCAATCCGGCTAGCACGAAGGCTATCTATCCGGCTAGCTCAAATGGGTTGTCAACCTCCAATAGATCTATTCACAATATACGCGTTCACTCACAAGTGATTAATGGTTCATGATATGAGGGACTTTTAATGGCAAAAACTTTTAACTTAGGCAATATCAATCAGGATAGCATACAGAAAATACTTGTGTTCGGTTTTGTAACATGTATCTCCTCACAAGTTTGGAAAATGTATAAAAAATATATAAAAAGTGGGACTATGAACTCACCTGGGTAATAAACCAGTCTAAATGGAAATCAACTTAAATAAAGTTGATAAACGTCTCCGACATGAAACCTGAGTTTGATTATGTCAAGTTTCAGTATTGGTATTTACGTATATGTGAGTTTAAAATTTATCGTAAAGGGTTTGTTAACAATTATTATTTTAGTTATTATAACATGAACTCTCTTCAAAAGTTATTGGTATTAGGATTTTACTATTTTTCCAATTTATGGTTTGTTATTCGATTTCCGTATGTTACCTATATAAGTTTTTATTACAAGTCCTGAATTGTTATAACGTTAAATATATTTCATATATAAGTTTAATAAAAACTCGTTCCCGACGTATAACTATTATATATACGTTTTATAAAATAAATTGAGTCATTTAAATGTGTTAAAACATATTCCCGGATCATTATATAATGAAAATATATCATTGGACTTTTTATATAAAAATATTACACTTTTTACCCTTATAGGTTCAAAAATGACACTTTATACCCACAACTATTGTTTGTTGACAAAACAGCCCTTGTACTAATTAATTTATAAAACTTACATTTTTGGCCCAAGAAAACTCCATCTTTTATTTATTACAAAATATACCCCTTTAGTTTTTCAAAAATAATTGTAAGAGTATTTTTAGTATGTATTTCGAGACAAAAACGAGCTAAGTTTTAGAGAAATCTGTACAATGTTTTTACAATGTTCTTGATCTTTTCAAAAGTTTGCCAGATGGTCTATCCAACGGTTCAGACTAGGGGTCGTGAGCTATTATGGTTTGGTCGCTATAAGTTTCCCAAGTAGGGTGTTTAGAAACTATTTCTACGTAAAATTACCAAGTATTTTTATTTAATTTTCAGGTTCAGACAGCTAAAAGTATAGCTCTATATGATCAGAACTACTTGATCTATTTCCTACATTCTTGATACTACTTAATCTATGCTAGAAGGTCTACGTTTTGCCCCTGAGTTTAGGTTCTTAGGTGATCGTTTGATAGTCGAATTAAATCACTAAAGTTGGTACCTTTGAGCCCATATCCATTTAGAACAGAATATAGAAACAGATTCTATCTTGGTTTTTAAGCTTATGAACTAAGTTTATAAGTATCCTAACATGTTACTCATCATATCTAAGTTGTCTTTAAAGGATCCTAGGGTTTCCTTGTTTAGAAATAAGTCGAAAACATTTTATTTAAGAGTTTGTTTGGTCTAATGACTCGCGACAATGAAAACATGACATGTACATCTTATGGCGAGGTCTTGGGGGCAAATTGAAGTGTGCTAGGTGGTGTTTAAAAGAACTTATTAGTTGGGCTTATAAGCCTCAGCTTATGGTAGAAAAATGAGGCAAAAGTGAGGCGTTTAAGAAAAGATTTTTGGAAATTCAAATGTCGGGTTTAAAAACAGTCCGCACCTACAACTCTTGTCATGCGTTTTTAGGACCCGTGCTCCTGATTTTTTAAAGAAAACGTCGTTCCGGACAACTTTCGTGTTTTAACTTTTTGATGAATCGGACTAGAAATGCCTCGTTTTGTGTGTTTTATATTCTGTCACAGAAGGTTGTTGACAGCTTTCCGGCAAGTTTTTGGTAATTTCATTTGGCCGAGTTAGTGGGGTGTTCAAGAGTGTCCTGGGTGGTGGTCACATAGATCTTTTGTCTACGTTTAATACCCTTAGCTTGTGGTAGAAAAGTAGGACACAATATGGGCGTTTGGGACTGTTTGGGCGACGAACAGAAAAGAACAAAAACAGTGTTTAACCTTGTGAAAACTCGTGGTCCATACATATACTTATTAACTGGTTATTTAGATTATTGAAAGGTCTCCTATAGTAGCTTAAAGTTTAGGAAAAAAAACACACTATACGAGGGTGTTTTGTGTTTGCTCGATTATATTAGAAAGAAAAAGAAACATGTATTTTGACATAGGTTTTCCACTAGTACTCGTTTTGTATCATGATTAAGTGTATTAGAAACTTATAAAAGACTTGAAAAAGATTTGGAGGACTTACAAACTTAAGAACTTGATTATGAAGGAAATCTCCTAGAATGGTTCCTACGTGAAACCAAGACCCTTTCCATCCTTCTAGTCTTCACTAAATCTTTCCTTGACTTCTATTTAGACTTCATGATCAGTAGGTATTGAAGTGTGTGATTGTTTTATGTGTTTCGAATGATGATGACATAAAATGGGAGTACTTGGTTCGATTTATATAAGGTGAAAAATCTAGGGTTTCTTGAATGGCTAGGTCATCATGTTTGGGTGTGTTTAAGACTTATGAAAGGAGTTGAAAAAGGGTTAAAGGCACTTACAAGCTGGGAATTCGACTAGAATAGAAATGAGGACAAAGCGACTCCTAGGTGAAACATGACTTCTTCCTTCCACTAGGCTCTTGACTAAACTTCCTTTCTACTTCTACTTGCACCTCTATATCAGCAAGTATTTAGTAGGGGAGTGTTTGATGTGGTTCGAATGGTAATGAGGCAGAATGGGGGAATAGGTGCTCGCTATTTATAGAAGGAGAGAGCTAGAGTTTCTAGAGGGTGCTAGCTCACTTGGTTGGGAGAAGGGAGACAAGGTGATGTGTTCCCTTGGAGTTGGTAAGATGAGTTGGTAAAGTTTGTGGTGTGGCATGATATGATATTACGCATGGTAAGAAGAAGTTACCATGTGTATGGCTTGAGATGTTTGACCAAGATGTAGAGAATCAAAGGAACATGGTGATGTGGCTACCTTGTTGCTCATACATATGTTTAGTTTAGTTAGGACTAAGTTAGCATTTGGATTGATTTCTTTTTGTTGCACTTCGAACCAACAGGAAACAAGGAGTTTCATTTTGAGCTTAAACCACTTGTATAGGATTGTAACCACATTAAGAAATATGGTGATGAACCACGTGGTGTGTCTTTTTTTATGTCTTAATATTCCTAAGTTCGAGTGGTGTAACTTTATACACATTTTCTAAAACATAATCACATAAAAAGAGCTTGACATATTGGACCCAAGTTTGAAGTTCTAGATGATGAGATGGTATGGTTTAGTATGAGCCTAGGGTGTCACTACAAGAATCAGGAGAACAGGCGACGAGCACAATGCCGACGACACAATGTCGTCGGCACCATACGCTAAACGACAAAAAATTGGCTTGACCCAGACAAGGCTGCGTTGAATTTTTAATCTAGAATATTACCGACGTCATGTCGTCGGTATAATAACAACATGTTAGACTATTAATAAACCTGGTGAAAAAATAGGCGGGAATTTGACCGCCAAAACATGTGCCGATGTCATGTCGTCGGTGATATATAAATACACAAATAGTTGTGGTTAGCGTGGGATTAACCAATGATTAATAATTAATAGCCCCTAGTTTAAAGACGCCGACGACATGATGTCGGCAACAATTTGAGTCAAAATTTTGGTTTTTCCCTTTTGTGAATTATATAGCGAATAATTGGGCGGGGTTTTTTCCCGCCTTAACGACGCCGACGACATGACGTCGGAACGTATTTTTTACCTATATACATTCTCACAAAATCATTTCCGTCTCATTTTACACATCTACATATACATTTTCACAAAATTATTTCCGTCTCATTTTACACATCTCACAAATAATTCAATCGTCAATTCTTACAAGACACACATGACAAATTTTAAGTTCTATTATTTGTGCGTACAAATTTTAAATAAACAGTTTGCCTTTGTGTTTGATAATTATTGCTCCACAACAACAATATTTTATTAAACAACAACAACAACAACAACAACAACAACAACATTTTATTAAACATCAATAACATCAACAACAACAGCAAACAACAGCAACACCAACGATAACAGTACTACATATGAAATTTATCCATGTCACCTAAAAGGTCACGGAGTATTGCATCCGACTGACATGCGTGGTCGTGGTTGGGATACGTTGCCATGTCAAGTTTTGCCTCCAGCACCCTTAATTTTGTCTCTAGCACCTGTTTTTGTGCCTCCAGCACCTGTTTTTGTGTCTCCAGCATGTTTATTCTAAGATTTTTTTCATGACAGTTTGAGCACCTTTTTGGAGCAGATCCAGAACCGCTTGATGTTGAAGCTCCCAGAGAACCGATCATCATTTTGGCTAGTCGTTCCTCCTTCTATAAAAAAAAATTACATCCATGGTCATCTGTCCCAGGCTGTTAAAGAGTAAAAACTATTATTTTTAACAACTAACCAAATTATTTATATAATACACGAAAAAATATGTAATTATTCACCTGCGAGAAAGGACACGCATAGTATAGTTTACCATGGGAGTAAGATTTACACGATTCCCGCAGAATCACGTCTCCTCGTTCACAAGGACAAGGAAAAGCTTCAAATTCTGCTATCTTCTTCACCATGATAACAGTGTATGTTTGTGGTTGTGAGGTTGAGTGGTTGAATCGTGACCGGTGTGGCCCGATCTACAAATTGAGGTGATAAAAGGTGGTGGCCAGAAAAAGATTCTGGCTGCCGAAAAATGCTGGTGTCGCCAGAAAACAGAAACTGCTAGAGATAGATATAGTGAGATGAGTATGTGTGTGTGTGTTTATATTGTGAGGATAAGTTGTTAGGTAGAAAAAAAGTTGTTAGGTAAAACCATTGCATCTCATGTATAACCATAGCATCTCGACTCGTTCGTTTAACATCTCATGTATAACCATTGCATCTCGACTCGTTCGTTTAACATCTCATGTATAACCATTGCATCTCGACTCGTTCGTTTAACATCTCATGTATAACCATAGCATCTCGACTCGTTCGTTTAACATCTTATGTATAACCATTGCATCTCGACTCGTTCGTTTAACATCTCATGTATAACCATTGCATCTCGACTCGTTCGTTAAACATCTAGTGTAGAACCGTAACATCTCGGCTCGTTCGTTAATCATCTAGTGTAGAACCATAACATCTCGGTTCGTTCGTTAATCATCTAGTGTAGAACCATAACATCTCGGCTCATTCGTTAATCATCTCGTGTATAACCATAACATCTCGGCTCGTTCGTTAAACATCTCGTGTATAACCATAACATCTCGGCTCGTTCGTTAAACATCTAGTGTAGAACCGTAACATCTCGGCTCGTTCGTTAATCATCTAGTGTAGAACCGTAACATCTCGGATCGTTCGTTAATCATCTAGTGTAGAACCATAACATCTCGGCTCGTTCGTTAATCATCTAGTGTAGAACCATAACATCTCGGCTCGTTCGTTAATCATCTCGTGTATAACCATAACATCTCGGCTCGTTCGTTAAACATCTCGTGTATAACCATAACATCTCGGCTCGTTCCATAACATCTCGGCTCGTTCGTTAAACATCTCGTGTATAACCATAACATCTCGGCTCGTTCGTTAAACATTTAGTGTAGAACCGTAACATCTCGGCTCGTTCGTTAATCATCTAGTGTAGAACCATAACATCTCGGCTCGTTCGTTAATCATCTAGTGTATAACCATAAAAAATTTAACTACTTATTTTTTAATTTTATAAAACTATTTTTATTTTATTTTTTTTAATTTTATAAAAGTATTTATAATAAATAAAAAAATTAACTACTTATTTTTTTATTTTATAAAACTATTTTTTTTTAATTTTATAAAAGTATTTATAATAAATAAAAAATTTAACTACTTATTTTTTATTTTATAAAACTATTTTTATTTTAATTTTCTAAAAGTATTTATAATAAATAAAAAATTTAACTACTTATTTTTTTATTTTATAAAACTATTTTTAATTTTTTTTTTAATTTTATAAAAAGTATTTATAATATTACCGTCGACATGTCGTCGGTAATATAACCGCCAAAATTTTCACCAAAATTTCATACGTCCCGCCAAACTAGAAACGACAAATATCTTTGCTTTACCAAAGGATATAACAAAATAGATCTGGGGTCAACACTTAGAAAAAAAAACTTATAACTTTTTTATCTCCTCGCCGGCGATATTTTACTCCTCCTCCTCCTCCGACACCACTACCACCTCCTCCTCTGGCGATTATCAACACCACGTACACCACCACACCACACCACCTCCTCCTCCTCCGGCGATTATCAACACCACGTACACCACCACACCACACCGCAACTCCACACAATAGCACCACTGTGCACCTCCTCCTCCTCCTCATTCGTTTAATTCTTCCCCAACCCCTCCTTTGTTTAATTCTTCTTCTTCCCCAACCCTCCTTTCTTCAACAGCAGCAGGTATTTTTTTTTTAATTTTTGTTAATTTTTGTTATTATTATTAATTTAATTGTTATTATTGTTGTTAATTTTTGTTATTATTATTGTTAATTTATTTTTTGTTTATTAATTTTTTAATTTTTGTTTATTTTTTGTTATTATCCAAGACAGCAGGTAAAGAGGGTGAGAGCCGAGAGCGAGAGCCGAGGGTGAGAGCCGAGACAACCAAGACAGCAGGTAATGTACCTCGTTTTATTTTTTTTTATTAACTTTTGGTATCCCGACGACATGTCGCCGACAACAATTTTTTGTTTAAACTTTTGATATATATTAATTGTTGCTCTCTTTTATTATAGCCCGATACCACAGCCGATACCACAGCCGAGCCACAGCCGATACCACAGCCGAGACAGTATGTATTCCTTTTTTTTTTTTTTTTTTTTTTTTTTTTTTTTCATTTTTATGCTTTGTTGTAGTTTAGTATATTAGGTTTTGATATAAAAGGGATTAATTGTTGCGGATTGTGAAATGTGATTAAGTATTAGTTTACGGATTAAGTATTAAGTAGGATATTGCGTTTGGTTAGTTTTTTGGTTGGTTTTAACGACACAACCAAGGTATGTATTAAGTAGGATATTCCGAAGGTTGCAAATATTAAACTAGTAAAAGAAAGAAAAAAAATAGTGTGATTTTAGAGTGTGTTTGTTAGTAACTATATAATTGTTTAACTTTAATTGTTTGGTTTTCGGCTTATATTGTTTTGTTTTCGGCTTATATTTCATAATTGTTTATATTTTAATTGTTTAACTTAAAATATATGCTATTGTTAGACTTTTGTGAATGTTTTAGGATTTTAGTCATTAATTTCGGAAAGTCCCCGTCCGAAGTTAATCATCATATAGAAAACCCGTCCGGAATTAATTTATTAGAAATTAATTTCGGAAAGTCCCCTGTTTGGGACTGCTTTTTGAATGTTTTGTCTCATTTAGGATATGGATGCGTATAACTGATTTACTATTTGAGATTATTTCGACAGTGTTTCTCCTTTACTCCTACGAATATGTCCATCTTAATGCACATATTTGGGGAGTTGAGGGGAAATGCTGCCGAAATTTTCTCAAATAGTAAATCAGTTATACATATTCATATATGGGACGAATCATTCAAAGAGTGGGTTAGGATTGCCTTCCATAGTTGCGCTAGGTGAACAAAACAACTCGTAATCATTAATTAAGTGCATATAATAACCGATTGCATCATAAAAATGCAGTTATGATAATTGATAAGAGTTGGACCCGTATAGATCATCGTGGCCGGCTGAGTGGAACAGGTATGTCAACAAGTACATGACGGAGAAGGCCCAGACACGATCGGCTGTGAACAAAGAGAATAGAAAGAAGAACAAGATTCTCAGCCGCCACGGTTCGAAATCATTTGCCGCATCTCGACATGAATATGTAAGACACCTTTTATTTTTATAAGATTATTTAATTTTAATAATATATTAATTAAAAGTATTTATACTAAATAAAATATATATGGTGTTTGATTAGTCATTTTAATTTGTTTCATCCTATATGCATGTGTATATATTTATACAGTTCGAGAATAGCGAGGACCACCGGTATCCGTCCCTGTTCGATACCTATCTTGACACCCACTTCAAGAATGGTGTTTGGTTGCAGGACGAGGCTCGTGCTCGGTTTGTAAGTATCGTTATTTATTTATTTATTTATTTATTTTTTCCAAACACGCACTTAGTGATTTATTGAAACATAATCTAGTAATTAACCAGACTAATATATTAATTTTCTCATTTTTTTTCAACTACACAGGAAGAGATGGTCCGACTACGGGAGCCTAGATCCGATATGCCGGCAGACGAGCCGTGCCTCACGGAGGAGGAGATATTTGCTCGGGTAATCGGGGGCAAGCAGCGTGGCCATATACCCGGCGTCGGCAAGGTGGTACCCTTCTTGAAGAGGCCACGGGTAGACTTGCCGCCTCCAGCTCCACCAGGTATTTAAAGTTGGATAATCTTATGTATTGAAATGACCGTTTTTAAATTTTGATTATTTCGTTTATAGGTATTTAAAGTTGGATAATCTTATGTATTGAAATAACCGTTTTTAAATTTTGATTATTTCATTTATAGGTACGTCCGAGCTTGACAGGAAGCTTGCTGAAGCTCAGGAGAAGATTGATGAATTAAAAACGATAGTGGATGAAGCTAAGAAAGAGAAGGAGAAAGAAAGAAAGAAAGCCAAGAAAACTGAGAAGCAGCTTGAGTTGTTGACACGTTTTGTCTCGATAAACCCAACATGGGAGGCGTTTATTAGCCAGAGTGGTTCTCGTCATGCAGCTGGAGGCGGCACTGGGAGCGGCGCAGGCGCTCCCGCGAGAGTGGCTCTGGCAGCGAGAGTGGCTCTGGCAGCGGGAGTGGCTCTCGCAGCGGGAGTTCTGATGATGATCAGGATGACGACGAGGGGCTGTATGACGACGATGGGCTGTAGAGGTATTATTTTGTGTTGTTTTGTCTTTGGAACTATGTCCGGACGACCCCAATCTTATTATCTTTGAACACTTAGGATATTGCAACATTTGTAGATATAGTAGCTACGTTTAGCGATTATAACACCCGTTTTGTAAACTTTATGATGTATTTTGAGGGTGTTATAAAGTTTATGGCCGTTTTGTAAAGTTTATTAATTGTTTAGTGGTTATATATAACCGTTTTAGCCGTTATAAACTTTATAGCCGTTTTAGCCATTGTTTTGTGTTGGAATGTGTTGTTATGAGAGCAGGACATGAAACTGGAATTGGTAGATTTTTGCTACACAATTTTGCGGCAAAAATCTGGGCAGGGCAGCTGCGCAGGCTGCTGTGCAGCGGCAGTATAACTTTTTGCCGACTACATGTCGTCGGCAATATAATACACATATTAACTATATTCAAACGGTGCCGACTACAGGTCGTCGGCATAATAACGCACATGGTGACTAATTCCAAACGGTACCGACTATATGTCGTCGGCACCATTTACAAAAAAAATTTGACTTTCGTTGACTATATTAAGTTAATCTAATTAATGCGTTAAATAATTATTACATTACCGACGACCTGACGTCGGTAACAAAATGTCGGACAACCCCATTCGTTTGACCAAAAATCATGTGGGTCCCACACTGTCGTCGGCGTCATTCGTCGGTAGGGATGTTGCTGACGCGGCTCTGTCGACTAGTTGCTGCCGACGACATGACGTCGAGAAGGTATGGTGCCGACGTCATGACGTCGGCACTGTTAAAAAAAAGTCAACGCCGGAGGTTGTCTTTGTACTAGTGTGTGTTCGTATATATGAAATGAGAAGAGGTAGCAAGGTTTAAAGATAGCATGTTACTATATGTTTTTGGTTTTTTTTACATGCATGTTACAAAATAAAACACGCATGTTATTTTTGAAATTGTAATGTTGTATGATTATGAGACATGCATTATAGTTTTTATTTGTAACATGTATATGTGTAGTTAACGTAGCCTTAGGAAAAAGGATTGAAGAGTTCTTGTGAAAATCTTTTATATTTATTAGTTGTTTAAGGCTTAGAGGGTATAATTTGATTCCAGTAATTACTAGCGTTAAATCCTTAAGTCATCAATTTTAAAATCGGATGACGTAAAGTTTATAAAAAAAAAAAAAATTATCTTTTTATATTTAAAATGAGTCGTGGGTTTATCGAAGTCTTTAAACGTTATTCAAACTAAAAGTTTATAGTGATAATAAATATAAGTTAATAGTTAATTTAATAACCGAAAAAGTTTTGTTAAAACTCTAAATGGCTAACGTTTAGTTTGAACGTTTAATAATTATATATTAACGAAAAATCGTAAAGTGATAAATAAAAGTTAAAAACTTTTTATACTTGACATATGAAGAATGTTTATTTGAAGTACACTTAAGACATTTGGTGCTGGTGAGAATGTGTATTAGGAATGTGAGTTACGTCGCATTAGTTAGTCGTTGTGATAAGATGTTTAATCTTAAAATAAATTTGACGTGAAAAGTGAATAAGTATTAGTTTAATTTAAGTGGAAATTTACTGGTGGTTACAGTCTCACCCCCTTAACGGAATCCCGTCCCGGGATTCAGT
The DNA here is from genome assembly GCA_030686995.1 of Artemisia argyi. NCBI lineage: Eukaryota > Viridiplantae > Streptophyta > Magnoliopsida > Asterales > Asteraceae > Artemisia > Artemisia argyi. The sequence continues at coordinate 97,682,083 of CM060676.1, read as the reverse complement.
CTATGTTAGATGTAGAAATGATGAGGATAAATTATTTAATTTATGAAACCTATAATTTAGAATTACATGTGTAAACATTATTCCGAAGGCCATATAAACGTAAGAAAAACTTTATTTTAAATGAAGATTGTTATTTATAAAATTTATCCTGTTTCAGTAATCATTTTTCAAAATATCATGATTTCTAGTTTCTTGTTTTGTACAAATTAAATTCGACATAGAAAAAAATTTGTTAATAAGAAAAATTTTGGATGAAAACTTTGATGAATGTAGAGAAAATTTTTAAATTTAAACCTTTTTGTAGATGACGAATCCGTTTGTTCCTTGGTAAAAATTTTTAAAATTTCAAACGTCATGAACAGTAACTCCTAACGGCTAGTGAACAGTAATTTCCAACGGTCGTGAATAGTGTTCCAACGGCTAGTTTTTTTTATTTTTTATTTTTTTTATCTTATAAATACCTCATTTTAATTTTCATTTCTCCATTACCCAAATTTCTCTCATTAAATTTTCAAAATGCCGCACATTATTACCATTATTGCGATCGTGTATGTTGTTATTACTTCTATCTACATGACCTACGTTCCAGAAGAAGATTATGCATTCTTGGCCGGGATTTTAGCATTTCTTATACCAGTCTTGGTTCTAGCAATTGTTATCGATGAGGTTTGGAAGTAATAGACAGTATCGTGGTAGGAGCGTTGAAATAAATTTTCAATGTAATCTTTAGTGAATCTGTAATAAGATTTGGTTGTTTTATGTATAAAACCATGTTTTGCGTTGATAATTTATTTATTGTACAAAATATTCAAGGTGTTATATCCGGTCGTAGTTCTCGTTCTTGTAGGTGTAGTTGTGTTCTTTATTAGCCTAGTGGATCAACCTATTGGCGATTGTATTATTTACTTAGTGATCTTTGTAACATTAGCACTACTGTTGCTAATTATTTCGTTGTGTATTAATATTTATGGATTCTAATAAAATTTTACGTTATTCGAATTTTAGTGATCATCGGATTTATACTCAAGTTATTACAGTTATAAATAAGCCCACTTATTATAGTTCATTATTTACATTGCGAGGCGTCCCAAAACAATGTAAACAAAGAAATATAAACTTATGGTTCGGTGATTCATAATATCTTTATTTAAATAAAAATGCGTCCCAATTCATTCAAATAAAGACATTGTAAATCATACTACTTAAGAATTTCTGACTTAACGGTCATAATCAAGGAATTAAGTATTCTGGGAGTACGGAGAGAGTATTTACACTCATGAGAGTAAAATAATCAAGGTGAGTTGACATAGTTTTTAAAATAATGGAAAGTATATTTTTAACGTAAATAGGATAAGAATTATGGAATCCACAATATTTTAGGAAAGTTTCGTAAATTTTGAAAATATTGAAGTAGATACATGCTCAGGGAAACGTAATGCCTTAGAATAGGCATCTGCAGATATGTTTATTTGTATAAAGTGATCAGAAGTATATCATAAATGTATATACCAGTTTACTAAAGTTTTTGAGTAACATAATTACCTGGAAATCGCATAATCATCCGGAGGCTGGAAGGCATGGACAACGGAAAGCTATAAAACATTTTTGTGAAAAAGTGGTTATAGTTCGGACCTCACTTAGACCCATTTCTCTATAACTATAGCTCTGATACCAATCTGTAACACCCCCAAATTTGGGATACGCAGCGGAATTAAAGCTGGGTGTTACTTGACGGCACAACAGTTATAATAATAGGAAAACAAGCTCTAATTGAGTTGTTTTAGAATTTTATTATTCAAATATCAGAGTTTACAAAATGAGGTCCTAGAAGTTTTACAATTTGTTAAATACTTTATCAAAGAATATTAAAATTTTAGTCTTCCTTCCGTATCCATGCTCCTCCATTCCATCCTTGTTTGTTATGGTCCTGAGATAAACATGCTAAAAATGTCAACACAAAGGTTGAGTGAATCAATAGCGTTTGTATAACGATTAGTTGAACACAAGTCATAGAATAGTAAAACAGTAATATTTCAGTGTATTGCCCTAAGCCTCATGAACTCAAACGTTAACGTGTGTGATATCATAAAATGATATAAATTATCGACATCATAATGATGATGTAAGTAAGAATGCCCTCGAGTAGGAGCTTGCCAACTTCCTAGTAGTTCTCAAATAATGTGCATTTGGCTATCAATCCGGCTAGCACGAAGGCTATCTATCCGGCTAGCTCAAATGGGCTGTCAACCTCCAATAGATCTATTCACAATATTCGCGTTCACTCACAAGTGATTAATGGTTCATGATATGAGGGACTTTTAATGGCAAAAACGTTTAACTTAAGCAATATCAATTAGGATAGCATACAGAAAATACTTGTATTCGGTTTTGTAGCATGTATCTCCTAACAATTTTGGAAAATGTATAAAAAATATATAAAAAGTGGGACTATGAACTCACCTGGGTAATAAACCAGTCTAAATGGAAATCAACTTAAATAAAGTTGATAAACGTCTCCGACATGAAACCTGAGTTTGATTATGTCAAGTTTCAGTATTGGTATTTACGTATATGTGAGTTTAAAATTTATCGTAAAGGTTTTGTTAACAATTATTATTTTAGTTATTATAACATGAAGTCTTTTCAAAAGTTATTGGTATTAGGATTTTACTATTTTTCCAATTTATGGTTTGTTATTCGATTTCGGTATATTACCTATATAAGTTTTTATTACAAGTCCTGAATTGTTATAATGTTAAATATATTTCATATATAAGTTTAATAAAAACTCGTTCCCGACGTATAACTATTATATATACGTTTTATAAAATAACTTGAGTCATTTAAATGTGTTAAAACATATTCCCGGATCATTATATAATGAAAATATATCATTGGACTTTTTATATAAAAATATTACACTTTTTACCCTTATAGGTTCAAAAATGACACTTTATACCCACAACTATTGTTTGTTGACAAAACAGCCCTTGTACTAATTAATTTATAAAACTTACATTTTTGGCCCAAGAAAACTCCATCTTTTATTTATTACAAAATATACCCCTTTAGTTTTTCAAAAATAATTATAAGAGTATTTTTAGTATGTATTTCGAGACAAAAACGAGCTAAGTTTTAGAGAAATCCGTACTATGTTTTTACAATGTTTTTGACCTTTTCAAAAGATTGCCAGGTGGTCTATCCAACGGTTCAGACTAGGGGTCGTGAGCTCTTATGGTTTGGTCGCTATAAGTTTCCCAAGTAGGGTGTTTAGAAACTATTTCTACATAAAATTACCAAGTATGTTTATTTAATTTTCAGGTTCAGACAGCTAAAAGTATAGCTCTATATGATCAGAACTACTTGATCTATTTCCTACATTCTTGATACTACTTAATCTATGCTAGAAGGTCTACGTTTTGCCCCTGAGTTTAGGTTCTTAGGTGATCGTTTGATAGTCGAATTAAATCACTAAAGTTGGTACCTTTGAGCCCATATCGATTTAGAACAGAATATAGAAACAGATTCTATCTTGGTTTTTAAGCTTATGAACTAAGTTTATAAGTATCCTAACATGTTACTCATCATATCTAAGTTGTCTTTAAAGGATCCTAGGGTTTCCTTGTTTAGAAATAAGTCGAAAACATTTTATTTAAGAGTTTGTTTGGTCTAATGACTCGCGACAATGAAAACATGACATGTACATCTTATGGCGAGGTCTTGGGGGCAAATTGAAGTGTGCTAGGTGGTGTTTAAAAGAACTTATTGGCTGGGCTTATAAGCCTCAGCTTATGGTAGAAAAATGAGGCAAAGTGAGGCGTTTAAGAAAAGATTTTTGGAAATTCAAATGTCGGGTTTAAAAACAGTCCGCACCTACAACTCTTGTCGTGCGTTTTTAGGACCCGTGCTCTTGTTTTTTAAAGAAAACGTCGTTCCGGACAACTTTCATGTTTTAACTTTTTGATGAATCGGACTAGAAATGCCTCGTTTTGTGTGTTTTATATTCTGTCACAGAAGGTTGTTGACAGCTTTCCGGCAAGTTTTTGGTAATTTCATTTGGCCGGGTTAGTGGGGCGTTCAAGAGTGTCCTGGGTGGTGGTCACATAGATCTTTTGTCTAAGTTTAATACCCTTAGCTTGTGGTAGAAAAATAGGACACAATATGGGCGTTTGGGACTGTTTGGGCGACGAACAGAAAAGAACAAAAACAGTGTTTAACCTTGTAAAAACTCGTGGTCCATACATATACTTATTAACTGGTTATTTAGATTATTGAAAGGTCTCCTATAGTAGCTTAAAGTTTAGGAAAAAAAACACACTATACGAGGGTGTTTTGTGTTTGCTCGATTATTTCAGAAAGAAAAAGAAACATGTATTTTGACACAGGTTTTCTACTAGTACTCGTTTTGTATTATGAAGGAAATCTACTAGAATAGTTCCTACGTGAAACCAAGACCCTTTCCATCCTTCTGGTCTTCACTAAATCTTTCCTTGGCTTCTATTTAGACTTCATGATCAGTAGGTATTCAAGTGTGTGATTGTTTTATGTGTTTCGAATGATGATGACAGAAAATGGGAGTACTTGGTTCGATTTATATAAGGTGAAAAATCTAGGGTTTCTTGAATGGCTAGGTCATCATGTTTGGGTGTATTTAAGACTTATGAAAGGAGTTGAAAAAGGGTTAAAGGCACTTACAAGCTGGGAATTCGACTAGAATAGAAATGAGGACAAAGCGACTCCTGGGTGAAACATGACTTCTTCCTTCCACTAGGCTCTTGACTAAACTTCCTTTCTACTTCTACTTGCACCTCTATATCAGTAAGTATTTAGTAGGGGAGTGTTTGATGTGGTTCGAATGGTAATGAGGCAGAATGGGGGAATAGGTGCTCGCTATTTATAGAAGGAGAGAGCTAGAGTTTCTAGAGGGTGCTAGCTCACATGGTTGGGAGAAGGGAGACAAGGTGATGTGTTCCCTTGGAGTTGGTAAGATGAGTTGGTAAAGTTTGTGGTGTGGCATGATATGATATTACGCATGGTAAGAAGAAGTTACCATGTGTATGGCTTGAGATGTTTGACCAAGATGTAGAGAATCAAAGGAACATGGTGATGTGGCTACCTTGTTGCTCATACATATGTTTAGTTTAGTTAGGACTAAGTTAGCATTTGGATTGATTTCTTTTTGTTGCACTTCGAACCAACAGGAAACAAGGAGTTTCATTTTGAGCTTAAACCACTTGTATAGGATTGTAACCACATTAAGAAATATGGTGATGAACCAGGTGGTGTGTCTTTTTTTATGTCTTAATATTCCTAAGTTCGAGTGGTGTAACTTTATACACATTTTCTAAAACATAATCACATAAAAAGAGCTTGACATATTGGACCCAAGTTTGAAGTTCTAGATGATGAGATGGTATGGTTTAGTATGAGCCTAGGGTGTGTTCGTATATATGAAATGAGAAGAGGTAGCAAGGTTTAAAGATAGCATGTTACTATACGTTTTTGGTTTTTTTTACACGCATGTTACAAAATAAAACACGCATGTTATTTTTGAAATTGTAATGTTGTATGATTATGAGACATGCATTATAGTTTTTATTTGTAACATGTATATGTGTAGTTAACGTAGCCTTAGGAAAAAGGATTGAAGAGTTCTTGTGAAAATCTTATTTATTAGTTGTTTAAGGCTTAGAGGGTATAATTTGATTCCAGTAATTACTAGCGTTAAATCCTTAAGTCATCAAATTTAAAATCGGATGACGTAAAGTTTATAAAAAAAATTATCTTTTTATATTTAAAATAAGTCGTGGGTTTATCGAAGTGTTTAAACGTTATTCAAACTAAAAGTTTATAGTGATATTAAATATAAGTTAATAGTTAATTTAATAACCGAAAAAGTTTCGTTAAAACTCTAAATGGCTAACGTTTAGTTTGAACGTTTAATAATTATATATTAACGAAAAATTGTAAAGTGATAAGTAAAAGTTAAAAACTTTTTATACTTGACATATGAAGAATGTTTATTTGAAGTACACTTAAGACATTTGGTGCTGGTGAGAATGTGTATTAGGAATGTGAGTTACGTCGCATTAGTTAGTCGTTGTGATAAGATGTTTAATCTTAAAAAAAATTTGACGTGAAAAATGAATAAGTATTAGTTTAATTTAAGTGGAAATTTACTGGTGGTTACAGTGGACGTGTTTGGATGACGAGGGGTCCTTAGTTTGGATTCCGCTATTGGCGTCCCTAGTGTCCTTCCTAGGTGTAGTTAACGCTTGGTTGTTGAGGGCTTTCAACAAATTTTCAATCTTACTGTAGTTAATGCTTGGTTGTTGAAAGTGTACCACTTATCTCCCGCTTCGTCGGTACGCGAGGATGCGTAGTCCGCAAAAGCTGTTCCGGGGAGTTCCACGCAATCACGAGTGTCATGGGGACCACTACATAATTCGCATGAAGAAGTGATTTTGTTCACTTGGCTTGAAGGCTTAGGAGCTTCGTAAGATTTCATGAGAAACTTGACTTGGTCCTCAAGTTCCATGATCCTACGGTCGGATGTGCTAGAATTGTTCGAAGGCAAAGATATTGCCTTGACTGTTTTGTTCAAATCATGGGGATCATTCCAACTTTTGTTGTTATAGAGAGCAAGATCTTCTATGAGTTCCCATGATTCTTCCGCACTTAGATCACGTAGCTTGTCACCGGCCGATTGGTCAATGGTTCGCCTTGTGGAGAGATCGATGTGGTCATAGAAGATTTGGACTTGGAGCCAAAGATCTATGCCATGATGAGGGACTTTTTGGAGTAAATCCTTGAAACGAGTCCATGCTTCATATAGAGTTTCACCTTGACGTTGTTGGAACATTAAGATATCATTTCTAAGCTTGGTAGTTCTCCCCGGTGGGAAAAATAGAGCAAGGAAACGAGTGGTGAGATCATCCCATGAGGTGATAGATCCCGCGGGTAAACGTTCAAGCCATTGACTAGCTTCATCACGTAGAGAGAATTGGAATAGGCGTAATCGGGTCGTCTCTCTAGTTGTAACATCAAGGTCTATGGAATCTACGATTTTAAGGAAGTCCTTGAGATATTGATTAGGATCTTCGGAATGAAGTCCATGGAATGCACATCCGCTTTGCACCAACCGGATGGTGTCGGATCGCAAGGGAGACACATTTGCTCCTTGGGTGAGCTCAATGGTGTTTCGATAGCCTTGGTGGCTAGGTCGCGAATACTCTCCTAGGGTTCGGGGCCTAAGAGGTTGGTTAGCTAGTGGTGGGTTTTGTGGGTGGTCTTGTTGTGGTGGGTTGATGGGTTCAAAGATGTTACCACCTTCCATGATGTCGGATGGTAAAGAATTACGAACAAAAACACGAAGAAATAAGATAGACTAAAGAGAACCTAAACATAGAAATAAAAATCTTACTAGAAAGGAATCTAGCAAGTAGACCTAATAAAAAGAAATCCTAACCTAGACAATAACTATTCCCCGGGCTGCGGCACCAAAAACTTGATGCGTGGGAATTGCACCAGGCTTTACCTCTCGAGGGATCTCGAGAAGCTTACAACCCCCACCAGGCAGTGTACCTGATCGTTGTAGTATAGTATAGTGACAAGTACCGGGGGATTGATCGTTCAACTCAGCAATAGTGTCGCTAGGATTAGAAAACCTAAAAACTAGGTCTAGAGGTGAGGGATGATTCTTTTTGTATTTTTTATATTTTATAAAAGCAATTAAAAATCTCGGGTTTTGGAAGAGTGGGCGGAATTAGTTGCTAGTCAACTAACCCAAAACTAAGATGCAATCAAAATAAAATAACAAAAATGAAAATAAACTAAATTAAGGTAGTGGTGTGAACAATATATGGGAGAATTGTGTTTACTTAGATTTCACTACTCCCTAGATATCTTTTACAGGTTAATTACTTGTTACAGTTGCATGGATGACGGGTTGTATTCCTTAATACCATTCATGGGGTGGCGTACTTACTTCCCCAATTCTATAAGCTCCTACTTCACTCCTATGTTGAGCCGGCTAAGAAGCTCCTAACATGGGATCACTAGAATTCGCTCATGCATTAAATACAACCATAAAAACCTAGTACACATCAGTTCATGTTTCTTAAGACGTTCAAGCAAGTTACACAATGGAGATCTGCCAGTTTTCTTAAGCCTAACATTGAAATCATTCATCCATTACAAGTATAAACAAGCAATCAACCTATAATCAACATCTAGGTTTCATTACATCTAAGCAAACACACAATAGATCTAGCCTAGCATGTTATAATTAAGACAAGTGTAAGATATATTCAAACAACACATAGACATATTGAATGAATTGGAAGAAAACTTATCTCAATTGAACATGAAGAGTTTCAAGGGGTGAAAACCCTTGAAAATACTGTTACAAACGAGCTAGGGTTTATAAAGTTCGACACTAATATTCTCCACACAAGTTCCTCTTTAATGAATGAAAAATAGAAAAGTATATATAGATTTTGTGAGGTGACGGCGTCAAGAGGAAAAATCTGACGCCATCATCTCGCCGCCAATAAAGTTCTCGGACTGCCTAGATCCACAGCTGATGCCGTCACGTGTAACTCTGCTCTGGGCCGTCACCAAAATTACTCTTGACGCCCTTGTTATGACGCCGTCATGTTTTCTCTTGGTCGTCATCCATTTTGCTCTTGACGCCATCAAAAAATCCTTCTTGACGCCGTCAGGTACTGTTCCCAACAAGGAAAATTAAGACTTTGCCGTTTTCATCACTTTTATGCTCCAAAAACGTCCAAAATGCTTCCTTTTCCAGAATTCACTCCCAAAGTACCTAAAATCACAAAAGGAACGATTTAGGGCAATATTTGATCAAATAAATTCCAATTCCGGCTTAAATGACCCCCTAAAAACGGTTCATTTTTCGCCTAATCAGGAAAGTTGTGTTTACTTATGTTTCATTACTCCCTAGATATCTTTTACCGGTTGATAGCTTGTTACAATTGCATGGATGACGGGTCATATTCCTTAATACTAGTAGTAGGGCCGTGTACAATATTCCCTAACTCTATAGGATCCTACTTCACTCCTATGTCGAGCCGTTAGAAGCTCCTAACATGGATCATTAGAATTCTCCTACGCATTAAATACAACCAAATATTGTAGTACACCTCCGATCATGTTTCTTAAGACATTCAAGCAAGTTACCAATGGAAGTCTACCAGTTTTCTTAAGCCTAACATCGAATACAATCATCCGTAACAACTATAAACAAACAATCAACCCATAATTAACATCTAGGTTTCACTAGATCTAAGCAAACACAAAAGAAATCTAGCCTAGCCTATTCAATTGAAGACAAGCGTAAGATATATTCAAACAACACATAGACATATTGATTGAATTGAAAGAGTACTTATCTCAAATAGAACATGAAAGTTTCAAAGGGTTGAAACCCTTGAAAAAGTTGTGAAAATCGGCCTAGGGTTTTTCCCTTAAAGTTGCACACTAATGAATGAAATTTGGAAAACTATATATAGATTTTACAGGGTGACGGCGTCATGTATTGAGTTGTAACGCCGTCAACACGCCGCCATAATAGAAATCGTATTGCCTAGATCCAATTGTGACGCTGTTATGTGCAAATTTCTTCTGGGTTGTCACTAATACTTGGACCATGACGGCCTTGGGTGACGCCGTCATCTCCTATTTACAAAACTCTCTGGATCGTCACGTGTATTGTCCACTTCCACCTCTTGTGTTACTCTTGACGTCGTCATGTAGGAACTCTTGACGCCGTCAGGTACTGTTCCCAGCAAGGAAAATTAAGACTTTGCCGTTTTCTTCACTTTTATGCTCCAAAAACATCAAAAATGCTTCCTTTTCCAGATTTCACTCCAAAAGTACCTAAAATGACAAAAGGAACGATTTAGGGCAATATTTGATCAAATAAATTCGAATTCGGGCTTAAATGACCCCTTAAAAGTGGTTCACTTTTCGCCTCATCACTGCCCTGGTCGCCGAGGACGCCGTCCTACACGAAATGTTGAAACCCCTACTCCCGACAACCTTGACACTACCAATCGCAACAACAGGAATCAAAATGTTGATGTTCAGGGAGACAATGATCATATTCCACCGAATGCACCTACCGTGGATCAAGCTATGATCAATTAACTTGTGGAACAACGTGTTGCTGAACTTCTAGCTCAGTTGAATCATTCCAACAACTCAGCTGGAACCTTTCTACCTGTTCGTACTACTGGATGTAACTACAAGGAGTTCCGAATCTGTGGACCCATTGAGTTTGGTGGGACTGAAGGAGTGGTCTACTTGGTCAGGTGGATAGAGAAAACCGAGTCAATGTTCACTGTCAGCAATTGTGTGGAGAATGCAAAGGTAAAGTTTGCTTCTTTTACTTTTAAGGATGAAGCATTAACTTGGTGGAACAATTACCGAAATTCAGTTGGGAGTGAAGTGGACTATGCCATGACATGGGAGTAGTTCAAGTACTTGCTGATTCAGACTTACTGCCCAAGGAATGAGGTTAAGAAGTTGGATATTGAGTTTTGGAACCACAAAGTGAAGGGTACTGATATGACGACTTACAATCGTCGTTACCAGGAGCTAGCCTTGCTTTGCCCAGATATGGTTCAAACTAAGACTCAAAAGATTGAGCGGTATACCGATGAATTGCCTGTGGCTACAAGGAATGATGTGATTGCTGCTAGGCCTGCAAATGTTCATGAGGCTATCACGATCGCTCAAAAATTGATGGATTCGTTGGAACCGGAAGAAGCTGAGAAGGATAAGAATGGAAAGAGGAAGAGAGACCATCACTCTAAGGGTAATGATCACCGAAACAAGCGACAAGCTGTTGTCAAGGTTTATGCTATTGGGGATGGAGATAAGAGGAACCATAACGGAGATGTACCCAAGTTTGGTCGTTGTTACAAGAATCATTCTAGACGATGTACTGTGATGTGCAAGAACTGCTCAAAGATGGGACACATAGCTAAGGATTGTAGAGCTCGACCACTTACTATGGTTCAAGCTACTCCTGAAGCTATGAGTAATGTTTTGGATGTGGGAAGAAGGGACACTATAGGAATGAGTGCAGGGAATCGTGGAACCGAGGAAATCAAAGATCGGGTGGTAATGGGTACAATCATGGAAACCGTGGAGCTGGAGGAAACCGTGGACGACATGACAATGAGAACCAGCATGTGGAAGCAAGAGCTTCTCATGGGAGAGTGTATGCAATTGGGAACGAGAGAGGAGAAGACCTGAACGTCGTTACTGGTACGTTCCTTCTCAATAATCGTTATGCTTCCATACTCTTTGATACTGGTACCGATAGAAGTTTTGTGTCCACTACTTTTGCACCCTTACTAGAAGAAGCCCCGATTGCCTTAGGAATTGGTTATGATGTAGAGTTAGCTAACGGAAATGTAGAAAGGATTAAGACTATCATTCGCGGTTGCACGTTAAATTTCTTGAATCACCCTTTCAACATAGATCTTCTACCCGTCACGTTAGGAAGTTTCGATGTCATTGGTATGGATTGGTTGTCGAAGTATCATGCTCATATACTTTGTGATGAGAAAATTGTGTGTGTGCCTTATGGAAAGGAGATTTTAAATATACAAGGAGATCGAAAAGGTCTAAGGAGCCCATCCAGATTAGCAGTCATTTCTTGCACTAAGTTACCGAAGCTAATGGATAAAGGATGTTGCCTTTTCTTAGCTCAAATTTCTAAGACAGGAGGGAAGGAGAAGAAAGAAAGATGCATTGGAGACGTATCGATAGTTCGTGACTTTCCGGATATATTCCCCGATGATTTACCGGGAATCCCGCCCACTAGACAAGTGGAGTTTCAGATTGAGTTAATACCTGGTGCTGCACCTGTGGCACGGGCACCTTATCGACTCGCACTGACTGAACTAGAAGAGTTATCAAAACAATTGGCAGAGTTAGCAGAAAAGGGGTTTATACGACCAAGTTCTTCACCTTAGGGAGCCCCAGTTTTATTCGCGAAGAAGAAGGATGGATCGTTTCGCATGTGTATTGACTACCGAGAGCTGAACAAGTTGACTGTGAAGAATAGATACCCATTACCAAGGATCGATGACTTGTTCGATCAGCTTCAAGGATCGAGTGTGTATTCGAAGATCTATCTGAGATCGGGGTATCATCCACTTAGAGTGCGCGAGGAAGATATTCCGAAAACGACTTTCAGAACCCGTTACGGGCATTATGAGTTTCAAGTGATGCCGTTTGGGTTGACTAACGCACCGGCAGTATTCATGGATCTCATGAATCGGGTATGTAAGCCTTACTTAGAGAAGTTTATGATCGTGTTCATCGACGATATCCTAATCTACTCGAAGAGTGAGAAAGAGCATGAGGAGCATCTAAGACTCATCTTAGAATTGCTCAGATAGGAGAAGTTGTATGCCAAGTTCTCTAAATGTGAGTTTTGGATTCCGACGGTACAATTCTTAAGTCATGTAATTGATAGTCAAGGAGTTCATGTAGATCCTGCTAAGAATGAAGCTATTAAAGATTGGGCCGCACCGACGACCCCAACTAAAGTTCATCAATTTTTGGGTTTAGCCGGTTACTATCAAAGATTCATTGAGGGATTTTCGAAAATAGTGAAGCCGTTGACCAAATTGACTCAGAAGAATGTTAAATACGAATGGGGAGATAAGGAAGAGGAAGCATTTCAATTACTTAAGGAGATGTTGTGTAGCGCTCGTATCTTGGCATTGCCTGAAGGTAGCGAAGACTTTGTCATTTACTGTGACGCCTCTCATAAAGGTTTGGGAGTCGTGTTGATGCAATGAGAGAAGGTGATAGCTTATGCTTCCCGACAGCTCAAGAAGCATGAGAAGAACTACACCACCCATGATTTGGAGTTAGGTGCTGTGGTTTTTGCCTTAAGGATATGGAGACATTATTTGTATGGTACCAAGTGTGTTGTATACACTGATCACAAAAGTCTACAACACATCTTGAATCAAAAAGAGCTCAACATGAGACAGCGATTATGATTGCGAAATCCGCTATCATCCCGGTAAAGCAAACGTCGTTGCAGATGCTCTTAGTCGAAAGGAGAGAATACAACCGTTACGAGTTAGGTCATTAGGAATGACTATCGTATCGCCGTTACCATCTCAAATATTAGAAGCTCAAATGGAAGCGTTGAAAGCAGAAAACCGACTTGCTAAAAACATCTTTGGGATGGCAGAAAATAAGAAGGGATTTGTTAAGCGTTCTGATGGAATATTGTGTTTTGGAGACCGAAGTTGGGTACCATTGTATGAGGGAATTCGTGAGTTGATTATGCACGAGTCGCATAAGTCAAGGTATTCTATTCATCATGCGTCTGACAAGATGTACCAGGATCTGAATAAATTGTATTGGTGGCCAAACATGAAGGCAGATATAGCATTGTACGTCACCAAATGTTCGACATGTTCAAAGGTTAAGGCAGAACACCAGAGACCGTCAGGGTTATTGACGCAGCCAGAACTCCCGGTTTGGAAATGGGAGCGGATCACGATGGACTTTATTACCAAGTTACCGAAGACAGCTAGCGGTTGTGACACTATCTGGGTAATTGTGGATCGATTGACTAAGTCTGCTCATTTTCTAGCAATTAGTGAAGATGATAGTATCGACAAACTTGCGAGGTTGTATGTGAAGGAAATTATTTCTCATCATGGTGTTCCAATATCGATAATTTTGGATCGCGACAGTCGTTTCACGTCGGCTTTGTGGCGATCACTCCAAACCGATTTGGGGACGAGACTTGATATGAGTACAACATATCATCCCCAAACCGACGGTCAGAGTGAGAGAACTATACAGACTTTGGAAGATATACTTTGAACCTGTATAATAGATTCTGGTAAAGGCTGGGAGAAGTATCTACCCCTTGCGGAATTCTCCTATAACAACAGCTACCATACAAGTCTTAAAGCTGCACCATTTAAAGCTTTATATGGTCGTAAATGTCGTTCGCCGATTGGTTGGGCTGAGGTTGGAGATAGCCAACTCACAGGCCCCGAGCTTATTTTGGAGACTACTGAGAAAGTGACTCAAATTCGTGATCGGTTACAAGCAGCTCGAGATAGATAGAAAAGTTACGCCGATCAGAGACGTAAACCTCTTGAGTTCCAGGATGGAGACAAAGTGATGCTGAAAGTCTCGCCGTGAAAAGGAGTGATACGTTTCGGGAAACGTGGGAAACTCAACCCCCGCTACATTGGACCATTTCGAATTCTGGAGAGAATTGGGCCCGTAGCTTATCGGTTGGAGCTACCACATGAATTGAGTAAAGTTCACGATGTGTTTTATGTGAGCAATTTGAAGAAGTGCCTTTCTGAGGAAACGCCGGTGATACCAATGAAGGATATTCGTGTTGATGAGAGTTTGAACTTTGTGGAAGAACCGATTGAGATATTAGATCGAGAGATTAAGCGACTCAAACGCAGTCATATTCCACTCATCAAGGTTCGTTGGAATTCCCGTCATGGACCGGAATTTACGCGGGAACGTGAGGATGAGTTTCGGAAGAGATATCCTAAGCTCTTTACTTCGTAGAGGGAATATTCCGAGAGAAACCCGGGACGGGTTTCTTCTGAGGGTGGGAGGATGTAACAACTGGCAATTTGGGGAGACATTTTAAAACCCGCATTACGTTAAAGTTTGATGATAATTAAATATTTGGAATTTTATTTGCGACGAATTTGTAAAAATTAAACCGATGTTTTAAATTTTGAAGTTTATGAGATATTGAATTCGAGTTACTTACTTATTATGAGATATTTATGTTGAGATTTATTGATTGAGACATTTTGTGGCACTACGTTGACTCAGACAATAGGATAACCTAACCAATTTAAAATTTTGAATAATGACTGTGTTATAAATTTTTGCGAACATATGTATGATCAAATCTCGTGAAAAGACGGTTTTGAAAATAATGGTGCGTGAGTTAACACGTATTGAGAAATTTTGAGATATGAAAACGAGCTCGGTTTGAGAATGTCGGGATACTTTGAAAAGTTTACGGTTATGGTCATTGCGTTTTATACATTAGCCGCCCCTCCCATTTCTTATTATTACTATTATTATTTTTATTTTATGAAAAGGAGTAAATATAAACTTGGTCTTTGTGATGCTGGAAAACACAAACACAAACAAACACCCATTTCCCTAGTCTCTCTCTCTCCCCCAACACAAATATCATCATCATCATCATCTAACCCTAGCCGCCGACACCATAGCCGGCCGCCACCACCACACCACCCCTCACACAACTTCACCGCCACCACCAATCGACTCACCATCATCCCCTCTCTCTTATTTGGTACTACACGCTCCCAAGAAGGAACCCCACCTTCACGTTGTTTTGTCTCCACCGCTTGTACGTCACCACCACCACCATTTTCTTGATATTTTGAAGGTTTTGAAGGTGAGAACGCGTTCATACGCGTGGGGTTTGGCTAAACCGAGTCAAACTCGGTTTGTATTTTGGTTTTGGGAGTTAATCTAAAAGAGTTAAAAAGAGTTTTGATAAGGAAATGTTTTGGTATCCGGGTTGGGTCGATTTGAGGTCGGAATTGTGTTTGGATTCGATTTGCTTGAGGTGTTGGGATTGGATTGAAGCTCGGTTGAGTCTAACCGAGGCCACTTGAGGTCTCGGGGTCACGTTTGTGGTTATTTGGCTTGTTATGTGCAAGCCCGTGACCCCTTGGGTCTGGTCGAATATAGTTGTGGCTTGTGGTATGTCTTGACCACTAAGGTCCGTTTGGTTCGAGCTCGGATTGAGCTAGCCGAGACCTTAGAGGTCTCGGGTGGGACCCACGTGACTCGTGGTGAAACCTTGACTCGGGTTCGACTTGGTAAGTCGACCCAGATTGCATGATATACTTGGTGGTCTTATTTGGTTTCCTGATGTTCTTGTTATTATTATTGTTATTTGTTGTTGTTGTCGTGATTATTTTTGTTGTTGGCCAAATACCATTGATGGGTCGAGACCCTTTGGTCTCGGCAATGGGACATATTGTTAATTGTGAAGTGTTGACGATAATGTGGATGAACGGGGACCGATTGTGTGACGGTTATTAGATTGACGGAGATAGGTTAGAAAGGTGCCGTAGTCGGACCTTATTGTTGTAGCATGTGAAATGGGACATATGACGGAGTTGTGGTTTGGACGGTTTTACTTTGGACTTATAGTTGTGCGAGTTGGAGTCACGTTGACTTTCTAGTCAATGATTGATTTCGACAAAACGCCTTAGCACTTGGATTTGGACAATGAGCCGATAGTGATGACTCGGACATGTGACTCATCTTTTATAACTCGATATTAATTATAATTAAACTTAATAATAAAAACTCGTAATACTTATATTAATAATATAAACATTTATATAAATATATAAATGTGAAAATGTATATATATATATATATATATATATATATATATATATATATATATATATATATATATATATATATATATATATATATATATATATATATATATATGTACAAGTGCGTATATTAAAAATAAAGTGATCACGAGTAATAAAATAATAATGTAACGATATATATTATACTATGAGAATAGTATAATAAATGTTGGGAACGTTATTATAAACAAACTATTATAAATGACGATATAATTATAACATGGAATGCTCTACGAAATGAAATGTCTTTTTGGAAAATAAAACGGGAAACTTACGAGTTATACGAGATCGAGGGCACTTGAGTCCAAGTGGGCCATATTATTTATTTAATGACTTTTGTGCTTGTCACGGATGTGTGACGTTAATATATTCATTTCATATAACTACGTAACTTATTTGATCGACGGATTAAATAGGACCTACTTGGTTATATAAAAATGGTATATTAATGGGTATTGTATCCTATGACGCCCATAGGTTTTGGTAGGAGTGCGAGATAATGAGTTACTAAATATCTCATGAGGTTTACCAAATTGACGAATTTGGTAAGTTTAACGATATATTTAGGAAACTTATTAACTTAAATACTTACCATATATTATTCTACGTGCTATGTGACTTAGGTTTTGGGTATGATCTTGGAATAATATATTAGGTAAATAATTATGGAGGATTACCAAGTCGACGGATTCGATAAACTTCGATGATTTATTTAAATAATATATTGGGCCAATATTAGACCTGTAGAGCGTTTTATTATTTCTTTCGATATGTCTTCTTGGTTTGAGTTGTGTCGACCTTCCACCCGCATGGATACCAAACGCCAAACTAATACGAGAATAATACGAGAAATGGATTTTTGGAAAGTAAAAAGGAATATGTTCGGGATATTGAATATTTGATTTTGAGGAAATGTTTCTGAAAAGAACTTATATTGTTAGGAAGTGTCGAGTCCGTAGTTGCCGTCTTTTGAGTTGTGATACATCTTGATTCTACCGGTTTCTTTGTGCTGATATCTGGACTTGAGGTGAGTTATAGCCCCACTTTTACTTTTGAACTTTGTTTTCAATACTTGGGGTGAGAAACGTGCAAATTGTTTTATGTGGACTATTATCGCTGTTTATTTAAAACTTGCTATGCTTATAGAACTAGGTAGGTTTTAGCGCATGTCGTATCCTTACGAATGCATGAACATGTCGTATCCTTGCGAATGCATATTGATTTGAATTGGTTTTGGGCTATAGTGTGCACCTATAGGTTTGGTTTAGTGATTTGAGGCCTAGTCTAGCTAGCAAGCGTTTTGCGTATATGTCCACTTGATTGAATTAAGAACTTAAACTTATGATCTCACCAACGAGTAATTAAGTGATGACTTGGGATGCTTGGTTTGGAAGGATTGGCTTTGGCAACTCGGTTTAAGGATCGATTTTCTCAAATTCTGATATTTATTTGTGGACCTATGTTTATTTTATTTTGGGCCTTACTTTGGATATTTTGGGATGAATGTAAACTCTAAAAACCATGGTTGGTTTTGTTTTTACTTATGTTTACTTTATCTCGTTCTTTTATGACTTGTGATGGATACCAATCCCCGTAGCACCCCGAAAGCTTGATTATTCTTCCGCTGTACCAATTTTGGGGGTGTTACACATTTCATCATGTCCTCTCCCATCAAACCAAAACCAAAAACCTCAAGGTTAGCAAGGATGACCAATAAACCTGTTTGGAGAAGAAAACCTAACTGTAACACCCCCAAAATACCGCAGCGGAAGACTGTGTCATAGGGGTGCTACTTCATAATATAAAGTACAAGGTATAGAAAACGAACTCTAAATGAGACGTTTTGAAAAGTTACCATTCGATTAATGAATTCAAAGTTACAAACATGAGATTCCAAAGTATGATACATAAATGTATACAAATGTTTTGAATGATAAATGATAAAAGCGTAAGTCTTCAGAATATGCAGCTTGACTCTAAGTTCCACACACTAGCTATCGCCTTACTAACCTGAGATAAACATGCTAAAGTGTCAACACAATGGTTGGTGAGTTCATAGAGTTTGTCTTAAAACAGTTGAAAAGCCTTAAAGAATGATCACACAGCAAAGGCATCGTGAATCCACTCAGTTACAAGTCCCGCCATAAGAGACTTGTAACCTGTGTGTTCACAACCCACTGCTAACATATATAAATAAGACATGTATAAGTTCATCAAGACAATTAAGCAATTAGTAGTGAGTCTCTACTTCATCTCCGAAGACCTCACTTTTATGATGTATCCAAACATTCGTAAATGTTAGGATGTATCAAAGACAACTGGGAGCCACTTCCCAAAGAAAACTGGGAGCCACTTCCCAAAGATATAAGTTTACTGGGAGCCACTTCCCAAAGATAAAAGACAGTCATGTATGTATGAAATCAAGTATAATGCCATCAAGTATAAGACAATCAAGTATAAAACAAGCAAGTATAAATGTTTTGAGTATTTGTACAAGTAAGCAAGTAGTTGAGCATGTATCCCCCCCAAGAGTTAAAACAAGTATGAAAAGAGTAGGGGCTATGACTCACCTTAAGTTTATGTAATGAGAAATGAAAGTGGTAGTCGAATCGCGAAAGTCACTAAGAGCAGCCTATAATAGAACGTTGCGACTTAGGTTTGGAGTAACGTCTAAGAATACGAAGAATTGCCCATATATGTCTTGCATAATGTTCATGATGTAGTACTTTAGTATAATGTGTAAGTCTTTGAATATAAGTGGTCTACGAAACATGTAAAGGTTGTATATCTCTTACTACCGTTCGGGCCGACATAATTCAGAAGTCATGGAGTAAACGTTCGAGGAGCCAGGACACTTTAACTCGTAAATCCACAACTCGTCTCGACGGCTTACTCAATGAACTCCTCACATGAGGCTCCCTACTATTGTAGTATTTGATAACATATATATATATATATATATATATATATATATATAAGCTTTTTGATCTTTAAAAGTTATATGGTCTTTAGCCGTGGCTTTGCCGTGACCTTGGTCATTTTTCCATGGTCTTGAGACTCAACCTTGGCTTTAGCCATGGTTGTGGTCTTAGCTTTAGGTCATTAGACCTCTTGGTCTTAGTAAAACATAACTATTATATAGTGACTTTGGTCTAAAATGGGCTGTTAAGATTTTGAAGAAAATTATCACTCGGAAAGCGTTTTCAGGGATCGAGCTTCTTGGAACCTGAACGAAAACGTCGTTCCGGACAACTTTCGTGTTTTAACTTTTTGATGAATCGGACCAGAAGTGGGACTTTCAAAATCAAAATTTGATCAGAATGCTATTTAGGCAGTTTTGCCGTTTTGGTTTCGCTAACTTCAAATGGTCATAACTTTTGACTCGTGTACTCGTTTTGGGTGATTCAAATTGCTATGTTTTCCTTGTTAAGTCCTCTTTAACAGTAAGTAAGTGTCAAATATCAAAGTTATACTATTGTGGTCGTGGTTTTCCATAAAAATCACTAGTTTGCTTGTTTGCTTGTCATAAGTTAACATATGTATACCAATACTCGTTTTATCCATTTTTAAACATCATGAACACAATAACAAAAACATATATAGCATGAAAAGAGCACAAAGAGCATGAAAATGATATTGAGCAAGAAAGTATATAAGAGTTTCTTACAACTTTTGGCTTTCACTTAAGAAAGGAAGTCAAGTATAGAACTAGGACACTAAACCTAATCTTGTAAACCCTTCACCATAACTCTTGTAACCCTTGCTAGCCTTGATCTAACCCTTGTGAAAACCATTTAACTTCAGCCCTAGTAACCTTATGTAGCTCTTAATTTAACCATGGAATCACCAAACAAACTCTTGATTCATGTAGAGACTAACTAGGCCTTCAACTTTGGTGTGTAACTTGAAGATTGAAATCAAAATAAGAGTGTTTGTGTTTGTTTTGTGTTGTGAACGACTTCAAGAGGGGTAGGAGGGTTATATAGGGCCTTGAGGAGGTGCTA
This sequence comes from Artemisia argyi, assembly GCA_030686995.1. Taxonomy (NCBI): domain Eukaryota; kingdom Viridiplantae; phylum Streptophyta; class Magnoliopsida; order Asterales; family Asteraceae; genus Artemisia; species Artemisia argyi. Next base: position 97,661,598 of record CM060676.1, on the reverse strand, counting down.
GGATGGTGTTAGGAAGTTGCCTAAACTTGGAGGCCAAGATGTACACTTGTAATGATCTAATGAACCCTTGGTGACCAAGTTTGCTTAATATACAAGTATCCTAAAGTCCAAGGCTTATCACCAAGCCACCAAGGCTTGGTGAATCATAATATACACGTTCATATGATGGGAGGAGTGACTAGGTACTTAAACTTGGTATTATCTAGCTTACGGAGTGAGTTTTGGTCCCGGTAATCGCTAACGGTAAGTTATTAAGTCATGAAACTTAAAATCGGGTATCCTAAAAATATGAAACTTATAAATATGCTAGAACTTATCAATATACTCCATAATAAAATATAAAATGAGTGGTAGGTTCTATCGGGTGCTAAAACCCTGCTAAAAACTGGGAACACGGGTCTAAAACGCGCAATTCGCGTAAAACGCTGAACTGAAAAACGTAAAATTCCGACACTTTTGGAATTGTCCTAAAATGAGAGAAAATCATATTTCTATTGTTTATAATGTTTTATGGACATATCGGGATGCTAGAATGACGTTTAAACCTAAAAGTAAATCTCGGACACGGCTTTGTGATTTTTGCAGAAATGATCCGACGAGCGTCAAACTCTCGGATTATCGTTAAAATAGTTTAACTTACGAGAATATAAAATAAAAATTTCTGAGATGAATAGTGAAATGTGAATAGTAAAAGTGAATAGTGAAAAGTGAATAGTGAAATTTTCAGGAATAAAAGTTAACCTGAAATTGCCAATTGTTACAGTCTCTACCCCTTAAGGAGAACTTCGTCCCGAAGTTCAGTTGATGTTAACTACTTACGGTGTGTCTAAAAGAATTCGGGATTTCTAATATAGTGGTGTTTACTCTGATTCGTCTAAGGTTGTGGTTAAGGAGTTGTATCGGATGTAAATAAGCCCACTTATTTATAACTCTTTACTTACATAAAGAAGCGTCCAAATTTATGTAAGTAAGGGATCATAAACTCATGGTTCGGTGATTTACAATTTCTTTATTTAACTGAAGAGGCGTCCCAATCCATTTAAATAAGGAGATTCTAAAACATCCTACTTAAGAATTTCCGACACAAAATCCGCCTTCTGAGGCCGATAGTAAGATAATCAAGCCATCAAATCCCTAAAGCTAAGCAATAATATTATTTAACTCAAATCTTGTGTCTCATCAAACAAGAACTGTCACAAGATCAAGTTAATTAATTAGTTATTACTGAGCTCCATGTTTTTAATGACTTGGCTAATCTCTGGGGCTCCTTATAATACTAAAGTCACATCATCTAACAGCGTGGAACTAAGCAAACCTCTAACCAAAAAGCATATGTGTATGTATTGTGTGTAAGGCAAATAAAGAGGAAGGTCCCAACGTATATAGCAGTTATAGTCTAGGCACTAAATGCAACCTAGTTCTCTATAACCAAGGCTCTGGTACCAATCTGTAACACCCCCAAAATACCGCAGCGGAAGACTGTGTCATAGGGGTGCTACTTCATAATACAAAGTACAAGGTATAGAAAACGAACTCTAAATGAGACGTTTTGAAAAGTTACCATTCGATTAATGAATTCAAAGTTACAAACATGAGATTCCAAAGTATGATACATAAATGTATACAAATGTTTTGAATGATAAATGATAAAAGCGTAAGTCTTCAGAATATGCAGCTTGACTCTAAGTTCCACGCACTAGCTATCGCCTTACTAACCTGAGATAAACATGCTAAAGTGTCAACACAATGGTTGGTGAGTTCATAGAGTTTGTCTTAAAACAGTTGAAAAGCCTTAAAGAATGATCACACAGCAAAGGCATCGTGAATCCACTCAGTTACAAGTCCCGCCATAAGAGACTTGTAACATGTGTGTTCACAACCCACTGCTAACATATATAAATAAGACATGTATAAGTTCATCAAGACAATTAAGCAATTAGTAGTGAGTCTCTACTTCATCTCCGAAGACCTCACTTTTATGATGTATCCAAACATTCGCAAATGTTAGGATGTATCAAAGACAACTGGGAGCCACTTCCCAAAGAAAACTGGGAGCCACTTCCCAAAGAAAACTGGGAGCCACTTCCCAAAGATATAAGTTTACTGGGAGCCACTTCCCAAAGATAAAAGACAGTCATGTATGTATGAAATCAAGTATAATGCCATCAAGTATAAGACAATCAAGTATAAAACAAGCAAGTATAAATGTTTTGAGTATTTGTACAAGTAAGCAAGTAGTTGAGCATGTATCCCCCCCAAGAGTTAAAACAAGTACGAAAAGAGTAGGGGCTATGACTCACCTTAAGTTTATGTAATGAGAAATGAAAGTGGTAGTCGAATCGCGAAAGTCACTAAGAGCAGCCTATAATAGAACGTTGCGACTTAGGTTTGGAGTAACGTCTAAGAATACGAAGAATTGCCCATATATGTCTTGCATAATGTTCATGATGTAGTACTTTAGTATAATGTGTAAGTCTTTGAATATAAGTGGTCTACGAAACATGTAAAGGTTGTATATCTCTTACTACCGTTCGGGCCGACATAATTCAGAAGTCATGGAGTAAACGTTCGAGGAGCCAGGACACTTTAACTCGTAAATCCACAACTCGTCTCGACGGCTTACTCAATGAACTCCTCACATGAGGCTCCCTACTATTGTAGTATTTGATAACATATATATATATATATATAAGCTTTTTGATCTTTAAAAGTTATATGGTCTTTAGCCGTGGCTTTGCCGTGACCTTGGTCATTTTTCCATGGTCTTGAGACTCAACCTTGGCTTTAGCCATGGTTGTGGTCTTAGCTTTAGGTCATTAGACCTCTTGGTCTTAGTAAAACATAACTATTATATAGTGACTTTGGTCTAAAATGGGCTGTTAAGATTTTGAAGAAAATTATCACTCGGAAAGCGTTTTAAGGGATCGAGCTTCTTTGATCCTGAACGAAAACGTCGTTCCGGACAACTTTCGTGTTTTAACTTTTTGATGAATCGGACCAGAAGTGGGACTTTCAAAAACAAAATTTGATCAGAATGCTATTTAGGCAGTTTTGCCGTTTTGGTTTCGCTAACTTCAAATGGTCATAACTTTTGACTCGTGTACTCGTTTTGGGTGATTCAAATTGCTATGTTTTCCTTGTTAAGTCCTCTTTAACAGTAAGTAAGTGTCAAATATCAAAGTTATACTATTGTGGTTGTGGTTTTCCATAAAAATCACTAGTTTGCTTGTTTGCTTGTCATAAGTTAACATATGTATACCAATACTCGTTTTATCCATTTTTAAACATCATGAACACAATAACAAGAACATATATAGCATGAAAAGAACACAAAGAGCATGAAAATGATATTGAGCAAGAAAGTATATAAGAGTTTCTTACAACTTTTGGCTTTCACTTAAGAAAGGAAGTCAAGTATAGAACTAGGACACTAAACCTAATCTTGTAAACCCTTCACCATAACTCTTGTAACCCTTGCTAGCCTTGATCTAACCCTTGTGAAAACCATTTAACTTCAGCCCTAGTAACCTTATGTAGCTCTTAATTTAACCATGGAATCACCAAACAAACTCTTGATTCATGTAGAGACTAACTAGGCCTTCAACTTTGGTGTGTAACTTGAAGATTGAAATCAAAATAAGAGTGTTTGTGTTTGTTTTGTGTTGTGAATGACTTCAAGAGGGGTAGGAGGGTTATATAGGGCCTTGAGGAGGTGCTAGGATGGTGTTAGGAAGTTGCCTAAACTTGGAGGCCAAGATGTACACTTGTAATGATCTAGTGAACCCTTGGTGACCAAGTTTGCTTAATATACAAGTATCCTAAAGTCCAAGGCTTATCACCAAGCCACCAAGGCTTGGTGAATCATAATATACACGTTCATATGATGGGAGGAGTGACTAGGTACTTAAACTTGGTATTATCTAGCTTACGGAGTGAGTTTTGGTCCCGGTAATCGCTAACGGTAAGTTATTAAGTCATGAAACTTAAAATCGGGTATCCTAAAAATATGAAACTTATAAATATGCTAGAACTTATCAATATACTCCATAATAAAATATAAAATGAGTGGTAGGTTCTATCGGGTGCTAAAACCCTGCTAAAAACTGGAAACACGGGTCTAAAACGCGCAATTCGCGTAAAACGCTGAACTGAAAAACGTAAAATTCCGACACTTTTGGAATTGTCCTAAAATGAGAGAAAATCATATTTCTATTGTTTATAATGTTTTATGGACATATCGGGATGCTAGAATGACGTTTAAACCTAAAAGTAAATCTCGGACACGGCTTTGTGATTTTTGCAGAAATGATCCGACGAGCGTCAAACTCTCGGATTATCGTTAAAATAGTTTAACTTACGAGAATATGAAATAAAAATTTCTGAGATGAATAGTGAAAAGTGAATAGTAAAAGTGAATAGTGAAAAGTGAATAGTGAAAAGTGAATAGTGAAATTTTCGGGAATAAAAGTTAACCTGAAATTGCGAATTGTTACACTAACTCCTGAAACAAGCCCATCTCAACAAATGATGTGGCTAAACAACAAACACCTCCACCTACATTTGTTCCCAACTATACTCCCAATCCTCAAGCTCATTCCAATAAATCCTTCCACAAACCCCATCATAATAACCAACCATCCATCTTTGCTCCCAAAAATACACCTTCATCTCACCTAAATAATTCTTATGAAGAACATGCTCAATCTTGAAATGACAATCCTAATTTCATCACCAACACCTCACATCTTGTTTCACCTACCAATGCACCATCTAAACACCCTTCACTCAAAAAATACCCTTCTCCTCCATACATTCATCCTCATCCATTAATGGTTACCCAAACTCAAAAATGTCTCTACCACCAAAAGTATCACCACCACTTCCTACCAACTCACATGCTACTTCTATGTTGCATATCCAAACATCCGTCCAAAATAACAACCACACTCCACCACCATCACCTTCTTCCGAACACTTGAAGTTCATTGAAGAACTTAATTAAGTCGATGAGCTTAGTGCTCTTCTTGACTTACATCTTATTCAACTCAAGTTGGATCAACTCCCTTCTAGCTCTTCTTCATCACAAACTAACCTCAACCTCAACCTTCGTTCCAAACTACACATCTCAACCTCAAACTAACCTCAATGACACCTTTCAAAACCCTCATCATATTGGTCAAACATCCAACTTTACTTCCATCTACACACCCCAATTTCATCCACTTCCATCAAATGATCAAATCCACATTCCCACGGAAAAGGAAAAGTTCCGTGAAGAGATAAACCAAATCCATGACCATAGTGATCTCCATGCTATGCACCTTGCAAAACGCAACAAGGGCCAACCTCTATCCTCCATCATCTCCTTATGCAAATTGCTTACCCCACTCTCTCAACTTGGATCAAGTTACAAACCACACCCACTATTGCCCTTGTTGCATCTTCCTCCAAAAACAAATCCTCTACTTGAGTGAAGATATTTCTTGGATTGAATATCTTCTCACTCATCCTCATCCAATACCTCCTTTAACCTGATACAACATCGTCAGATCCACCTCTTCTGCTCCTACCCTTCTCCATCAAACAACTAAGCTCAATGCTTATGTCTCCCTCCATCAAATAAAAACATTCAACCTTTTGTTGCAAGCAAGTCCAAGCCCTCTCTTTGGTAATTTAGGACCTCTTTTGTTTCTTTTGCTATTGTTGTAATCAGTATGCTTCAAGCAAATTAAATGTTGTAACGATGCTTATATGTGTTATATGACCATCTTAAAAGCTTGAGTGAATTAGTTATCAATGTTTCCTTTATCCTTGCTTTGCATATATATGTCTTGTTCTCTTAACATGTTTTTGTAGCCAAGCATTCCATAGCTCGATTCCTTGGTGCCCTCGAACGAGGGGGAGCACCCATCAAGGGGGAGCTTTCTACCCATCTAACTTCATATATGAGGCTAGTCGGCTTAACCTTTTTGATTCTACAAAAAGTGGGAGAAGTGAATATAAACTCACTAAATACTTGTGTAAAAATTAATTCTTAGACTTAATGAGTTTAGGTTTTGTAATCATCAAAAAGGGTGAGATTGTTGATATAAATAATGCCTAAAACATTATTAACATGTATCGATATCTCTATGTTCTGATAATCACAAAACGTAAACTCATTGAACTATTAATTATGACGTAAACAAGTATTTAGTCATAAATATTCACTTTAACATCCAAATCACTTAAGGTATGAATAAACAAAGTGTCTAATGTATTCTATGATCAAAGGAACATTTTCTTAATCACTAGATTTTTTATAAAATCTCACAAACATTTTATATCTTTTAGAAAATCATTTTTGGCATTAAATAAAGTCACTAAATTCATTATAAATACATGAATTCAAATTTTCAACCAAAAATGGAAAAAATGTTCCAGAAAAACCTTCCCCACAAAAAGACAAAGCTGGGCAACGTTCAGCTGGGTGGCCCCCTTAATTATACTAGGCGGCCCCCTTAATAATTAAGCGGACCGACCCCTTAATTAAGGGAATCGACCACGCTCCTCAGCCCCCCAGCTTTGCCTATAAATACTGGACATTCCCTGCATTTTTTCATCACCTTTTTGCACTCCAAACTTTCTGATCTAAATCTCCTCTCTATTCTTTCACACTCGTTTGATCATATAATCATAAGCTTTTGTTTCCATGTGATCCAAGCTTCAACCTCTCAAGTGCAAGAGAAGAATACTTCTATTCTTCAAGCCAAGAAGTATTACAACTTAGTGTGATCTCTACATCTAGGTTGTTTGTGCATCATCATTTGTATATTATTTATTCATTTGTGTATAAGTTGTGAATTACTTAGATAGGTGTAAACACAAGGAATTAGTCTAGTAAGGTATGTAGGTAGAGAAGTTGTGAAGAGATTGCGGTGTGTAATTAGTATAGGTGTGAAGAAGAAGTGGTGTGAATAAGTAGTGCTAAGTTGTGAAGAAGTTGTGAAAAAGTTGTGAAGAAGTAGTATAGTGATTAGTGGTGTGAGATTGGTTCTAGCTAGGATTATAACTCGACATTTAGCTTAGTGTTGTAAATCGGTGTAAGCAAAGGTTTGTAAGGTTTTCTCTGCCATAAGGGAGCTTGTTAACATAGTGAAGAAAACTCTCGAGTTAGGTGCTCGGGGAGTGGAGTAGGGTGAAGAGGTGCTTCGTAGCTGAACCACTATAAATCCTTTGTCTCGCGGTTCGATCTTTCCATCTCTTACTTATTATCTTACTTACATTATTATTGTTTTAGTACTTAGTTATAATTGTTTATATTGTGCAAGACTTGAATTCACATAATATCGAATCTAAACTTTTTAAAGTAAACAAAGTTTTAAAAACAAAGGTTTTCAACATAAATTAAAAAGACATAAAACTATTCAACCCCCCCCCCCTTCAAGTTTTCCACAAGGCTGATGACACAGGATAGGATTGCAGTACGGAATCCCAAAAGTGATATGAAATGTGTATTTTGCAAACAGTGTCTGGACTACCATGAACACCTATTCTTCTTGTACCATTATACTAACCAAATGTAGAAAGAAATGCAGAAACTTATGGACAAACAGTTTTCAGACAACTTGGAAAACATTATTGAAAAATTCTCATCCTTAAAAGCCAACAGAAATATATGGAGTATTATTACAAGATTGGTGCTTGGAGCAACTATATATTTTGTGTGGCAAGAGAGAAATACAAGGATATTTCAAAACTGTGAAAGAACAGTGGATGCTTTAGTGCAGATTACTATGGACTGCATCAAATGGAGATTAATGAATTTTGTGGTAAAGGATACTGATTCTCTTAAAGCTGTTGAAAGGAAATGGAATGTGCAGATTAAAAGGGTCAAGAGCAAAGCAGAGTGAAATTTATTTTTAGTATATTGTGAATTCTAGTTCCTGTCATAGTTTGTGCAGTATAATTGAATAGAATTAGGATATATAATACTTGTTTTTGTCAAGTTTTATTTGTAACAAGCTCTGTGTAAAAACATGGGACATGTCCATGTATGTTTACAAGAGTGTTGTATACTTTTTGTGATAAATAATATTTCTCCTTTCACAAAAAAAAAAACAAGTTAGCGCCTTCCGTGGGACACAATACATAACTGTGTTACAGAAAATACTCGCCACGAGCACATAATCCGGCAGCATCACTTCCACGTCAACATCTGCCTTGCGGAAGATGATAGGGAAAACCAAAACAATAAAAGGTTAGAACAAGTTGATACCTGAGCCCTCTGGGAGCCCAACAGCAATCATGACCACCACTTACTGACCAACCGGAGTGAGAAAGCTCATCCAATGAAGGTGCCGCAGCAAAATCCTGAAGAAGCACAAGCCCAACCAGACCCTGCGGAGACTTCGCAACGGGCCGAAGAGGAAAGAGCCAAACAAAGAAGGAACGCCGGCGGAAAAAGAAGGGCTGAACAATTCCAAAGTGAGCTAAAAAGTGAGGATCCAGAGGGCAAGCGACTGAAGTCGCGAAAAGATAGAAGCCCCAAGGAGGAAAGTACCGCCACTACACACTGGCAGAGTCGTCCCAAACAACAATGATGTGGTAATGAAGTAGAGGCTAGGGACAACTGCAAAAGGCCTCTAAAAGGGAAAGTGCAATTTACTCACGAAAAGCATGATAGAGCAAGCGATAGAATGAAGGCCGAAAAAATGGATGATGGGGAAGATAACCAAATGAAGCCATACATGCCTGAAGGAATTGACTCATTCACGGAAAGCATCCGCAACGCAAAACTGTCAAAAAAGACTCGTAATGCCAGATAATATCCAATTATATGAAGGAAGCAAATACCCTAAGAACCACGTAAAGGCTTTCCAGATGGATGTATGGGCACACAACTAGGGTATGGCTACCAAATGCCGCATGTTCCAGTTCACACTCACAAGAGCTGCCAGGATTTGGTTTGAAAACATTCCCCAGGAATCCATAAGCAGCTACGTAAACTAAGGCACGCGTTCTTGGAAGCCTTCCTTAAAATGGAAAAGCACAAACGGAAAGACAAGAAAATCCATTGCACCAGGAAAGGGAGAGAGGAATCGATAGAGGACTTCACAAAAAGATTCCTGACGAAAAAGCAGAAAAGCAAAGGGAGTACAAGACGCTATAAAAATCACAAAATTTACGCACAAGAAATCCAACCCAGGGTTGGCTAAGCATATAATGAGTAACGCCCCAAAATCCATAGATGAAATGGTAAAGGCAATTATCTCCTTCAATCGGGGGGAAACAGCGGTTCGTAATATGAGACGAGAACACTGACCTCCGTTCCATAATCAATAAGGACGATTAGGGGCATCGTAAAGAGAGAGGCTTGAGAAAAAATAAACAGTAAAAGAATTCTGCACGGGAAAAGAATAAATATCCTAAGCCGTTACCACTTGCTTCAAGAGCCGTCACCTTCAAGAATGAATCGGCCGTAACAACAGCACGTTCTCCTGGAAATGGTCGGAAGATAATAAGACAAATAAAAACACTCAAAATGATTACAAAAATGAGATCCAGAGGTAACACCTTACTACGGAACGTACGTCTCCAATATCCCATAAAGCTCCATACAAAGTCAACGGGTAAAGTGGCCGCAATAACAACATTAGAATTGCTTAGCTCCACACTACTTCCATCAAGAGCTAGAATACTCGATCCAACCATTGATGCGAGGATTGCGGCCTCACAAAAGGTTTTTCTTCTCAAGGGATCTTGAGAAGCTTGCAATCCTCCAGGCAGTGTACCTGGTTAACTAAGTCTAAAGGTGAGAGATGATGCTTTTTCTATTTTTATATTTTTTATGAAAGCAATTAAATCTCGGTTTTGGAAGGAGTGGGCGAAATTAGTTGCTAATCAACTAACCCAAAACTAATAACTAAAATAAAAACAGAAATAAAATAACAAAAAAAGTAAATTGGTGGACTTCTTATGATGACACAAACGTGTTTACTTAGATATAATTACTCCCTAGTTATCTCTTGTTGACTTGTTGAATTTCATAGTGCAATTGTTTAGCTAAAGCGTTGTATTCCTTAATACCAGTCGTGGGGGTGTACACAGCCTTCCCCAACTTTATGAATATCAATTTCTCCTAATAGTTGCACGTTTAGTACCCAAACTATAGGATCACTAACCTCAATTCATGCATTAAATATAACGAGAAAAACCACAGTGTACATGCGATTGCCTTTCCTAAGACGTTCAAGCTAGTTACATATAGAGGTCAGCCAGTTTTCTTAGGCCTAAGGTGTAGCATCAACCAACAATAGACAACGTATCAACAATCAATAACTAAGTTTCATTAGATCTAAGCAAACACTAATAGATTTACGCTAGCATGTTAAAGGGAAGAAAAGCGTAAAAGATAATCAAACAACACATAGACATATTAAATGATTAAAAGATAAACTTATCTTCAATTGAACATGGAAGAAAAGAGGGTATGAAAACCCTTAAAAACCTTTGAAAATCATCTAGGGTTTTGTCTCCAAAGTTACACACTTAATGAATGAAAAATCAAAAACTATATATAGAATTACAAGGCTGACTATTCCTGACGCCGTCAGAGCGCCGCTATTAGGGTTTCGTGTTGTGAAATCTAGCCTTATGACGTTGTCACGTACAAATCCTTCTGGGCCATCTTTCTTTAGCTTATAACCTGACGTCCTACTTCCATTTACACCTGACGCCGTCAGGTATAAATCCTTAAATGGTTCACTGGAGCGTCACATTTGATATTTTCCAGCTTCATTAACTTCAAGTGACGGTGTCAGCTTCCAATGCCTGACGCCATTAGGCACAATTCGTGACAATTTTCTTGACTTTGTTGTTTTCTTCACTTTAGAGTCCAAAAATGTCCAAAATGCGCCATTTTCCAGAAATCACGTCCCAAGTACCTAAAATGAGAAAAGAAACGATTTGAGGCAATATTTGACCATAAGTTTATGATTTAAGGCTTAAATGACCCTTTAAAAGCGTAAGAAATAAATCTGATGACATCAAATAAGTACATTTTATTAGCATCATTTATCCTATGTTATTGACTTGTTTTATATTACTTTATAATTGAATTGATACTTAATCACTTACTTTTGTAATTCTCAGTTATGAACAAGCATTTGGTGAAAGTTAGCTATTTTAGACGTAAATTGGAGCAAAATGGATCAAGTTGGAAAAGTCTACTAAACTGACGAAAAATATGCCGTATCATTATTGATGGATGCGCCGTATAACAAGACTTAGACGAATATTAAGACCATTTCCTGACTTTGAAGCATGCGCTGCATGGATTTATACCATGCGCCGTATATGAAACTTTGGTCAACGAAGAAGAACCAACTTTTTCTACTCCAGATACGCCGCATTACATTTCATGCATACGGCGTATCACTCTCAAGACTTCACCAAAAGATGATCCAAGACACAGAAGAACATGCGCCGCACAAGAGATTGAAGATACGCCGCATCTAAAGGCGGTGTATGAATATTTGCGAATATTATAATCTTGGACCCCACGCAAAGATACCTTGATACGCCGCATCGGACCAATCCGATACGTCGTATCGGCCATATAAAATCCGTACCGAGAAATCAAGTGAAGATTAGAAGCTTAAAGAAGAAGTCAAAGATTACATGTCGACACTTGAAAATGCTTTCGTATTTTGGCCGTAAAATCTTCATCCGGACTCCATTTTAGTCTGTTCAAGCGTCCACGCGAAGAGAAAAGGAAAATCTATGTGTTTCTGAAGGAGATGCGGCACATAGGGTTATTAGATGCGCCGTATCTGGGTCAGAACAACAGCAGGTTATTTTCAGCATTACTTGGAGGCCACTCTTGCTTACCCCTATGAATACCAAAGCCCTAGAATGACTTTGGCATCATTATTATCAGTTGGGGACACCCCAAAAATGTCCCTAACACCTCCTCCTTCTATCCATGAAGATCGATGAAGAACATCTCAATATTTAACTTTGTATCATTCGGTTAGCATAATAAATTTGTCTATGGATTTCTTATGTTTAATTTTGATGTATACTCTATCTTTTGCTGAGATTATGGGCTAACACCCTTAGGTGTTAGCCAAGTTTATGAAGTTTTATTAGTTTTTATGATTGTGTCGATTTGTTTACTTTGTTATTGGATTGGGTGCTTATCGTTAAAAACTCGTTTATTGCTTAAAACTAGTAAAAGTCTATGTAACTAGGTTATTATCTTTATAACTTTAATTGATGTGATTTAACTTCCTGCAATTTTGGTTACTTTGGTTAAGTTATATGTGTCTTAACCCGTATCTCTATTAGGAATCATTGTTTGGCATAAACGGAACGTGTCTACAACCTAATAGGACTAGTAGTGTGTGATACCAAACTAGGTTAGTATTGATACCAAACTATGTCACTATGATCATGTCCTCTTTCTCACCACGATGGTAGGTTATTTAATCGTGACAGGGTTAATAATCGGATTGACGACTAAACACTTGAATGAATTAAAACAAGTATACATAAGCATATATAATTATAAGATGGATTAGACTTGGTTAATCCGTTCTTCCTATCGATCTTAATCTATCTTTACTTAGCTCGTATTTAGTTTAGTATTTAGTTTCTTGTCATTAGTTTAATTAAAACACAAAATCGTGATAGTCTCTCAGGCTAAAACTCCCAAAAATATTTACTTGATTTCTAGGTTATAATACTTAGTTTAGAATTAGAATACCTTTATCGCTTTAGCTTCACTCCTAGTGAACGACCCTTGCTTACCTAGAAACTATCTACATTGATCGGGTACACTACTCGTTAGTGTTTAGAGTCTATAGGTTAGTTCGGCAAAATATAAATTTAAAACTTGGTAGTTTATTATAGACCCAAAAAAAAAACACATCAAAATCCTTATCAAATATCCCTACACTTGGGATTTGCTTGTCCTCAAGTAAATGAGATTTTACACTAATCAATTTACAAGTTAGGGGTCATTTAACATAATCATAAAAGTAATTACAACACATAATTGTTCTACCTTAGCCGAAACAAGCACATAAATTATACACTAGCACCTCACATTAAGTGTTTAGATACTCACATCTCTCCGGTGTTATAAATTTATATATCACAAATGGAAATGGAAAAATATCTCTCATTACCTGTCATAGCACATAGATTACCATAAGTTTGGGAAAGGATCAAACCTCCATCACTTTGGCGTAAGCACCTAGGATAAACTATCAAAGATGTCTTTTAAATGGTTATAACGTCTGGTGTAAGGGTATGGAAAACACGGTTTGTTCAACACCATTATATAAATTGAAACATATGTTGATGTCGGGTAGCATGTATTCTAGTTCTTTTTGCAATTAGAATGTACTTTTACGTCATTATAACATAGTTTGTTATAAGGCCTCCGATGTTACCGTCTTCTTTAGAGATGCTCAAAAACTAAAATCTACTCCGTATATATCAAGTTAAAGCTGCAAAATTATTATAAAGCAATGACTCCAAAATAAAATATAACGAAATCTCAAATAGAACTTATGAAAAAAAAATCGTTATGAAAAACTCATAAAGGTATAAGAAAAAAACATTGACGATAAGGATGTACAAAAATCGTTACGAAAAACTCGTTGTGGTAAAAAATTGTTATTAATTAATAAATGAAAGGGATTAAACTTTTAATTAAAATAAGAATTTAGAGGGTAAAGTTGGTAGAGTGTGTTACTAAATCACTTAGCATGTTTATTGGCAAAAATGGTTAAGAGGCATGTGAAGTTATTTAGAGCATTAGGTGTAGGCTCGTTGAAAGCCTTCGCCGTCCGACGTGGCAACATCAACGGCGAGCCAAAGCTCGCCTCTACACCACGATGCCCTCGCCGTTCCTCTTTGTTGGGCATCTCCCCGTGGCCACGGCGAAGATGAAAAGGAGGTAATCTGCAGATTTTGTGTAAGATGTATCCGTTTTCTTTTCTTTTTTTTTGTCAAATACACATAAATGAATTTTTGAGGTTGAAACGTGTTTAAACTTTGCCAAGTTTAACAAATGGCTGAAAAAAAAGAAAAAGAGGCGCTGATGCCTGATGAAGATGATGGCCGGCTTACAAATGGGCTCTAGGTTTACAAGTGGGCTTTTACTCCAACTAGATTTTATTTCATTTTACTTTAATCAATTTTTAGTTACAAGTCAAAAGAAATAAATTACTTTAAATTATAATGGAACGAATTTTAGTTTATAACTCAGAAATACCAAAGTCTCGACCGCGAAGATGACGCATAAAATGTTTAATTTTCATATTAGTATCGTATGTTTTCTTTTCGTATCGTATTTATTTTTCCGTATTGTATGCGTGTTTTTTTTTTCTCGTATCGTATTTTTTTTTGGTATTGTAACTTTCTTATTTAATGAAATAAAATTAGTATGTTTTGTTATTTTTAAGTATTTGTGAAATGAATTTAATTTATTTAATGAAATGAATAAAAAATAAATGTGTAAGAGGTGGGGCCCTAATGAGGAAGTTGAGGTTTGTTGTTTGATAAGGGGGGGTTTGTTGTGAAGAGTTGAAGTTGATGTGTTGGTTGATATGACACAAGTGGGACCCAAATGGGGAGATGAGGCTCCCCAACTACACCTAATGCTCTTAGCACCATAAATTGCAACTATCAAACACCTCAATCTCTGACCAAAAAGTGAAGGCTTCTGAGTCACGTGATTAAGAAGCTATCAAACATACCCAAAGTCATTGATATCATAAAACCTTCACTAACATTTCATGTATTTATACAATACATTCCCATCACATCAATCTATAATACTACTTGTACTCATATGTATGTTACTTCACATATTTTACATTCTCCCTTGCTACTGCATGCATACTATTTTCGATACCCAATATTGACTTGATTGTCGGAGTGTATTACGGGGAGAAAGTCCTGTATATATTCTAACGATACGTCTTGTTTCTTGAGTGATACATGTTGGGATTTAAATAACTAGTAAACCATTTACTACGAGTACACAGTGGATGGATCTAGTTTAGTGTTATTGATTAACAAATAAAATTAAATACATATAATTTACTAACCTTTAATTAATTAATAAATAAATAATTTCACTGGATCTTGATCTTTATTCTTGAAACCGAAGTGATTAAATTACCACCTCTTCGTTATGCTCACACTACATGTCACACGAGCACGTTAGGATGATAGTGCTTGTTTCACGATTACCAAATCAACTTGTGATTAATGCTTGTTCTAGATCTGATCCAAATACCTAAGTGGTATGCGTTTGGATCAAATGAAGAAACAAAAATAAAGGAAAAGCCACAAAATTGATCACGAAGGGAATCGAACCCTGGTTAGTTGGAAAGGAAGGGGAGCAACACAACCACTGGACTAGACGTCCTTAGTTGTTGTAACTCTCAAGCTCCTCCTATATTACGAAACCAAACAACCCTTTTGTTTGTGTTTTCAGTCGAACAGAAGGGAAGAAACAAAAGAATAACAAAGATTTTGTTTTGTGTGTTTTGTGGTTCGTTTTGTGTTCTTGAGTTTTTTATTTAAAAGAAAGGAATGGAGCATGAAGGGAAATAGAAAAAAATGGTGTTCTTGAGTTTATTTTGGAAAGGAAAGAAGGAGTAGGGGAAAGGGAAAGGAAGGGACATCCTGTGTATTTTGTTCCCAAATTGATCCGTCCAAAAACGGGCGGATAAGTGAGAAAATCATTTAACAACAGTTGCTATCTTTATAAAATTACAAGTCTAACCCTATAAAGTACTTTTTTGCCCATGCTAATCTGCATCACGCAGTCTAGCACACTCACAGTTTCCTTCATGACAATCAATGTTAGATGTACTTTTTTGAAGTATAATATTATCTTTACTGATGGCCCATGTTTATATAATATGAATGTCTACTCAATTAAATTATGTATTTACTGGGCATCAATGACTCGTTAAGGAATTGGGCAACTGATATGTATTTCTATTGGAGTTTGTTGATTTGTGTGTTTATATCATCATCAGATGGCTTGTTGTAAGAAAATAAGAAATTAAATGGATACCTTATCATTAGACGGTGCGTATCACAAGTAATGAAAATTGAATTTTGAAACAAATGTGATGAGTAAATTATGTTTTGAGGTTATATTGGTAATTTGGGTAGCTTGCTATCCTTTTCTTAAAACTTAAAAGTAAAAACTCAAGAACACAAATAAAAATAACTACTTTCTTCCCAGTCTCATTCCTTATTTTGCCCTTCTCATCCCATCCCCTTCTATTCTTTAAACTTTAGACTTGAGAACAGAGCGTTAGTTGTCATAGACCCCCGAATGAGAAGTTTAAGAGATGTATATATAGGACACAAACTCGTCCTCTAAGTTTGGCCATCAACTCCACAACTTTCACAAACCGACACTCTCCTCCCCTCCTAGATCCTTCCCTATAACCAGCCACTTTGGAAGGAGGACGAAGGTTTTCCCTTTTGACACTTTAATCCTTCTTTTGTATTTAACGGATATAAGTTAGATATATAAAACGTCTAACGGATAAACCAACAACCATTAACTAAATATCGTGAAACATATTATATATTTAATAAATATACACACGTTATATATATTAAATACATAACAAACGTACTCTTCGTGTATTTGTGTGTGCCCCCGATAGGTCACGTATTTCTTAGCCGTATAAATGACTACGTTAACGAGCACAAACCAACAATACAGGTCCACGTGTTCAGTGAATAAAGCTCGTTACTTGGACCTGTGAACCAAGGTATCATCACTTTAAGACAACCTAGTAATAACCATTGATATGAGCGAGCCTTTAATTAAGTTAACAATGTGCATGGTACTGAAGTGTTTCATACTCGAGTTGTAGAGAGGTTTGAACTCTCATGTGGGATAATCGTGTAGAGTATACCGGTTATAATTCCCGCGCACGCGCGGGTTTTTTAAAATTTTTTGAATCATATATTTTTATTTATTAAAAAACAAATAATTTAATCTATGTTTTGTTTGATTTATGATGTTTAATTATAGTTTTTTATTATTAAAGATAATTATTTAAAAATTTTAATCCTATTATTAATTGCATCTTATCTATATTTTTTGTATTTATCTTCTACTTGTGTTAATTGCATCTTATCTATATATTTTTTGTATTTATCTTCTACTTGTGTTAGAGATATATATAAAATATGATTTTTTTTTAAAATACAATTATTACTAAATAAAGTATGAATCCATTTTTTTTAAATAGAAAATTCCTTTGTTTTATTATATAAAAGATATACTAGGTTAGGTGTATGAGTGTTCCCTTCGAGCAAAATTAGTAAACCAAGCTAAGAATTCTTCCTTTTACTGCCTTCGAGATATCAATAAAGCCAAATGAAAGGAGCCAATTAATATAAACTTATAAATGCTACAGTAGAACTTAAACAACAGTATATATTTGACAGCACAAGCTAGCACCAAGTCTAAGAATATGGATTGTCAATCTGCGACGTGCATGCCACACATTTTTGGTTTATTTGGCTTTTCAGAGATAAAATACTTTCTTATGATGGATTTACAGTTTGCAGAAGGACATCGAAATGAATATAGTGGCAATTAAAGTTATTAATTATGTTATGGTCTGAGAATGTCAACTATCTAAGCATCACCTCATTTTGACCAAGTGGCAAGTGCTATTCTTCTATTTTTTATGGGGTTGACATACATTTTGAAATGAAAAGAAAGTGCCTGCTCTTTACCAATATCCCATACTTAATACATTAGATTATCTAAACAAATGCAACAAGCTGGGTTTATTTAATACATTAGATTATCTAAACAAATGCAACAAGCTGGGTTTATTATTCTTGCGACGACTTAGCTGTGACCATAGTTTCAGATATTGATTTTCCTTCAGTTGTATCCCACAATCTGTACACACTATACCTATTGCTAGTACTTTGTTTACTTTTGCGATCCAAGATGTCTAGAAGGGGTCAAGCAACTGCTATTGGTATTGATCTAGGAACAACATACTCCTGTGTTGCTGCGTGGTTTGATCAGCACAACCGAGTTGAAATACTTCCAAATGAACAGGGAAACAACACTACACCATCATGTGTAGCTTGTAATGACACAGAGCTTTTAGTAGGTGAGGGGGCCAAAAATCAAATCGCCCGGAATCCTACTAACACCGTTTTTGGTAAGCTTTTATGATCTCCGACTTGCATATTTTACAGGCAAGAAAATCCTAGCCATACCCTTTATTGATTTAGTATCCAACCTGTTAATTGATAAACACTTGTGTATATATTATATGTTAATTTTCAGATGTTAAACGTTTAATGGGAAGTAGATTCAGTGATAAAAGAGTGCAGGAGGACATACAATCATGGCCGTTTAAGGTAATAGAAGGCTCTTCGGACAAGTCAATGATTGTGCTTGAGCACAATAGTATAAACAAGGAATTTTCACCTGAAGAACTCTGTGCAATGATTTTAAAGAATTTGAAAGAGGCTGCAGAAGCATACCTTGGAACAACAGTAACAGATGCAGTGATTACTGTCCCTGCATATTTCAGTGATAAGCAACGACAATCAACCAAGGATGCTGGTACACTGGCTGGTCTCAATGTCTTGCGATTAATTAGTGAGCCCACTGCAGCTGCTATTGCTTATGGTCTTGACAAAATTTCTGACAAAAACCACCCAAAAGAAAAAAATGTGTTCATCTTTGATTTAGGTGGGGGAACATTTGATGTGTCTCTTCTCACTATCAGCCGGGAGGGCACAATCAAAGTCAAAGCAGTTGGTGGTGACACTCATTTGGGTGGAGAAGATTTTGACAAGGCGATGGTTAATCATTGTGTACAAGATTTCAAGAAAAGACAAAAGAAGGATATCAGTAAAAATGCAAGAGCAATGGCGAGGTTGAAAGTTGCCTGTGAGAAGGCGAAGAGGGATCTGTCATCAACAGCTCAAACATCAATTGAAATTGATTCCTTGTTTGAGGGAATTGATTTCTCAATGAGGTTCACTCGGGCAAAATTTGAGGAGCTAAATGCTAGTTTCTTTACAAAGTGTATTGAGCATGTCGAAAATTGTTTAAAGGATGGGAATATGGACAAGAATGATGTTCATGATATAGTTATTGTTGGTGGATCTACTCGGATTCCCAAGGTACAACAAATGCTCAGGGAGTTTTTTGACTGGAAACAGCTTTGCAAGAGCATTAATGTGGATGAAGCAGTTTCTTATGGTGCAGCTGTCTTGGCTGCAAGCTTAAGTGGGAATGGGAATAAAGCTGTGAAGGATATGATACTTTTAGATGTGACCCCTCTCTCTCTAGGCATCGAAACATATGAAGATGATATGGATGTTCTGATCCCACGGAACACACCAATACCCACCATGAAGGAGGAGACTTACGTAACGCTTGTTGATAATCAAGTAGGTTTCACAATCCAAGTTTATCAGGGTGAGAACATGAAAACCAAGGACAACATCTTCCTTGATCAGTTCCATCTTCAAGGAGTTCCACCAGCCCCTGCAGGTGAACAGAAGGTAAGGATTTCCTTTAGTATTGATGCCAATGGCATTCTCAATGTCTCGGCTGTATCTAATGGTAATAAGAAAAGTATAATAATTGCTGAGAGTGGGAAATTGTCCAAAGATGAAATAGAAAAGATGCTGAAAAAGGTTGAGCTGTGAAGTCTATTTCTACCTTCAATTTCTCTTTCATCATCTTAAAACTCGAATGTATGTTGCCTTTATTGATATCTTTAGACTGGATTATCAATCTGTGTGGCGGTTGCCCAGTTGTGGGTCAGTAAAGCTAGTGGTTCTTGTTTGGTTCATCAGTTTGTGTTGATTTTTCTCGTGTGCTAAAGATGTCTGCTAAGTCCAGAATGTATAACTTTATTAGAAGTCTGGTTTCTATAGGTAGATTTGAAGTTCAGAAGCTCAACTTTGTGGCTTCCTACTGTTATCCGTGATCCTGTTTGCTTGTATATCTTAAGCTGTTTCCTTAGCATGACTGTGGTTGTGTAGTGTTGCCTTTCTAGCTCCTTGCTAGTATATGTTCGTCTAAATCTACATGTACATTAAAATCAGACAAAACACAAATGGCATACAAATCTACGATCTGGACATTCGTTAACAATCATACACACTACAAAGCAATTTTAAATCATTAGCAACAAGAGTACGAGTGTTGAAACAACCGTCGGTACTTGCCATGATTTGTAAGCATATTTCTTCATAAACCTATACATTTTCACCTTCCGTTTCTGCCTGTCATACACATTGATATAGCAGCTGCTGTGTCCTTATAAACTTTCATTGACGATTCATTCGTCCCATTAAACAAATCCAATCAGTCAAGTCCCCTTTGATGATACCAACCAGTAGAAGCAATCTTGGATCCTCCTTTGTGTCGAGAATACCACTCATGAGATCAAGATATTGTGCGATCACATTGCTTTCATGTTAGAGTTGTAGATAAATATTAATACGTATATGTCTAGAATCGAACTCGAGACCACGGGATTGCACACTTTACGTATGAGAATTAAAGTTTAATAATTTAATATAAATAGTTATATTTAATTATTAATTACACAAAACAAATAAAGAATGTTAGTAATTGGTGAAAATTGACTAACATACAAAGATAAGGACCATGGATAAAAAATAGAGAACCCTTAACTTGTTCCCTAAGTTTTGTATCCTATAAAAGCAAATTCAAGGTTTTATTTTGCATACTCTTGTACGCACGTTAAATTAAAAACTCTTGTTTTTCTCTTTGACTTTGTTGATACGCATGATCACAGAATACATGTATGATATTTATATCATGCATGTGCATGAATAATTAAAAGGGATTTTCTATTCTTTTGGTTTACTGTGTTCGACTAAAACAACAACACAAAAGAGTTTGGTGATTTGCTTTACAGGTCGACTGGTTTTGTTTTCAATAAACAAATATTGTTTTGTGTATATTTTAACTGGCATTAACTTTAATTCGCTATTAGTACGTGTGTACAAGAACGTGGTGTAAACATACTTTTGTTTACATCTTGGATCGATTAACAAAACGGTAAGGGGTTAATCAATAGATCCCTAATTCATATAAACCCTAATTAGGGTTCATCCTATTGTTCAAGATTTAATTGAAGTGCTAAAAGGTACGTTCCAATTTATGTTTTAGTTAATCTTTGTATGTGTTATTCTTGATCCTAGCTTCCGCTATATGTGCACTTTGATTGTATAATTCTAACAGTGGCATCACGAGCCATGGATAACATGTTATTGATTACTAAAACTTAATTAAAATCGGATCTTTAAGTGTTTTAGATACATGTTTTGATCTAGGGTTTTTCTTTTTAAATTTTTTTGAAAAATTCGAAACCCTAACCCTAATTTTGGGGGGGGGGTCGTTTTTCCATGAAACCCTAATTAGGGTTTTGTGGTTTTCTTGGATTATGTGTAATCACTAGAAACCCTAGGTCATTAACCGGTTAAGTGAACGTATCTTGTGACCTATGTGCTAATTGTTAGGTTTTATCCGTGACGAAACATGCATGTTAGTCATGGATCTTGTTTTTTATTTATCACATGTTTTAGATAGATCTTTAATTGGGGAAGACTCCAATACATATACTAAAATCGATTATATATGCTATGTGGTGTGTTTATTAGCTTTGGCCTACGCAATTGATTCGTCAATGTATGTGACTCTCTTCCATCAAGAGGAGAAGGCCTTAGTTGATTACATGCATTATTATACCTAGAATTGATTTTATTAGGATCTTTTCTAATACGGATTGCATGTGGCTAATTGTTTCACTTATTTATTATTAGTTGTTTTGATTTTCTTTGATACTTGTTTTATTGTTTCGGTTTGACTTGTTGTAAGCAATAAAAGGGTTGTTTTTATAAAGAAAATAATACGGACTAATAATGGTGAAACCCTAAGTGGTAAAGTAAGAATCTTGCAAGGTCTTAGGTGCCGATAGTGGTCCGATTCGCACGGTAATCAGCTCCCAGGCGAGACTAGCAAAATTTATACTTTATTACAATTTTGAGATTGAATCCATAAACTTTTGCTTGATTGATGTTTTGTACAAATATGCTTTTAAAATTAAGTCCTTTAAGACGATATTCATAACCGTGATTTGAAGGCTTAGAAAAGAGCCTTAGAGTCTGCCTTGGTTATCACAATCTTGAATATGTCTTAAACGAATTACTTTTAAAATCATAAGTGTAGAAAGTCATCTTAGGGTTTTTGGTATAAACCTCAAGTAAAACTTTGTGTATTAATTTCACGAATTGGATATAAAAAGGTTTTGAAAACTTATGCTATAAGGATGAGTGCATGCATCTTTATACATGTTTTGATTTACACATCAAAAAATTTATACCCTAAAATTTAAGTTACATGCCATCTAACTATAAGAAACACTTGAAGTTATTATTTAGTAAACTTGAGACGCAGGCTAAATTTTAATGACAAGGTAAATTTCCGAGTGTGCGTGAGACCACACATGGAGAATTTACAGTTTCTAAGTTAGACGACTTAATTAAGTTGATGCGTGAGACCTAGAGCTTAAGGCATGAGATGGGATGAAACATGCTTACATGACAAATTGATGAATCAATTTGATGTAAATCCCATAATGATCTAGGAATTGGAAAATTGTTTGCCAAATATTGTTCGACAGATTACCATCTTTTATACTTTCACCACTAGCAGATCAACTGATGTGGTGGAATCTATGTAAAGTTGGATCCTAGATTTTCAAGAAAATTAGATGGTTATATGAATATATCCTTGGGTATTATATTTTCTTGGAAATATAAATTATCGAAAATACTAAAATTGAATTTTGTAAATTCTTTTAATGTATTAATGCAACGATGAACCGTAAACATAGTCTTCTTTCCATAAGAGAAGTGTGAGACTTAATTCCTATTCCTTTTCATGAATGAGAAAGGTATAATAGGATGATTAGAATAGTCTAAATTCTATATACATAACTCATAGCAAACTTTAATAGTAAGAGTATATGCACTTTATGAGTTATTAAATTAGAAGCTAGACGGATTACTGCAAAATGGTAAAAGACAAATTAGATTATTTTATCTAGTTGTTTTAGTTTGACCATTTATAGATACTACATACAATTGTTGGAATGGTAGATCTATACAGGAAGAAATCGCATGCCCAAGCTTTTTCAAGTTAATAATTTGGAATGTGATGAATCACATTTATGTAGTAGATTACATCCTTTTATAACCTATATAATTGTTTGAATGGGTTTTCTTAAAAGATGTAGGAAAGTAAACAAGCACACTATTTACTTTTACTGATAATGACACATTTAAAATGTCGTCAAATTCAGTGGGAGTATTGTGTTCTTATTACTGAATAAGGGATTATTGTAATGTTCTCTAATTCAGTGGGAGTTACAAGACTTTTGTCTTGATTGTAACTCAGATTATCTTTTGAATGTCTCAAGATAATTACTTTCCAAATATAGAGACTAATAGTTTCAAGGATAGTCATGTGCGTTTCCTTGATTGATTGAGTAACTCTATAACTACTAGTTATGCTAATGACACAAATCGTATTGTTCACATTGACAAGCGCGTGCGTGTTGTTTATATGTAACATGGTGTTGTTCCATGCACAAGTGGGAGAAATCTTCATTGTGTGCAAAGTACAACACATAAGAATATGATTTAAAGGATTCTCTTAACTGCAAAGTAAGAGACTGTAGTCCTAATATGATAGATACACATCTAATCTAAGAAACACTTGGTGTTAAAATTTAGTAAACGTGAGACGCAGACTGAATTTTAATGACAAGGTGAATTTCCATGTATGCGTGAGACCTACATGGATAATTTACAGTTTCTAAATTAGATATCTATTAGAACATGTGTCAATATGATAACAAGACAACTTCAACTATAATATTTATGTATTATTGGAATGACATAAATGCATGAAGTAATATAATACTACTTCAATAATTATGTATTATTAGAATGACATAAATAAATGAAGTAGTGTGTTAACTTGAAAATATTATTGAAACCAAATGATGGTGTTCATGATTACTTTAATTATACATGTTAATACTTTATTGTATAGTTATAAACATGAAGTCTTTTAAGTATTACAAGACTTATAATAAAGTAAGACGTTAGCTTGTTATGGTCTTTTAATTAAGACATATACAAGAAGTCATTGAGTTGATCAATGATTAATAACGTATAGTGGGATTATAACACATTTATGTTTTTATGAGACATGAAACATGAAGTGACTTGGTCGAAAGTACTTGTGTTATAAAGAATGCAATTGGTTTGGAAATACTATTATACCATTAAGATTGACTTAGTTGGTAAATAAGTATACCAAAAGGATTATGGTTATCTTATATATATTGTTAGATCTTCTTACAATATTAATTCTAATTGAAGTACCACATATGGGTAGTATGTTCAGTTAAGGAAATCAAACTCTTGTTAGAATATTTGATTAAAGATAACTATGACTTCTCTTCTTCCGAAAGTTATCAAGGTTAGAAAATTGAGTATGGATTGAATATACTCAATTAGACTCCTAGAAGATTAATAAGACATTATGAAGTGTGATGAATCACATTAAGTCTTAAATTGGAGTTCTGAATTTGTTAAGCTACTTATGGGTAGGTTGTTAACAAAAGAATGTCAGGAACTGTCAATGTGTATTTGTAATGTCCTAAAAGAAAAAATTTGATTGTTGCTCTAATTGCCAAGTATTTATAGATAGTCTATATATTACTAAAGGCAAGTGGGAGTTTTAATTACAAGATACATAATCTTCTAAAAACACACTAGTAAAAATCATGACAAGGAAAAACATGTAAATGATAAACCTCAAGATGATGGAATTATCATTCATAGATCCACTTGGATATCTCAGGTATTTAATTAATATGCTGATGATTATATGATGTAGTATTACCAAAATAATGAATTGGGTGAATTACTCATATTATGAATGTTAAAGATGCAGTTCATAAAAATATTCAAATTTATAAAAATTTGGTTTATCTTAATTCTTAATAGTTAGAGAATGAAGATGAGTTTATTCAAAGATAATGTAACCCTAGTGGTTTAAATCTTTGTGTAAAAATCATATGGACAAGATTGTACACATATCTTAATGCATAGCTTATGACAAGATTATTAATCATACTTAAGCAATTAACTATGATTGAATACACTTTCCTAAGCACATTAAAGATTTAAAGATAGTAATTGTCATATTTACATGAATGTGAAATTTGACAATGGAATATCAAAAACTCTTTCTTGAATAAATTACTTGAGCGAGGACGATAAGTAATCAAAAAGGAGTTTATGAATTTAAGTAAATCTTTGGAAGTGTACAAAGTGCAATAATCCATGAATGGATAAATGCATGCATCTAGGAGATTAATCTTATGTTTAATTATTATATCCATGTATTGATTTATAATTGAAATAAGATAATTTCTAAGTATTCCTGAAAGCTAGTGGGAGTATTATGTTTGATTTACTAAATCATATATATTGTAGAGTAACATTCCATATAAGTAAAAGGTTAGACTTAATTTGGAATGAAACTTTATTTGAAAGATTTAGGAAATAAAACATATAACCTTGGTACTAAAGTTTATTATTTAATAAACATGTGCAGTAAATAAATCTAATAGAATATGATATCACTTTGGAAGACTAAATGGATATACATATTTGTAAAGATAGAGCATGAATAAAATCTAAGTGTGACTGAAGGATTTTCATGTGTATCATATTATTGTTGTATCATGCTTAAGTGCTTAATGATTTAACAATATTTGATATCTAATTAAAGCTATAATATAACTTGTGTAATAGATATTCTAATGGAAAATGTTTGAAATTAGAATAATGATCCTCAACCTGGAATAGCTCTTAAACATTACACAATGGATATTATGTTTACGAAAATTTTAAAAAGCATATTGTGTTTAATATACAATGATGCTGGTTTAATTGAGATGACACTCAATAACTAGTTATGGAAGGATTTCATCCTTATTTAAAGCCATGAGAACTAGTTGTGCTTAACTAAGAGCATAGTTGCATTATACATTAAAGAATCAGAATACTTGAAACTTTAAATTGTTTGAAAGTTTGATTATCATAAATTGGTGATTGAGGATATCACACTATTTATGAAGAATTATGTAGCTATATCAAGATAGTTGGATATACACATACAAGAATTTTAATTATTGAATTCTTGAAAGAAGTATTCTCAAAATTCGGATAGATCATAGTTAGATGAAATAATGCCTTGTCAACAAGTATGATTGTCATTACTTGAGGCATAATTGTCTTCAAGTTATTACTTGAGACAAGATTCATTAACTAGAATTATCATGCATTGATCTATTTTGGTATTTGGATAAAGGACATTAAGCAATTATTATTTATAATGAATTAAAGTACTTAGTACGTTTGTTTTCATTAATAATATATTGTGTCCTATATTTGCATGTTTAAAATCCGTGAATAATTAATATTATTCTAAATTGTCCATTGTCAATTAATGATATGGGAATATCATTAAACTAAGACAAATCTGAGTATTGGTTAAGAATATACTTGAAAGTATATTGATGCGTTGACATACCAATTTCACATGATATTCGATGAATTGAATATAGGACTTATCCCAACTACATGATTTTACTTTATGGATCTTGTCAGTAAGTAAATCATGAATTTGTTATCCTTAGACTTGAGATACCAGATAAGAGTCATGGATGTAGTGCATTTTTGTGAAGCAATCTACCGCTCACCGTAACAGGGAGTTATAAAGGTTGTTTTCAGAAGTGTTGCAAAGTTCATGGGTTATTCTTGTAGTCAAGAAAGAATTTGTTCCTTCAAATTTGTTTTGAAGTTTAATACTGCTGGGCCCTTCGTAGGGTTGACAAGATGTTTGCGTGCGCACGCCCAAAGTCTATCTGGAATACGTTCAGATCTTTTGGTAATCTTGTTCAATCATAAACAACGAGAAACAGAATTGTTAATTAAAGAATGACTCAGATCCATATCTTTATTAACGTAGTATTAGAAACAAAAGGATAATAATAATGATGAATCATTAAAGGTTTTTCCAGGAAACCTAGCTCGAGTTGATCTAGGGGCATTGGCGTGTTGCTAGACGCTAACCAATGTCATTATACTATTAATAGATATCCAAGTGGGAGCTGTTAGAGTTGTGGATAAATATTAATACGTATATGTCTAGAATCGAACTCGAGACCACGGGATTGCACACTTTACGTATGAGAATTAAAGTTTAATAATTTAATATAAATAGTTATATTTAATTATTAATTACACAAAACAAATAAAGAATGTTAGTAATTGGTGAAAATTGACTAACATACAAAGATAAGGACCATGGATAAAAAATAGAGAACCCTTAACTTGTTCCCTAAGTTTTGTATCCTATAAAAGCAAATTCAAGGTTTTATTTTGCATACTCTTGTACGCACGTTAAATTAAAAACTCTTGTTTTTCTCTTTGACTTTGTTGATACGCATGATCACAGAATACATGTATGATATTTATATCATGCATGTGCATGAATAATTAAAAGGGATTTTCTATTCTTTTGGTTTACTGTGTTCGACTAAAACAACAACACAAAAGAGTTTGGTGATTTGCTTTACAGGTCGACTGGTTTTGTTTTCAATAAACAAATATTGTTTTGTGTATATTTTAACTAGCATTAACTTTAATTCGCTATTAGTACGTGTGTACAAGAACGTGGTGTAAACATACTTTTGTTTACATCTTGGATCGATTAACAAAACGGTAAGGGGTTAATCAATAGATCCCTAATTCATATAAACCCTAATTAGGGTTCATCATATTGTTCAAGATTTAATTGAAGTGCTAAAAGGTACGTTCCAATTTATGTTTTAGTTAATCTTTGTATGTGTTATTCTTGATCCTAGCTTCCGCTATATGTGCACTTTGATTGTATAATTCTAACATTTCATACATTGAATTCCTCCTACTAGCCATTTCATAAGCTGCTAGGTTTCACAATATGACTTCTGAGCATGTGGTTAGGGTTATAACTGGTGGTAGAGTGTTGTGGTCTTATTATCACTGAAGGATTTTTAAGGTTCCGTCATTTAGAGGCTATATGATATATACTCATATACCCGCCATATTGGATAGTTGAGAAACCGAAAGGATTTCCATATCTTCGACTAGTTGATTGTTGGTGACAACTTTTTGGACGCCCAAACTTCGGTGGACTAAATTCAAGCTCATACTCCATTGTAAACTTGTAATTAATCGAGTTGCCTTAACTGAGCTTATTAGTTCAGCTGTTAATATGCCATTAAAGTTTTGAATCAGTTGATCTTGTTAAGATTGATTTTTCTGTTGGTGATGCTTGTGGCGACAAATATACTTGTACTTCTTGGAGAGGTGAAGCAGGCTTCTCATCATTTTCATATGCAAAGTTTAAAATTTTCGCCTTAGATTTTACACTAAACCTTGAAAAACATAAGTTTACTACGTAAATAGACATGAGCGAACGCACCTGCTATCCTCTCAGTCATAGTAATCAACTATTATAAAAGATCCAATAAGTGAATAAATTTTGTTTCTTGCAAGTCTTGCTGTTGCTTGCAACACAAATGACATTCATGCTCACAAAATATCTGCATCATAGAGAATTATTTTACATCACAGTCATGTGAAAAACTTATAGTACGTGTATACGATTTCCATCAAAAGAATCAATGGGATTTGAATATCGAGCATCATAGCATCGCTAAAAAACACAAGCATCATTAGTAAAACCATTTAATTCTGTACGTAACAGGAAAATAAAAAACCCACAATGCCAAGGATCAAGGGCTCAAGGCTAAAATATCTTTCAACCGGTTAAACATAAACTTTTTCTCCCAATTCAAGATAAATATAAGGTTTTTTTTTGCAGTGTCTTACTTTTCTAAGATCTTATATTTAATCAAAATTATAATCGCTTATATATAACTAGACGACGTGCATAACAACGAGATTTTATTACACCAAGTAATGGGGTTAGTATAGTAATTGCACTATGATTATAATAATGGAACATAATGTTCGCATACAAAGTCTCAAGCAACATTCCATACAAAGCCTCATGCACCTGGTGTACTTCTCCATTTGTTAATAAAGGAGGGAAAAATATTGATCTCTCCATGAAGCTATATATACAACTGATCTCTCCATGAAGCTACAAACCTGATCTCTCCATGAAGTCATGCAAAGGATAGTTTCATCCTCTCATCTCACAGATTCATCATCATATAAATACCAGCCAAGTATTTGAGGTAAGACATCAATCCAAACACAAACACATTCTATACAACACACCATGAATACATCTGACTTAAGCATCGGAGCCTGCTCCCAGGGTTAATCCTCGGGGTAGTGCTAACGATAAGCTTTCTCTTGTTGAGTGATCACAGGTAACAGGATGGAACCCGAAGAAGAATCTCGCTATACTTTCAACCTACATATCTCGGTAGCATCATTTTGGCGCCATCCGTGGGGCCTCATAACTTATATATATATAACCCGCTGAACCACAACTTCAATGGCCGGTGATGACCCAATTACAGCTGTCATGCACTCGTAGATGGACCTAATGGTCCCGAACCTCTTGTAAACCTTGCGGGATCCGATGATTCTCTCGCACCAATTCACAACCAATCCCAGCCGGAGCCCGATCTTGGTGATCCTATGATGCAATTCGTGGTCCAAAACTTCAATTAAATACATGCTTTGTATTCGGCCTTCTCCACAAAAAGAAAAGAAATCACTTCTCAACAAATATCAGACGACCCCAATGACAACTCGCCCATCATTGAGCCATGGCATTCCGATTCCGATGAAGAAGCTACACAAAGCGACAAAGGGGGAGGAAAAAGAAGCAATCCCAACAACCGACCGCCAAAAAGAAATCGCGGAATCACCACTCCCGAGGGACAAAAAGATATGGAAAGAGACATATCAAATGATCGACAACCTCGTAGGGTTGTGAAACCAAAACCCGGAATTGACACTACCTTTTATAACGAACCTTTTACATTCAAAGAAACAGAAAAAAAATGTACGTGACCTCGTAGCATCCCCATTTTCCAATCGAATTCGCGACTATGAGATGCCTGATGGTCTTAAAGTACCAACGAATCTAAGAACGTACGATGGACTCTCAGACGATGACGATCACCTCACGGTGTTTATGGGAACCATGGACGTATATAAACTTCTGGAGCCAACATGGTGCCATTTCTTCCATATAACGTTATGTCGAGCTACAAGATTTTGGTATGATAATCTCGCATCTGGGAGTATTGATGGCTTTCACGAGCTATGTAGCAAATTCAGAGCCAACTTTCTGCAACGAAGACGATTCCAAAAAACACAAGCTGAAATACTTGGAATTCGCCAAAGACCAGAAGAATCCTTGAAAGATTACTTGGCACGATTCGGAAAAGAAACATTACACATGACTGATCGTTCAGATGGGATGATGACCGGAGCTTTCATAAGTGGGCTTCGTCCCGGAAGAATTTTCAAAGACCTGATTGCTCGGCCTCCTCTGTCGTTGGAGGACTTGTATACACAAGCTAATAATTTCATCCGAGTAGAAGAAGCGAATAACGAAAATCGACTTCGTGAGGCAAAACGTGGAGCTCTGGATAAAAGATCTAATGCAACCTATAAAGACTTCCACAAAAAATCAAGGGACAAGTATGTACCTCAAAGCGGCACGCGACATGTTGAACAAAACAACCATTACAGAGGCCTTTTCACACCGCTGGTGAAAACACCAGCGGAGATATATGCCACCTCTGAAGGAAGGGCCATCCTTCGACCCCCAGCCAAGATGTACGCTCCCCCCACATCAACAAGATAAAACCAAGTATTGTGAGTTCCATGGTGATCATGGCCATGATACAAACAGTTGCATTGATTTGCGCAAAGAAATTGAAGCGTGTATCATAAATGGACGTCTAAGTCATCTCGCGAAAGGAGCGAAGGCTCAAAATAACAACCAAACCTCTGGCCCATCAGGTATGACCGATCATGGGAAAAACCATATAGAAGAATGGCCTAGAAAATTGAATCCAAAAGATAAGTCAGGACACAAAATTTTAATGACGAGTATAGGGTGTAGCAATTTGCTCATACCTCGACAAAATCATGAGCAACAAACTCGCGAGATCACATTCTCTGCACATGATCCAATCCCAGTCCATTGCAACGGAGATGATCCATTGGTTATAAAAGCGGATGTCGGA
Organism: Artemisia argyi; assembly: GCA_030686995.1. Classification (NCBI taxonomy): domain Eukaryota; kingdom Viridiplantae; phylum Streptophyta; class Magnoliopsida; order Asterales; family Asteraceae; genus Artemisia; species Artemisia argyi. Next base: position 97,630,174 of record CM060676.1, on the reverse strand, counting down.
GGTACAATGATTCACTGTATTTATTTGGATGGAGGTAGTTCAGCTGAAATACTATACGATCATTGCTTTCAACAACTAAGTGGCGCACTAAAAGCAACTCTTCAGCCTCCCACAACACCTCTCATTGGATTTGCAGGACAGTCGTTATGGCCATTAGGGGTTATCACCTTGCTCCTAACTATGTACAACTACAATGGAAGAGGTAGCAAAACAATTGTTGTCGATTTCATGGTCGTTCAAGCACCATCGCCCTACAATGCAATATTGGGACGCCCAGGAATGAAGAAGTTGGGAGCCATCGCTTCAACCGTACATGCTTTACTGAAATTCCCGATCCAATTAGGCATTGCCACAGTCAGACGAGACATCCGAGGTGCCAAGAAATGTTCTCAAATCTCCAGGAAAAGAGAGCATGATCCGGAAACAAGCACAACTTTTAACACCCCCAAAATCGGGTCCAGCAAAAGCATACATGTTACTGGGGTGCTACTTTATCGGTATCATAAGACAAGTACAAAGAACGGTTTTTATCTCAACCATTTAGAATAACTTTCATTATCAAAAATATTCGAATTTACATCGTTCAAAAATATTTCGGAAATAAAGGCCCATATAAGAACTTAAGCCGTCCTAAATATATGTCAGAGTTGTCTATGACCATGCCATGCCATGCCAAAACCTTCAATAGTTAGCTATCGCCTTAAACCTGAAAATACATGCTAAAAAATGTCAACACGAGATTGGTGAGTTCATAGGTTTATTATAAAACAGTAGTATTGTGAGTTCAATAGAGAGTTTTGTGACCATTGTGTGGCTCACAATGTCATGAAAATAGTGTTTACCTTACAGTAAAATTAGCATTGTGGACCGTGTGTAGAGTGTGTGAACATTACAACGAATATAATGTCACATAGTAAATAGTCTATTATGCAAGCACTAAGTTCATGCAACCGAAGCTTGACAGTGTGCATGCTCTAGAAGCATGTTAAATAAAGCCCTTGCAAGTGTCTATCCCGTGACACTCGTGTTTCAACATGTTATACGCTCGCGTTTGCCTATCCGGCCAAACCGAACGAGGGTGTCAACCCCAATAGATCTATTTATAGCATTCGCGCTTCCTAGCAGGAATTGACGGTTCATGAGTTTGGGCATTGTGGGATTCAGTGTCTTAGGCTAATCCGCGTAATAGTGTAAATAACAGTTTTTGGTCCATAAAATAGTTTTGCATGTTTCTCTCCCCAATTGTAAAACCAGTATAAATAGTGTGGGGCTATAAACTCACATATTTGATTCAAACACTTGTGTCCGTGAGAAAATAATCAAGTATGCAACCAATAAACACATAGATGCATTTGAATAATCAAATATTCAGCAAAACAGTAGTGTTTAGGTGAACAATTGCGCATTCAAATAAAACAAGCATCGAGTTTAGTTAAAAAAACGAGCATGTATTCTCCCCCAAAATAGTTTAAAAACAAAAGGTAAGGGTCATGAACTCACCTAAATGGAGTATGCAGTAAACCAAGTGAGTCAAATAGAGTGTGTAACACCCCCAAAATACCGCAGCGGAAGACTGTGTCACAGGGGTGCTACTTCATAATACAAAGTACAAGTTATAGAAAACGAACTCTAAATGAGACGTTTTGAAAAGTTACCATTCGATTAATGAATTCAAAGTTACCAACATGAGATTTCAAAGTATGATACATAAATGTATACAAAATGTTTGAATGGTAAATGATAAAAGCGTAAGTCTTCAGAATATGCAGCTTGACTCTAAGTTCCACGCACTAGCTATCGCCTTATAGACCTGAGATAACATGCTAAAGTGTCAACACAATGGTTGGTGAGTTCATAGAGTTTGTCTTAAAATAGTTGAAAAGCCTTAAAAGAATGTTCACACAGCAAAGGCATCGTGAATCCACTCAGTTACAAGTCCCGCCATAAGAGACTTGTAACCTGTGTGTTCACAACCCACTGCTAACATATATAGTATGAATAAGACATGTATAAGTTCATCAAGACAATTAAGCAATTAGTAGTGAGTCTCTACTTCATCTCCGAAGACCTCACTTTTATGATGTATCCAACATTCGCAAATGTTAGGATGTATCAAAGACAACTGGGAGTCAATTCCCAAAGACAACTGGGAGCCACTTCCCAAAGACAACTGGGAGTCAATTCCCAAAGACAACTACTAGTCAATAAATAGAATAACGCAATTAAGTATAACGCAGTCATGTATGTAAGCAATCAAGTATAACACAGTCAAGTATAGACGTTTTGAGTATTTGTACAAGTAAACAAGTAGTTGAGCATGTATCCCCCCCAATAGTTAAAACAAGTACGAAAAGAGTAGGGGCTATGACTCACCTTAAGTCTATGTAATGAGAAATGAAAGTGGTAGTCGAATCGCGAAAGTCTCTAAGAGCAGCCTATAATAGAACGTTGCGACTTAGGTTTAGAGTAACGTCTAAGAATACGAAGAATTTCCCATATATGTCTTGCATAATGTTCATGATGTAGTACTTAGTATATAGTGTAAGTCGTTGAATATAAATGGTCTATGAAACATGTATAAGTTGTATATCTCTTACTACCGTTCGGGCCGACATAATTCAGAAGTCATGGAGTAAACGTTCGAGGAACCAGGACACTTTAACTCGTAAATCCACAACTCGTCTCGACGGCTTACTCAATGAACTCCTCACATGAGGCTCCCTACTATTGTAGTATTTGATAACATATATATAAGTTTTGATCTTTAAAAGTTATATGGTCTTTAGCCGTGGCTTTGCCGTGACTTTGGTCATGTTACCATGGTCTTGAGACTCAACCTTGGCTTTAGCCATGGTTGTGGTCTTGGCTTTAGGTCTTTAGACCTCTTGGTCTCATCTAATTATAACAATTATATAGTTACTTTGGTCTAAAAATGGGCTGTTAAGAATTTGAAGAACATTATCACTCAGAAAGCATTTTCAGGTCTCGAGCTTCTTTGTTCCTGAACGAAAACGTCGTTCCGGACAACTTTCGTGTTTTAACTTTTTGATGAATCGGACCAGAAGGTTGACTTTTAAATTCATAATTTGATCAGAATGCTATTTAGGCAGTTTTGCCGTTTTGGTTTCGCTAACTTCAAACGGTCATAACTTTTGACTCGTATACTCGTTTTGGGTGATTCAAATTGCTATGTTTTCCTTGTTAAGTCCTCTTTAACAATAAGTAAGTTTCAAATATCAAATTTATACTATTGTGGTCGTGGTTTTCCATAAAAATCACTAGTTTGCTTGTTTACTTGTCATAAGTTAACATATGTATACCAATACTTGTTTTATCCATTTTTAAACATCATGAACACAATACAAAGACCATATATAGCATGAAAGAAACATAATAAGCATGAAATGATATTGAGCAAGAAAGTGTATAAGGGTTTCTTACAACTTTTGGCTTTCACTTAAGAAAGGAAGTCAAGTATAGAACTAGGACACTAAACCTATGCTTGTAAACCCTTTACCATAACTCTTGTAACCCTTGCTAGCCTTGATCTAACCCTTGAGAAAACCATTTAACTTCAGCCCTAGTAACCTTGTGTAGCTCCTAATTCAACCATGGAATCACCAAACAAACTTAAGAACTAGGTAGAGAATACTAAGACCTTGAACTTTGTAGTGTAACTTGTAGTTTGAAGATCAAAGGATCATGGAGCTAGGGATTGTGTTGTGGCGTTTTATTTATGAAGAAAGGATGGAATGAGCTCTCTATTTATAGCATGAAGAGGAGGTTAGGAAGCTTACTAGGAAACTTACAACACTTGGAGACCAAGTTGTAATTAAATATGATCTAATGGTTAAAAACTAAACACATCTATGCATACTTGGTTGTTTTTAGACCATATACTTTCCTAGGCTTATTATCAAGCCACCAAGGCCACCATATACACGTTCATGGACAAGGGGAAGGGACTAGGTGGATGAATCTTGGCCTTATATAAGTTACGTAGTGAGTTTTGGTCCCGTTAATCGCTAACCGTAAGTTGTTAAGTCACGAAAAGTAAAACCGGGTATCCTAAAAATATGAAACTTATAAATATGGTTAAACATGTCAATATAGTCCATAATAAAATATAAAATGAGTGGTAGGTTCTATCGGGTGCTAAAACCCTGCTAAAAACTGGAAACACGGGTCTAAAACGCGTAATACGTAAAATGTACGAAAGTTGCGTAAAATTGAGAAAAGTAAAATGTAACTTTTCTAATAGGATAATAACGACTTAAAATGACTTATAATGTCTAGGCTAGGCTCAGTCTAGTGTTGGTTGGTGTTAAATGTCTTTTAGACCTAAAACCGCAAGCCTAAAAATCAAGGAATGACTTATAAAATCAAAGAATGATTTTTGGTCAAAGGAGGAGGGAAAATATGTTGACTTTTTCTAATAAGTTGAAAACTCAAATTGTCTTAGAAACGCGTTTTGTGGTCTAACGGTTAATCGCCCATACAGTTAAGCGTGCTCATGCGAGAGTAGTACAGGCTTGGGTGACCTGCCGAGAATAGTAATTAATCTGAAAATGCGAATTGTTACAGTCTCTACCCCTTCAGGAAACTTCGTCCCGAAGTTTAGTTGATGTTAACTACTTATGGTGTGTCTAAGAGAATTCGGGATCTCTAATATAGTGGTGTTCACTCTGATTCGTCTAAGATTCTGGTTAAGGAGTTGTATCGGCTACAATTAAGCCCACTTATTTATAACACATTACTTACATAAAGAAGCGTCCAAATTTATGTAAGTAAGGTCTCATAAACTTATGGTTCGGTGATTTACAATTTCTTTATTTAACTGAAGAGGCGTCCCAATCCATTTAAATAAGGAGATTCTAAAACATCCTACTTAAGAAATTCCGACACAAAATCCGCCTTCTGAGGCCGATAGTAAGATAATCAAGTCATCAAATCCCTAAAGCTAAGCAATAATATTATTTAACTCAAATCTTGTGTCTAATCAAACAAGAACTGTCACAAGATCAAGTTAACTAATTAGTTATTACTGAGCTCCATGTTTTTAATGACTCGACGAATCTCTGGGGCTCCTTATATTACTAAAGTCACACCATCTAACAGCATGGAACTAAACCAACAATTACCAAAAAGCGTATGTGTATGTAGTGTGTCTAAGGCAAATAAAGAGGAAGGTCCCAACGTATATAGCAGTTATAGTCTAGGCACTAAATGCAACCTAGTTCTCTATAACCAAGGCTCTGGTACCAATCTGTAACACCCCCAAAATACCGCAGCGGAAGACTGTGTCACAGGGGTGCTACTTCATAATACAAAGTACAAGTTATAGAAAACGAACTCTAAATGAGACGTTTTGAAAAGTTACCATTCGATTAATGAATTCAAAGTTACCAACATGAGATTTCAAAGTATGATACATAAATGTATACAAAATGTTTGAATGGTAAATGATAAAAGCGTAAGTCTTCAGAATATGCAGCTTGACTCTAAGTTCCACGCACTAGCTATCGCCTTATAGACCTGAGATAACATGCTAAAGTGTCAACACAATGGTTGGTGAGTTCATAGAGTTTGTCTTAAAATAGTTGAAAAGCCTTAAAAGAATGTTCACACAGCAAAGGCATCGTGAATCCACTCAGTTACAAGTCCCGCCATAAGAGACTTGTAACCTGTGTGTTCACAACCCACTGCTAACATATATAGTATGAATAAGACATGTATAAGTTCATCAAGACAATTAAGCAATTAGTAGTGAGTCTCTACTTCATCTCCGAAGACCTCACTTTTATGATGTATCCAACATTCGCAAATGTTAGGATGTATCAAAGACAACTGGGAGTCAATTCCCAAAGACAACTGGGAGCCACTTCCCAAAGACAACTGGGAGTCAATTCCCAAAGACAACTACTAGTCAATAAATAGAATAACGCAATTAAGTATAACGCAGCCATGTATGTAAGCAATCAAGTATAACACAGTCAAGTATAGACGTTTTGAGTATTTGTACAAGTAAACAAGTAGTTGAGCATGTATCCCCACAAATAGTTAAAACAAGTACGAAAAGAGTAGGGGCTATGACTCACCTTAAGTCTATGTAATGGGAAATGAAAGTGGTAGTCGAATCGCGAAAGTCTCTAAGAGCAGCCTATAATAGAACGTTGCGACTTAGGTTTAGAGTAACGTCTAAGAATACGAAGAATTGCCCATATATGTCTTGCATAATGTTCATGATGTAGTACTTAGTATATAGTGTAAGTCGTTGAATATAAATGGTCTATGAAACATGTATAAGTTGTATATCTCTTACTACCGTTCGGGCCGACATAATTCAGAAGTCATGGAGTAAACGTTCGAGGAACCAGGACACTTTAACTCGTAAATCCACAACTCGTCTCGACGGCTTACTCAATGAACTCCTCACATGAGGCTCCCTACTATTGTAGTATTTGATAACATATATATAAGTTTTGATCTTTAAAAGTTATATGGTCTTTAGCCGTGGCTTTGCCGTGACTTTGGTCATGTTACCATGGTCTTGAGACTCAACCTTGGCTTTAGCCATGGTTGTGGTCTTGGCTTTAGGTCTTTAGACCTCTTGGTCTCATCTAATTATAACAATTATATAGTTACTTTGGTCTAAAAATGGGCTGTTAAGAATTTGAAGAACATTATCACTCAGAAAGCATTTTCAGGTCTCGAGCTTCTTTGTTCCTGAACGAAAACGTCGTTCCGGACAACTTTCGTGTTTTAACTTTTTGATGAATCGGACCAGAAGGTTGACTTTTAAATTCATAATTTGATCAGAATGCTATTTAGGCAGTTTTGCCGTTTTGGTTTCGCTAACTTCAAACGGTCATAACTTTTGACTCGTATACTCGTTTTGGGTGATTCAAATTGCTATGTTTTCCTTGTTAAGTCCTCTTTAACAATAAGTAAGTTTCAAATATCAAAGTTATACTTTTGTGGTCGTGGTTTTCCATAAAAATCACTAGTTTGCTTGTTTACTTGTCATAAGTTAACATATGTATACCAATACTTGTTTTATCCATTTTTAAACATCATGAACACAATACAAAGACCATATATAGCATGAAAGAAACATAATAAGCATGAAATGATATTGAGCAAGAAAGTGTATAAGGGTTTCTTACAACTTTTGGCTTTCACTTAAGAAAGGAAGTCAAGTATAGAACTAGGACACTAAACCTATGCTTGTAAACCCTTTACCATAACTCTTGTAACCCTTGCTAGCCTTGATCTAACCCTTGAGAAAACCATTTAACTTCAGCCCTAGTAACCTTGTGTAGCTCCTAATTCAACCATGGAATCACCAAACAAACTTAAGAACTAGGTAGAGAATACTAAGACCTTGAACTTTGTAGTGTAACTTGTAGTTTGAAGATCAAAGGATCATGGAGCTAGGGATTGTGTTGTGGCGTTTTATTTATGAAGAAAGGATGGAATGAGCTCTCTATTTATAGCATGAAGAGGAGGTTAGGAAGCTTACTAGGAAACTTACAACACTTGGAGACCAAGTTGTAATTAAATATGATCTAATGGTTAAAAACTAAACACATCTATGCATACTTGGTTGTTTTTAGACCATATACTTTCCTAGGCTTATTATCAAGCCACCAAGGCCACCATATACACGTTCATGGACAAGGGGAAGGGACTAGGTGGATGAATCTTGGCCTTATATAAGTTACGTAGTGAGTTTTGGTCCCGTTAATCGCTAACCGTAAGTTGTTAAGTCACGAAAAGTAAAACCGGGTATCCTAAAAATATGAAACTTATAAATATGGTTAAACATGTCAATATAGTCCATAATAAAATATAAAATGAGTGGTAGGTTCTATCGGGTGCTAAAACCCTGCTAAAAACTGGAAACACGGGTCTAAAACGCGTAATACGTAAAATGTACGAAAGTTGCGTAAAATTGAGAAAAGTAAAATGTAACTTTTCTAATAGGATAATAACGACTTAAAATGACTTATAATGTCTAGGCTAGGCTCAGTCTAGTGTTGGTTGGTGTTAAATGTCTTTTAGACCTAAAACCGCAAGCCTAAAAATCAAGGAATGACTTATAAAATCAAAGAATGATTTTTGGTCAAAGGAGGAGGGAAAAATATGTTGACTTTTTCTAATAAGTTGAAAACTCAAATTGTCTTAGAAACGCGTTTTGTGGTCTAACGGTTAATCGCCCATACAGTTAAGCGTGCTCATGCGAGAGTAGTACAGGCTTGGGTGACCTGCCGGGAATAGTAATTAATCTGAAAATGCGAATTGTTACAGAGTGTGATACCAACACGCGACCTAGATTGGTAAGGCATGATTTAGTTCATAGTTTAGGTTGAAAATTCAACGAAGTTAAAATAAACTCAAAGTTTTAAAGTGTTATGCTATTGTTGCATGTGTGGCATCATTTAAGTTTGAAAAACAATAGTTTACGAAATGTTTGGGTGTATTGGCTCTTGGAAGTGTATATAATTAAACAACAATAAAAATATTAAGGATGAATAAACCTTTGGTTCAACGATGACCGAAAGACGAAGTACGGGAAGATAATTTCAATGGTTGTTAGACGTTGGCGGAAAATAATGACTCAACGTTAGAAGTATATATATATATACGCATTTAACTTAGTGTATTTAAAAAAAATGTAATTAAGTGATGGTTTTATTTAAAGTATTTATATTTAATATAAACTAGTAACTATGTACTTTTAAAAATGTACATTTGTTTAACATGTTTATTGTCCGTTTATTAGAGTGGTTAAAAGTATGTAAAGTTTTTATGAAAGTTGGGCGTGACTTGCATAAATAATAAGCCGTAGTATTTTATAAAACTCAAGTAAATATTTATAATCCAAAATATGTTAATTACAAAAGAGTGTGAACCATTTGTAGTATTAGTAAGTTCAAAACTTAAGATTTTATTTAGTCTCACTTTTCATGATTTAATTGTACGAATATATAGTCTTGCTTATAAGTAAGATATATAAGCTCGGTATAGATTATGTTGCGAACTCGTGGTTGAGTGATATGAATGGAGTCGTGTCGTTTAAATCGTGGCATAATAAATCAAAAGAATTAAGTAATGTGGCTCGACACACTTAAAGATCACATCCCGTATACTCTATTACTTTAAATCAAACTGTTGGCAAAACATTTGTATACTGTTTTCAAACGCACCATTATTAATATTCGAAAAGTAATAGAATTGAAGTGGGCCTGTTGGGCTTCGACCCAGTCCACACACACGAGTCCAATTTGGGCTTTTTGCTAGGCCAAATAACAGATGCAGCATCCAGTAGGAAAAAGAAGAGGAAAACGTCTAGCAGTAACGAGGGGAAGAAAAAAATACTCAACAGTTTACATGTCTACTGACCCCAAAAATATTAGTAGTACATTGAAACTGTTATGTTGTTCGTGGTTATACTTTTGACGCAGGTGAACAAACAAACACCCCTTCGCTCAGGTGACACAATCATAGATAAACAAGCTTGAATGAATCCTCAAATCAAGAGCTAACAAGTGAGTATCTTAAAGTAACCAAACCCAGGATTACACGGCTTTAAACCAAGCCAGAAATCGGAGTAAAAGTCTATGATATCAATTGTTATCTCATCGCAAAAACAGGCTGGTCAGCACAAAGTTTGAGCAAGAATAAACTTAAGCAAAGTAAGCAAAGCGAGACAACTTGAGTACTTTTCTTGGTCCAAACAACTATTTGAGAAAACGCCAAGTTAAACCACACCGATTTCGACTCAAGCAAAAGTACGTTTAACCCAAGTGTACTTGTAATACAACAACGATTTCAAATCAACCACTGTGGTTCGACCACAGTGGGTTTTGACCCACACAAAAACATGAAAAGTAGCATAACTTAAGTTGATAATAAGGTCAAATAAGCCAAGGAATAAATTACAAAATAAGCACTTACTCAAGAGCCAAAATACAGGTTCCCATTTGTATGTTTATTTCGTTTAGCCACACCTCAGTTTAGTACCAAAACTCATTACTAAAATCACTTAGCCAATTCTTAACACAAAGTCAGCAACTCGTTTACCACTATATGGGTTGATTTAGGTTTTCATCAATTAACAAAACATTATTATAACCATACCAAAACACAAGAAAACAATCAGTATTCAACAAAACTAATTTCAATTAACCAAAACCCATTTATTCGAATGGAAATCAAAACCATTAACACAAACATAATAATAGATTCGAATCAAAGGGAAAAGGAAATAGGGCTCTTACAAACAAAGGAGATGGTTACAACGAAAACAAAAGCTTTAAACCCGATTCAAGAAGCAGTTCCACACACCCCCTTGACTCTGAATCTCGACCCTTTCTAGTACCCAACTTGTGTTTTTGCTTTGATAGTTTCTTTGAGTGTGTGGAACACTTGTGAATCGAGTGGGTTTTTAAAAAAAATAAAATGGATGGATTTGATTCCTTTCATCCCTTGGTACAATGAGATAGTTAGCAAAAAGGGGTAATCGTCCCCCCCTACGCTCCAACTGATGTTGCTGACTACATTAGAAGACAACAAGCCAGGTGACCACCTCGTGGTGTCATAAGCGCCTGAATAGGATCTGGTTTTGATCTCTTGTGGCTGATTTTGTTATTTGTTAATATTCTTGTGGGTATTAAGTGTACCCCGTGTCCCGTTGAGCTCCGGTGAAATTTGAGTTTTCAAGGTTAGCGGGAGTGCTAAAATATTATCGACGGAAACGTTTTTAGAATAATAATATAAAAACATGAGTTGTTCATTCCGGGTAAAATTGTTGGATTCATGCCACTACTACGGTTGTGTCGGTACGCGTGTGGTGTTTGGTGCGAGATAACCTCTCGTTAATAACCAATAATAGTCAGGAAATGCATAAATCATATTCTTCTAATAAAATGGTCAGTGAGGTGAGTTACTTTAAGCTACAGTGGGCGGGTTTGCTTCCCAAATAGTTTTTGTAAGCTCATGTATGCTTAGATAAATAGTTAGGTAATAATAAATTGACATTTGTTATTTAACATTTGTTTGGAAAAATTCCGGTTTGTTACAGTCACACCTCCTTAAACGGAATCGCGTCCTTGCAATTCAATTCAAGTTACCCATTTAGGTCAAAAAGAGATGAGTACATACGCACGGGAATTTATCTTCACATTCTCCACGTGAATTCAGGACCTTTATGTGAGTTTCTACGAACTTTGTCGATAGGAATAGGTTTTGGTTCTTTGTTGAAAATTTGTAGTTAGGTAAACTGATGCGACTTCAAAAAGACTTATAATTTTAGTAAAACAATGTTTAGACATGGTGTGGGTAAAACCATGTCTCAAAAGTTAACATTTAGTCACCCCATTAATATACAAAAGTCTCAATAAAGTTTGACGAGAGAATTTTGGCACATCAAAATGGGTATCTTGGGAAAAATACCATTACGAGTTTTGTGATTTCTATAAACTTGGGAAAGTCCTTAAAAAGCAAAGATGTCAAGGGAAAATGTGTAGTCAGGTATGTCCGTTTCAACAAATTTAAGGTGCTTAAGGACGGAGTCTAGTTGTCAAACCTAAGTGGGGTTCAATGTTTAGTATCATGAGAATTTCATCAACATAAGTATCCAATTTACTTTAACAGTACCAAGGGGTAATAACATAAAGTGCTTTTCAATTGGGCAAATAGTTCACATGGTGATTGCAAAATAGTTTATAGGATGGGTTGTATAATAGTTTATAGGGTAATAGGAAAACAATTCATTATTTGTAAAATTGTAGCAAAATTGTAGTTTAGTTTTGTGATTTAGTAGCAAAGCAGTTCATAGGGGAGCAAAATAGTTTGTAAAGTGTAGTAAGACTTGTATAATAATTGTAACATTGTTTACAAAATGCTAGCGAAACTGTGTGTTGTTTTATAGAATTGTAGTAAGGAAATGAATCGGTTTATTACATCATGATAAAATAGTTGTAAAGATGATTCGTAAAACAGTTTATAAGGCAGTAGGAAAACAATTTATTGTCTATAAAATAGTAGCAGGGTCAAAATCTTGATTTCATGAAATAGCAGTAAGACATTTTGTATGATGACCGCAAAATGGTCTTTAAAATAGCCCAAAAACAGTTTGTATGCTAATAGTGATGCAGTTTATTATCTTATAAAAGGGTAGCAAGGTAGAAAACAGATAATTCCGAGGAATAAGTGAAGGACTAGGTGTGCAGGATTAGGTGTTCCAAAGATAGTAGTTTGGGTTACTACGTAAAGTTTCTAAGGTTTCTGTTGGGTATAGGATCTCTGCTAAATGTGGAGTTTGGCGAGTTTAGAGTTTAGCTCTGAAGGAGGGTGTTGATTGCTACTAGCAATCAGTTGGTTGTCTCAGTAGTGTACTTAGTACTTAACGCGGAAGGTACAACATTGATTGAGTGTAGGGTTTGAGGTGGAGGTGACTGTAACACAACCAGATTATGATAAAAGAGTATTCCAGTTAAGAGAAAAGTATTGTGATGCCAGTGTGTTGTGTGTGAATGTTCATGTTATGCAATGATTATGTACACACACAAAATTTTTTGTACTAATCAAAAATCAAATAGGAATCAATCAGAACATAACTCTATTATAACTACTCTTAGTATCGCAAAATTCACCTCTGAGTCGGATATAGGTGATCAGGCTATGTCCCACGGTCCCTGGTCGAATATAGGTGATCAGTCCATATTCCACCGAGGTTCAATGAATTTTCAAATACTCAGCTTAGTTACACTAGTAATATGTCCTTTACTTTAAAAGAAAAAGTTTTACAATAAGTAAGGCAGCAGGCTTGGCAGGCAGGCATGTGGCGGTCATAGGGTCAAGTTTTTGTAAGAGTAGTTATAGTATAGGTTTTAAAAACACCCAGTTCTCTATAACCAAGGCTCTGATACCAATCTGTAACATCCCCAAAATCGAGTCCAGCGGAAGCATACATGTTACTGGGGTGCTACTTTATCGGTATCATAAGACAAGTACAAAGAACGGTTTTTATCTCAACCATTTAGAATAACTTTCATTATCAAAAATATTCGAATTTACATCGTTCAAAAATAGTTCGGAAATAAAGGCCCATATAAGAACTTAAGCGGTCCCAAATATATGTCAGAGTTGTCTATGACCATGCCATGCCATGCCAAAACCTTCAATAGTTAGCTATCGCCTTAAACCTGAAAATACATGCTAAAAAGTGTCAACACGAGGTTGGTGAGTTCATAGGTTTATTATAAAATAGTAGTATTGTGAGTTCAATAGAGAGTTTTGTGACCATTGTGTGGCTCACAATGTCATGAAAATAGTGTTTACCTTAAGTAAAATTAGCATTGTGGACCGTGTGTAGAGTGTGTGATCATTACAACGAATATAATGTCACATAGTAAATAGTCTATTACGCTAGCACTAAGTTCATGCAACCGAAGCTTGACACTGTGCATGCTCTAGAAGCATGTTAAATAAAGCCCTTGCAAGTGTCTATCCCGTGACACTCGTGTTTCAACATGTTATACGCTCGCGTTTGCCTATCCGGCCAAACCGAACGGGGGTGTCAACCCAATAGATCTATTTATAGCATTTGCGCTTCCCAGAAGGAATTGACGGTTCAGGAGTTTGGGCATTGTGGGATTCAGTGTTTTAGGCTAATCCGCGTAATAGTGTAAATAACAGTTTTTGGTCCATAAAATAGTTTTGCATGTTTCTCTCCCCAATTGTAAAACCAGTATAAATAGTGTGGGGCTATAAACTCACATATTTGATTCAAACACTTGTGTCCGTGAGAAAATAATCAAGTATGCAACCAATATACACATAGATGCATTTGAATAATCAAATATTCAGCAAAACAGTAGTGTTTAGGTAAACAATTGCGCATTCAAATAAAACAAGCATCGAGTTTAGTTAAAAAAATGAGCATGTATTCTCCCCCAAAGTAGTTTAAAAACAAAAGGTAGGGGTCATGAACTCACCTCAATGGAGTATGCAGTAAACCAAGTGAGTCAAATAGAGTGTGACACCAACACGCGACCTAGATTGGTAAGGCATGATTTAGTTCATAGTTTATGTTGAAAATTCAACGAAGTTAAAATAAACTCAAAGTTTTAAAGTGTTATGTTATTGTTGCATGTGTGGCATCATTTAAGTTTGAAAAATAATAGTTTACGAAATGTTTGGGTGTATTGGCTCTTGGAAGTGTATATAATTAAACAACAATAAAAATATTAAGGATGAGTAAACCTTTGGTTCAACGATGACCGAAAGACGAAGTACGGGAAGATAATTTCAGTGGTTGTTAGACGTTGGCGGAAAATAATGACTCAACATTAGAAGTATATATATACGCATTTAACTTAGTGTATTTAAAAAAATGTAATTAGGTGATGGTTTTATTTAAAGTATTTATATTTAATATAAATTAGTAACTATGTACTTTTAAAAATGTACATTTGTTTAACATGTTTATTGTCGGTTTATTAGAGTGGTTAAAAGTATGTAAAGTTTTTATGAAAGTTGGGCGTGACTTGCATAAATAATAAGCCGTAGTATTTTATAAAACTCAAGTAAATATTTATAAGCCAAAATATGTTAATTACAAAAGAGTGTGAACCATTTGTAGTATTAGTAAGTTCAAAACTTAAGATTTTAGTTAGTCTCATTTTTCATGATTTAATTGTACGAATATATAGTCTTGCTTAAAAGTAAGATATATAATCTCGGTATAGATTATGTCTTGAACTCGTGGTTGAGTGATATGAATGGAGTCGTGTCGTTTAAATCGTGGCATAATAAATCAAAAGAATTAAATAATGTGGCTCGACACACTTAAAGATCACATCCCGTATACTCTATTACTTTAAATCAAACTGTTGACAAAACATTTGTATACTGATTTCAAACGCACCATTATTAATACTCGAAAAGTAATAGAATTGAAGTAGGCCTGTTGGCCTTCGACCCAGTCTACACTCACGAGTCCAATTTGGGCTTTTTGCTAGGCCAAATAACAGATGCAACATCCAGTAGGAAAAAGAAGAGGGAAACGTCTAGCAGTAACGAGGGGAAGAAAAAAAATACTCAACAGTTTACATGTCTATTGACCCCAAAAATATTAGTAGTACATTGAAACTGTTATGTTGTTCGCAGTTATACTTTTGACGCAGGTGAACAAACAAACACCCCTTTGCTCAGGTGACACAATCATAGGTAAACAAGCTTGAATGAATCCTCAAATCAAGAGCTAACAAGTGAGTATCTTAAAGTAACCAAACCCAGGACTTCACGGTTTTAAACCAAGCCAGAAATCGGAGTAAAAGTCTATAATATCAATTGTTATCTCATCGCAAAAACAGGCTGGTCAGCACAAAGTTTGAGCAAGAATAAACTTAAGCAAAGTAAGCAAAGCGAGGCAACTTGAGTACTTTTCTCGGTCCAAACTACTATTTGACAAACGCCAAGTTAAACCACTCCGATTTCGACTCAAGCAAAAGTACGTTTAACCCAAGAGTACTTGTAATACAACAACGATTAGAAATCAACCACTGTGGTTCGACCACAGTGGGTTTTGACCCACACAAAAACATGAAAAGTAGCATAAATTAAGTTGATAATAAAGTCTAATAAGCCAAGGAATAAATTACAAAATAAGCACTTACTCAACAGCCAAAATACAGGTTCCCATTTGTATGTTTATTTCGTTTAGCCACACCTCAGTTTAGTACCAAAACTCATTACTAAAATCACTTAGCCAATTCTTAACACAAAGTCAGCAACTCGTTTACCACTATATGGGTTGATTTAGGTTTTCATCATAAATATTCCATCATTCCAATTAACAAAACATTATTATAACCATACCAAAACACAAGAAAACAATCAATATTCAACAAAACTAATTTCAATTAACCAAAACCCATTTATTCGAATGGAAATCAAAACCATTAACACAAACATAATAATAGATTCGAATCAAAGGGAAAAGGAAATAGGGCTCTTACAAACAAAGGAGATGGTTACAACGAAAACAAAAGCTTCAAACCCGATTTAAGAAGCAGTTCCACACACCCCCTTGACTCTGAATCTCGATCCTTTCTAGTACCCAACTTGTGTTTTTGCTTTGATAGTTTCTTTGAGTGAGTGGAACACTTGTGAATCGAGTGGGTTTTAAAAAAAACATGGATGGGTTTGATTCCTTTCATCCCTTGGTACAATGAGATAGTTAACAAAAAGGGGTAATCATCCCCCCCCCACGCTCCAACTGATGTTGCTGACTACATTAGAAGACAACAAGCCATGTGACCACCTCATGGTGTCATAAGCGCCTGAATAGGATCTGGTTTTGATCTCTTGTGGCTGATTTTGTTATTTGTTAATATTCTTGTGGGTATTAAATGTACCCCGTGTCCCGTTGAGCTCCGGTGAAATTTGAGTTTTCAAGGTTAGCGGGAGTGCTAAAAATATTATCGACGGAAACGTTTTTTGAATAATAATATAAAAACATGAGTTGTTCATTCCGGGTAAAATTGTTGGATTCATGACATTACTAGGGTTGTGTCGGTACGCGTGTGGTGTTTGGTGCGAGATAACCTCTCGTTAATAACCAATAATAGTCAGGAAATGCATAAATCATATGCTTCTAATAAAATGGTCAGTGAGGTGAGTTACTTTAAGCTACAGTGTGCGGGTTTGCTTCCCAAATAGTTTTTGTAAGCTCATGTATGCTTAGATAAATAGTTAAGTAATAATAAATTGACATTTGTTATTTAACATTTGTTTGGAAAAATTCCGGTTTGTTACAGTCACTCCTCCTTAAACGGAATCGCGTCCTCACGATTCAAATCAAGTTACCAATTTAGGTCAAAAAGAGATGAGTACATACGCACGAGAATTTATCTTCACGTTCCCCACGTGAATTCAGGACCTTTATGTGAGTTTCTACGAACTTTGTCGATAGGAATAGGTTTTGGTTCTTTGTTGAAAATTTGTAGTTAGGTAAACTGATGCGACTTCAAAAAGACTCATAATTTTAGTAAAACAATGTTTAGACATGGTGTGGGTAAAACCATGTCTCAAAAGTTAACATTTAGTCACCCCATTAATATACAAAAGTCTCTATAAAGTTTGACGAGAGAATTTTGGCACATCAAAATGGGTATCTTGGGAAAAATACCATTACGAGTTTTGTGATTTCTATAAACTCATTTTCGAAGGGAAAGTCCTTAAAAAGCAAAGATGTCAAGGGAAAATGTGTAGTCAGGTATGTCCGTTTCAACAAATTTAAGGTGCTCAAGGACGGAGTCTAGTTGTCAAACCTGAGTGGGGTTCAATGTTTAGTATCATGAGAATTTCATCAACATAAGTATCCAATTTACTTTAACAGTACCAAGGGGTAGTAACATAAAGTGTTTTTCAATTGGGCAAATAGTTCACATGGTGATTGAAAAATAGTTTATAGGATGGGTTGTACAATAGTTTATAGGGTAATAGGAAAACAATTCATTATTTGTAAAATTGTAGCAAAATTGTAGTTTAGTTTTGTGATTTAGTAGCAAAGCAGTTCATAGGGGAGCAAAATAGTTTGTAAAGTGTAGTAAGACTTGTATGATAATTGTAATATTGTTCACAAAATGCTAGCGAAACTGTGTGTTGTTTTATAGAATTGTAGTAAGGTAATAAATCGGTTTATTACATCATGATAAAATAGTTGTAAAGATGATTTGTAAAACAGTTTATAAGGCAGTAGGAAAACAATTTATAGTTTATAAAATAGTAGCAGGGTCAAAATCTTGATTTCATGAAATAGCAGTAAGACATTTTGTATGATGACCGCAAAATGGTCTTTAAAATAGCCCAAAAATAGTTTGTATGCTAATAGTGATGCAGTTTATTATCTTATAAAAAGGTAGCAAGGTAGAAAACAGAAAATTCCGAGGAATAAGTGAAGGACTAGGTGTGCAGGATTAGGTGTTCCAAATATAGTAGTTTCGGTTACTACGTAAAGTTTTTAAGGTTTCTGTTGGGTATAGGATCTCTGCTAAATGTGGAGTTTGGCGAGTTTAGAGTTTAGCTCTAAAGGAGGGTGTTGATTGCTACTAGCAATCAGTTGGTTGTCTCAGTAGTGTACTTAGTACTTAACGTGGAAGGTACAACATTGATTGAGTGTAGGGTTTGAGGTGGAGGTGACTTTAACATAACCAGATTATGATAAAAGAGTATTCCAGTTAAGAGAAAAGTATTGTGATGCCAGTGTGTTATGTGTGAATGTTCATGTTATGCAATGATTATGTACACTCACAAAATTTTTTGTACTAATCAAAAATCAAATAGGAATCAATCAGAACATAACTCTATTATAACTACTCTTAGTATCGCAAAATTCACCTCTGAGTCGGACATAGGTGATCAGGCTATGTCCCACTGTCCCTGGTCGAATATAGGTGATCAGTCCATATTCCACCGAGGTTCAATGAATTTTCAAATACTCAGCTTAGTTACACTAGTAATATGTCCTTTACTTTAAAAGAAAAAGTTTTACAATAAGTAAGGCAGCATGCTTGGCAGACAGGCATGTGGCGGTCATAGGGTCAAGTTTTTGTAAGAGTTGTTATAGTCTAGGTTTTAAAAACACCCAGTTCTCTATAACCAAGGCTCTGATACCAATCTGTAACACCCCCAAAAACGGGTCCAGCGGAAGCATACATGTTACTGGGGTGCTACTTCATTATCAAAAATATTCGAATTTACATCATTCAAAAATAGTTCGGAAATAAAGGCCCATATAAGAACTTAAGCGGTCCCAAATATATGTCAGAGTTGTCTATGACCATGCCATGCCATGCCAAAACCTTCAATAGTTAGCTATCGCCTTAAACCTGAAAATACATGCTAAAAAGTGTCAACACGAGGTTGGTGAGTTCATAGGTTTATTATAAAACGGTAGTATTGTGAGATCAATAGAGAGTTTTGTGACCATTGTGTGGCTCACAATGTCATGAAAATAGTGTTTACCTTACAGTAAAATTAGCATTGTGGACCGTGTGTAGAGTGTGTGATCATTACAACGAATATAATGTCACATAGTAAATAGTCTATTACGCTAGCACTAAGTTCATGCAACCGAAGCTTGACAGTGTGCATGCTCTAGAAGCATGTTAAATAAAGCCCTTGCAAGTGTCTATCCTGTGACACTCGTGTTTCGACATGTTATACACTCGCGTTTGCCTATCCGGCCAAACCGAACGGGGGTGTCAACCCCAATAGATCTATTTATAGCATTTGCGCTTCCCAGCAGGAATTGACGGTTCATGAGTTTGGGCGTTGTGGGATTCAGTGTCTTAGGCTAATCCGCGTAATAGTGTAAATAACAGTTTTTGGTCCATAAAATAGTTTTGCATGTTTCTCTCCCCAATTGTAAAACCAGTATAAATAGTGTGGGGCTATAAACTCACATATTTGATTCAAACACTTGTGTCCGTGAGAAAATAATCAAGTATGCAACCAATATACACATAGATGCATTTGAATAATCAAATATTCAGCAAAACAGTAGTGTTTAGGTAAACAATTGCGCATTCAAATAAAACAAGCATCGAGTTTAGTTAAAAAAAACGAGCATGTATTCTCCCCCAAAATAGTTTAAAAACAAAAGGTAGGGGTCATGAACTCACCTCAATGGAGTATGTAGTAAACCAAGTGAGTCAAATAGAGTGTGACACCAACACGCGACCTAGATTGGTTAAGCATGATTTAGTTCATAGTTTAGGTTGAAAATTCAACGAAGTTAAAATAAACTCAAAGTTTTAAAGTGTTATGTTATTGTTGCATGTGTGGCATCATTTAAGTTTGAAAAACAATAGTTTACGAAATGTTTGGGTGTATTGGCTCTTGGAAGTGTATATAATTAAACAACAATAAAAATATTAAGGATGAGTAAACCTTTGGTTCAACGATGACCGAAAGACGAAGTACGGGAAGATAATTTCAGTGGTTGTTAGACGTTGGCGGAAAATAATGACTCAACATTAGAAGTATATATATACGCATTTAACTTAGTGTATTTAAAAAAAATGTAATTAGGTGATGGTTTTATTTAAAGTATTTATATTTAATATAAACTAGTAACTATGTACTTTTAAAAATGTACATTTGTTTAACATGTTTATTGTCCGTTTTTTAGAGTGGTTAAAAGTATGTAAAGTTTTTATGAAAGTTGGGCGTGACTTGCATAAATAATAAGCCGTAGTATTTTATAAAACTCAAGTAAATATTTATAAGCCAAAATATGTTAATTACAAAAGAGTGTGAACCATTTGTAGTATTAGTAAGTTCAAAACTTAAGATTTTATTTAGTCTCATTTTTCATGATTTAATTGTACGAATATAGAGTCTTGCTTATAAGTAAGATATATAATCTCGGTATAGATTATGTCGTGAACTCGTGGTTGAGTGATATGAATGGAGTCGTGTCATTTAAATTGTGGCATAATAAATCAAAAGAATTAAGTAATGTGGCTCGACACACTTAAAGATCACATCCCGTATACTCTATTACTTTAATTCAAACTGTTGGCAAAACAATTTTATACAGATTTCAAACGCACCATTATTAGTATTCGAAAAGTAATAGAATTGAAGTGGGCCTGTTGGGCTTCGACCCAGTCCACACACACGAGTCCAATTTGGGCTTTTTGCTAGGCCAAATAACAGATGCAACATCCAGTAGGAAAAAGAAGAGGAAAACGTCTAGCCGTAACGAGGGGAAGAAAAAAATACTCAACAGTTTACATGTCTACTGACCCCAAAAATATTAGTAGTACATTGAAACTGTTATGTTGTTCGTGGTTATACTTTTGACGCAGGTGAACAAACAAACACCCCTTTGCTCAGGTGACACAATCATAGGTAAACAAGCTTGAATGAATCCTCAAATCAAGAGCTAACAAGTGAGTATCTTAAAGTAACCAAACCCAGGACTACACGGTTTAAACCAAGCTAGAAATCGGAGTAAAAGTCTATAATATCAATTGTTATCTCATCGCAAAAACAGGCTGGTCAGCACAAAGTTTGAGCAAGAATAAACTTAAGCAAAGTAAGCAAAGCGAGACAACTTGAGTACTTCTCTCAGTCCAAACTACTATTCGACAAACGCCAAGTTAAACCACACCTATTTCGACTCAAGCAAAAGTACGTTTAACCCAAGAGTACTTGTAATACAACAACGATTTGAAATCAACCACTGTGGTTCGACCACAGTGGGTTTTGACCCACACAAAAACATGAAAAGTAGCATAACTTAAGTTGATAATAAGGTCAAATAAGCCAAGGAATAAATTACAAAATAAGCACTTACTCAAGAGCCAAAATACAGGTTCCCATTTGTATGTTTATTTCGTTTAGCCACACCTCAGTTTAGTACCAAAACTCATTACTAAAATCACTTAGCCAATTCTTAACACAAAGTCAGCAATTCGTTTACCACTATATGGGTTGATTTAGGTTTTCATCATAAATATTCCGTCATTCCAATTAACAAAACATTATTATAACCATACCAAAACACAAGAAAACAATCAATATTCAACAAAACTAATTTCAATTAACCAAAACCCATTTATTCGAATGGAAAGCAAAACCATTAACACAAACATAATAATAGATTCGAATCAAAGGGAAAAGGAAATAGGGCTCTTACAAACAAAGGAGATGGTTACAACGAAAACAAAAGCTTCAAACCCGATTCAAGAAGCAGTTCCACACACCCCCTTGACTCTGAATCTCGATCCTTTCTAGTACCCAACTTGTGTTTTTGCTTTTATAGTTTCTTTGATTGTGTGGAACACTTGTGAATCGAGTGGGTTTTTAAAAAAAATAACATGGATGGATTTGATTCCTTTCATCCCTTGGTACAATGAGATAGTTAGCAAAAAGGGGTAATCGTCCCCCCTCCACGCTCCAACTGATGTCGCTGAATACATTAGAAGACAACGAGCCAGGTGACCACCTTGTGGTGTCATAAGCGCCTGAATAGGATCTGGTTTTGATCTCTTGTGGCTGATTTTGTTGTTTGTTAATATTCTTGTGGGTATTAAGTGTACCCCGTGTCCCGTTGAGCTCCGGTGAAATTTGAGTTTTCAAGGTTAGCGGGAGTGATAAAAATATTATTGACGGAAACGTTTTTAGAATAATAATATAAAAACATGAGTTGTTCATTCTGGGTAAAATTGTTGGATTCATGCCATTACTAGGGTTGTGTCGGTACGCGTGTGGTGTTTGGTGCTAGATAACCTCTCGTTAATAACCAATAATAGTCAGGAAATGCATAAATCATATGCTTCTAGTAAAATGGTCAGTGAGGTGAGTTACTGTAAGCTACAGTGTGCGGGTTTGCTTCCCAAAATAGTTTTTGTAAGCTCATGTATGCTTAGATAAATAGTTAGGTAATAATAAATTGACATTTGTTATTTAACATTTGTTTGGAAAAATTCCGGTTTGTTACAGTAATTGTTAATGATGGCCATCCAGACCAACAAGTGCTGATCGGTGCTGATCTACCAACGCAATAAAAGAGCAGCTGCGACATATGCTTCGTGCTAATAAAGACATATTTGCATGGTCGCCAGCTGATATGAAAGGAATACCGCGGCATCTTGCTGAACACAAACTGAACATACACCCTCGTACATTCCTGGTGAAATAAAAGAAAGGCATGCTCGCTAAGGACCTTAGCCGTTAGCGAAGAAGTCAAAAAACTTGTAAATGCTCGAATATTGAAGAAAGCATTTTTTCCACGTTGGATATCTAATCCAGTAATGGTTCAATAGTCTGATGGCTCGTGGCGTATGTGCATCGATTTCACAAATCTCAATAAGCATGTCCAAAAGATAGTTACCCTCTCCCGAAAATTTATCAAAAAGTCGAATCTCTAGACGGGTTTAGATACAAATGCTTTCTTGATGCATATAAACGATATCACCAAATACGAATGGCGAAAGAAGATGAAGACAAAACAGCTTTTCACACCGAGCATGGAATATTTTGTTATGAAAAAATGCCTTTCGAATTGAAAAATGCTGGTGTCACCTATCAACGCTTAGTAGACAAATCTTTTTCAAAACAGCTAGACCGTAACATTGAAATATATGTCGATGACATGGTGATCAAAAGCAGAAATGAAAGAAGATTAATGCTCGACATTGAAGAAACATTCTGCACACTTCAAAGCATTAACATGAAGCTCAACCCAAAAAAGTGCACTTTCGGGGTTGAAACGGGTCAATTTTGGGGGCACATGATCACAAGTGCAGACATTGAAGCTAATCGCCAGAAAGTCAAAGCCATTATAGACATGGTGTCACTACGAACAATTACTGAAGTACAAAGTATAAATGGCAAGTTGGCCGCCCTTGGTCGTTTCCTAGCTCGGTCAACTGAAAGGTCTTTGCCTTTCTTCAAAACGCTTAAGGGTTGCATGAGCAAAAAGATTTCCGATGGAGCAACGAAGCAGAAGAAGCTTTTCAAGAATTAAAAGCACACCTTAAATCTCTTCCAGCATTGATTGTTCCGACACCCGGAGAGGAACTAATATTGTACCTTGCAGCAATACATGAAGCAATAAGTTCTGTGCTTATAACGGAACGAAACCACATCCAGAAACCAATTTACTTTGTAAGTAAGGCGCTACAAGGCCCTGAAGTCAACTACCCAAACCTTAAAAAGTTGGCACTGGCTCTCGTCCACACAGCACGTCGTCTGCATCACCATTTCAAAGCTCACACCATATGTGTCATCACTGATCACCTATCAGGCAGGTATTGCTAAAACCAGAAAATTCAGGAAGGCTGGCCAAGTAGGCTACCGAGCTAGGTGAACACGACATCACATTTAAACTTTGAACTTGGTAAAGGGACAAATTTTGGTAGACTTTGTGGCTGAATCAATGACAAATGGTGTCCAAGATATAGCAAGTTCAAAATCACAACCACCATCTGACCTGGCATCACAAACGTGGACACTGTATACAGACAGCGCGTCAAGCTCTGACGGCTCAGGAGTAGGTTTGATTCTCACTGATCCACTTGGAAACGAGGTCACATATGCTCTTAGATTTGATTTTCCTACCTCTAACAATGAATCCGAGTATGAGGCACTCATAGCTGGTTTGGAACTTGCTACTCGTCTTGAAGTGAATCACTTACAAGTTTTTAGTGACTCGCTGTTAATCACGAACGATGTTAAAGGGACATACGAGGCTAGAGAGGATACAATAAAACGCTACTTAGCCAAGACGCAAGGGTTCTTAAAAACCATCAAAAGCTTTTCAATAACACAAATCCCTCGTTCCAAAAACAAGCGGGCAAACGCTCTTAGTAAACTTGCTTCATCATCTTTCGCACATCTCACCAAAAACGTCTTGGTCGAGGTCAAACCATATTGAAGCATTGATGTACAGGAGGTTCGTTCGGTGATAGAAATGGGTGCAACTTGGATGGATCCCATCGTAGAGTACCTTAAAGACAGAAAGTTACATGTTGATCGACTTGCAAGGAAAATTCGGATCAAGTCTCCTCAATATTCGATCAAAGGCAGCATCCTTTACAAAAAAAAGTCTACCTACCACCTTGGTTAAGGTGCATCGGACCACATCAAGCACAATATGTGCTATAAGAAGCACGTTTTGGTTCATGCGGATCCCATTCAGGAGCAAGAATGCTCACTCAAAAAGCCGCAAGATTAGGCTACTATTGGCCAACGATGTACTCGAATGCGACTAAATTGGTTGAAGCATGCCGTAACTTCCAAGAACATGCTCCGGTCCAAAGAAAGCCACATTGCAACATGACAAGCATCTCTAGTCCATGGCCTTTTCACCAATGGGGCGTTGACTTGGTTGGACCATTTCCAGAAGCGTCGGGCTGTGTAAAGTTTCTCGTGATCACGGTTGATTACTTCACCAAATGGGTGGAAGCTGAACCGCTAGCTACAGTCACTGGAAAAAACATCATCAAGTTCGTGTGGAAAAATATAGTGTGTCGTTTGGTATAATAATTAGCGACGATGGTAAACAATTTGCTAAAAACCCATTTCACGGTTGGTGTCAAGAGTTACATATTCAACAAAAATTCACTTCAATGGCTCACCCTCAAGAAAATGGCTAGACAGAAGTAACAAATCGTACATTAATTCAAGGTCTAAAAACAAGGCTAGGCAACGCGAAAGGACTATGGGTGGAAGAGTTACCAAATGTTCTGTGGGCATACCACACTACTGATCGAAACGGAAATAATTGCACCCCTTTTAGCCTTGTGTACGGATCAGAAGCAGTGTTACCACCTGAGATCGGTCTTCCTACCTATTGAATCCATTCTTTTAAAAAGACAGTTAATAATGATGAACTCCGCCTTAACCTGGACTTGCTAGAAGAGCGTTGCGAACTAGCAGCATTATGTGAAGCGAAATACAAGTCACAAACAGAGCAATACTACAATCAAAACGTGTGACATACACACCTTAAAGTAGGTGACTTCGTACTTCGCAACAATGAGGCAAGTCGACAAGGAGGCCAAAGAAAGCTCGACCCAAATTGGGAAGGACCATACAAAATTATTGAAGCAAGAAGTCTAGGGACATATATATTAGAAGATCTACGTGGTAAGCGAATACCAAGAACTTGGCACATCAGTAATTTATGAAAGTTTCATTTCTAAGAACAAGTACTTATAAAGTACCAATAAATAAGCTCAATATATTTTCGCTATTTCATACTTCTGTAAATATAAGAAGAAAGAACCATGTCGTATTCAACGATTGTTGTCATCAATAAGATATATAAAGTAATATATTTTCTACTAGACATGTGAAAAACTGTTCGATCAAAGTTATCCTAACATAAAGGGACCATGAGCCTCGATGCTCAATATATCGAAAGAGATATACAGTAATGTGACACCCCCAAAATCTACAACGCAGCGGAATACCAATTTGGGTGTCACTTCATAGTTCATCAAAACAAGTTATATAAAACGACCTCAAAAGAGACGTTTAATAAAATATCACATTCGATTTGATAAATCAGAGTACAAAGGTCCCAACAATTTCTTTTTAAAACTTAAGTTAAAAGAATGAAAACATGACACATATATGTATTTTAAAGATAAAAAGTTATCGAATGTGTAGAAAATAAGTCCTTCAATATTTGATATCCACGCGACTCCGATTGCTCCCAATGCTCAGCTAGCAAATAATACCTGAGAAAATACATGCTAAAAAGTCAACATAAAGTTGAGTGAATTCATAGAGTTTAATAAGTAATAAGTTGAATACAAGTATTATTTATCAATAGACATATAACAAATACATATCGGGTAATTAGATTATAGTATTGAGATTTATGAAACCGAACCTTAACCATGATTTTGTGCCCCGAGGTAAAAATTGTCAGTTTACCCCAAACTCTCAATATTATGTGACCGTTATGTATGAGGCGCTACTCACCCGGTCAAAGCCAGCCTAGCCTAATATGCATATCCATAATAATAGCGTTTCCCTACGGAATTAATGGTTTCATGATGGGGACTTAATTGGAAAGAAGCATTCAATCACTATAATCATGTAATCGGGTCCAGCATACCAAAAACTACTTGTATTCGGTTTTTAAAAACTAGCATGTATCCCCGTCGCGAGGTTTACAAAACATTTAAATTAGTAAAGGCGAGGCTATGAACTCACCTTAAGAGCAACGATATCAGAAGTAAAATGGATCTTCGGACGAGTGCGAAGCGTCTAAGCATAACTTAAAAGACGTGATGCGACTTAGAATGATAAAGAAGAGCGATATGAAAAAGTAAATCAAATGATCACGAGATATGTTTCCGAGATAAGCATGACATTGCACTAAAACTTAACCCAGGGTATTTTTACTCCCAATATGGTTTGTGACCTGATCTTATAGGTAATCAAACACCTACTAAGTTTCATTCCTCAATTCTTGTTTCACCTATGTGTATCTACATGTTTTAGATTTCAAGACAAGACGTAAAAACCATGTTGCTGAATTTTAGTCAACTCCACATCATCGTATCTCTTAACCTATAAAAGATACAAGGATGGGGCTTTCACCCCTGGAAATATACTTAAGTTTAATTTCTAAAATATTAGGCCATTCAATCAAATCATTTACCAATCAACGGGAAGTGAGTTTATACTAACTATAACTCCAACTAGAAAGTTCGCTGAAATTCTAACGCTTACGGTTTTGGTCATAAATACTTTTCTATAATAGCTATTAAGTTGAAAACAATTGGAGGTGAAAGCTTATAATGTCTAGTGTTGAACCATGTTTTAAAACCTAAGCTTAATGTACAAAAAATCTGGAGCAAAAACATGTTTTCCAACAGCAGCTCTAGAATTGACATGTTTCCATAAAACGACCATATCTCACTCATCCGGAGGAGATATCACCCTATCCAATTCGACACATGTACCTTAAACTTATTTCCGTAATCCCATCAAATAATATAGACCTTCTTAGGCCAAAAGTTTTCTGAAATTAACCCATATATGCTGCTGGTTTGCAGCAGTCCCAACTTTTCCTATGAAACACTAATTTTAACGTATTTCCCAAACCGTGATAGCTATTAAAGTGATTCCACTTGGAGATGTTAGCCTAAGATGTCTACTACAGGTCTCAACTTTTATTTCAACACTTTTAGTGTAAAAACCTGGAGTTAAACTCCTTTTTACAACAGTAGTTCAGAACTGATCAATTTTAGCAAAACGGCCATAACTCATTCATTCGGAGGAGTTGACAAACCCTCCAATTCGCCACCTGAAGCTAAGACATATATCTATCTAAAAATGTAATTTCCCAGCAGGCCATAAGCTAAAAATATTGCACACTAATTCATTTTATCTGCTGGTCTAAAACAGTCCCTATAATCGACCTCAAAATCCATCCAAACATCAATTCTAACAGTATCCAATACCATGCAATGCCATCTACACCTCTTATAGCATATCTCATACACAAAAACTTGATGTTCATGATCAAATCAAAATCAAACAAACTCAAGAGCATGCATGCTTGTATAGAGTGAAAATCAAGCAAATGCAAAACAAAAATAAATTAACAATCAAAAGAAGAAATCAAAGAGGCTTACAATGCTATAATAATGGATGATCAAGATTAAAAAAAACTCCTCCTTTGAACCCTAGGGCTGCCGAAACCAACACTCATATACTTTGATCAAACCCCAACTTTTATTACCCAATAACTTGCAAAAACCCTTGTTTACACATCCATGTAACACCAATTATCTTTAATTGAATCAAAACCCTCTAAAATTGCAAACCCAAAAATTTTATATTACCCTTTTAACCCAAGAAAATGCTCTATAACCACAGCCCATAAACCATATTGATCATCATTTTTAACCCTTCAATAAAACCCAAGAATGAAGAACTTGTTGGAGAAATTGAACCAAGAACTTGTTATGAACACTTCATCCTTCACTTTAACACAAAAACTTGTAGCTAAAAATAAAAAGTAATGGTGATTTTTGGGTGTATATGGGTCGTTCATATAGAGAGAAGGAAGAAAAATATGAAGTTTTGATCTTTGGGTGTATATTATGAGTTATATTTCTTGAAAATGAAAAGATATTAAAGATGGGAGGGGGTGATTCGGTTTTGTGGTCTCAAGGCTAGCCAAAGATCAGATTTTATTCATATTTGATTAATATTGGGTGTATTAGTGTGTTTGTGGGGTTTAACTTAAGTGTACGGTCTTAAAAACGTGAATTACGCAGAACCGGGAGACCTAAAAACGTGAATTTTGGAAAAGTGTTGTAAAAATATTATGAAATTATTGTGAAGTGTTAAAATGGGTAATTTTAATATTTAATAGGAGCCTTGGATTTATCAGAGTACTTAAACGTTGTTAAAAATGAAACCGTGAGTTGAAAACACGTTTGGTGACACCGGTTCTTGTTAAAAGTGATGTAATCTATAAAAATGACACGACAAGTATAAAACTCTTTTGTAAACATGAAATAGTATAAAAATTCATAAAAATATGTAAATTATCATAGTCTAGGGTTGGTTCACTTTGTCAAAACCTTAAAACGTAAATTTAAATCGGGTAAAACGTAACGGTGCAAGGTTTACGTAAAAATGGAAAAATTGAAAAGTGACTTTTAAAATAGGATTATAAGGAAACAATGATGCATAAAAAGTGTAGAATGGACGTAGTCTAGTCGCGGTTGAATTAATTGAACGTGTTATGACGAAACGCGGATAACTTCCGACGAAGTTAAGTAAATAAATAAAAAAAATATTGTAAAACCCGAAAATTTTGAATTTCTAAAATACCCAAAATGCCCCTCTAATTTTAAACTTTTGAAAAGACGTTTAATAATCTAAAACTTAATTACGATCATAACCTAAGTATTTAACGCGTTAATATTTGAACAAATAACGTAATGCGATAATAAAACTTATGTTAAACAAATTTGTACTAAAGTTTGCCACATGTTTTTTTTTTTTCCTTTGTATTAAGACCCGAAATAGCAAATGGCACAAATCCTAAAATGTCATATTCCTAATATTTTATAACACTTACACATTTTCCTATTTTGTGAAAGTATATTGATTTGATTTATATATTTTTTGGAAAATAAGAACCGAATAAAATTTTCAATCAATGATATACGCTCCAACATTATTTCCTAAAAGACAAACACGGTTTTCCTTTCTGTCTCACACGCATTCCCTTATCAATTCGTATAAACATTCTACCTATTCTTGTTCCTCTCAATACCAATCCGAAAACAGGTACAAAATCTCTATTGCAGCTGCCAAAGATAGAAGAGAGGGAAATAGCGAGTGTGGTGTTCATTATAGCAGCTTTGGGTGCCGACTTATTGCTCTGACGAATTGAAGAAGGCGTGTTGCAGCCTTGGTTTTGTTCTTGTGTCGTGTGGATTCCTTATTCCTCGTTACGTACCTTTGATTTCAAGCCTAAGGTACCAATACTCATCATCTTTGTCACACGTTAGTTAAACACTACATAATGAATATACAACCCTCAATCTATAACAAGTATTACTACTATGATTAATGTGTATATAACCTGCTACCAATTGTATATATGTAAGAGAGATTAACACGTATTAAACCTTAAATCTGATTTTGTTCCTGCTGTCTCGTTAACATGAACATATAACAAGTCAAAGATATACGACTCATGCGATTTAATAAGAACTTCTATAATCTGTGTCGACTTGAGATTCTTTAGTGGTTCGAGTCTGTTACTTGTGTAACCTCTTTTATACGAATGAGAACCAGGGAAAATGATTAAATGGAAAGAAATCATGCAAGTTTGTTTACGTATTTGTTTCTCCGTTTTGCCCTTTGGTTCGATTGTTGTCAACTTCATTTAGTTTCCATGCATGCATGGGGTTCGAAAAGTCGGTCTCGGTTCCGTTTTGTTTCGAATAAATATTACATTTTGTTAACATGGGATACGAATGATAAGTTCTTACTGCTTACATGAAACGTATGAAAACCACACCTAAAATAATGAGTTGACTTAT
The DNA here is from genome assembly GCA_030686995.1 of Artemisia argyi. Taxonomy (NCBI): domain Eukaryota; kingdom Viridiplantae; phylum Streptophyta; class Magnoliopsida; order Asterales; family Asteraceae; genus Artemisia; species Artemisia argyi. The sequence goes on along the minus strand of CM060676.1, from coordinate 97,599,557 downwards.
ATATATATATATATATATATATATATATATATATATATATATATATATATATATATATATATATATATATATATATATATATATATAAACCAACCTATAACTCTCATGAAATGATAAGAAACAATCACGTGAAAGAAAGAAAAAGATAACATGTTTGCCGCCTTGTTTCGAATCGCGGATCAACATGAAAATGATGTCTTATAAGAACTTATTTTTACTGAGGCCATGCTTGCATGTTTTTCGAATAGAACCTTACATAAAATCTTAAATGGTCGCTTGAGATAACAAATAGAAATCGATATGTGTTCGACCTACATGATTACCTTCCACTCATTATGCGTTTAAATTTGGATATTTTCTTTACACGACCTACGCATATATCGACCCTAATAGTATCGTTTTTCAGATAAGTCTTATATGCCCAATATTACCATGTTGAATCTAATTGAGATTTCGAATAAAAGTATGTATGGCCTGCATGTTATTTTCAAATCGTATAAAATAGGTCACGGCTTATTTTAGTTCAACAATGTTGTGCGAATCGATTTTGGCAAAGTTCATACTATTATATCATACGAGAAGAAATTGTACATGCATGCTTTATGTAGCATATTTTAGCCTAACTTTTATGATTTTTATATTTAAACTTTAACTTTGCTATATTGACACTTTCGACCCTAAACTATCATGAATTAGTATAATGAACCTTAATCTATAATAATGGCTAATTTGAATGTTTAATAACTCGTTAATTATTATTATTAATAACTAATCATGCTAATTAAATTGGGGAAGTTTACTAATTCGGGAAACCTACTAAATATGAAATCATGTTAATTCGGAAAGTTAATATTTTTGGAAAGCCGCTATATATGGAAAGTTACAAAAAAAATGGAAAGCCGACTAAAATGAGTAATCTAATTAGAATAAGTTATTAACAATAAGTCGATCATTAATTCGTGTAGATCCGCTGAAGAAGGAGTGACCTCCTATTCCTATGGTTATGTTATGGTTTCGTTGGCGGTTCAAGGTACAGATATTTTGCCCTTTCAGTAAGGGTGCCTTCTCTCTCATGACTTGATCTTTGATTATTGATTCGTTATAAGATTCCCTAAGCCATTGCTATGTTCCCTTATGTTTGATCCATTCTTTATGATTCCTTTGATATGATCCCTTTGATATATGATTCACATTCATTTGATACTCTTTTGATTATGATTATGCTATGATATGATTCGGATATGCTGCTATGATTCTATATATGTATGTATGTATGCTTCATTCCCTTCTTATGCCTGAGTTTTCTAACTACTCATGGAGGTACCATGGGTGTGTCATCGAGGCACCGATGGCATGATACTTTCTGTGGAGGTGTGATTGATCCACGGCGTCCCCATTTGATATGATATGATTATGCACACTTATGACTATGATTATGCTGGATTATGTATGTATGTATGGGGGCGTATGGATGCATCCTAGCACTTATGTTTATGTATGATTATGTGTATGTATGGTGAATGTGGGTAGGTGCTTCTCTACTCCTTCACGTTTGGGAGCTAGCTACTCCATGTGGTACCGAGAGGTCTCCCCTCTCCGTATCCTTTGACAGGTGATTATGGATTATGTATGTATGTATGTATGTATGAGATCTGTCAAGTACCTTGGCAGGTCGGCTCGTGGCTTTCCTATGATTCGTTTGTTCATTCAAGTACCTTGTTTGGACGCTTTTTTGTTGATGCGTGCTCATTACCTTTTCCTTATGATTATCTTATGTGATATATTTTTGATACTTCGTTTTCCTTTGACTTATGATATTCATTCAGTTGTTCGTTAATCTCTTATGCATTTGACAAACGATATTCCTTTCTGCGGAAGCTTATGATGTCTTGTTTCTTATACTTATACACATTTCGTTTATCGGTTTGCTTTGTTTTTATATCTGTTCACTGGGATTTTTAAGCTCAGCCGCATTTCCTTTTTCTACGGCAGGTTTTAGGTTGGAAGCTGGGTTTGGGTGAAGCGTGCATATGAGCATTAGTGGACTACCCCATGGATTAGAAGCCTTTTATATCTGGACTAGTTTTGGACTTGGATTAGAGTAGACTTTGTTTAGTTTGAATTTTATTTTCTTTTATAGTTTTAGTATTTCTTTTGTATTTTTAGATTTTTCCCTTGTAATCTTTATGTTTTAAGTCTTTCGCTTGCGTTGTATGCTTTGTATGCTTTGATATGTCACCATACTGTAGCACTCCAGACCCATGCCGGGTTGGGGTGTTACAAATATATATAATAGTTAAATAATAAAATACTAGAATTAGTGACATGAAAATTTGGAAATGTCACAAGTAATATCCCGTCATTAGAGGGAATCACTAACTCGCAAGTATAAATAAGCACATGTGCCTCTTGAATATCTCGTGGCCAAACAATGTTTGACATACACTTGGCCAAAACAAAGAATAATAAACCCATTTTACTTCCTAGTTACCTGCATGTGGTCTACAAAGACACAAGACAGTAAATGTGATTTCATACTACCCAAATAATTAATTGTTCATTAACAGCTACAATGGTTCTCATAACAGAAAAGATTTTGAAATCAATGTATCTTATGAATTTAACTTACATTCATAAGTAGGATACAAACTTTTGAGCTAATATGTGGAAATAAGCTGTTCCATGTTCAAAATCACAAAGTACAGAATATAGAAAATAGGATAATGAAGAATTGATAAATAATTACAAATATAAAGATACCAAACAAGTACTGAATGTAGATACTAAAACAAACTATTAAACCAACTATTGCTTTTGTTTATATTACACAAAGGTTAGCAAAAAATATACCTATGATGCTTAGTAAAAGCATCACTGTACGCAAAAAAAATATACATATGATGCTTAGTAAAAGCATCATTGTACACAAGCATCTGTCTCTCGTTGACAGAATTGACAAAGCTAAAGTTGGCAAAAGTTCAAAACAACATTACAAGTCAACAATACATACATATATTAAACAACAGTACCAGCTACAGTAACGTGTACACCGTTCTTTTCCAACAAAAGCTACGGTTAAGCTACACCAAAGGGACGATTAGCAGAGCATTGGCTTGAACCAGTTCCACTAAGGCCTAGAGCCAAATGGAGGGAAGATGGGGACATATATATATATGGTAACCCAAGTATCTCATCCACATATTTCCAGTTTGTCGATTTAAACATCGTATAAGCATCATTCACATTTTGTGGCTGACTAAAGTCAGAACTCAGAACATCATTGTTAGAGGTACCGACCGCAAACCCATCACACACATCACATTGACCCAACTGTCGTCCATACCTCATAACATGTTCCAGCACTTGTAACATTCCCTCGGTAAACTCTTCACTCCAAACAACCTTGTTAATCATTAGGGGGATTGCAGTACGCATTACCCACATAAGATCTTGACGTACCTCTGCATTTTCTTTCCGCAACGATTCAACAACATTTCCCAACTGAAGAGCGGTATCATATTTTTTTCTTTAGGTCCTGTTTCTCAACTCAGAGTCGCTGAATATCATTATTCATACTTTGAACCATTACCTGAGCTCCCGTCACAAACTCCTCATTCGTAAAATAGAGAGAGTGGTTGCTATCAATACCTCCTGATAAACGAAGAGCTAGTTGATGTGCATTGTCACGATACCCACCAATGATTCACTCGAGTCGTTGAGTGTTCTCCCCAAAAATTTCATTTTGTGCTACCAAATCTTCATACCCTCTTTTCATCTCTAAGCCATATTTTAAAACCTTTTGTAAGCCATTCCAAAACGAGGACCGCACAGACATCTCTGATGAATGTGCTGCATTTTCTTTTTTAGCCAAAGGTACGACAATGTTTAGTAAATCATTGATCGACACGGGTTGAGTAACGCAATTTGAGTTTATCATGGACCTATTAAGGGTAAAATTATCTCCATTATCAGGAACATTAGCAGTAGGGGTCTCGAACACATGTTCGTCACCCGGAACTGTACCTCGCGGAGAGGTAATCATAGGAACCACACTAGCATTACCAGCTACTGTTGTAAAAACATGGGAAGTTTGTACATTTGTAGGCTCAGTAACATAACATACTAGTGCATTTGGAGAAGCATATGACTTATCCCCACCTAATACATTATGCAAACCCTCCCCTCCTATACCCACTTCAACTCCACCGGGCATCACTTGAACACCTCCTCCTAAAAGCCCTTCGTTACTAGAAACACGTGGTCTTTTGTTTATCGCTCCCGATGCTGATGTATCCACATCTCTTGCATTAAGACCAGTTGTCCCTACTGGAACTAATATATTATCATCCGTTTCGCCCATACTAAATGACGCATCAACAACCCCCTTGCGATTGGGATCCTTTGTTCCCCCACCTGTATTGTCCTAAGCGAACTAGGTTGGGTCAGATAATCGATCAAACTGACCTCTAGAAAAGATAACAAATAACAAAAATTAATAACAATTATAGATAAAACGTGAAGATTACTTGCCAAATTCAATACTTTTACTTATTTATCACATTACCATTTTCTCCTTCCCTAAAGCTTGGTTGAAAGCCAGGGTGTGACCAATTTTTGCTCATCCCTGCCACAACTAAAATGGCTTCAGGAAAATTTTGGTCGTACACAGTATACTCCTTCACAATGTCCACCAACCCCTGTAGATGAGCCGTAATTTTAGGACAAGTATCATGCTTCAAATGCCAAGTTTCACTCCCTTGGGTAATAAAAGGAAAACAACTCCTCTTTATCCACAAAAACTTATTCATCCATTTTTTATTATAAGGTTTGAAACCACTAATAAGATGTTCACGTTTAGATCGAATCGAAAACGTAAACCATTCATCACTTGCAGCTATATGATAAAAATAATGAAGCAACTTTTTAGAGGGCTTTAAGTGAAGCGCCCTACACAATCAAATCACAATAGTTTCCGATAACCATTAGGAAAGAGTTGTGATATGATTATTCGGTAATGGCGTAACATTTTAGATAAAAAAACAGAGATAGGAAAACGTAACCCAGCTTGTAAAAAGTTTTTATATATCCCAACCATATGCTCTGGGTTACTATTAATGTTATGGTTTACATCCGGAGTGCAAGCACCCACTTCATCACCAAGATAAAAAACAATTTGCACAAATTAGCAACCTTCTTTGGTGTCAAACTAGAAGGGCACGCCTCACTACCAAATGTTTTCATATGTCACAAGCATAAGTTTAGATGGAAAATTACTTGTAGAGGTTACTACTTCTGAAGAGGGGTAAAACAGGGGATATGGATAATGCATATAAACTAGTATTGACCCAATCTCACAAAGGCGGTGAAAGAGTTTTATAACAGAAAAATAAAGAGTTTAGCTGCAACTTGATAATAAGGTAATCATGACCTATGTCTATAAACACTATTATTATTGGGCCTCCAAACAAAAAGCTAGATATTTTTATTTTATAGTAAAATCCCAAACATGCCCTTAGATCATGCTTGGTCTTGAGGGACTTAATGGGGTTAGTATAGTAATTGCATTATGATATAATAATGGAACATAATGTACGTATACAAAGTCTCAAGCAACATTCCATACAAAGCCTCATGCACCTGGTGTACTTCTCCATTTGGTAATGAAAGAAGGGACACATATTGATCTCTCCATGAAGCTATACAACTGATCTCTGCATGAAGCTGCAAACCTGATCTCTCCATGAGTCATGCAAAGGATAGTTTCATCCTCTCATCTCACAGATTCATCATCATATAAATACCATCCAAGTATTTGAGGTAAGACATCAATCCAAACACAACCACATTTTATACAACCCACCATGAATACATCTGACTTAAGCATCGGAGCCTACTCTCGGGATTAATCCTTGGGGTAGTGCTAACGATAAGCTTTCTTTTGTTGAGTGATCACAGGTAACAGGTTGGAACCCGAAGAAGAATCTTGCTATACTTTCAGCCTGCATATCTCGGTAGCATCAGCAAGCTTTTATAGTTTCATGGTTATTCATTTTCTTCAATTATAAACTAACAAAATAATGAAAGTAGTTGTATTGTGGATGAATTTTTTAAAAATATTAGTGTTGGTATTAAATAAATAAAAAAAAATCTTCTTTTTTTTAGAAACTACGTTAAAAAGTTGTCATGCATGTTTTTGAAATTTTCGGGTGAGAATTGTTAAGACAGCTATTTCATTAACAAAACATTATTAGAATTTTTATGTTAGAATTTAAGTTTGAAAATGTATTTTGATGATTAAGCATTACTCACTTTTAAGTTTTTTAAGTTTTAAGGAAAAAACATGTATGCTTTATATTTAGTATAGATATAGATAACATGATTTTGTAAGTCAAGCAAGTATATATGTAGTTGTTTTAGAACGGCTAGTTAGTAGTTCGTGGTTCAAGTCGTGTAGTGACATCCAAGCAGGTAATATGTCTTCCTCGAACCTTCGCCTTTGGGGAATAAACACTTATGAAACAATTTTGATCAAAATAATGCTTACCGAAGGGCTTGTGTCCCAATGACACCTCATATTGTGTGAGAAGCTCTCAAACCAAATAATTGTGAGTTCAAATCCTGCTTAGAACATGTGATACAGAATTGTAATGCATATAGCATGAGAAACTTACTTGCTATTCTAAAAAAATATAATCGAAATGAAGCTTACTTTGAACAAACGATTTTATATGTCATTAAGGTCACTCACCTATCGACAAAATTTTGTATGATTTTCTAGAAACCATTGTTTTTCAACATCATATAATTCAATATGTCTTGAAAAGTGCTTCTATAGCTCGAATAATCATTAGTTTTCTGGTTGACAACGGTCTCGTTTTTTCATTTATATTCATGAATGTTTGATTATATGTTCATTAATGTTTTTTATATTTGTTTATTCTTTTTGGTTTTAGTATATACTTTAAAATTTGGTATACTAAAACAAATGAACAAACATAAAACACAATATTTTATATATTTTTTGTTTGTCTTTATACATTCATTTGTGTTCATTTTCTTGGTATATCCAGATAATAGGTTGGAGCACTATGAGGTGAAAATCTCATGTACAATTATGTGAGTAATGGTGACTTATCTGTCAAATTGTTTAGTCTCTTAATGAACGAACATAAACGAACACGAACAACCTCATTTCCTAGTAAATGAACACGAACAAAAAAACGTTCGTTTAAGCGGTCATGTCCATTCATTTTTCTAATTAAAGTTAAAAGAACGAATATGAACAAGACTTTATTCGTGTTCGTGCGGTTCGTTTATATACCTGTTGTTGATTGAAGAACTGTCTTGATGTACACACTAAGGTTGGGCACAGTGGCCCGTGAAAAATCAGTTGGGCACCAAGGACGGCCGATTTGGAAATCAGTTGTCTCTATTGTGGAGAGTTATGCAAAAATCGGTTCTCGAGTTCCAAAATTTGCAATTGGTTGTTTTTGCAACCGATATTCAATACACATTTTAATCAAAAGCGAGTCAATTCTAAACCTTTCTCTCTCCTCTAGCTGGTTTTACCCACCAAATACTCCATTGAAAAACTCAAAAAAGCTTTAATTCCTACTCATTTTCAGTGTTTTTTTCAATTCTAAACCGTTCAATCGATTTCAAATTACATTCCACACAATTCTATTGGTTGAATTTCTCAATTTGAAGCACTTTACGAAAAACCCCAAATTTGATTCAAATTTTTCCCTAATTGATAACTAAGTAATTTTGAATACAATACATTGATTACGATACAATTACTATAACTATGAGTAGTAATTCTATAGAATTTGACTAGATTAGTTAAAATGACATCAAATAGACCAAAAAGAAACACAAAATTCCCGTCCAAGTATGACGACTCTGTTTATAATACAAGTGTGGCGAATTCATTAAGGAAAACTGTGGGGGAAAGTAAGAATGATACTTGATCAGGTAGAGCTGGAGAGAGTGGGAAGAATGATGGATCAGGGCAGACTAGGGAGAATAATAAGGTTGTGGTAACTAGTACTAGTAAAGAAGGTATTGAGGTTGAGAATTTGGATGAGCAGTGCAAAGATGCAGTCAACACTAATAATGTAAGTCCCAATTGCAATACTACTTTGAATTGTAACAAGGAGGAAGATATAAATGTTCATAGTATGGTCAATAATGTGGAAAATAAGGAATACGAAAACTGTGAACATAGGGCTGTGATTGATGATAGTATGAATAATTCTATGAGTGTTAACAAAGTTGTGAATAAGAGTAGTAAAAAGTATGGAAGTTTTGCTAATGATGTTGAGAAGAGTATGAATAAAATGTCAAATGTATTAGATTTTGTCCCACCTGAGATTAGTAAGGATGGAGCTGATATTGTTGTTTTTAATGAAGAATTGGTGTTAGAAGGTTGTAAGAGATGGAATAAGACTGTATGTGGTTATTTTGTTGGTGCACAAATGCCTTTAGCTGAAGTGAAATACAATGTGAGAAGGATGTGGGGGAAATAAGGGCTTGAAAAAGTATCTGTAAATGGCAATGGCTTCTATTTCTTCAAGTTTAGAGCAGAGGAAGGGCTGCAATTTGTGGTTGAGAATGGACCTTGGTTGATAAATAATAGGCCTATGATTGTTCAAGAATGGAGTACTGAGGTTAACATTTAAAAGAGAGATCCAAAAGTATTGCCAATATAGGTGAAATTGCTCAATGTTACAATGGAAGCATGGACATAAAAAGGGATTAGTACCTTGGCTAGTAGCTTAGGTAAACCTATCATTATGGATGCTATTACAACACAAATGTGTCACATTGGAGCTAATAAATTTGGATTTGCCAGAGTTCTAGTGGAAATGAATGCTGATAAGGGATGCCAAGATAAAATTGAGATACATTACTTGGATAGCCAGAAAGTTAAAAAGAAAGTGAAGTTTGTGCAGGTTCAATACCCTTGGAAACCTGTCACATGTAACTACTGTAAAGTGTTTGACATGGAATCTTGAAGTGTAATAGCAGGCCTAGAACTCAAGCTGAACAAAGGATAGGGAAGAATGAGGTTGGTAAGAATGGTGACAAGGAAGGTTTTGTGATTGCTCAGGGTAAAAGGAATAACATAAAAGAGGTTAGGAAGCTAATGGGATTTGTATATAAGCCTAAAGAAAAAGTGAGTGAAAAGCCTAGCAATGAGAACAAAAAAGATGTGTATGTGGAGAGTAGTGCTCAGAGTAATACTGCTGATATAGATCAAAGAAATGAGGAAAAGGTAACTACTGAGACAGAGAATGTAAGTGTACAGGCTAATACAGGTGGAAAAACAAGTGACGGTGCTAAGAAAAAGAGTTGGAATATTCCTGAGGAGAGTATGCAGGCTTTGAAGAAGAGTGCTAAAAGGTATAATGTGCTTCAAGAATATGATGATGAGTTTCCTACCATACTTACAGCACAGAAGCAAAAAAGTGTGGATAAGTTTCTAAAAATGAAGAAAAAGCCAATTGATAATGAAATAAGTAAGTGGAGTGAAGATATGATGAGCTATTTTAAAGAAAAATGGAAAGAAAATGAAAATGCTAAGAATGAGATGCAGGAAGATGTTTTTTGACTATTCTGATATTGCTAAATTTCTGTCTAAGAATGAAATTGGTAGTACTAGTAAATATGTTTTATTGAATGAAACTAGAGAAGGAGGTTTTGGTAAATAAGGTTTAATGGATTGCAACATTGGTGTGTGGGATGTTAGAGGTCTGGGAAAGAATTCAAGGCGGAAAGAAGTAAGAAGATTGCTACAAAATGAGCAGTTGAATGTATGTGGTATTCTGGAAACTCATATTAAAGGGGAAAATTACAAAGAATCTTTTTAAAAACTTTTGGGAATTGGTCATGGATCTCTAATGCAAATAAATGTGAAGGAGGATGTTGAATCATTATTTGGATGGGATCCTAGTCTGTTTCAAATTATGGTGATGCATTCTTCAAATCAATCCATGCTATGCTTAATTAGAGATCACTCATCTAAGGTGAACTTTTTTTGTACTTTTCTTTATACAAGTAACAATGGCAGGGAAAGAAGGAAGCTCTGGGCAAATTTAGAGCAATATAAACAAGTTGTTAATGGGAATGCCTGGTGTATAATGGGGGATTTCAGTGTTACGATGAGAGTAGATGAGCATAGTGATGGAGTTTCTTATGTTACAGCTGATATGCAAGAATTCATTGATTGTGTTACAAGCATTGAAATGGAAGACTTAAACAGAATAGGTGTGCAGTTTACTTGGACTAAGAGTTTGAATGCAAAACTCTCAAGAAACTTGACAGAATTATGGGAAATGAAAAATTGATGACTGATTACAATCAAGCTCAGGCAATATTTCTTCCTTACCTAGTGTTAGACTACAACCCAATAATTTTAAAATTGCCTCAAAGTTTGAAGAAGAAAACCAGGTCATTTAGATTTCCAAATTATGTTGCTGATAAGAATGGTTTCATACAGATGTGTGAAATCACTTGTGAAAACATAGAGGGGGGGGGGGGGGGTTGAATACATTACCATTTAAAACTTTAAACTTATTGTATCAAATATCCATTTTTAGCTTGTTCTAATATGAAAGATGTTATGTCTATTTAGTGACTAGCTTAACTTAAAACATGTTATCACCTAAGTACAATCAACAAGTCACAACACAAGCAATCACATAATGCAAACATTAAAGTAAAGCAATAAGTAAAAGAAAGCGCAAACCGAACACGAGGATTTATATTGGTTCGGTCACGGATCTCCTCTCCGCCCTACTCCACTCCTCGAGTACCCAACTCGAGAGTTACTTCACTAGATCAACAAGCTCCCTTCTCGGCGGAGAAAACCTTACAATCGTCGCTTACACATTATCTGGTACAAAGCTAAATACCGGGTTCTTTTACAAAGGTACAACCACTCCTAACATCGCCTATACAATATTTTTGACACTAAGCTAGATGTCGAGTTCTTTTCTAAGAGTACAACCACTCCCGCTATGTTTTGTGGCCCAACATAAAAACCTTGTGTTTTATGGCACAAACACATAAACCATCTAATCTATATTGTGATGATACAAAGATGATCCAAGACATACATGTCTAATGGATATGGATGCCTAATCTAAATGAACTTCTTGAATAAGAAGTCTTCAATCATTAAGGATTTCAAGTCCCTTGAATCTTCATATGTTGGTATGCTTGAATAAATGATGACTTCAAGATCTTCTAACCTTCTTGGTGGATAATGAAGTATGCTTACAACATAATGAGAGTTAGTAACATTATGATCATTATGTAAAGGGTGATTCATTGATGTTTCTACATGGTTTTCTACTAATCTATATGTGTTTGGTTTTTCATCAATTTATAAGAAAACCATGGGTTACTTATTTATAGGTAAACAAGAAAAGTAGTTTTCCAAAGATACTTTCCAAAACTAACAAACACATAAACCATGGGCTACTATATATAACTAAATTTTTTCATATCTATGCATGTCAAATCAAGATTCTACAAGTCAACACACAATAGTTTGAGTGAGAATATTTCCATATGTGTAAGAAATCTTACACATGATGCATGTCATGATGTCATATATATATATATATATATATATATATATATATATATATATATATATATATATATATATATGTATATATATATATATATATATATTTCTATTTTTAGATTAAGATATATATGAAAGTAAACTTGAAGAATATATATATTGCCTAAGTAATATTGTTTTAGTAAGTTAATGAGTTACTAAAAATGTTTGATTCCTAATGTCATCACATTTTTATCATTTGTAAAACTTACTAATATTACTTTAACACCTAAAGTGGCACTTATTCTATTTTGCACCTAAAGTGCATTTTGACACCTAAAATACTTAAAGACTCTAAAAGTATTTTAGTCATTCTAAATGGTTGGTCAAGGGGTTTGATCATAATGCCACATAACAAACATGTACGAACATGTGTTTTAGCATACGAGGACTCGAGATGTTGAGAGGTGTTGAATGTATGTTGAGACAAAATAAGATTACAAGTAACTTGTACATTTTACGTTATGTATCAAGTTATATGTTTGTCATCAATCAAAACAAACGAGACTGTATAGATTAAATATCGTAATATTTGCACTAACAATCTCCCCCTTTTTGATGATGACAAAATATGTAAAGATGATAGATAGTAAAATGTAAAAAGTTACTTGTGTCCGTATTACTTACTTGTATCTGTAACACCTTCTACATTTCCTTCTCCATTTACACTCTTCTCCCCCTTTTGTCAAAACAAAAAGGGTGTGTCCTTGGAGTTAACTTTATTTCTCCCTGAAATGGCGAGCTTGCATCATCCCTAGTGAAGTTAAGTAATCCACTCCAATTTCCTACGGTTGTTGCGTCCCTTAGGTTGTTAGCGGATCCATGGATCAAATTAGAGCTTAAACCTACATCAAGGTTAGTGTTGTGCAACATAAAAATGATATGAAAAATGATATGAAATGCATGTTGGACTATGTTGACTTATCTCCTTCTTTTTGTCAAAACACAAAAGTGTGTCGAAGAATGAGAATAAAAAAGAATGCGTGCATGCTCCCCCTTGATCAACACTCCCCGTTGCTAGGGTACCAACGTATATGATGCAAGAAATAAGAAACCTAGAAAAACAAAGGTTAGTGCATGATTGACTCCCCCTTGATCAATACTCCCCATTGTTAGGGTACCAACGTATATGATGCAATGATGAAGAATCCTACAAAATAAAGGTTAGTGCAAGATAGTATAATATGCATTCAATAAATGCTTGACGGAAGCTCCCCTTGCTTTAGGGCGTCAATATGAACCTACAAACCAAATATTAGTAGACTAGAAGCTTTGTTAGTGGATACGTATGTCATATACAACCAAGTGTATATGATGGTGAACCTACAATGAAAAGATTAGTGCAATATATTTCATCTTAAAAAAATAAGAAAAATAAGGTGTATTCTTCTAATAAGAATTACAATTAAAAAAAATAAAAATGAGAATATAATATGATAAAATCCCTCAAAGTAATGCCTAGAAGAGAAATTAGAATATTAAGAGTTAAGGTGAGTGGTGCACGTGTTGGTGTTAGAGAGAATGCGAAATTGAGTAAAATATAGAAAATTCTGTAGGTTACTGGCGGCACCAAACGACTACACGGGCGGAACCCTGGTTTTGGTTCCGCCTAGTCCACTGGGCTAAAACTGGGAATACCCAGAAATTACACGGGCGGAACCCAAGATTTGGTTCCGCCATTTCCGCCAGACTTAAATTCTTAATAGACCAGCTTTTCGACGGTCGAAACGATTTTCTAATTCCATAATTTTTCCTAAAACATAAGCACTATATTAAATCTGATTGGGAAATGACAAAAAGGCAAGTAAAACACATGTATCGATAGAGTTTGAACGAGGGCTAACGAATTTCATTATACTTAGTAAAAATATTGAAAATTTGACGACATCACAAGATTGATAGAAATAGGTTTTACTCTAATCCATGGTGGTGATTAGTGATAGCGATGATGGAAGGTGGTGGTGATGACGTAGACAACTATTTAAAGAATTAGAAACTCGTGTGTATAGCAAATACTATAACGAATATAAAGATTGAACATATGGACTTATGCAATCTAAAATTCACAACTCAAAGGGATAAAGGAATACGACTTACGTAATATTATAAGAAAAGTAAAATGTGAATGGACATTTCAATGACGGCTACGTGTTATGATTTGATCGATTAGGATTGACGCTAATGAAAACGAAATACGTTTAGAAATAATGACCTATATCGAAAGACAATGGATGAAAGAGTACTAACATGGTTTAGTCCTACATGACCTTTAATGACATTATCATATACCAAAGATGATGTATCATGTCATAATGTATGCTTGAATGGATTAAAAAAGAAGTGAAGACAATAAGCACATAGGAACAAAAATTTCATAAGAAATGAATAAGGAATACTAAGAACATATATGAGGATGAGAATGACATTATGAGATGGGAGAGTTTTGGTTAGACCGATGTATTGAGAAAGTGTTGGGAATGACGGTTTTGATTAATATATTGTTTGCATTGAAAATGACGTGCATGATATGTGTTGAGTACGAAAGGATGAGATCCTATGATGGTGTTCTAGAAAATGAAGTTGTGAAGTCCTAGTTTAAGAAAGATCCTAGACTCCATTAGTTGTTGGTTGTGGAAATGAAAAACTTTGTCAAACACATGATGTGTTTTTCACTTGATGAGATATTGGTACAAACTAGTGATGTTGGGTTAAAAAGGCTTGAAACACTTGTGGGTTTGTGAACCGATTTTAACTAAATGGTGTGTACCTATGTGTTGGTATTTTAGGGTGCAAGAAACATGAGTAGATGTTCTTTAAATACATTTTGACAAAATGCAAATATGTGAATGAATTTCTCTCCGCCTTAATTGGTGGACATCCAACATATTGTGTAATGCATCGTATAAAGAATGACGATAAAGCGTTTGGGAGGTTGAAGGTTAATGAAAGCGATGAGCTTAGTAATGTTTTTTCGGATGTTGGTTAGCATACAAAGAACTTCATCCATGAAGTCACATAGCTCTTCTCTATCGATGCGAGATGATTGCATGACGAGGCATGTGGTTTTCTCAGAGGATGTGAAAAGGATTAGAGTATTGTTATAGCTAAATAGTGATGGAAGTGATTTTTGGAGAGCGGAAGCAATAATGCGATTTGGAAAGAGGTCGACTGAGAGATACCCAAACACGAATTTCAAATCGCTAAGACTCAATCCTATTAGCATTAAAACTATATTCAAGTGAAGGGATTACAATTATGCGAGATGAGCATATAAAATCAGAACGAAGTGAGATGGCAAATGATTAGTTCTCAATCCACTAAAACAAATTTGTTTATGAGAAAAAATGTCAATAAGATAAAAAATCTAAATATATTATCTTATTCGGACAGCACATTCAACTACTAGACATATAGTTAACACATGGCTGGATAGCATCAACAAAAACAATCAAATTAAGCAAGAGCATGACATAATACGAAATATTTTCCTTGTAAATTTTTTTTGTTGTTAAGCTTAGACACTTAAGCATATAATGATCTATGTGATTAATTTGTATGATAAAACGACTTCTAAATGTTTATCATACCGAAAGTACTTTGACAAATTATAAGTGCACTGTAGTGAACAAATAGTGTGACAAAGAAACAAGACGAAAAATTTATGCAACCCATGTTTAAATGATAACATTTTTGGAGCATGTATTATATAGACCATCCTAAGCATGGATCTAATGAATGACTGAAAAAGACACAACCATTCAAATATATAAATATCATATAAAGACATCATTTATCAAAATGACATACCACGAGTTAACAAGTAACACGTTAATCATGTAAAACATCATATACATAAAGAATGAAAATATCATATAAATCATGTTAATATATAGTAACACAAAACATATAAGCATGAAGGCATCATAAAGAAATAACCAAGGTTTACACATGAATCAATCAAGTAGTTATCATGGTTATGTTAATATATCAAACAAATAACATGTAATCGACACATGTATGTGTAATGCAAGAGATTTTAATCTTTGTGTTTGGAATCTACAGTTGAATGATCTAAAAGGTGACATCTTTAAGCATGTGTTACGCATGTGATTTGGTCATCCAAGACCAAGAGATGTGTTTGTGTGTGATAATGGAATATGATAAGAACGTTCTCAAGAAAACTCTTTGGAACATGAATCTAAGTGAAGTTACCAACTTTAGTAGATCTTGTGTATGCTCTAGAGATAGGGTTTGAACTAGGTCATGAGCAAGGTTTGGTTATGATGAACGCTTGAAAGGAAATAGACATATGTAGTGTGTTTCAATAAGTAGAATTATTACGTGGAATAAAGTCATCATGCTTATGAAGACAAAAATGAAAAGATGATGAGAAAGCTCTAGTTCATAGAACTTGCAGATGTTTATTTAAGATCATTTACCCGATGAGTTAAAATGAAATCTCTTGTAACACAACCGTTCATGTCGCAAGGAGAGAGTGATGCATAGGATATACATTATCCTTTTAACAAGATGAAAAACTCATGATTACTTGTGCATAATGTTTTTCCAAAACATCATGTTTTTCTAGATGAAGGTATGAAGCCAAAGTGTTTCAATCGGATAGTGCTATCCTAAATATACTTGGTCTCAAGATTATACTAGATGAACAGAGGAATTAACTCGAGTTTCTTATGTATACTCCTCAAGAGTCATTGTTGCTCGGGTACATGAGGTTGGCTTTGAGATTGCATTTTAACATATGTTGTTAAGATGTTGGTTTAAGGTTTAATGAAACTTATGCAAAAGTTAAAAGTATTACCAATACTTTGATAACTTGTGAAAGTGGTACTACTTAAACCTAGTGTAACTGAATGTGAGGTTCATGCTCATTTGATGGTAAAGGTTCTAATCCTATAGGTGGTAAGGTATGGTTGAGTGTTTAGACAAAGGGCTTTTTGAGCAATGCACTCAATGAATTCAAACGATGGTAAGAATGGTGGATTGGTTGATCTAGGTGGTAGGTCGTCTAGTGTGTCTTAATAAAGATGTGGTGATGTAGAGGTTTGTTGTGCTATGGAAGTACTTAAGTTTCGTAGATGTTGAAAGTAAAACGGATGGATACTAAGCCTTGTGGTCCATAACTAGTGAGTGAAGTTCTTGAGTTTTTGGTTATGTTTGTGAAGCTTAGGGGCTGAGATATATCATAGAAGTGTATTAGATGATGGTGAACGAACAAGTGAACTTAAGTACTCAATGTTCAATGATGAAGACCTATTGACATTAGATTTACCCCTATTGATTGAGAGAGTGTTAGGATAAGTGTTTTAACATATCTTGCTAAAATACTTGGGTGTAGATTCTTTCGGATGTGACTTTTAATGGCTACAATCGTAAGTCAGATTTACTTGAATATTTCGGATGAAATACTTAAGTTGTCAATCCTACTTTGTTGAGATTGGATAGTACTAAAGGATAGCAAGACTTAATAATACATCTATAACTTAAGTGTAAGTTATGATTTGATGTAAATCCTTATTGTCTTGAAGGATGACACATTACTTTCATGTTAACCAAGTGAGGTAACATATATAGATACAAGACAATATCTATAGTCACAAGTTAGACTTGTGATTTTGATGTTATATGTAATCTTTGTAAGTAACGTGTGACACCCCCAAAATTAACAACACAGTGGAATACCACTTTAGGTGTCACTACATAGTTCATACACACAAGTTACAGAAAACGACCTCAAAAGAGATGTTTAATAGAATGTCACATTTGATTTGATAATTCAGAGTACAAAGGTCCCAACAATTTCTATTTAAAACTTAAGTTATAAGAGTTAAAACATGACACATATGTATATTTTAAAGATAAAAGGTTATCGAATGTGTAGAAAACAAGTCTTTCAATATTAGATATCCACGCGACATAAAGTTGAGTGAATTGATAGAGTTTAAAAGTCAACATAAAGTTGAGTGAATTGAAAGAGTTTAATAAGTAATAAGTTGAATACAAGCATTATTCATTATAAAAGACATATAACAAATACATGTCGGGAAATCAGATTATAGTATAGAGCTCATGAAACCGAACCTTAACCAAGCTTTAATAATTGCCCCGGTAGGGTAATATTTGCCATTTACCTCATATTTCTCAATATTATGTGACCGTTGAAAGATGAGAGCTTCTCATTCGACCAGGCTAGTCAATGCCCAATATGCATATTCATAATACTAGCGTTTCCCATGGAATTAACGGTTCATGATGGGGACTTAATTGGCAAGAAATATACTCAATTGACTATAATCATGTAATCGGGTCAAGCATACCAAAAACTACTTGTATTCGGTTTGTAAAACTAGCATGTATCCCCCTCGCGAGGTTTATAAAACAATTGAAGTAAGTAAAAGCGAGGCTATGAACTCACCTTAAGAGCAACGAGATCAGAAGTAAAATGAATATTCGGACGAGTGCGAAGCGTCTAAGCACAACCTAAAATACGTGACGCGTCTTAGAATGATAAAGAAGAGCGTTATGAAAAAGTAAATCAAATGATCACAAGATATGTTTTCGAGATAAGCATGGCATTGCACTAAGACTTAACCCAAGGTATTTTTATTCTCCAAATTGTTGTACAACCTGCGCTTATACCCAAATAAGCGTTTAATAGGTATTGCTTAACCATTTTTAACATTTACTAAGTGATCACACTTTTATTTTTCAAGAATAGACACAAAAACCATGTTGCTGAAATTTTAGTCAACTTCACACCATCGTATCTCTTAACCTATAAAAGACACAAGGATGGGGCTTTCACCCCTGGAAATAAACTTAAGTCTAGTTTCCAAAATATTAGGCCATTCAATCAAATCATTTAACAATCAATGGGAAATGAGTTGTTACTAACTATATCTCCAACCAGAAAGTTCGCTGAAATTCTAACGCTTATGGTTTTGGTCATAAATACTATTCAATGATAGCTATCAAGTTGAAACCAATTGGAGGTGAAAGCTTATAATGTCTAGTGTTGAACCATGCTTTAAAACCTAAGCTTAATGTATAAAAATCTGGAGGAAAAACATGTTTTCCAATAGCAGCTCCAGAATTGACATGTTTCCATAAAACGACCATATCTCACTCATCCAGAGGAGATATCACCCTATCCAATTCGACACATGTACCTTAAACTTATTTCCATAATCCCATCAAATAATATAGACCTTCTTAGGCCAAAAGTTTTCTGCAATTAACCCATATATGCTGCTGGTCTGCAGCAGCCCCAACTTTTCCTACAAAACACTAATTTTAACGTATTTCCCAAACCGTGATAGCTATTAAAGTGATTCCACTTGGAGATGTTAGCCTAAGATATCTACTACAGGTCTCAGCTTTTATTCCAACACTTTTAGTGTAAAAACCTGGAGTTAAACTCCTTTTTACAATAGTAGTTCAGAACTGATCAATTTTAGCAAAACGGCCATTACTCATTCATCCGGAGGAGTTGATAAACCCTCCAATTCGACACATGAAGCTAAGACATATATCTATCTAAAAATGAAATTTCCCTGCAGGCCATAAGCCAAAAAATATTGCACACCAATTCGTTTTATTTGCTGGTCTAAAATAGTCCCAATAATCGACCTAAAAATCCATCCAAACATCAATTCTAACACTATCCAATACCATGCAATGCCATATAAACCTCTTATAACATATCTCATGCTTTATAACATAAATTTTTAGATCAAAATCAAAGATCATAAGATCAAGACATGCAAGCTTGTAAAGAGTGGAAATCAAGCAAATGCGAAACAGAAATAAATTAACAATCAAAAGAAGAAATCAAAGAGGCTTACAATGCTATAATAATGGATGATCAAGATTGAACAAAAACTCTCTCCCTTGGACCCTAGGGCTGCCGATATCAAACACCCATTTGCATGAGCAAAATCAAAAAGGAAAAGATGGAATTAACCTACTAGAAGTGAAAATCACAAACAACCTAATTAGGGCTTGAATAAAAACGACCCAATTGACACCAAAGCTAATGAAACACTTCTCTTCTAGCCTTCAAAATATGATTAGGGGCTGATGGAATAAACTCTAATCAATCTTGAGGAAGACTTCAAGAAAACATTAGAAAACACCAAGGAACTCTTCAAATCTTCGATTCAAATCACCATCTTGTGCAAGGACCTTCAAGAGAATGATTTGGTGATGATTTTTATGATTAAAAATATGATGAGATGGTGGTCTTGGGCTGTATTTGTGTCATTCATAACAATGGGGGCAGAAAGGATTTGGTGAATTTGGTGATACAAACAAGAAAAATGTAGTGTTAGCTTTATATATGTAAGAATCTAGTGGAATACATGTGTTGTGATATTATGTAAGGTGTGACACCACAAGGACAAATGTGCTTATGTTTTGAACGTGTATTTTGGTGGGTGAGGAGAGGTTTAATAGAATGTCACATTCGATTTGATAATTCAGAGTACAAAGGTATCAACAATTTCTTTTTAAAACTTAAGTTATAAGAGTTAAAACATGACACATATGTATATTTTAAAGATAAAAGGTTATCGAATGTGTAGAAAACAAGTCTTTCAATATTTGATATCCACGCGACTCCAATTGCTCCCAATGCTTACCTTGCAAATAATACCTCAGAAAATACATGCTAAAAAGTCAACATAAAGTTGAGTGAATTCATAGAGTTTAATAAGTAATAAGTTGAATACAAGCATTATTCATTATAAAATACATATAACAAATACATGTCGGGAAATCAGATTATAGTATAGAGCTCATGAAACCGAACCTTAACCAAGCTTTAATAATTGCCCCGGTAGGGTAATATTTGTCATTTACCTCATATTTCTCAATATTATGTGACCGTTGAAAGATGAGAGCTACTCATTCGGCCAGGCTAGTCAATGCCCAATATGCATATTCATAATACTAGCGTTTCCCACGGAATTAACGGTTCATGATGGGGACTTAATTGGCAAGAAATATACTCAATTGACTATAATCATGTAATCGGGTCAAGCATACCAAAAACTACTTGTATTCGGTTTGTAAAACTAGCATGTATCCCCCTCACGAGGTTTATAAAAAAATTGAAGTAAGTAAAAGCGAGGCTATGAACTCACCTTAAGAGCAACGAGATCATAAGTAATATGGATCTTCGGACAAGTGCGAAGCGTCTAAGCACAACCTAAAAGACATGACGCGTCTTAGAATGATAAAGAAGAGCGATATGAAAAAGTAAATCAAATGATCACGAGATATGTTTCCGAGATAAGCATGGCATTGCACTAAGACTTAACCCAAGGTATATTTATTCTCCAAAATTGGTGTACAACCTGCGCTTATACCCAAATAAGTATTTAATAGGTATTGCTTAACCATTTTTAATGTTTACTAAGTGATCACACTTTTATTTTTCAAGAATAGACACAAAAACCATGTTGCTGAAATTTTAGTCAACTTCACACCATCGTATCTCTTAACCTATAAAAGATACAAGGATGGGGCTTTCACCCCTGGAAATAAACTTAAGTCTAGTTTCCAAAACATTAGGCCATTCAATCAAATCATTGACCAATCAATGGAAAATGAGTTGTTACTAACTATAACTCCAACCAGAAAGTTCCCTGAAATTCTAATGCTTATGGTTTTGGTCATAAATACTATTCATTGATAGCTATCAAGTTGAAACCAATTGGAGGTGAAAGCTTATAATGTCTAGTGTTGAACCAAGTTTTAAAACCAAAGCTTAATGTACAAAAATCTGGAGCAAAAACATGTTTTCCAACAGCAGCTCCAGAATTGACATGTTTCCATAAAACGACCATATCTCACTCATCCGGAGGAGATATCACCCTATCCAATTCGACACATGTACCTTAAACTTATTTCCATAATCCCATCAAATAATATAGACCTTCTTAGGCCAAAAGTTTTCTGCAATTAACCCATATATGCTGCTGGTCTGCAGCAGTCCCAACTTTTCCTACAAAACACTTCTCTTCTAGCCTTCAAAATATGATTAGGGGCTGATGGAATAAACTCTAATCAATCTTGAGGAAGACTTCAAGAAAACATAAGAAAACACCAAGGAACTCTTCAAATCTTCGATTCAAATCACCATCTTGTGCAAGGACCTTCAAGAGAATGATTTGGTGATGATTTTATGATTAAAAAGATGATGAGATGGTGGTCTTGGGCTGTATTTGTGTCGTTCATAACAATGGGGGCAGAAAGGATTTGGTGAATTTGGTGATACAAACAAGAAAAATAAAGTGTTAGCTTTATATATGTAAGAATCTAGTGGAATACATGTGTTGTGATATTATGTAAGGTGTGAGACCACAAGGACAAATGTGCTTATATTTTGAACGTGTATTTTGGTGGGTGAGGAGAGGTTTAGTGGGTTTTGGTGATAAGTTTGTGTATTTGTGGTATTATATGGTGTATTTTGCTCCCGGTAATTTAAAACGTGAGTTTTTAAGGCACGTAATGTAATACCGGGTAGTAATAATTTTTAAAACTTTCAAAAATATTAAAACATGATATAATAACCTATTTTAGTAATTTAGATGAGTGGTGAGTTCGTCGGAGGATTTAAACATTGTTAAAACTAAAACCGTGAGTTAAAAACGCGTTTGGTGACACCGGTTATTGATAAAAGTGCATAAGCTATAAAAATGACACGACAAGTATAAAACTCATTTTTAAACATGAAATAGTTTAAAAATTCATAAAATATGTAAATTATCATAGTCTAGGGTTGGTTCACTTTGTTAAAACATTAAAGCGTAAATTTAAATCGCGTAAAACGTAAAAGGTGCAAGGTTTATGTAAAATTGGAAAAAGTTAATTATGACTTTTAAAATATGATTGTAAGGAACCAAAAATGCATAAAAAAAATGTAGAGCGGGCATAGTCTTGTGTCGGTTGAATTAATTGAACGTGTTATGACAAAACACGGATAACTTCCGACGAAGTTAATTATTTAAAGGTAGAATAGTTAAATAATAATAAGATTAATGACATGAAAATTTTGAAATGTCACATAACGAGTCTGGATTAGTTAGGAAGTTGTCAAGTCACCAAATAAGTGAAGCTAATGTAAGAAGGATGAGTTAAGGATAGAAGAATGTAGTAACTGTAGGTAATGATCACAAAACGTTTGTGGTTAGGGACCCACGGATGGCAAGGAACCAAATAAAGGGTTCCTTCCTTTATGCAGAAGGGTTTCTTGGGTGAGTTTTGTTTAAATTGTATTTTTGGCAGGAAGTGGTTTCTTGTTTGTTCTAATGAGTAAAAATGGTCCTAATATATTAATGAATACTGAGGAAAATATTTCTCACTAAAGTCAATGATTTGGTGTTTGAGAAAATACGAAACTAAGAAAAATGAAAAAGTTTTCTGCAGGCACTGGCGGAACTAAACGATTACACAAGCGGAACCCTGAATTTGGTTCCGCCTGGTCCGTTGGGCCAAAAACTGGATTCCCCAGAAAATGCACTAGCGGAACCCTCTTTTTGGTTCCGTCAGATCCTCCAGGCCAAAAAAACTGAACAGACCAGGTTTTTGACGCGGGTAACGATTTCTAAATTTTCTAAAAATTCCCAAATCATAAACTTAAATTTATATCTGATTAGGAAATGCTAAAAATGAATATAGAAACATTCTTACCGATAGACTTTGACCGGGGGCTAGCGAATTTCACTATAGTTAGTGAAATTTTCATAAACTTGAAAATTTGACAACATCCCAAATGTTGTCTACCTGCATATCCGTTAGTACAAGACATTGTCCAAAGATAACAAAAGATCCTAGATGTACATATGTCCACAAAACACATAGTTTAACTACCAAATAGTTCAAATTTTAAGTTGTGCCAAACACTCCTTAACAATGGACATTTATCAACTCCCGAAACCCATTCAAATATCCTAATTATACTTGGAACATATGCACCAAATTAGATGTGATAGATTAAAACCAAAAACACATATTCTAACACATGTTAGCATATAGATCAAGTTGAGGATTATGAACTTACCATAAATGGAAATTAAGCCAAACACAGAAAATTGATAACATCAAAGTGTTATCGACCAAACATGATACGGTTAGTTTACATGATCAATCAAAGATGAGTTACTATCTTATAGCACGATACATTCATTAAACATCATAGTATAAGCATATTTATCAAACACCATTTTACATGACTACTATATATTTAAAAATGTAGTGACTCATTTAGACACTTGATCATATTTCACAATACTTAATTAGTGTCACTTAATTCTTATTCCTAAGTAAACTATGCAAAATAATCACATAACATATGCAAAGATGAAAATCTAAGACTATAAGTAATACAAAAGCAATTTATCAACTTGGTGCACAAGATCTAATCAAAAGTTCTATTGTGCATAAACAAGACATCGACAAACAAGCAAATAGAATATCATGGCAAGATTGACACTTATAAATAACAAATACACAAGTGCAATCACAACATTCAATAATCACCCAACATATACGCATACAACTAAAATAAGTAGTCATTTAGCATATCATAAAAAGAAATATACTTTTCGTCACTTTGCTTTTAAATATGACGATGTATGCCAAGCTTGATTAGTTTCCTTTATATATATAGATATCACCAAATTCTTTAGTTTCAAAGAAATTATATCAATGTTCAAAGGATCCTAACTTAAATTGCCTAACTCAAAAGTTTGAGTTTCTACGTCAAAATGAAACTTAATATTTTTGGACACACTATAGTATTTAGTTTATTATTTTGACTTCAGATTAGATTTAGGCCATAACATTATTTTTAAAAGAAAGTAGACACAATTCCCTTCAAATTGATAGGTGGCGCGACTCCTACGGACGTACGGTTAATTAGTTATGAATTTGTGAAGTTGGACAAAAAGTGTGTACTGAACTGACGGATTTCAAGGAACCTTTTTGAGGGATACGCCCATTGAGGAGAAGGGATCCACGGGGTCTGATGACAGATTCACTAAAACTCATATTTTGACATAAAGAAATGTGTAGGACTTACTAGATTTGATAGTAAACATATAAAACACATATTCAACAACATTTCTACAAATGTGACTTATCTTAACATTTTATTTTTCAAGGAAACCTTCAAGCTTGTATACAAAGTAATATTTAACCACAAAATTTTTAAGTATACTTAACGAAACATGTTTCATATTATATTCCGCTTCAATGGTGATTTGATACATGGATCGTGCTCAATTTTAAAAACCATTTGTTTTGAAAATAAGAGCTACGTAGCTCTGATGCCAATTGTGAAATCAATTGTGAAAACGTAGGGGGGGGGGGGGTGAATACGTTACCAGTTAAAAATTTAAACTTATTGTATCAAATATCCATTTTTAGCTTGTTCTAATATGAAAGATGCTATGTGTAGTTAGTGACTAGCATAACTTAAAACATGTTATCACCCAAGTACAATCAACAAGTCACAACACAAGCAATCACATAATGCAAACATTAAAGTAAAGCAATAAGTAAAAGAAAGCGTAAACCGAACACGAGGATATATAGTGGTTCGGTCACGGATCTCCTCTCCGCCCTACTCCACTCCTCGAGTACCCAACTCGAGAGTTACTTCACTAGATCAACAAGCTCCCTTCTCGGCGGAGAAAACCTTACAATCGTCGCTTACACTTTATCTGGTACAAAGCTAAATAACGAGTTCTTTTACAAAGGTACAACCACTCCTAACATCTCTTATACAATATTTCCAACACTAAGCTAGATGTCGAGTTCTTTTCCAAGGGCACAACCACTCCCGCTATGTTTTGTGGCCTAACATAAAAACCTTGTGTTTTATGGCACAAACACATAAACCATCTAATCTATATTGTGATGATACAATGATGATCCAAGACATACATGTCTAATGGATATGGATGCCTAATCTAAATGAACTTCTTGAATTAGAAGTCTTCAATCATTGAGGATGTCAAGTGCCCTTGAATTTTCATATGTTGGTATGCTTGAATGAATGATGACTTCAAGATCTTCTAACCTTCTTGGTGGATCATGAAGTATGCTTACTACATAATGAGAGTTAGTAACATTATGATCATTATGTAAAGGGTGATTCATTGATGTTTCTACATGGTTTTCTACTAATCTATATGTGTGTGGTTTTTCATCAATTTATTAGAAAACCATGGGTTACTTATTTATAGGTAAACAAGCAAAGTAGTTTTCCAAAACTACTTTTCAAAACTAACAAAGACATAAACCATGAGCTACTATATATAACTAAATCTTTCCATATCTATGCATGTCAAATCAAGATTGTACAAGTCAACACACAATAGTTTGAGTGAGAATCTTTCCATATGTGTAAGAAATCTTACACATGATGCATGCCATGATGTCATATATATATTTCTATTTTTAGATTAAGATATATGAAAGAAAACTTGTAGAATGTATATATTGCCTAAGTAGTTTTAGTAAGTTAATGAGTTACTAAAAATGTTTGATTCCTAATATCATTACATTTTTATCATTTGTAAAACTTACTAATACTACTTTAACTCCTAAAGTGGCACTTATTCTATTTTGCATCTAAAGTGCATTTTGACACCTAAATTACTTAAAGACTCTAAAAGTATTTTAGTCATTCTAAATGGTTGGTCAAAGGGTTTGATCATAATGCCATATAACAAACATGTACGTACCTGTGTTGTAGCATACGAGGACTCGAGACGTTGAGAGGTGTTGAATGTATGTTGAGACAAAATAAGATTACAAGTAACTTGTACATTTTACATTATGTATCAAGTTATATGTTTGTCATCAATCAAAACAAATGAGACTGTATAGATTAAATATCGTAATATTTGCACTAACAAGATGGTTCAAAAGGAGTAGGGCATGCTAGTTAAAGGATGCAAAATGTATGTGTTGATTAAAAGACTCAAGAATTTGAAATACCACATTAAAAAGTTCAGTTGGAGTAAAGGTAACCTGTTTGAAAGAGTGAATACCTTGAGAGACAAGTTAAAAGATATTCAGATTAAGGTTGATAGTAATGTGCACAATAATGAATTAAAAAAAGAGGCTGCCAAGATTCTAACTAAATACAATGAAGCTACCGAGGATGAAGAGAAGTTTTTGTTCCAGCTTGCAAGAGTGGAATGGCTCAATGAGGGTGACAAAAATTCAGCCTACTTTCACCAAGTTATTTGTAAAACCCTAAACTCTAAAACTTGTGAACTTATTATTTTGCTCCTCTAATCTTTTAAGCTATAAGAATCATGACGAATCAAAAACCTAAGTTACAAAATACCTAAAACGTTTATAATAAGCTTTAAGCACTAACCTAAACGACTAAATACTTAACTTAAAGATACAAAGCTACTATCTAAAACCTTGCACACGTTTACATGAAATCCTTTGGGCCAAATTAACTTTGTCACACATTGATATTTAATCTTGGGCCTTTTACTTTGAAAGTTAACCAAATATGAGCCCATATTTACATCCTGGAAAAGATAAAACTATCTAGTCAAAGGGAATCCCTATATCACGGCAATCACAATGTTTCCTATTCAAATTTCACGCTCCATTCCAATTATATCTCCCAAAAGTATACGGTTCTTCTCTCTAAAATTTTATCGCACATTAAACCCTAATCAAATACATTGGCGGCTGTATACTTTTCTTCATTCCATTCTTGATCTAATTAAGGTGTTAAGGGTTGGTTTTGATCATGGTTAACCCTAGTTTGAAGAGTGTTTTCATTTGTTTTGGTATTCGGTTTGGAATTCGATCTTTGGTCTTTTGTTTCGTGTCATTCGATCATCATAAGAGGTACTCGTATAATCTTGTTCAATTCTTCCTTGTTAACCTTCTTAATAAGTTTGTTAATCATGGTTTTGTTGTCATTTAAATCGGCTAAGATGGATTACATATGATACGACTTTTGTCTCACATAAAATCACGATTGTAAACACATAAAATAACGAGGTAAACTCTTATGAATCGACCTGTAATCCTTGGTATATTAGCTTGTGTGATGTGTGGTGTTAATCTAAAGCTTTGCAACCTAAAAGTCTGTTTGGAAATTGATCAAGAATCGCCCTGACCTGTCTATATATAATTCAAATAGAGTTGTGATATCAAAAGGGTTTATAAGGTTAAAGTTGTGATGTTTCTGTCTTAACAGTTGCTAACAGAAATTTTGGGTCGAATTGAGTAGGGTGAATCTTGATGATACCAACGTGCCTTTGCTTGATTTTTGAGTCAAAACAAAAGTACTACTTGTCTACTTTCTGTAAATATAAGTTTCATGGTCATTGGAGGTCGGGAGGTAAGCTTTTTAAATTTTATAAGATTAAGTGTCAAATCTGAGTAATCGGGTCTGAAAATCAGTTGGAGTTTTGGATTTTTCATTTTCGAACTATAAAGAGCTGAGAGCTCTCCTTTTACAGGGGTCATATTTGGGTTATGTGGGACTTCCAGGAATTTTTGTGGATTTTTCTGAAGGGTCCTGATAAGTCTCCTAAATGCAAACTTTTCGGGTGTTCCTGCAGTTCATTGTCTGGGATGGTTTTGATAAACGATTTTTGAAAGGGTATTTACACTGGTAATAAATTCTGGGAAAATTTAAATAAACTCTTAAGACATAATGGCTTCTGTGAGAATTTTGGTGAACTTTTATTTTGACTTTTGGTATGGTTTAAAAATTCGTTAAGTGGACCTAAATTCATATTAAAATCTGTCATTTGAAGAACATGTGTGATTTGTACCAATTAAAGACTCATTAATAAATATAAGGGAGAATTTCATCCATATCCTTAGAAAACTTGATAATTACGTCAATATCCTTGTAAAAATGAAAATTACGTCAATATCTTTTTAAAGTTTAAAAATACTCAAATATATCCTAAATGACAATTTAACCCATTTTGATATTTTTTTTACCTATTATTCAAATATTAATCTAAAAAGCGAATTACTTTTTTACCCTTATACCTAATCAATTGTTAAACAATCTCAAACATATACTGAGTTCGTTTTCTTCTCATATTCTTTTTTCTTCTATTTCCCTGAATCTATCTTCTCCTTTTTCTGAGTGGATATTAATAGCAAATAAAATACAACTTCAAAAGAGTAACAGTACTTTATTTGTCAAGTAGCCTTATGATTTTCAATGAACGAAATATAACCCTCTTATGTGAAAGACAAATTAAACTCATTATTACCAACGATTGAGATTATAAATAACAAGGCAGGCAGAACCCGTGCTACGCACGGGCTAAGAATCTAATTGTTAATCGTGTATTCTTTCTGTATATTAGCGAGTGTATACTTAATTATTGTTTAGTATATTGTATGAAATGTTTTAACTTTCTTTTATAAAAATTTAAAAGTGTTTGATGTTGTTTTGGTTTTGAGGTGTTTTATTCTATATATGAGCTTTTGGTTATTAAGTTGTGATTGTTTTGTTTATTTTGGCCTATTACTTATTTGCATGATAAAAAAATGGCTTTGTTTCTTTTGGTCTATTACTTAGCCCTACAATACTTGTCTATTAGATGGTTTTTGCATGGTAATATGAAGCACACGGGGTCAATCTAATTGATCATAGTTTAATGTGCGTTAAATATTTTTTTATTAAGTTTGTAAGTTAAAGTTTGTGTAATAATGTATATATAATAATGCCACATAAATTGTATAAAAATCGTTACAAACCTTTTTAGCTTCATCTCATTTTATTGTACAACTAATTTTATTGAAAATTAACATTGAAGTCTAACTAATATTAATAAATTTTATCAATAAACTCAATTCTAAATAGCTAACTAAATGAATATTAATTAACACACTATTAATAATTTCTAAAACTTTTGGACTCCACTATTATGTCTTAAACTTAATTTTTTTAATGTAGAAATGGGTTTGAGCAAAAATTATATTATTTTTCTTTTATATTCATTATTCAAGTTACATTGTTACATAAACTAATCATGCTAAAAATTATCATTTAACCATTTAAATGTTGCTTTACATACATGCTTGTGCACATTTTCTTTAATCAATTCACACATGTAAGCTATATAAATAGAAAACACACATAAATTACTTGTATATGTAAATGTATTAACATAATACATATATCTATATATATTGCATTAGGTTAAATCATCAATTATTCTTGCAACCTTTTCAACTTCATCTCAATCCATAACCGACTTTTAATTGTATACTAATTACTAAATATCATGTGATAAATTCCGGCAAGCCTTGCATTTCCATCTCGATGTTGTATATACTTCACATTAAATGCACCGGTTTTGTTTTTCGATAAAAATTTGAACTTTTGCTTATTTTTAAAACTCAACTTTTTTATTTAATATTATAATTTACAAACGGATTTAAGTCAAAATTATGTATTTTTTCCTTTCTATTTATTACTCAATGTGATACTTTTAATATGTCGTATTTTGCTATTATAGTAAACTCATTTAATTGACGTAAATATTGGTTTCTCACTAATGATTCTACATACAGAAAAAGAAAATACTTTGCGATGCGCGACCTTCTTCTTTTCAATAATAATTCAATTGCACACAATAAATTTATTCTAATATTTCTCAAAGAGCATTCGAAAGCAACTACTTACATAAACTAATCACGCTAAAAAGTATCATTTAACCATTTATATGTTGCTTTACATACATGCTCATGCACATTTTCTTGAATCAATTCGCACATGTGAGCTACATCAATAAAAAACGCACATAAATTACTTCTATATGAAAATGTATTAACATAATACACACACACACACACACACACACACACACACACACACACACACATATGCTTATCTATAACCAATCACCTAAATATGTAAGAAACAAAGAAAATAGTTGGTATCACAATCTTTGGTTCGATTTATCTAAGCATGCATGATCTTGTGTGATTTTCATGGTACCTGCGTATGATAACTAAATTAAGAAAAAAAGAAGACCAAGTTAATTACAAAGATTTAAAAGATGTGTGAATCATCTTTAAATGTACATACTAAATGTGATTTTGGCCGGTTTATATAGGCATAAATTAGGTTAAATCATTAATTATTCTTGCAACCTTTCGCAACTCTTGTACTTCATCTAACCTACTTTTAATTCTATACTAAATGTTATGTGATCAATTCGGGCAACCCTTGCACTTCATCTCCTTTCATGATTGTATAGTTATTATGAGGCTGCATTGAATTCCGAGCAATAGCTATCTTGTACTCTATGCAACTACTGAACGACTCCAACTTGTTTTTAACTTTACAAACTCTATCATCATAACTTCACATTAAATTTAGGGACATTGAAAATTAACATTGAAGTCTAACTAATATTAATAAATTTTATCAACAAACTCAATTCTAAATAGCTAACTAAATGAATATTAATTAACACACTATTAATAATTCCTAAAACCTTTGGACTCCACTATTATGTCTTAAACTTAATTTTTTTAATGTAGAAATGGGTTTGAGCAAAAATTATATTATTTTTCTTTTATATTCATTATTCAAGTTACATGGTTACACAAACTAATCATGCTAAAAAGTATCATTTAACCATTTAAATGTTGTTTTACATACATGCTCGTGCACATTTTCTTTAATCAATTCACACATGTAAGCTATATAAATAGAAAACACACATAAATTACTTGTATATGTAAATGTATTAACATAATACATATATCTATATATATTGCATTAGGTTAAATCATCAATTATTCTTGCAACCTTTTCAACTTCATCTCAATCCATAACCGACTTTTAATTGTATACTAATTACTAAATATCATGTGATAAATTCCGGCAAGTCTTGCATTTCCATCTCGATGTTGTATATACTTCACATTAAATGCACCGGTTTTGTTTTTCGATAAAAATTTGAACTTTTGCTTATTTTTAAAACTCAACTTTTTTATTTAATATTATAATTTACAAACGGATTTAAGTCAAAATTATGTATTTTTTCCTTTCTATTTATTACTCAATGTGATACTTTTAATATGTCGTATTTTGCTATTATGGTAAACTCAATTAATTGACGTAAATATTGGTTTCTCACTAATGATTCTACATATAGAAAAAGAAAATACTTTGCGATGCGCGACCTTCTTCTTTTCAATAATAATTCAATTGCACACAATAAATTCATTCTAATATTTCTCCAAGAGCATTCGAAAGCAACTACTTACATAAACTAATCACGCTAAAAAGTATCCTTTAATCATTTAAATGTTTCTTTACATACATGCTCGTGCACATTTTCTTGAATCAATTCGCACACGTGAGCTACATCAATAAAAAACGCACATAAATTACTTGTATATGAAAATGTATTAACATAATACACACACACACACACACACACACACACACATATGCTTATCTATAACCAATCACCTAAATATGTAAGAAACAAAGAAAATAGTTGGTATCACTATCTTTGGTTCTATTTATCTAAGCATGCATGATCTTGTGTGATTTTCATGGTACCTGCGTATGATAACTAAATTAAGAAAAAAAAAAGACCAAGTTAATTACAAAGATTTAAAAGATGTGTGAATCATCTTTAAATGTACATACTAAATGTGATTTTGGCTGGTTTATATAGGCATAAATTAGGTTAAATCATTAATTATTCTTGCAACCTTTCGCAACTCTTGTACTTCATCTAACCTAATTTTAATTCTATACTAAATGTTATGTGATCAATTCGGGCAACCATTGCACTTCATCTCCTTTCATGATTGTATAGTTATTATGAGGCTGCATTGAATTCCGAGCATTAGCTATCTTGTACTCTATGTAACTACTAAACGACTCCAACTTGTTTCTAACTTTACAAACTCTATCATCATAACTTCACATTAAATTTAGGGACATTGAAAATTAACATTGAAGTCTAACTAATATTAATAAATTTTATCAATAAACTCAATTCTAAATAGCTAATTAAATGAATATTAATTAACACACTATTAATAATTCCTAAAACCTTTGGACTCCACTATTAAGTCTTAAACTTAATTTTTTTAATGTAGAAATGGGTTTGAGCAAAAATTATATTATTTTTCTTTTATATTCATTATTCAAGTTACATGCTTACATAAACTAATTATGCTAAAAAGTATCATTTAACCATTTAAATGTTGCTTTACATACATGCTCGTGCACATTTTCTTTAATCAATTCACACATGTAAGCTATATAAATAGAAAACACACATAAATTACTTGTATATGTAAATGTATTAACATAATACATATATCTATATATATTGCATTAGGTTAAATCATCAATTATTCTTGCAACCTTTTCAACTTCATCTCAATCCATAACCGACTTTTAATTGTATACTAATTACTAAATATCATGGGATAATTTTCGGCAAGTCTTGCACTTCCATCTCGATGTTGTATATACTTCACATTAAATGCACCGGTTTTGTTTTTCGATAAAAATTTGAACTTTTGCTTATTTTTAAAACTCAACTTTTTTATTTAATATTATAATTTACAAACGGATTTAAGTCAAAATTATGTATTTTTTCCTTTCTATTTATTACTCAATGTGATACTTTTAATATGTCGTATTTTGCTATTATGGTAAACTCATTTAATTGACGTAAATATTGGTTTCTCACTAATGATTCTACATATAGAAAAAGAAAATACTTTGCTATGCGCGACCTTCTTCTTTTCAATAATAATTCAATTGCACACAATAAATTCATTCTAATATTTCTCAAAGAGCATTCGAAAGCAACTACTTACATAAACTAATCACGCTAAAAAGTATCATTTAACCATTTAAATGTTGCTTTACATACATGCTCGTGCACATTTTCTTGAATCAATTCGCACATGTGAGCTACATCAATAAAAAACGCACATAAATTACTTGTATATGAAAATGTATTAACATAATACACACACACACACACACATATGCTTATCTATAACCAATCACCTAAATATGTAAGAAACAAAGAAAATAGTTGGTATCACAATCTTTGGTTCCATTTATCTAAGCATGCATGATCTTGTGTGATTTTCATGGTACCTGCGTATGATAACTAAATTAAGAAAAAAAGAAGACCAAGTTAATTACAAAGATTTAAAAGATGTGTGAATCATCTTTAAATGTACATACTAAATGTGATTTTGGCCGGTTTATATAGGCATAAATTAGGTTAAATCATTAATTATTCTTGCAACCTTTCGCAACTCTTGTACTTCATCTAACCTACTTTTAATTCTATACTAAATGTTATGTGATCAATTCGGGCAACCCTTGCACTTCATCTCCTTTCATGATTGTATAGTTATTATGAGGCTGCATTGAATTCCGAGCATTAGCTATCTTGTACTCTATGCAACTACTAAACGACTCCAACTTGTTTCTAACTTTACAAACTCTATCATCATAACTTCACATTAAATTTAGGGACATTGAAAATTAACATTGAAGTCTAACTAATATTAATAAATTTTATCAATAAACTCAATTCTAAATAGCTAACTAAATGAATATTAATTAATACACTATTAATAATTCCTAAAACCTTTGGACTCCACTATTATGTCTTAAACTTAATTTTTTTTAATTTACAAATGGGTTTGAGCAAAAGTTGTATTCTTTTTCTTTTATATTCATTATTCAAGTTACATGCTTACATAAACTAATCATGCTAAAAAAATATCATTTAACCATTTAAATGTTGCATTACATACATGCTCGTGCACATTTTCTTTAATCAATTCACACATGTGAGCTACATAAATAGAAAACACACATAAATTACTTGTATATGAAAATGTATTAACATAATACATATATCTATATATATTGCATTAGGTTAAATCATCAATTATTCTTGCAACCTTTTCAACTTCATCTCAATCCATAACCGACTTTTAATTGTATACTAATTACTAAATATCATGTGATAATTTCCGGCAAGTCTTGCACTTCCATCTCGATGTTGTATATACTTCACATTAAATGCACCGGTTTTGTTTTTCGATAAAAGTTTGAACTTTTGCTTATTTTTAAAACTCAACTTTTTTATTTAATATTATAATTTACAAACGGATTTAAGTCAAAATTATGTATTTTTTCCTTTCTATTCATTACTCAATGTGATATTTTTAATATGCCGTATTTTGCTATTATGGCAAACTCATTTAATTGGCGTAAATATTGGTTTCTCACTAATGATTCTACATAGGGGTGGAAATGAGCCGAGCCGCTCGTGAAAAGCTCGGGATCGAATCGGTAAAAAGCTCGAACGAGCCGAGCCTAAACGAGCTCGAGCCCGAGCTCGAGCCTAAGTTGCAGCTCGTTTATTAATCGAGCTCGAGCTCGAGCTTTACGTAAAAAGCTCGTTTGGGCTCGCGAGCCTAAACGAGCCTAAACAAAAATATGATATTTTAACTTATATACGAGCCGAGCTCGAGCTTATTAACGAGCTCAATAAAGATATATTACGAGTCGAGCTCGAGCTCGAGCCAAGCTTTAACTTTTCATGGCCAAATCGTATAAACGAGCCGAGCCCGAGCCGAGCCCGAGCCTATATAATATTCAACGAGCCGAGCTCGAGCTTAAAGTTTAAGGCTCGAAACGAGCCGAGCTCGAGCTCGAGCCTTTTAAAACTTAAACGAGCCGAGCTCGAGCTCTGGCAGGCTCGGGCTCGGCTCGGCTCGTTTCCACCCCTAATTCTACATATAGAAAAAGAAAACACTTTACGATGCGTGACCTTCTTCTTTTTAATAATAATTCAATTGCACACAATAAATTCATTCTAATATTTCTCAAAGAGCATTCGAAAGCAACTACTTACATAAACTAATCACGCTAAAAAGTATCATTTAACCATTTAAATGTTGCTTTACATAAATGCTCGTGCACATTTTCTTAAATCAATTCACACATGTGAGCTACATCAATAGAAAACGCACATAAATTACTTGTATATGAAAATGCATTAACATAATACATATATATATATATATATATATATATATATATATATATATATATATATATATATATATATATATATATTATATATAACAGGAGGCGTTACACGTAGATAAATCAAGAAAACGCCATGTCATTGCCAAGTAATTCATTATCAGCCATGTCATCAGCCATGTCATCAAATTGTCGCCATGTAAGCAATTTTTTAAATTTATTTTATTTGCAATTTCCATGTCATCACAATTAATGCCACCTAAGCATTATTTTTTTCCTGTCCATGTAATCAACTTTTATAAATAAATTCGATTTTTTTAACTTATTTTCGTTTTTTTTTAATTTAAAAATCCGGATTTTGTTAGTTTAAAAAAGTCACTTATGAGGATTGAACTTGAGTGGTTTGTAGCATTAACACATTTGATAACCACTAGACCACACCTTTTTTGTTTTATATTTTGCAACACCTTATATATAAACCTTTGCAATTAATGATTTTTGCTAGCTCTATCTATTCCTTAATTATAGATTTACAATCTTTTTAATTAATATACGGCCTTTTATCCATTGATCAATGATCACTGCAAAACCCTAATATGATTCATATAAAACCTTTTTCTCAAAGCCCTAATATCATTGGTTTCTACAAGTATGTTACGTCACTGATCAAAATCATGCAGGATTGAATGTCAAAGATAGATCTCTGGTTGAGGAACTCTTTGCAAACAACAAGATCCAAGTAATAATGAATCACATTGGTTCTCATTATATTTTATATAAGTTTACATTTGATTATTTATATGACAACTAACTAACCATGCATTGAGTTAAGCTATTTGACATGCTGTGTGCTCTTTAGAGTACCTTATAATATGTTCATGAGTCATGACCATTACAGTTTCAGGTATTGATTTGTACAAGTTGTTAGCTTGTGGAGTAAATCTTCCGGCTCATCTAGGTCATATCCTTTTGGATTTCCCTTCTGCACTCTCCATTATAAATTAGGTTCTTTGATGAATTAAAATGCTCATCCTTTATTTTGCATACTTTTATTAGGGATATTGAAGTATGTATGAATTTATGGTATTTGTTATGCTTAATATTTCATGACCAGTTACCTGAGTAACGGCATACTGAAATTCTGACAATGATTTATGATCATTGTAAAGCCTTTTACAACACTATGAAAGATCAAAGGAAGAGTGGTTCGCTGTTCATCATCTCTCGCTGCTCCTTAGCTCTCATCTTCTTTTCGTGTGTCATATTTTTGAATCTCCGCCTGGTTATTACAGGTAATGTAACAATTCGCATTTTTCAGGATATTTACTTTTCCCGGAAAATTTCACTATTCACTTTTACTATTCATTTTTCCCGAAACTTGATTTTTATTTCTTGGGTTGAAGTGATAAATCATTTCCATGACAAATTAAAAGTTTGACATTCATAAGCTCATTTTCGTGAAAGTTATTAAGGAATTACACGGAATTACACGTTTTAGGGTAAAACGTCATTCAGAAATTCTACGTACAACGAAACTCGACCGCGTTAAGTGACCCCGCATCAGAAAAATGTTTGACACACTCATGATTTATTTGAGAATTAATCATGACTGAGAAAAACATGACCAAAGACTTCCCGGCAGGTCACCCGAGCCAGTACTACTCTCGCATGAGCACGCTTAACTGTATGGGCGATTAACCGTTAGACCACAAAACGCGTTTCTAAGACGATTTGAGTTTTCAACTTATTAGAAAAAGTCAACATATTTTCCCTCCTCCATTGACCAAAAATCATCCCTTGATGTTATAAGTCATTTCGTGATTTTTAGGCTTACGGTTTGATGTCTAAAAGACATTTAATACCAACCGACACTAGACTGAGCCCAGTCTAGACATTATAAGTCATTTTAAATCATTTATATCCTATTAGAAAAGTAACATTTTACTTTTCTCAATTTTACGCAATATTCGTACGTTTTACGTATTACGCGTTTTAGACCCGTGTTTCCAGTTTTTAGCAGGGTTTTAGCAACCGATAGAACCTACCACTCATTTTATATTTTATTATGGAGTATAATGACATGTTTAACCATTCTTCCAAGTTTCGTATTTTTACGATACCCGGTTTTACGTTTTGTGACGTAACAACTTACGGTTAGCAATTTACGGAGTCGGAACTAGCTCCATAATCTTGGATAAGATCACCAAAAGTCCACCCTTGCTCCCCAAGGTTGGCAAACCGCCCTAGGAGGGGGGAGTCACACCCATGTGGCTTCATCTCATGAATTTACCCCTAGATCATCATTAAATTACAACTTGGTCACCAAGTTTTGGTAATTTCCTACTTGTTTCCTAACCTCCTCATTTGGACTATAAATACTCCCTCCCCCCTTTCTTTGGCCAGCCATCAACACACACCACAACACTTCACACTTAGCTTATTTTCTTCAAAGTTCTTGCAAGGTTCAAGTGAAAGTTCAAGTAGAAACCCTAGTTTGATCATAAGTTACCAAAAATCTTCCAAACCCTAGAATACTTGGTGATTGCTCTTGAGTTTAAATCCACTCAATTCACCTCAACTTTCATTACATCTTTCAAGAATACCAAGGGTAGAAAGATTGCATGAAGTGAAGTGGGTTGAAGCAAGTCTATCAAAGTCCATTTCCTTACTTGTTACTCCTTTCTTTAATTAGAAAGCCAAAAGTTGTAAGCCAAACCCTAACATGATTCTTGTTAAATAATCATTTTCATGTTATTTACATGTTATTCTTGCTATATTATGTCTTGTAGTTATGTCCATGATGTATAAAAGGGAGTAAAACAAGTTATTGTACTTGATTGATAAGACAAGTTCATAAAACAAGTAAACTAGTGACTTTGTTGGTATAACCTGACCAAAATGGTAAAATTATGATATTGGATCATTACATATTACAGTAGAGGACTTAACAAGGAAACCATAGCAATTTGAACCACCCAAAACGAGTATACGAGTCAAAAGTTACGCCCATTTGAAGTTACCAAAACTTTGCGGCAAACTGCCAAATACCATTCTGATCAAATTTGGGTTTTGAAAGTCCCACTTCTGGTCCGATTCATCAAAAACTTAAAACACGAAAGTTGTCTGGAACGACGTTTTCGTTCAGGAACAAAGAAGCTCGAGCTCTGAAAACACTTTCCGAGTGATAAATTTCTTCAAATTCTAAACAGCCCATTTTTAGACAAAGTCATTACATATAGGTTATGGTTTATGAAGACCAAAGGGGTCTTATGACCTATAATCAAGACCACAACCATGGCTAGAGCCAAGGTTGAGTCTCATGACCTTGGAACAAGGACCAAAGGTCATGGCTAGGCCATGACGAAATGACCATACCAACTTACATAGGCGTAAACATGAAACAATGAATTAGGCGATAACTTGAACAAGCAATTTGGATCTACTTCACTTAAAAGGAAACCATGAGATTTTACCAAGAGAAAATGGTCATTCAAGACTTATGAAACATACCCTAATAACAATCTTCATGTACTAATAAACTTTCCTAAGTTTATTCAAATATCGGACATGTAACTTTTCGGATCAAAAGTTATATCTATATATTTTATCAACTACTACAATAGTAGGGAGCCTCATGTGAGGAGTTCATTATGTAAGCCGTCGAGTTGAGTTGTGGATTTACGAGTTAAAGTGTCCTGGCTCCTCGAACGCTTACTAACATGACTTCTGAATTATGTCGGCCCGAACGGTAGTAAACGATATACAAAACATACATGTTTCATGAATCTTTTCTTTCAAAGACTTACACTATACATCATACCACATCATGGACTATAATGCAAGATATATATATAAGCACTACTTCATATTCTGTACTCAAATCCTAAGTCGCAACATTCTATTATAGGTTGCTCGTAGAAACCTACACGATCCAATCATCACCTTCATTACTTGCTATCCTACTTAAGGTGAGTTCATAGCCCCACTTTACATTACTTCAATGTTTTACAAACCCTTGGGGGGAATACATGCTATTTTTAACCGAGCACAATGTTTTTAAATTGTATGCTTGCCTGATTGTTTTATTATCACTAAGTACCAGCCTTGCTATACCGAGATCCCTTATTATGAACCATTTAATCACTAGCAATAGTGAGCGCAAATATTGTGAATAGGCCTATTGGGATTGACGAATCCCATTTGTATTGACTAAGTTCAAACAAATGCATTAATATTTGAGATTTAGGTATGTTAGCAAAGTACCTACCGGGATAAATCTGCCGATCGATATTGGTACACGTTAACGTTATGGTGTCATAAGCTTAGTGTATAATACATTTTATGGGCGTATAACAACATAGCCTACCTATTTTGCTTTCCAAACATTGGTGTGAGCCTATAACTCACACTACCAACATATTGTGTTCAAACATTAAACAAACTCTATGAATATCACTCAACCTTTGTGTTGACCTCTCAAGCATGTATTTCAGGTTCATGACGATCAAGGATGGCACGGAAGGGCACGGATACTCAAGAGGGCTATAAATTTTATTATCATTCAAAAACACATTTGTTATACATTGTAAACATGGAACCATTTGGGACCTCATTTTGTAAATCTCTGATATTTATACAATTTGAATGATAAATCTTTTAAAACGACTCAATTGGAGTTCGTTTTCTATTATTGTGACTATTGTGCCGTCGAGTAACACCCAGTTTGAATTCCGCTGCATCCATGAATTGGGGGTGTTACAGGTAACATCTTCTTATTCCGTTTTTATAACAGTCCTTTTTTAATATACAGATGATAATTAAGCAATTAGTAAATAAGGTTCACATATTGGCTATGGATGCATTGTCACAGCTTACGTCATATAACATTACTCTTTACCATAAACGACGACAACGTGAACAGACATTATAACGTATGCATTTATAATACGTCTATTTGAGTATACATGGTTCCATCAGTGCTATATGCAATTGTTGTGCATGAACGGCCAGGAGCATCATATTCTACTCTTGACCCCAAACAATCACACTCGCCAAAAAATATGCTTTTATCTGGTTGTTGGTGGTGCTTTCCTAAGATTGAAGCTATCTGAAAATTTAATAAAGTCCACAATTAGTATGACTGTATTGAGTGTAGTCGGCGTAACTTTTGAATCAAGAGTTAAACCCTCTAAAAATGCATGCTACTACCTGCGAATCCAAGACTCTTTTGAGGATTTTTATATGTGATTCACAACATTCGTAGATCAGCATCTCTATTATTTGAGAGTCTGATTGAACCTGTAACGTCACTTAGACCAATTAGAATTGATGGTGCACTTAAGGTATATTTTTTGTGAGAATTTTCAATTTCTTTATTAGGGATGTTGGGACACAAATTTTATCATGTGGTTATTCTCATCACTCATCAGGCTGGACAGAAACAGGGTAGATTGCTTATTAATTTGGAAGAATACGAACAACCAAGGAAGAAAGTACGACTAGGAAGTCGGTTGATTAAATGTTATATATATTTACAGTTTAAAAAAAAAAGGAATTACTTCTGTAATGATTAAATTTCCTAAATAGAGAATGCTCACAAGATAATTGGCATATTATATGTTCTTGATGAAATGGGTTAAATTGTTAATTTTATACAGTATGTATCTGTTAAGGAACAGCTAGAAATTACACGATACGTATTTGATGTCAGGACATATTTAGAAGCTTACTGTGTTAGGTGTTTTTGATAGGTCTGTAGTATGTTGATCAATGTTTTACACTTTTCTTCCTAAC
Organism: Artemisia argyi; assembly: GCA_030686995.1. NCBI lineage: Eukaryota > Viridiplantae > Streptophyta > Magnoliopsida > Asterales > Asteraceae > Artemisia > Artemisia argyi. The sequence goes on along the minus strand of CM060676.1, from coordinate 97,558,029 downwards.
TCTCTACAACTATTAATCAATCTCAAAAAAGTTTACGTCAATAGTAACAAAAGGAACTTCCACGTTTTTTTTTCTATTATTACCAGACTTATTGATCATTCTCATTAAAATTGCCAATTTTGACCCATGTATGAGTAGATGGGTGGGTTCAGTTAGTGTCTTTTTCCAACGTGTAACATATATTATTTTTTTTGTTAGAATGCAAATGGACCAAATCGACCGAAAATTGCTCACACATTTATCATAATTTTACCATCTATAACATTATTATTATTATTATTACTATTTTTTGCCATTTATTACAAGAAAATTGCATATATGTATGACTAATATTGATACGTCTGTAGGCCACAACAACCAGTTCCAACAACATCTGACTTAGTACCAAGCAGCTACACCACAAGCTTTTTTAATGAGGTAAATATCTTCACTTACACTTTCTACAATTACACATTTTGTCAACCATGGTATGTCAACCAAACACAATGTAGGGACAATTTTCAAAAACATTATTGTCTTATTGAAACCACCTCATCTAGAAGAACGATCTCCATTCTTCTTATATTTGAATCAGCAACGGCTATCAGGCCATACTTTAGTCTATCACAGTGACAGAACTTACGAAGGACCACTCAGGCTTTCATTAAACTAAGGGTAAGCTTATATTCCTCTTGAACTGTACAATTTCATAATTCGGTAAATAATATTAGACATTTGATATAATGTAATACAGATCACCTTTTAGTAATGAGGGGAAACAGCGGCGACATGGCACACCACGTCATGTATGAATGTCCAGCTAAAAGAAAAGTGTCACATTCTTCAAAGTCCAGATAAAAAACCACAAAAACATTTAGATTCGTGGATACAGAAAATGCTGCAACTTGCAATCAATATATGATTTTTAATCTTATTTTTTTAGCAGTTTAAGTGTTGATTTTTGAATAACGGTAACTCATATAATGCTATATTCACGCTAGGTTCTCCATCATGACCATCCAAACACCCCTATAAGTGTTGGGTAAAGCTTATATTTTTTATAAGCTTAGCCAAACACACCTTTAAAGGAATATTTGGTTTTTCTTGGGTACTTCTATATGATCCTTCTAAAAGAAAATACTTATTTCCCAAGTATCTTTATATCGCCGATTGCTGGACCCCCCGTTTTGAAATACTCACTGCCCAGGTAACCATCTTAGAGCAAGAAGTGGCAAGTTGGACACGTTCAGAGAATATGGGTAGGATTGGTTCTTGCTCAAAAACAATTCCTTTCACTAATTTTTTGACTAATTGTTATAGGGATTTTAACAAATGAGATGTTGGAGTTTGGATACACTCAAACTTGCATCAAAATATGACCAGACATAGATATCAAGTATAGAGGTATTTGCATCATATTTCAATTTTTAAGACCATTACTTATCAGTACTTACAACCATGGTGACCCGCCTTCTTTGTCTGATAAACAAATATACATTGCGAGGAGTATAAAATATAAGAACCATAAGTAATTCTTATAAGAATGAAGTTTCTTTGCGCGTTCATTTTATTCCAATTAGTGATTAGTTTTGTAGCTGCTGGAAAGTCCGACATAAGAATGTGGTGTACTTCATAAGACCGTCTACCAAGTCTCCAAGCTTGTGCAGGATGTACACCATGACAATGAGCAGAACAAAACGGTCATCTTTGCAACCATTGATGCCACTTTTTTTTGTGTGTCATGGCTGCTTGCTTGGCAAATTGCTGTAGATCTATATTGATGATACTGATTTAATACAATTGTTGTATATATCCTTACATAGACATGAAGGTGGACAATTCTATCCTGGTACTGGTGCGGCCCATGAGGTAACCATAATCATGTGGATGAATCTGATATTATTTTGCATGAGCTGCTTATGCTGAAGGTATGTGTCTAAGTGGGTTTCACATCAATTAACAGTAGATATGAGATTTTGCAAGGTTAGTTCAACGGGTGGAGAAGGTTACTGTGTAAATATTCTTGCAACGTTGTATATAAAAAATACTCAGTTACATATATACTCCTGTCATTCTCCATGATTTTGAACTGAGTTACATTGTTTGAGCAGATTCTTGGGTCACTATCACCCACAATATGACCAACCAACACTGTGGGAATTGGATTCAGATCAGCATATATTGCAATGTTTGAAACCAAGGTTCGGAAAGCTCCAGGTACTATGTTGTGATACTGTTTTAGTGATTATGTTCTTATTTTCACTAAAAGTTCTTATAACAGATATAACTAAATACACAAAAGAAAAACTAAATCTTTATTGTTAGTGCACATTTATCAATTTAAAAGAGACAATGTAGTGTTGTAAGCATACAATTTTATAAGCATTTAGTTTTGTGGAGATATATTTCAAATAGAGACAAAATGAATAAGAAATAGAATGAAGTATTACACAGAGACAAATTGAATAAGAAATGGAATTAAGTTACTACATACTCTCATTTGAAATTGTATCTATTTTGTGATTTTTTGAAACACCCAACGTGGACGCCACATGTGGATCCGACGTCTCATACTGGTGTCAGTCTAGCAAGAACACTCTATTTATAAACTTATAAGAATAAAATTGTTTTCACCACATTCGTTTTTATTGCTCAGGCTTGTGATGTTCTGGTATGCTAGAGGAAGTTATTATAAATTCACTTTTTTTTAGGTTGGTTGGGAACATCAGGACACGCCTTGGTAGTTTGTTCGACATTGGTACATATTAAATTATAGCTTAATGTCAGTTAGCCGAATTTTTTAGTCATTACTTAATGAGACCCCGCATTAAACTTGGAAAAGGGTTGCACCCGCTTCTAGGAAGCTAGAAAAGAGAGCAAATGTATTTGCTGAAGTAGATGAGTGAACAAAGGCAGTTGCTACTGCAGTTGCAACTAATAAACATGGTGATTCAAATTGTATTCAATTATTTTCGACAAGGGAGATAAGAATTTAAGCATATATACAACGATCTAAAATCTATAAATGATAGTCTTGATATCATTTATTTCATTTGTGGATTCATTGTCTGCATGATTTCAGGTTACGTAAAAGTCAAGGAGGAAGAAGATGGGGTGTTGGTGTTGGAGCCAATTCAGAACAACGAGAGGTACAAGTACCACTTTCTAATAGGGTATATACAACTATCATTCTTCATTGTGCTGGTGCATTTATGCTCAATAGCTATACCTTTTTATGCTTTTTAACAGCTTCAACACCGCAAATAACAGCTCTATTTTCATGGTGGGGCGTGAACTTGATTCAAATGCTTATAGCAAAGGAGGTAATTAAATATGGTATATGTAGCTAATAATTTATTAAGTGTTGTTCTTGAAGGCAAATTAATGTGTTTTAGCTTTGCAGTGAGTCTAAGGTTTTCAAAAATGGTTCTGGTCTACGCTTACGTTCAATACTATTATTATTCTTCATTGTGCTGGTGCATTTTATGCTCAAATAGCTATACCTTTTTCTACTTTTTTACAGCTACAACACTGCAAGTTTTTATTATACTTATATTTTAGTCTTCCAGATTTTGATTGTGCTTATTAAATTTTTTACAAGTTTTCTATTGTTTTTACCTCTCTCTAGAGCTGATGAGTTATAACACAACTCAATTCCTTTTTTCTATCATACGAACATTAAATTGAATCATCATCTTACGGATCATTCGTTTCACGTGGTGAGAAGGTTGTGTTGAATCTAATAAGTGGCATTTAGTTATGTTCTCTTTGATTACATTTTAATTTGATTTTTTACAAAGTACATAATGCTTAATGAAGAAGAATATGGTGAGGATGATGAAGAAGAGGTAAGAAGTAAGAAGTTTACGCTCTTTTACTCGGTAGTATATCTATTATTTATACATTTATCTGCGTTGCATGAGGCCAACAAGTCAACCCATGACAAGAAAGGTACATTTTGGTTTATAAACATGATGTATAGTTTTGGGCTGTATAGTTCTGAAAATGGTCATAAATACAAGGATCATGGGATCATGGAATGAAGGAAAAAGATAATTACTTAGGATGTACACTTCAATGGAGTAACCAATATGGGCATTAGTAGAATGGTGGTCTTAATTTCCCGAGCTCATAGAGTGCCATGTATCATGTACTGCCCGTTGTTTTTTTATCAATCCAAAGTGCTTGACACCATTCAACTAATTTTCTCTCCCACACCATTCATGGCTGCTGCTGTCTAAAGGGATGTTTGATCGCTGAGGTCTAAAAGTGTGTTTGGTTGTTGCTGTCTACAAAAGTGACCAGAGGTGTTTGACTACAACTATCTAAAAGGGTCATTGGTTGTTGTTGTTGTCTAAAGGGGTGTTTGGTTGTTGGTGACTAAAGGAGTGGTACATGGACTACAGAGTTAAGCTTCTTTCTTATTTTCTGATTTCTTTTGCAGCTCGTGATCTAAATTGTACAATATCTAATACCCTTGTGTTCATTGACCTCATCGAAAGTGGGAAGCCTGTTTTTCACCAGGTAAATATATTTCTTCTGCCCGATTTTGTTACAACTGATTATTATAAATATATTCTCTTTCAAAACCACCATCCTAACATAATCCTATAAGTCTTAAAACTGAATTTTAAAGTGCTTCAGTTGTGGCTTTAAATGGTAGCACCATTATTTACTTATTGGTTATAGATCCGCTTGTGGTGCAACAGGCCTCCATCCGATGTCCATGCCTTTGATGACACGAATTTCTTCTCAAGGATCAATGTCTTTTTAGCATGTAGTTACATCTACCTTGGGTTGTTTGAAAGTGAACTTAAAGCTGCAAGGTTAGTTCATAATCTTAATGTCCGTTTGTCTTTTGGTTATCTTTCATATTCGTTTGGTCCTTAGTTTTACATTGCTGAGTGATTTTTCCCGAATTAATCAGGGCCTATGACAAGGCTTCAATAAAATGCAACTAAAGATAAGCAATCACCTACTTTGACGATAGCTCATATGATGGGGCGCCAATTCCCATGACAAAAAGTGGAGGTACAATACTAAAAGTTAATCTTTCGATCACAAGTACTGAAATTGGCTATTCAAGCAGTTTCGAACGCTAAATGCTTGCTATTTATTAAATGATGATTTGTTGTGTAGATTGGAACAAATTACTGCTAGTGACAAGAGTAGATGGTCCCAAAAATTTCTGTTATGTTTTTATGGTACTCGAAAAATGGTTGAATGCATTGGATCAGGTTCTTCATTAAGCGTGTAGTCAAATGATCATCTACTCCAAAATTTCATCTTCTCTTTTGATGTTTGAACTTGAAAAAAAGGTAAGCTTCAATAATCTGCTCATCTTCTCCTTGAAAATGAGAATTAGTTTAGTTTAGTTTAGTTTAGTTTTTTTTTTTCTTCAAGCAAAGAGGCATTAATATATTGAGATAACCCATGTTCACATCATTCATTTACAGGAGGTGAGAAGTGGGTATGTTATATAAGATATGGACTATACGGCATACAGAATAATAGAAAGATAGCATAAAGTAATAATCTGGTACCATGCTTGGCCTCTCCATATAGTATAGTTATGAGAAATACGAGGTCTGGTAGTTCTCTTATGGTGTGTATACTTACTACCGTTATGGTAAAGTTTATTAGAGAGGAATTTGAAATGGTCAATAACTGAATAATACCAAGCGTACATCGAAAAAGAGTTTTTTAATTTGCCCATATAGAATCGTAGATTACAACATTAATCAATATACAAGTAGAAAAAACAAGGATCTAAGAAAATGCATATTCGCAAAAAAAATGTTTATCCTTTGGGAACCCCATACGAAGTGCATGGTTGATATATACCTTCCTATCCTTCACCATTGCTGCAGTGGCAACCCGATGGGTGAGCATAGGTGATCTTCCAATTAGTAAAGCGGTTATCCATTCATCGTTGCTCTCAACTAATTTTACACTATTAGCTCCAGCCACAACAAGCTTAGGTATTATCTTTCTTCAAAATTGACTACCCTACGCGTTATATTTAAATTACTAACACCAGTTTTGGATTATGTATGTTTAAATTTGTTTTTTTTAGTGATTTTCAAAAGGAAGAGATGATGACTATGCATTTAGTTTTGATGGAATGGGGCTCTTGGTTTAATGATCAGTTTTAATTCAGGTTTTTTACGTAACCTTTTTGATGTATCTTAAGAATCTTAGTTACTTGGTTTTTTATTCAATCTAAAGTAGGAGAATAGAATTGTAGAATGTAATATTGCATTTAAAGGTGATCAAACTGTGGAGCCTAATAATATCCTCTAAAGGTATGTTTTTATTTGCTTATGGCATTCTATTCTCCAAAGATAACCAGATGATAACATTTGGAATCCACAAACTCTTCCCTCATCGGCATATGGGCACTCTACACTTGGATTAAATAGAAGAACAGAGATGCATAACGAGTAGGTAATAAAGATCGATCTAAATTGATGTAGATACAATTTAATACCTTTTTATTGTTATTATTTGAAAATAAGGTTGTGGTCTCATTTTCATCTTTCTAGGCAGGCATGTGATGATCCTTGATAAAGATAACATATACATTCGCAAAAAATAAGATATAGAGGTGTCGTTGTTTAGCTTATCAGAAGTTTCTAAGGCCATCAAAACTTTTCGGTCGACAACAAGCTGGAAAAAGGCGAGTTTGTTCCAGTTTACAAGGTATATACCAAGAGCCATTATGCACACACTCCCTACGGAAATTCTACTATACATGATGGTTGTTTAGATTTTGAATAGAATACATTATTATTTCTTATTTTGTTATAGCAATATAATTAGATTACTAAAAAGATATTAATTTTAGTTGAAAATAGTTGTTGATTCGTTACATTCCTAGACTCACTATTCAACAACCGGGATGCTATATCTTTTTCAACTTATGTTATTTTGATAGAAGTGTAATAATCATTACAGAGAGGAAAAACATTAAACCAGGAGCAGAGTGCCGAGATCAAGTCTTTACAAGCCCATGTAAGTTTATGCATTCGATAAATATGTTGGCCAATTTTCTCACACAGAGAAGTATAAGTGGATGTCTCAAGAGTGAAGAGCATAAAGGACTTGAAGATTTTTTATGTGATAAGGATGGTAATTATGTAAAACAACAACAAATAAGCTTTATTTGGCATTTGAGTTTATTTGATTGTATAATTTTTTCTTATGTACTACTTTGTAATTTTGTTTCTTTCATATTCGATAAACATATATTTTTTCCCGTTATTAATGTATTCAATAAATAACATTCTATGCTTATATCTTATTTTTTGTTAACTAATTTTTTCAACGATATTCATAAGTCATGCCCGCCCATCTGGCGGGCTTCGACATCTAGTATATGTATATATATATATATATATATATATATATATATATATATATATATATATATATATATATATATATATATATGTGTGTGTGTGTGTGTGTGTGTGTGTGTGTATGTGTGTGTGTGTGTGTGTGTGCGTGTGTGTGTGTGTGCGCGCGCTTATCTATAACAATCACCTAAATATGTAAGAAACAAAGAAAATAGTTGGTATCACAATCTTTGGTTCCATTTATCTAAGCATGCATGATCTAGTTTGATTTTCATGGTACCTGCGTATGATAACGAAATTAAGAAAAAAAAAAAAAAGACCAAGTTAATTACAAAGATTTAAAAGATGTGTGAATCATCTCCAAAATGTTGCAAAAGAGAATTTACATACCGCTACTAACAATCAAAGATGTAAAATATGTGTGAATCATCGTCAAATGTACATACTAAATTTGATTTTGGCCGGTTTATATAGGCATGAATTAGGTTAAATCATTAATTATTCTTGCAACCTTTCGCAACCCTTGCACTTCATCTAACCGACTTTTAATTCTATACTAAATGCTATGTGATCAATTCGGGCAACCCTTGCACTTCATCTCCTTTCATGATTGTATAGTTATTATGAGGCTGCATTGAATTCCGAGCATTAGCTATCTTGTACTCTATGCAACTACTAAATGACTCCAACTTGTTTCTAACTGTATAAACTCTATCATCATAACTCCACACTAAATTTAGGGACTGAATCTTATAGTATTATAGATAGATGATCAAATCCACACACAGTAAAACAATTAATTATTGATTAAGTCATGAAAAGAGGGCCGATCCAAAGAAAAAGAATAAGAGAAAAGAACATGAAAAGGAATTGAACCTTAAAAAAAGTTTGGTTACCTTCTGATTTTGGTATAAGGGTAGAAAAGTAATTGATTGTGTTATTTTACATTTAGATAATATATAAAAGTATCAAAGTGAATTAAATTATTATTTTGGGCATGCAAGAGTATTTACAAGTTTTGAAAGCATATTGACGTAATTTTCATTTTTAGAAGGATATTGACGTAATAATCAACTTTTCCAAGGATATAGATGAAATTCTCCCTAAATATAAAACCCTAAAGTGCACTCAAATATTAATTAGATCATATTAGTGATATGTTAACCTAAATTAATTAATTTTAAACCTTAATCACATATTTACACTTTACACCCTATATTATGTATTTTGAGTAATTATAACCTCACACTTTGAATAAATAACATTTTAGCCCAACTTACTAATTTGGGAAACTTACTAAACATGGAAACTTGCTAATTCGGGGAACTTGTTAAAAATAGAAAGTTACTTTAAATGGTTAAACTACTTAAAGAGGAAACTTACTATTTTTGGAAAGTTAATATTTTTGGAAAGTTGCTATAAAAGGAAAGTTACTAAATATGGAAAGCCGACTAATATGAGTAATCTGATTTAAAATAAGTGATCATGAATTCGTGTAGATTCGTTGAAGAAGGAGTTGCTCCAATATTTATGTTTTCTGTTATGTTTGCACTTGCAGTCTAAGGTACAAATATTCTGACCTTTCTCTTAAGGTTTCTCATGATTCGTACACATAATTTGATATTAGCTTTGTTTGTTATATCCTTTTATCTGAGCCTTTATGATATGGATTTATTATATAATCTATGCCTTATGCTTTGTTTAAACCTTTGATATGAACCTTTGCTTTGATCCTTTGCTATGAACCTTGATATGAACATTTTCTATGAACTTATGAACCTTTGATATGAGCCACATGATATGAACCTTTGATAGGAACTTTGATATGATATGACATTTGAACCCTTCAGTTTGATACCCGAGCCAATTTTTTTCCTAGCCATGAAGGTAACAAGGCCATGTCATTGCATGACTCTAGTGTGGTTGAGTGATGTTTCACACCGTCCCTTTTGTTATGATATGCACACTTTATGATTTGTTATGGCCATTATGATTTGTTTGTAGGAGCGTATGGATGCATCCTAGATTTGTTTTGTATATGCTATGCTATGATTTGTTTAGTGATTGATGTTGGGTGCAATCCACGTCCTTCACATTTTGGGAGCTGGTCACTCTAATGGTTACTTGAGGACTCCCCACCTATGATATTTGGTATTCCAAGGTCACCCCTCCGAATACAATGGTTACTTATGCTATATGATATGATATGATTTGTTTGGGCTCGAGATTGATTATTGACATTTCCATACACTTGGATATTCGTTTGTTTATGCCTTCTGTTTCCCCGATGCACCATACTATACTCTTCGTTCCTTATCTTTTGCTTCGTTTATATATATATGTTCACTAGGCTTTTTAAGCTCAACCGCATTTCTTTTCCTGCGGCAGGTTTTAGTGGGAAGCTGGGTTACGAGTGGAGAGTACTTTTGGGACTTAAAAGACTATACCTTGATAACTATTCCGGATTTAGAGATGACTAGAAGTGTTTCTCTTTATCAGACTTAGTATTTATTGTTGTTCTCTTTTGTAACCTTGTACTTCAGATTTTTTTTCTCCTTTGTAACCTTTGAGATTCATTTGTATTAAATAAGTCTTATGCTTGTATGTGCTTTGATATGTCACCATAACGTAATACTTCTACCGTTATCGGGTTGGGGTTTTACAATTATGGTATCAGAGACCAGGCTGCGACTTGTAGTACATTAAACCTTGACCTGTGAAGTTTGGACCCTTAAGTTTCCACTGTATGCGCTCATAAGACAACCTTTGAGAAATTGCTTTAAGATCTCCCCAGAGGAACTTAAATTATTACCGGTGAGGAATGGGTAGACTAGGACATCTATGTAAGTAGCATTGCTTCCGCATCACTCTGATTCGTGCCTCTGCCCTTAGTTATACCTTATAAGATCTTTTGCTTCAGAGGTTAGAAAGTTTTGCAACCTAAGTTTGGTAACCAAGTAAGTTTGCAGTGCCTTAGGAACTACATGGATACCTTACACCATTTAAGTTTCACCTTTTGATTCTGATGTTCATTTCCGTTTTGCTTGGCAAATAGTTTGATACTGTAACACCCCAACCCGATAAGGGTAGAAGTATTACATTACAGTGACATATCAGAACAAACACAAGCATATGATTCATACATACAACGAAATTCAGGGTTACAAATGAAAATCTGAAACTACAAGGTTACAAAACAATAAATACTATGTCTAATAAAGTGAAACTTCATCTAATCGTCTCTAGTCCAAAGCATAGTCTTCTAAATCCAGTCACACTCTCTTCCCATAACCCAGCTTCCTACTAAAAACCTGCCGCAGGAAAAGGAAATGCGGCTGAGCTTAAAAAGCCCAGTGAACAGATACATATACAAAGCAATGATAATGAAACAGAACTGAAATATAGTGCATTGAGGAAATAGAATAAGAAATAAACAAATGAATAATAGAATAGAAAGAAGAAAGGATAGTCATCTACCACGAGCCCAGAAACTCAAAGTCATAAATCTCAAAGTCATAATTCTCAAAGTCATAATCTCATAATCAGAGGGGATACCTCTCAGGCAACCAGATAATATGAGGGGTGTCCTCATGTATCATAAGGGTGGAGTGATCAGCTCCCAGGGGTTGTGAAGGGCATGTATAGCACACAGTACCAATCACCTCAAAGTCAACTCAAAGTCATAGTTAAATCCATTAAGCATACATGTCTAGGATTGCAATCCATACGCCCCTTACTCAAAGTCAATCTCAAAGTCATATACTCAAAGTCATAATGGCCATACTAATAATCATAAAAAGGGACGGCGTGAGAAATCACTCACCCACACATGAGTCATGCCAGTGGTGCATCACAGACATGCCTATGGTACCTCCATAGGTAGGGAAACAGAAATGGCTCGGGTATCAAACTAAGAGTCAGGTCTCAAAGTCATGCAAAAGGTCATATAGCAAAGGTGTATCTCAGAATCATATCAAAGGTTCATAATAGCAGTTCATAACAAAGGGTTCATATCAGAAATAGTATTCAAGGTCCAATCAGAGTTTATCAGGTCAAGGTTCATATTCAAAAATCAATTCATGGTTCAGTTCAAAAGTCCGTTTCAAAAGTTTCTATTAAAAGTCCAATTTAAATAATCTTTTAAAACAGTTTTCATAAAAATAGTCTTTCAAAATATAGTGTTCATGAAAGTTAAATAACCTTTCTTTTAAAAAGAAATTTAGCATCATTTATAAACATCTTTTCAAATCGGTTCTTCTCAAAACATTTCCATGGTATCATTAAGAAGGTTTTCATAGCATAGGTTCATAACGGAGGTCATATCAAGTGGGATCAACAGAGAAGGTTCAAGTAAAGGGGATCATAGCAATGGCATCAATTCGGGAACTAACGGATCAGAATATGAAAGAGATCATGAGAAACCTTTTGAGAAAGGTCAGAATATCTGTACCTTAATCGCCAATGAAATCATAACATACGTAAGCATAGGGAAACGCTTCTTCTTCTACGAATCTACACGAATAATGATCGGTTTATTATTAACTTATTTTAAATCAATTTACTCATTTTAGTCAGCTTTCCATTTTTAGCAGGTTTCCCTAATTAGCAAATTCCCAAATTTAGTAAGTTTCCCAAATTAATAATTTAATACATTAAGATCATAAATAATAGTTAAATAATCTTTAACGGTTAAAATGATCAATATGGTAGTTTAGTGTTAAATATGTCAATTTGGTAAAATTTAGGGCCACAAGATAAATTATCAAAATTTAATATTACAAATGTCAAACAAATTATTTTAAGGTTTATACAATACTATTATATTAAAAGGATAATTTAGACCCCGTCGTTTCATAATTTATTTAAACGCACTCTCGATATTAATTTGGACCGCGACGACGAAATATAATTTTTAGTTTCATCTTAGAGTTAGACAACACGAGGACTCATTTTTATTTCTTTACTACTATGAACCACTAGTTGAATGAGCATACAGTTTCAACATTTTAAATGCATGAAAGGTAACCATTATATCACATCGACATATTGTAGTAAGGTTTCTTGCATGTGAATCTCATACATATACTGTACATGACATGCCTATATGGTTAAATTTGCATATGATTTATTCATAAAAGTGTTCTCTTATATCTATATACTATATTAGTACATGACTAAAATCATTAAACTGATATTCATGCAAGCATTCTAAGGTTAACATATCCCTATTTTAAGTGAGAACTTTTATAGTAAAATCTTGGCATGTTCGATGGTTCAATAACATAAGTACCTATCTTTATTAGTTTTCATGTTAGCTAGTTTATACGTTTATATGAGATCTAATAACGAGATGAAAAACAAGATATAGATTGACATGTTACCCTCGCAAGAATCGAATGGAAAACGGACCGAGGAACCACCAAACCAACACCCATATCGACTCCATAATCAAACAAGGACACAAGTACGTACACCAATTTGAACACCTAATGAAATTTGTCCCAAGACTCAAACCCGACCACGAGCTTGATTTAACCTCCGGCTAACGGAACCAAAACCCACGTACACGCCTCTCCCTTCGAATGGAATTAAACCTCACGATCAACACCCTTCGAACAACAACTAATCACGATCACGACCACCCTTGCACGCCTCGAATCGAACGGAAAAAAATCAAGAAAATGTAGCAGCCGAATGGAACCTTTCTTTAGGGTTTTTAGATTGTTTTGATTTAGTTTTCTATTAAATATTTCTTGGGAGAAAAATGAGGTTCGGTTATAAAATAGATAGGGAAACCGTGTATATTTATTTGGTTCCCCAGGGAAATTACCGATCATTGTGGGATTTAAATTGATCCCTTCCAAATTTGAAAACAATCATAAATGTAGACTAATATTTAGTTGTGATTCACTTGTATACATTCACATATTTCTGCCCATGCATAATGTAACACCCCAACCCGATAAGGGTAGAAGTATTACATTACAGTGACATATTAGAACAAACACAAGCATATGATTCATACATATAACGAAATTCAGGGTTACAAATGAAAATCTGAAACTACAAGGTTACAAAGAAATAAATACTATGTCTAATAAAGTGAAACTTCATCTAATCGTCTCTAGTCCAAAGCATAGTCTTCTAAGTCCAATCACACTCTCTTCCCATAACCCAGCTTCCTACTAAAACCTGCCGCAGGAAAAGGAAATGCGGCTGAGCTTAAAAAGCCCAGTGAACAGATACATATACAAAGCAATGAAAATGAAACAGAACTGAAACATAGTGCATTGGGGAAATAGAATAAGGAATAGATAAAAGAGTGATAGAATATAAAGAAGAAAGGATAGTCATCTACCACGAGCCCAGAAACTCAAAGTCATAAATCTCAAAGTCATAATTCTCAAAGTCATAATCTCACAATCAGAGGGGATACCTCTCAGGCAACCAGATAATATGAGGGGTGTCCTCATGTATCAAATGGGTGGAGTAGCTAGCTCCCAGAAATTGTGAAAGGCGTGTATTGCACACAGCACCAGTCACCTCAAAGTCAACTCAAAGTCATAGTTAAATCCACTAACAGATCAGATCTAGGATTGCAATCCATACGCCCCTTACTCAAAGTCAATCTCAAAGTCATATACTCAAAGTCATAATGGCCATAATAATAATCATAAAAAGGGACGGCGTGAGAAATCACTCACCCACACATGAGTCATGCCAGTGGTGCATCACAGACATGCCTATGGTACCTCCATAGGTAGGGAAAACAGGAATGGCTCGGGTATCAAACTAAGAGTCAGGTCTCAAAGTCATACAAAAGGTCATATAGCAACGGTTTATCTCAAAGTCATCTCAAAATCATATCAGAAATAATAGTCAAGGTCCATTCAGAGTTCATCAGGTCAAGGTTCATATTCAAAAATCAGTTCATGGTTCAGTTCAAAAGTCCGTTTCAAAAGTTTCTATTAAAAGTCCAATTTAAATAATCTTTTAAAACAGTTTTCATAAAAATGGTCTTTCAAAATATAGGGTTCATGAAAGTTAAATAACCTTTCTTTTAAAAAGAAATTTAGCATCATTTATAAACATCTTTTCAAATCAGTTCTTCTCAAAACATTTCCATGGTATCATTAAGAAGGTTTTCATAGCATAGGTTCATAACGGAGGTCATATCAAGTGGGATCAACAGAGAAGGTTCAAGTAAAGGGGATCATAGCAATGGCATCAATTCGGGAACTAACGGATCAGAATATGAAAGAGATCATGAGAAACCTTTTGAGAAAGGTCAGAATATCTGTACCTTAAACCGCAAGTGCAAACATGACAGAAAACATAAAGGTCGGAAGCAAAACTCCTTCTTCAGCGAATCTACACGAATTAATGATCGGCTTATTATTAATAACTTATTCAATTCAGATTTCTCATTTTAGTCGGCTTTCCAGTTTTAGTAACTTTCCATTTAAAGTGACTTTCCACTTTTAACAGGTTTCCATAAATAGTAAGTTTCCACTTTTAGAAAGTTTCCATAATTAGAAAGTTGAATCATTATTAATGGAATCAAAGTATCTTTTAACATATTTACACATTTGGTCCTTAGGGTTTCATAACTTTACATTTTAACCCTTTACTTTCCAAAATTTCACTTTAAACCTTTTAGTATTCAAAGTTACACATTAAACCCTTAACTTATCTATTTTACATAATGAGCACTTATTTTATTAAGTTATTCACATGAATCCTCAATTATTCATAATTTACACTTTAAGTCCCTCAAGTTATAAAAGTTACATATTTACCCTTTAATTTACAATTTCAACTTTTAATTACCACTAATTTCATATTAGGCCATTAAATTACCAAAGTGACACATAAAGCCCTGAATATATTAATTTACTCAAAACAGCTCCAAGTTTCCAGAAATTACATGTTTAGTCCCTCTCTTTTAATTATTTTCAAAACAAACCCTAATTAGGTTTAAAATACATTTTAATCCATTTAAATGCAAAACTTACACTTAGCACCCTCATTATATATTTTATTCTAATATTGTACAGCTCAAATAAAGTTCCAGAATTAACCCTTTAGTTTTAAAGTTCACAAAACTCACCCAAAACCTTTTTAGCCAAATCGTATAAACCAAAAACATAGATCTTAGAAACCCTAATCCTTCTAATCAATTCTCAATCATCACATCATCATTAATATCATTAATTAACACCATTTCCAGCCCTAAACCAAAACCCTAGGCCCTCGACTTATTTCTTTCTTTTTCTTTTATATACGATTTACACAAACAAGAATAATTTCGAAACACATGATTTAAGCCATGATAATTCTTCCAATAATTTTCCAGATCATATTACATTATAACAAGTGTAAATAAATTTTATTAGGAATTGTTATGGATCGGAAGGTATATTACACAATTACACTCGTTTTTAGGGTTTTAAATCATGAAAGGGATGTCGAGCATGCATGGGTTGAATCCAACAATTTATTTGATGTTTATAAGGTATAAAGGGTCTGAGAAAAATACCAAATAAATTCTGGAACGTGTGGAAACAGCAGTTCGATCAGATGTATACTCGATTGGCCAAAACACTCCAAAAATCGTCACGACTTCACCAAAGGCCTAGAAACCTTGAAACCAATTTTCGTGGGTTGTATATGATGTAAGAATCACCAGAAAAATAAGAAATAATTTTTGTGGAGGTCGAATGAATCAAAAACGAATTACCTTGTTTATAGGGCTCGACAAAAGGAAAAATGTGCCACGATCGATCCAAGCTTCAACAATTCAAAAGGGAATTTTTCTAGGGCTTCTTGGATGTTGTTTGATCACAGAAAAATGCCTAGGAGTGATGGGGTTGTCGAATGGAGGCCAAAGAAATTTTGTGTGTGTTTGTTTTTGGATCGGCAGTTAGGGTTAGGAAAATAAAAGATATGGGTTGACTTTTTAAAAATGGAAAACGTGTGAGGAGGGGGAGGGAGAGCAGAATTTTTGACTAAATTAGTTGGGAGAATAATTCTTGTGATTATCTTCCTTATTTATAATATTTAAACCATTTAAAATCTCTTTAATATTCATTTTATTTCATTCGGCCCTTGTAGGGGTATTTTGGTAATTTTGCAACTTGTATAAATGTTAAATGTAATTGTTAAAAATATTTGGTATTATAACTTATGCATTGTTAGGAGTTTGGGATTTATTTGATACTTTAATAAGCTTTTAATCAAATTTTAATTAAGTAAGGGCAATTTGGTCTTTTCACATGTTCTCGGATTTTAGGTGTTACACATAATATTCTAGGCGTTTACATTTTAACCAAGTGACATAGTTTTAATTAATGTGTATCATAAGTATAATTTTATCATATTAGTCTCTTATGTCGCGAAAGGTTCGAGGATTATCGTAAATACTTTAGGTGATACTCATCGAAAGTTTTAAATTATAAGGGTATTTTGGGTATTTAACTTGCTCAAAATTTTTGGGTTTTACAATTCTTCCCCTCTAAAAAGAAAAATTTCGTCCGCGAAATTTGAAGTCGCAAAGTTAGACGAAGTCGTAGCAAGCCGCAAAAGGTCATTACAAACATTCTCACGCTCGGGAAGGTTCTTCCAAAAAGATCTTCAGACCAATTAGTTTCTCATGACTCGTAACTATTGTCAAAACATTTTCAGATTTCTCAGAAAGGCATATCATACTGAATTTGAATCAAAAGGATAATGTACCAAACATAACGGATGATAAACGAATTCTCCAGGAAGAGGTATAAAAATACATAGGATTTTCATCGAGTTGGTTAGGCGAATCAGATGAGAATACATTGAATTGTAGCAAACATGGGGTGATATACGGTTTAACCCTTCAGCTTCTCAGATAGTCTCGGCTTTTAGATAACCTTCCAAAGGTATTCTCATAAACAAACAGGTCTCATTTCCTCAAAGTCCACAATCACATATTTTACTCATAGCAGATCATAATGAACAACTTCACGAATGCGAATCGTATACGGACAGAAAGCATATGGTTAGATATCATCAACGGCAGAAATTTCATAATGGAACCTAAGATTCTTATCAGAAGTTGCAAAGATCAGCAAAATACGTGTCGAGAGTCCAAACGTATCGAATCGTATAACAAGGACAGCATATCAAACGTATAGGTAGAATGAACCTAAAGTCTCACTAAACTCAGATGATCTTGATCAGATGCCAGAATTCTAAAGCTTCTAAGGCACTTCTTAAAATATCATATGCCCACCATAAGTGCACGTTATATGATGTAAGTATTATCACGCTGGCCAGACGTCATAATACTGGCATCATATACATATGCCCTCATGATGGTCATACTTTATCTCAAGTCGTGAACAACACAAACTTATTTAAATCCACCTAGTCCACCTATAGTCTCAGAGGTCACCAAAATCAAACAACATAACTAAGAGAATGAAATTACTCGAAGAGTAACGGAGATCCGAGAATGTCATTCAAAAATTAAGGTACGTCATCAGTAACGTCAATTCTTTACAGCATCATCTCGTCTAAACACAATGTCCGCTTTCAAATCCGTCCACTCATTTACAAATTTCAAAATTTCTTCCAAGTTGGAGTAGTCTGTTTATTCTTGTCCGTCTTACCTCATGATTAAGAGAATTTAAAATTCGAGTCTGGTTCCTCAAGCCTTCAACAACTCTTCTTGGTACTGTGGCGTCGTAGCGGCAGTCTCTGACACGATCACTGTGCATCCCTCCATCCGCAGGTCTGCTTCTGCTCTCAATTCATCTTAGTACAACTAAAATGAATAGAGAAACAAGACTGCATTTCTTCGACAGGTCTTCTAACATAGCTCCAGGTTTTAAGGTACATGATGTTGTTGTCGACTCCAGGTTGTGTGTTGAATGGTTCGTCTTCTTTGGTCTGGTTGTCTTGGTGCCCAAACTGAAATCTTCACGTGTTGCGTGATGCATGATTGAGCACTATCCTAGTTCCTCACTTCTTCTTGTATGCTTCTTCCATGGTAATGCTTGTCGCAACCATCTTCTACGACTCTTCCACCAAGTTTCTAACTCCGATAACGATCTTCGATCTTGGTCCCTCTTGTGAAAGCTTTGTCTTTACATTATACAGGGTAGTGTTGTCTATTATGCTTTCTGAATGTCAATCAAATTTCTCTTCCAGAACAAAGGGCCGTCTCACCAATAATCTCTATGTTCTTCTTTCGTTTTAGAACACAACACAATGTCATACTATGACATTTTGTCCAAAACACGCGAAAAACATGGTTATTCTAGCCAACACCATTGGCATCATTCAAGTTCATAAATGTTATAACGAGTGCAAAGGCAACTTCAGAAATCATCTCAGGGAATTTTCACATCGCCTTCTTTCTTCTTCAGGAACTGAAATACTTCCCAAAGGTTACTCTCGGTTAGTTAATCCCCCTTCTTAGAAGTTTTTGTGGTTGCTTCTTCAGCCTTCAAATCTAAAATGATGCAATCAAATGCGGGGTTCAAAGGAAAAACAAATTAATCATTGATACGCGGAAACAGATAATGATTGCTGATGGTGGTACGTTTAAGTTCACGATAGTCGATACGTCATCGCATACTTCTCTTGTTCTTCTTCATAAACAAACGAGAGCATCCAAAGAGAATCACAAAGGTTAAAAATCATATTCCATCAGCTCCTTCAATCTCTCAACTTCTATGGCACCATGGTTTCTTCACTGATATCAGTTCAATGTCCACTCTACTTCTTAAGCAGGAAGGAGTACCAAAAGGTTCATCAGAGAATACCGGAAAATCTTCGTATGACAAAATATTTCCCAATAGTGGAACTTTCCAAGGGTTGATAATAATGGTTTTCAGGACAACTTGGTAATCACATGAGTTTGGGGTAGGTGTTTCCATAGTGGTAGAAATTTTAGCAGATGTAGAGAGTCATCATAATGAAATAGAGTGAAGCAGAATTTTAAGGTCACATTTCAGATATGGTAGTCTATGGTATCTTCACGAATAGCCATTCAGTCCAAAAGACCGTACAATCAGACATCTCAAAGTCAAAGGATTCATATAGTGAATACAGTCGTCAAATCATACAGATAGTTCATATATCAGAGTCAAGTACATGGTTCAACAAAAATGTTGGGATGGATAAACGAACAGTTCAATGTGTGGGAATTTCGTTTAGCTTCTTAGCATAAGTAGCAGGTAGGATGTGTATCATTGGTAATACGAATATCGTATAATCGTCAATTGTGAGAGGTACAGAATCTCAGTTATCAGCATCATCATGCTTAGTTAACAAATCCATATAGAGATAGTATTTACATCATACCCTTCCAAAGGAAACGGTTGGCAGAACAAGGTTCATCATTCAAAGAGAGGAAACAAAACTTCTCATATTCGTGGTTCGTAATTACCAAAATTCTCATAGGAGTAATAATGGATCATACAGAGTTAAGTAGTATCGGATGATACATTCATACCCAACATAAGTAATGAATTTACAGAATGTGTCGAACACATTGTGGTTGAATGACCTACGATGTGGTCGAAAAGGTGTCAAACAGCTTATCAAACAAATTGGAGGCGGAGATCAAAATCTGAAGGTGAAACTTAAATGTGTAAGGTATCCAGGTAGCCTTCCGAGGTATTCCAAACTTACTTGGTTACTAAGCTTAAGTTGCAAAACTTCTAACTTCTGAAACAAAGGTCCTTATAAGGCTTATCTAAGAGCAAAGGCACGATCAGAGTGATACGGAAGCAAATGATACTTACATAAATGTCTTAGTCTACCCATTCCTCACTGGTAATAACTTAGGTTCCTATGGGGAATCCTAATGTAAAGTTTCAAAGGTTGTCTTATGAGCGCCTACAGTGGAAACTTAGGGGTCCAAACTTCACAGGTCAAGGGTAAATGTATTACGAATCGCAGCCTGGGCTCTGATACCATAATTGTAACACCCCAACCCGATAAGGGTAGAAGTATTACATTACAGTGACATATCAAAACAAACACAAGCATATGATTCATACATACAACGAAATTCAGGGTTACAAATGAAAATCTGAAACTACAAGGTTACAAAACAATAAATACTATGTCTAATAAAGTGAAACTTCATCTAATCGTCTCTAGTCCAAAGCATAGTCTTCTAAATCCAGTCACACTCTCTTCCCATAACCCAGCTTCCTACTAAAAACCTGCCGCAGGAAAAGGAAATGCGGCTGAGCTTAAAAAGCCCAGTGAACAGATACATATACAAAGCAATGATAATGAAACAGAACTGAAATATAGTGCATTGAGGAAATAGAATAAGAAATAAACAAATGAATAATAGAATAGAAAGAAGAAAGGATAGTCATCTACCACGAGCCCAGAAACTCAAAGTCATAAATCTCAAAGTCATAATTCTCAAAGTCATAATCTCATAATCAGAGGGGATACCTCTCAGGCAACCAGATAATATGAGGGGTGTCCTCATGTATCATAAGGGTGGAGTGATCAGCTCCCAGGGGTTGTGAAGGGCATGTATAGCACACAGTACCAATCACCTCAAAGTCAACTCAAAGTCATAGTTAAATCCATTAAGCATACATGTCTAGGATTGCAATCCATACGCCCCTTACTCAAAGTCAATCTCAAAGTCATATACTCAAAGTCATAATGGCCATACTAATAATCATAAAAAGGGACGGCGTGAGAAATCACTCACCCACACATGAGTCATGCCAGTGGTGCATCACAGACATGCCTATGGTACCTCCATAGGTAGGGAAACAGAAATGGCTCGGGTATCAAACTAAGAGTCAGGTCTCAAAGTCATGCAAAAGGTCATATAGCAAAGGTGTATCTCAGAATCATATCAAAGGTTCATAATAGCAGTTCATAACAAAGGGTTCATATCAGAAATAGTATTCAAGGTCCAATCAGAGTTTATCAGGTCAAGGTTCATATTCAAAAATCAATTCATGGTTCAGTTCAAAAGTCCGTTTCAAAAGTTTCTATTAAAAGTCCAATTTAAATAATCTTTTAAAACAGTTTTCATAAAAATAGTCTTTCAAAATATAGTGTTCATGAAAGTTAAATAACCTTTCTTTTAAAAAGAAATTTAGCATCATTTATAAACATCTTTTCAAATCGGTTCTTCTCAAACATTTCCATGGTATCATTAAGAAGGTTTTCATAGCATAGGTTCATAACGGAGGTCATATCAAGTGGGATCAACAGAGAAGGTTCAAGTAAAGGGGATCATAGCAATGGCATCAATTCGGGAACTAACGGATCAGAATATGAAAGAGATCATGAGAAACCTTTTGAGAAAGATCAGAATATCTGTACCTTAATCGCCAATGAAATCATAACATACGTAAGCATAGGGAAACGCTTCTTCTTCTACGAATCTACACGAATAATGATCGGTTTATTATTAACTTATTTTAAATCAATTTACTCATTTTAGTCGGCTTTCCATTTTTAGCAGGTTTCCCTAATTAGCAAATTCCCAAATTTAGTAAGTTTCCCAAATTAATAATTTAATACATTAAGATCATAAATAATAGTTAAATAATCTTTAACGGTTAAAATGATCAATATGGTAGTTTAGTGTTAAATATGTCAATTTGGTAAAATTTAGGGCCACAAGATAAATTATCAAAATTTAATATTACAAATGTCAAACAAATTATTTTAAGGTTTATACAATACTATTATATTAAAAGGATAATTTAGACCCCGTCGTTTCATAATTTATTTAAACGCACTCTCGATATTAGTTTGGACCGCGACGACGAAATATAATTTTTAGTTTCATCTTAGAGTTAGACAACACGAGGACTCATTTTTATTTCTTTACTACTATGAACCACTAGTTGAATGAGCATACAGTTTCAACATTTTAAATGCATGAAAGGTAACCATTATATCACATCGACATATTGTAGTAAGGTTTCTTGCATGTGAATCTCATACATATACTGTACATGACATGCCTATATGGTTTAATTTGCATATGATTTATTCATAAAAGTGTTCTCTTATATCTATATACTATATTAGTACATGACTAAAATCATTAAACTGATATTCATGCAAGCATTCTAAGGTTAACATATCCCTATTTTAATTGAGAACTTTTATAGTAAAATCTTGGCATGTTCGATGGTTCAATAACATAAGTACCTATCTTTATTAGTTTTCATGTTAGCTAGTTTATACGTTTATATGAGATCTAATAACGAGATGAAAAACAAGATATAGATTGACATGTTACCCTCGCAAGAATCGAATGGAAAACGGACCGAGGAACCACCAAACCAACACCCATATCGACTCCATAATCAAACAAGGACACAAGTACGTACACCAATTCGAACACCTAATGAAATTTGTCCCAAGACTCAAACCCGACCACGAGCTTGATTTAACCTCCGGCTAACGGAACCAAAACCCACGTACACGCCTCTCCCTTCGAATGGAATTAAACCTCACGATCAACACCCTTCGAACAACAACTAATCACGATCACGACCACCCTTGCACGCCTCGAATCGAACGGAAAAAAATCAAGAAAATGTAGCAGCCGAATGGAACCTTTCTTTAGGGTTTTTAGATTGTTTTGATTTAGTTTTCTATTAAATATTTCTTGGGAGAAAAATGAGGTTCGGTTATAAAATAGATAGGGAAACCGTGTATATTTATTTGGTTCCCCAGGGAAATTACCGATCATTGTGGGATTTAAATTGATCCCTTCCAAATTTGAAAACAATCATAAATGTAGACTAATATTTAGTTGTGATTCACTTGTATACATTCACATATTTCAGCCCATGCATAATATTCTAGGCGTTTACATTTTAACCAAGTGACATAGTTTTAATTAATGTGTATCATAAGTATAATTTTATCATATTAGTCTCTTATGTCGCGAAAGGTTCGAGGATTATCGTAAATACTTTAGGTGATACTCATCGAAAGTTTTAAATTATAAGGGTATTTTGGGTATTTAACTTGCTCAAAATTTTTGGGTTTTACAGATACCTTCCCGATCCTCCCGAAGGTCATTTAACCATAATGTGGTTGACACATTCTTTGAATTCATTACTTATGCTAGACATAAAATTTATCATCTGATGCTACTTGACTCTGCATAATCCATTATTACTCCTATGAGAACTCGGGTAATTATTAACCACGGATATAGGAAGATTTGTTCCCTCCCTTCGAATGATGAACTTTTCCTGTCAATCAATTCCTTTGGTAGGATATGATGTTAATATTATCTCAGTATGGATTTGTTAACTGAGCATGATGATACTGACAACTGGTATCCCATCCGTATCACTTTTTGACAACCATACGATGTTCGTATTACAATGATACACACTCTACCTATCACTTTTGCTAAGGAGCTAAACAAGATTCCAACACCTTGAACTGTTCGCTTACCTATCTTAACACTTTTGATGAACCATGTACTCGACCCTGATATATGAACTATCCATCTGGTCTGACGACCGTATTCGTTCTACGAATCCATTTACTTTTGATATATTTGATTTTGAGGTCTTTTGGATATGGATTGGCTGATTCCTCATAAAGCTACCATAGACTACCGTATCCGATATGTGACCTTTAGCAATCTACTTCATCCTGCTTTTGTTATGATGACTCTCAAGCACGTAAATCTGTTAAGATTAATGCTGCTATGGAGGTACAGACTCCGATCTCATTTGATTTTCAAGTTTCTCCTTACACCTATTAGTATCCACCTTTGGAAAACTCTGGCATTGGAAGTATTTTGTTGTACAAAATTTTTCCGGTGTTCTCTGATGAACCTCTTGGTTTTCCCTCCTGCTTGGGAAGTAGAGTTGGCATTGAACTGATCTCAGTTGACGAAACCATGTTGCCATATAAGTTGAGAGATTGAAGGAGTTGATGGAACATGATTTTGTTCACCTCAATGTTTCTCTTTGGATGCTCCTATTGGTATGAAGAAGAAAGAGGGAAGTATGTGGCGGCGTATCGCCATTTGTGAACTTAACCGTATCACTATCTGTAATCATTATCCATTTTCGCATATCAATGATTGATTTGGTCTATCTTTGAAACTCCATATCAGATGGCCTCTTTTTAGATTTGAAGGATTGAAGAAACAACCACAAGAACTTATAAGAAGTGGGTTAACTAACTGGAAATAGCCTCCATGAAGTATTTCAGTTTTATTCATGGAGAAGAAGACAGGTGATGTGAAGTTTCCCTAAGATGATTCTGAAGCTGCTTTTGTACTCGTTATAATCATTATGAGCTTAAATGATGCCAATTGTATTGGCTAAAATAATCATGTTTTCGCGAGTATTTGGACAAATTGTCTTAGTATGACATTGTGTTGTGTTCAACTATGCAAGAAGAACATGGAGATCATTTTCGTATTTAGTTGAAATGTCCCCTCATTCGGGAAGAGATACTTTTGATTTACGCTCATGAGTTACATCGGATAGAATTACTATGGACCCTGAGAAGACTGGGATTTCCACCGAACGAGCCAAGATCGGCGACAGTTACCAAATTTAGGAACCCTTGAGAAGAGCAGTGGAAGATGTTTATGACTGGCGTTACCATCGACGAAGTATATGGAAAGAGGAGAGACACTTAGAAAGGACTCGAATATACCTTATGCAGCAAGCTGGGCATCAAGACAACCAGACCGTAGGAGATGAACTATTAAACTCATACCCTGGAGTCGACAACAACGGTGTTTACCTTGAAGATTGGATAACACTTCTTCCAAGACAAACATGGTGGCGAACGTAGAAGGAGAATCTAATCAAGATGACAAACCTTGAGATGTGTTAGGAGACCTGGCGAAGACACGCAGTCTTGCTTCTCTATTCATTTTAGTTGTACTAAGATGAGTTGAGAGCAGAAGCCGACTTGTGGATTGAAGAATGCACAATGATCATGTTAAAGATTTGTGTTACTACACCACCATTCCAAGAAGAGCTGACGAAGGCTTGAGGAACCAGACTCAAGTTTATAATTCCTTTTCACCCTATGATCGGATGGACAAACGTAGACAGACTACTCAGATTTGGAAGAGATTTGAGATCATGTATTTGAATGGACGGATTTTGAAGCAAACAATTGTGTCGAGTTGAGTTGATCTGTGATAGATGAAGTTATTGATGACGTATTTCGCTCCTGCTTAACCTACTTAAGCTTCCATTATCTGATGATAAGGTCCTTTGAATGATCTAGGTTCTTTATTAGTAATTCCGTTCTGTGTCTTGTCCGCGTATGTTGGGTGATGCTTTTGTTATGCGAGTTTTGACGAATTGTGGAAGACCTAATGCTATTGACGATGTGCTCCATTTGATGATACTAACCAGGTTCCGTTACGTTATTTATATGATCTGTTTCTCTGATTTCGAATCCGTTAGTGATTTTTGATTCGGGCCAACCCTAGGATGTAAAATAGACTGTTATGTGGATAGGATGTTAACTCGCTACTTGAAATAAAGTATAACCATCATGATGGTATACTCATGTGATGCTGGTATTATGACGAGTAGCTAACGTGATAATACTTAAATCATATGACGTACCCTTATTGTGCTCATAGGATATTTCGAGGAGTGCCTTAGAAGCCTTAGAATTTCTGATATCTGCTTCAGATTATCTGCGCTTATTGAGACTATAGGTTCATTCTACCTATGCGCTTAATCTGCCTTCATCGTTATACGACTTGATGCGTCTGGGTACTCGACATGCGTTTGTTGACCTTTGTGCTTCTGATAAGGATCTTAGGTTATGTTGTAGAGCTTCCTGCCATCTGTTTTCTGTCAATATGGATTCGATCTGTTACTATGAAGTAGTGCACCTACGTTTTGTTGTATGTACGTTTCTCATTCGTTGAATCTGTTTCATTTTGAACTACTATGAGTTAAGATATGAGATTTTGGATTTTGAGGAAACAAGATATGTTTGTTTATGAGAACACCTTAGAAATGTTATATTGAAGCCGAGACTATTTGAGAATCTGAAGAGTTAAACGTATTTATCACAATCATGTTTTCTACAATTCGATACATCCTCATCTGATTTGTCTAATTAAATTCCATAGATGATATACCCGTCAACTCCTACGTTTTCCCTGTATCTCTTTCGAGGGGATATGAGTATCATCTGTTACACTTGGTATATTATTCTTTTGATTTGGATTCGGTATGGTACGTCTTTTCTGAGGAAGCCGAAGCTATTTTGATCAACAAGATAGGGTCATGAGAAACAAGTCATTCACATTTCTGTTCACAGTCCGTTGTGTTTTTTTGTTTCGTTTCCCTTCAATTTTTAAGGGCGAAATTTTTTTATAAAGGGGAAGAGTTGTAAAACCCTAAAATCTAAAACTTGTGAACTTCCTATTTTGCCCTTCTAATCTTTGAAGCTATAAGAATCATTATGAATCAAAAACCTAAGTTACAAAATACCTAAAACATTTATAATAAGTGATGTGTTTCAACAACAACTATATCATTTATAATTTCCATAGAAATACATAGGAAAGTATTTCCCGGGTCGTGATCCCAACGAAGGTTGAATTGAGTTGCCGATTCGTGATCGTGAATCGTGAATTGAATGGGGATAAAAGCGAATTATGGTTTTTACACTACTAATAATGGAAAAAATAAAAATAAGCAATTAAGCTAAGGAAACAAGTAACGGTGCATAAGTATAACTAAAACATAAACACGATTAAGAAATGTAGTAATAAACGTAACGTGTCCAACTAAAACGTAAAAATAAAGCAATTCTAAACCTATGTGTGCAATTCTAATTTTCTAAAATCCTACATGATAAAAGAAAAATACGGGAAAAAGAAAAATATTTTTATGACTTTTAATTATTTTTTTTTGTTATTTAAAAAACTATTTAAAAGAAATAAATGTAAGAAAAATAGAAAATGATTTTGAAAAATTATGAAAATTTAATAGAAATTATTTGAGACTATGTGAAATCTAAGAAAAATAAAAGTTTAGAAAAAGTTATTATTAATAAGCTAAGAAAAGCTAAAACAGAAAAGAGCTTGTAAAAGTGAAAAATAAAAGAAACTATAAATGAATTATAAATGCAAGGGGTAACAAGAAAAAACCTATGAGCAAATTGGTTTGAGGTGCTGGTGTGAAGTGTGGTTTGAGCTAGAAGTCCCAGGTTTAAATCCTAGCACCTCAGCTTTTTGCACTTTTATTTTATTTTTGTATTTTTCTTTTGAAAACTTGTCGTAAGCTAAAAAAAAGTGAAACTTTTGTGAAAACTAACTTTTTGGAAAACTTAAATCAATCTAAAAAAAAACTATTTTGAGTAACAGTTAAGGCAAATGCTAAATGGTGAAAATCTAGAACAGTAAAAACTACCTAGTGATATCAATAAGCTACTACTAAGGGGACACAAGCTTAACTAAACAGGATGCTAAATAGAACAAGCTAAAAAAAAAGTTAACTAGCTAAATCATGCTCAAATCATAAATTAATTCAAGCTAATTCTAACAGAAACTTACACCAAACAAGCCTAAAGGGGAAAATAGCAGACGACCTAATTAAGAATCCAAATAAACTTTAAATAGCAAAATAAGAACATGTTCAGGAAATCTATGCTATAAGCTAATAGTGTTGATGTGTTTCGAAAGCTTTAAATTTATAAGACTAATTTCACCATTTCCTTAATTCATAAAACACATGGGTAAAGTATAACCCCCGTTTATAGTAAAGGTTTGAGGTAAGACCAGGTCGTCCCAAGAGAGGTAATTGTTCCTATTGTTAGCTAAAGATAACAAAATTAGATTCCAATGATTATCACTTATCACTAAAACCGTTTTTGTTGGATTTAAGATTTTTGAAATGTTTTCCCAATTATATTAAAAGTATGTTTGTTAAAGGCTAAACACAAAAGATGAATGAGCATAAGTATCATAGAAAGTACTTGGACAAAGCATAGAAGTAAAGGTGGAGGATCAATTGCAAAGTGACAAAAATATAAAAAGTCTAAAAATTAATTACAACCGTTGGATCATTCATCAACATTCGATCAAATTAAATAGGGAAATTTACAGATAGGGGCATGATGGTCATTATAATAAAATAATACTCCGTACTTTATTTCCCATCTCCTTTTCCATCTTTATTTTCCATTACAGATAGACTCTCAGATCCGGCGATCTTCGTCACCGTCACCACCGTTGCACCGTCACCAACACTAATTGGTCACCGTCAACACTAGGAGCTTCTCGTCATTCATTACCAAGTCGATCCATCAAAACTACATCGTCATTCGTTGGCAGTTGCGTTTTTAATCACAACACTAGGAGCTTCTCGGCAACGAATGTTGTGGTATTTACAAATTTCTATAAGAGAAAATGAAAAAGAACATGGGTCACAACTCACAACCCGATAATATGATATAAAAACCATACCAAAGAAGCTCATATGGTGCATGCCCCGTTTTCTGTAAATACGAGATAGGAGATGATAGTTTTCTAGAGAAAAAACAAATAAATATTGAAGTGGTTCGTGAGTTGGTGAGTTCACACGAGGATGAAAGGCAAATGGATCCATTTTTTTTTGAAATTTGTGAAAGTGAATACAGTAGTTTACTACTATTATTTTAATTCTTTTTTCACTAATTGTACTCCCTGTACCCTTTTGAAAGTTATTTAATGATTTTCAATGTTGGGGAGTTGATTTGGTAATGTAATTAGTAATTTATTTCGGGATTTTTATGTGCATATAAGGTGTTTGATGAAATAATGTTCATCAGTTATTTTTGATATTCTTCATCAGTAACGTTCATCAGTAACATTCAAAAAGTGATGTTTTTTAATCATTTTTTTTAAATATACATTTAGTTCATCAGTTAGGTTATTAGGTTCATCAATTATGTTATTAGGTTCATCAGTTAAGTTATAGGTTATAGGTTCATCAGTTAGAGATTTTGTTCATCAGTTACCTTGGTTCATCAATTTTTTCAGATTCATCAATTTCAGGTTCATCAAATTTGATCAAATGTTTGGGTTCATCAATTTTTTCAGGTTCATCAATTTCAGGTTCATCAAATTTTATCAAATGTTTGGGTTCATCAAATTTTTAATAATGTTCATCAGTTCATTAGTTAGTTTTGGTTATCGGTTAATTTTGTTCATCAGTTATTTTTGATAATGTTCATCACTTCAAGGTAGTATTGTTCATTAGTTCATTAATTTTTCTAATAAAAACACAATGTTAATCAGTTCATCAGTTATTTTTTATATTGTTCATCAGTTATTTTTAATAACATTCATCAGTTATTTTTGATAACGTTCATCAATTATTTATTATAATGTTTAGCATTTTTAGAAAAATAGCGTTCATCAGTTATTTTTGATCACATTCATCAGTTATTTTTTATAATGTTCATCAGTTTTCGAAAAAAATAACGTTCGTCAGTTATTTTTTATATTGTTCATCAGTTATTTTTTATAAGGTTCATCAGATATTTTTTATAGCGTTCATCGGTTATTTTCGATAACGTTCATCAGTTATTGTTAATCTTTAACGTGCAAAAATTGATCAACCAAAGTAACTGATGAACAAAATATTCATCAGTTACTTTGGTTCATCAGTTTTTATTATAGGTTCATCAGTTAGTTTATGTTTTTCTAGTTGATGAACATTAGTTGTTTTTGTTTCATCAGTTATTGACTTTTAGATTATGTTATAATAGGTTCATCAGTTTGATCAACCAAAGTAACTGATGAACAAAATGTCTTTTTTAAAAATCAGTTAATAAGGTTCATCAGTTAATATGGTTCATCAGTTAAAAAAAACAACAGAAAAACAAAAAAAAAAAAACAAAACTTTTTGAATCTTACATTAATAAAATGACTAAAGGTGCATTGTTGTACAAAAATTAGTGCATTTAACTCGATTTTAAGACTAAAAATCTAAGCTAAACATTTCATCAAACACGTTGTGTGCAACAAATATGAGTAAAACGTCATCTTTAACATACGATATCTCACTCATATCATATTGGATTTGAGTGATTCAAATTTCTGGGTAAAGAATGGCCAAAAAACTACAACTTTCGTGTTTTAAGTTTTGCAAAATTCGGCCTTTAAACTAGACAAAATTAGAGCCGAAAATGCTAAAATTTTCAAGAAAATCATGACCCAATGAATATGTAAAAAAAAAGTTTCAAAAAAATTTATACCAAATTAAAGGGGATTAAATTTTAAAAATTATGGTGAAATCGGTTTTTTGTAAAAGTTTGTCGTTTGAAAGTTATTGGCATTTGAAATTTAAGGTGGAATTAAAAAAATAGATCAAATGGCCAAAATACCCTCTAACAAAAAATATTAAAGAAAAAAATGAGGGAGTGGGTGGGGACACATGGCACTAGCTTAGTGGCTAGAAACCTTTTTAGGCTTTTTAATTTTGATCCCCTTTCTTGGGGATCGCAACTCTAGAAGTAAAACATGACTGGTGATCATGTAAACTAATATATCTACTTGATGTAAAAGAATCTCCTTTCGGCCTATGATCCTAGATACATAAAGTGCATAAAGTGTGGTCCAAGCATGAAGTACCAAGTATGCATTTCCCTTAACCAAGTCGTTAGACGTGAGGCTAGTCCTTAAACATGTTATGGTTAAGTTTATCATATGTTTTACTATCCAATTCTCATAAGCATAGCAATGACTCGTTATAGACAGACAATTCATAATATAATCAACATAATTGCATCTTTCGACCTGTAAACAATTATAGTGACCAATCAAGACATATAATAGGAGTCTAAACCATAACATATCAAATACATAAAAGATAGATTCAATAGTTATGATACAAATCCAAATTCAACTCATGGCAGAAATGCCTCTAACAAACATAAAAGTACTACTCCATATTCATATAAAAGTAAACTAAGTAAACAAATGATGTTGTCATTATACCGAGGTTTCCAAATGTACTCACGTTCCAACTGAGTTCTCCAAGTGTTTCTCCGGCTTTAGCTAGTGGCTTTGGTGTAAACCACTACTAAACTTCTTCTAGTGATCAAGTTGTGATTCTTTGTTGAGGTGTGTATAGAACCACGAATTGTGCCTCTATTTATAGTGTAAATGAAACCCTAGCACGTCCCTGGAGAGTTATTACAAGCAAGTAATCGGTCTCATCATTGAAGTAGCTCATTAATGTAGAAAATATAACTGCCATGTGAAGTACGCCGTGCATTTGGTGTAAAACCGGCGAGCTTCATTTCACGTAACCGGCGCTTATATGATATATAATCGGCGCTCTTCATATTTGACTCGTGTATATATAGTTGACCAAAGATACCCATAAGCGGGGCTCTTTCTACTTATAAGCGGCATGCTTTAGTCCAAACTATGCCTTTTTCCTTATATGTTCACAAAGTCACCTTCTCGTGTGTTTCTCCTTATTTTCCTCCAAACCTTTGTCATGCACATATATTCTCATATTAAGTACCAAAAGTCCTAATAATAAGGTCATTTATCATATAATTCAATAATATCGGGGGTATAAATATGTATAATACGAGACTCATCAAACTCCCCCATACTTAAACAATGCTTGCCCTCAAGCATATAAAAATTGTCTTTCAAAAACCAAGTCTCGTATAAGTTTCAAATATGTATGTGTTGTCTATCCAAGACAACCAAGAATAACATGACATGCTCCTCACGAAAGTTTATATTTTTAAATTCACTCAAGCACTCATTGAAATAATTTTTGGTTTGTAATTCACTCTTATAGCTCAGTCATAATTTATAGATTTACCATATGCTTGAAAAAGAAACAAAACTGCACCTACATGGCGTAAGCACCAAGTATCAATATTAAAGAGGTCTTTTATTCTGTTTAAGGGTTATAAGGTATGTATATGGAATAATTGTTGTAAAACTTAAGTCGGGAAATCATACTTCTTTCTTTACAACCATATTTCTTCTTTTCCATCACTTTTTTTTTTTAAAACCGTAACAACCACATTATAACAAACATAAAGTATGCACTCTTCATACTCATCGCAATTGGTAAATTATTTCTCATATTGTCACAACTCGTAAATTCTAGTCTTTTCCCGTACTTTCACATTTACTATTCATCGGTTACTATTCACAGAAAACTATTCATCATTTTACTATTCATCATTTTCGGAGTCAGTTTGTGATTCAGAGAAGCGTTCAAAAATTTTACTATTCATAAAACACTATTCACCTCCGGAGAAAATTTGTCATTTATGCGTGAGTTGCATCATTTCTGTATACGTACGGTTATCTACCTAATAAACGTTATCCTATAAACTATTACTATGAATAATTGATCCGACAATCCTGACTATGATCCCAATATATTTTTATATTCATAATAATAATATAAAAATTATAATATTAATTTACCCAATATTTTGGAAATTTATTTATTTCGTATCGTACGCCTAATTTAATTACGACAGTTTTCGTAGATATTAAATAATAATTTTCCAAACACTCAATATTTATATCCAACATATTTTTACAATTTTTATAACTTTATTATGTCCCGGTTAACTCCGTTAAAATTTATTTCTAGTTAACTCGGTACCCGGTATCACCTAAAACTAATAATATCTAGTATAATCAACCAAAAGTCTTACAAATCTCATCTTTTCTTCCCAACTTCTTGACTTTGCCGCCCCCCCCCCCCTACCAATCACCTTACAAATCTTGAATTTCATCCAAGCTCATTAATGTTTTGTCATAAATTGTCTAAATATAATATATATAAAACAACAACTACACTTTTTCTCATTCATTTCACCAAATCAAACCACTAGACTTCATCTCTCTTTCTCTCTTCTCACCATTTTCGGCCAAGACAAGAAGAACATCAATAATCCATCATTTTTCCAAGATCAAGTCATTATCTAGTTCCTTTAGTTGTCCTTGTTTGAGTTTTGAAATAAAAACTCAAGGTTTCTTAGGTTTTACTCATCCAAGCTCTATAATCTTTCTATGTAAGTTGTCAAACTCTTTTCCATAATTTCTTCATGTTATTTTTATGATCATATGATTTCCATTCAAGATCTACATGCATATGTTAGTTATACCACTCATATATATATATATATATATATATATATATATATATATATATATATATATATATATATATATATATCTAACTTTTGATCCCTAGAAATAGATTATAGTTAGATCCTTGTTAGATCCACTTGATTTATGATGTTTAAGAACCCATGACACCCTAGGAAGGTGTATGGTAGGAATAAATTAGGTTGGTGGTGATTGAAAGTGGTTTGGTTGAAGTTGGAACTACATTGGAACACTAGAAATGACTTTTGAAACAATATATATACGTACTGTCCATATTTTTAAAACGTGGGAAAATCAGTAGATGATGGGTAATTTTTGACCAAATATTTAGAAAATACTTTCAAAAACGAAGCTGTGGGCGAAAGAACGGATTAAAATGAGTTAATAACGAAGGAGATATGATTTTCCGAAGTTAACGACGAAAACTATTTTTCTGAAAATTCTTTGCTGATGAACAGTTGTCATGACTGTTTCGAGGCGTAAAACTAAATCTAGCCATCCCGACTTATCAAAAATATGTTAGTATTTTGTCCCACGATTCCGGGGATATAAAGAACGAGGAAAATGAACTTAAAACGACAAAGTTATACATGTTTTAAAATCGTCAAAACTATATATATATATTTAGTCACTACTAGAAATAATATAACTACGTACTAAATGCTATATTTTCTAGATTTCTTATTCAAGAGTTATATTCATAACTAATGAATTACTAAGGATTATAAGTTTATATTTACGGCGATTAGACGTTATTTCAAGGTTTTCCAAAGTAAGGAATATAACACTAACCTTTTATATCTGATATAATACAACAAGTTTTTATAAGCCTAGTTGGACTTATTTTTCCTAAGTATGGAAAATACTTTACTTTGACAATAACAATTAATTCCAAGTTACGAGTGGTATAGGTATCATGTGCATGCATATTCTCTTCATCATTTCACGATCTAAGTAGATCACTATCATTCATATTAGGTTGCGGTTAGAGATCGAACCTCATTTCTGTGTATCCACTTTTGTCATCGTAGCTATTCACACCAGGTGAGTCATAGCCCCTACTCTTTTTATACTTGTTTTAACTCTTTGGGGGAAGATACATGCTCAACTACTTGCTTACTTATACAAATACTCAAAACATTTATACTTAATTGTTTTATACTTGATTGTCTTATACTTGGTTGCATTATACTTGATTGCATACATACATGATTGTGATGAACTTATTTGCGTTATTCAATTTAGTAATCTTTTATACTTTGGGAAATGGCACCCAGTAATCTCTTATACTTTGGGAAATGGCACCCAGTAACCTTCTATACATTGGGAAATGGCACCCAGTAGTCTTTAATCTTTGATCATTGGTATGTACACATATCGTATTCACATATGTCTTAATCTTACTATATATATATTAGCAGTGGGTTGTGAACACACAGGTTACATGTCTCTTATGGCGGGACTTGCAACTGAGTGGATTTACGATGCCTTTGCTGTGTGATCATTTTCTATATACTTTATTTGTTAAACAAATTCTATGAACTCACCAACCTCGTGTTGACACCTTAGCATGTATTTTCAGGTTTTAACAAATGGCACGCTACAGGAGGTTTTGGCAGGGTATGGCATGGTCATAGAAGACTCTGATTATTCATTTGGGGACCGTTTTAAACTATTTTAAGGGCCTACTTCCGCACTACTTTTAACAATATAAATACAATATGTTTGACTTAACTATTTTATTCTAAATGATTGAAGTGAAAACCATTTTTGAAATTGTGTTGTAATACCAATTGAGTTACACCCCAGCTACACGTATGCTTCCGCTGTACCCGATTTTGGGGGTGTGACAGATTGGTATCAGAGCTTTAGCTATAGCGAACTAAGTGTTTTTAAAACCTAGACTATAGCTACTTTTTTGAAAAACTTAACCCTATGACCGTCACGTGCCTGCCTGCCAAGCTGAAGCCTCACTTATGGTTTGTTGCTGACTTAGGTGATGAGATTTGTGTCTCATTATCTGGTATATTATGTTCATTTGTTCTAGTTGATTTCTATCATTGTCTTTTCATATAAGCATGTTCACGTATCATATATGTCACCGTGTTATGTCTTTCCTTACATAGTTTTATCATTTGACCTCGAGTTTGGTCACCTGCCTTAGTCTTTCTGAACGTCCTGGTATTTATGAAGGACATAGTATTAGTATAACTGAGCTGAGTATTTCAAAATTCATGGAACCTCGGTGGAATATAGACTAGTCACCTATATTCAACCCGGGATAGTGGGACATAGGCTGACTACCTATATCCGACTCAGAAATGAACTTTGCAACACTGAGAATGGTTATAATAAAATTTTGTCTGGATTGAATCCTCTACTCAATATCCAAATGTTACATTTATGTATGTGTATACCCTCATTGTCAGAACGCTTATACTTTTCATTACCTCGTCAACCGCCGCCTGGAAGCACGTCAACTGGTCATTTCATCTCATGAATTTTCACCTTTATAACACTTCAGAGACCAACGTTAACTGAACTTTGTGACGAAGTTCCCGTAAGGGGTAGAGACTGTCACAACTCGTAAATTCTGATCTTTTCCCGTACTTTCACATTTACTATTCATCGGTTACTATTCACAGAACACTATTCATCATTTTACTATTCATCATTTTCGGAGTCAGTTTGTGATTCTGAGAAGCATTCAAAAATTTTACTATTGATAAAATACTATTCACCTCCGGAGAAAATTTGTCATTTATGCGTGAGTTTCATCATTTCTGTATACGTACGGTTATCTACCTAATAAACGTTATCCTATAAACTATTACTATGAATAATTGATCCGACAATCCCGACTATGATCCCAATATATTTTTATATTCATAATAATAATATAAAAATTATAATATTAATTTACCCAATATTTTGGAAATTTATTTATTTCGTATCGTACGCCTAATTTAATGACGACAGTTTTCGTAGATATTAAATAATAATTTTCCAAACACTCAATATTTATACCCAACATATTTTTACAATTTTTATAACTTTATTATGTCCCGGTTAACTCCGTTAAAATTTATTTCTAGTTAACTCGGTACCCGGTATCACCTAAAACTAATAATATCTAGTATAATCAACCAAAAGTCTTACAAATCTCATCTTTTCTTCCTAACTTCTTGACTTTGCCGCCCCCCCCCCCCTACCAATCACCTTACAAATCTTGAATTTCATCCAAGCTCATTAATGTTTTGTCATAAATTGTCTAAATATAATATATAAAACAACAACTACACTTTTTCACATTCATTTCACCAAATCAAACCACTAGACTTCATCTCTCTTTCTCTCTTCTCACCATTTTCGGCCAAGACAAGAAGAACATCAATAATCCATCATTTTTCCAAGATCAAGTCATTATCTAGTTCCTTTAGTTGTCCTTGTTTGAGTTTTGAAATAAAAACTCAAGGTTTCTTAGGTTTTACTCATCCAAGCTCTATAATCTTTCTATGTAAGTTGTCAAACTCTTTTCCATAATTTCTTCATGTTATTTTTATGATCATATGATTTCCATTCAAGATCTACATGCATATGTTAATTATACCACTCATTTATATATATATATATATATATCTAACTTTTGATCCCTAGAAATAGATTATAGTTAGATCCTTGTTAGATCCACTTGATTTATGATGTTTAAGAACCCATGACACCCTAGGAAGGTGTATGGTAGGAATAAATTAGTTTGGTGGTGATTGAAAGTGGTTTGGTTGAAGTTGGAACTAGATTGGAACACTAGAAATGACTTTTGAAACAATATATATACCTACTGTCCATATTTTTAAAACGTGGGAAAATCAGTAGATGATGGGTAATTTTTGACCAAATATTTAGAAAATACTTTCAAAAACGAAGCCGTGGGCGAAAGAACGGATTAAAATGAGT
The DNA here is from genome assembly GCA_030686995.1 of Artemisia argyi. Lineage (NCBI taxonomy): Eukaryota > Viridiplantae > Streptophyta > Magnoliopsida > Asterales > Asteraceae > Artemisia > Artemisia argyi. Next base: position 97,520,586 of record CM060676.1, on the reverse strand, counting down.
TAATAACGAAGGAGATATGATTTTCCGAAGTTAACGACGAAAACTATTTTTCTGAAAATTCTTTGCTGATGAACAGTTGTCACGACTGTTTCGAGGCGTAAAGCTAAATCTAGCCATCCTGACTTATCAAAAATATGTTAGTATTTTGTTCCACGATTTCCGGGGATATAAAGAACGAGGAAAATGAACTTAAAACGACAAAGTTATACATGTTTTAAAATCGTCAAAACTATATATATATTTAGTCACTACTAGAAATAATATAACTACGTACTAAATGCTATATTTTCTAGATTTCTTATTCAAGAGTTATATTCATAACTAATGAAGTACTAAGGATTATAAGTTTATATTTACGGCGATTAGACGTTATTTCAAGGTTTTCCAAAGTAAGGAATATAACACTAACCTTTTATATCCGATATAATACAACAAGTTTTTATAAGCCTAGTTGGACTTATTTTTCCTAAGTATGGAAAATACTTTACTTTGACAATAACAATTAATTCCAAGTTACGAGTGGTATAGGTATCATGTGCATGCATATTCTCTTCATCATTTCATGATCTAAGTAGATCACTATCATTCATATTAGTTTGCGGTTAGAGATCGAACCTCATTTATGTGTATCCACTTTTGTCATCGTAGCTATTCACACCAGGTGAGTCATAGCCCCTACTCTTTTTATACTTGTTTTAACTCTTTGGGGGAAGATACATGCTCAACTACTTGCTTACTTATACAAATACTCAAAACATTTATACTTAATTGTTTTATACTTGATTGTCTTATACTTGGTTGCATTATACTTGATTGCATACATACATGATTGTGATGAACTTATTTGCGTTATTCAATTTAGTAATCTTTTATACTTTGGGAAATGGCACCCAGTAATCTCTTATACTTTGGGAAATGGCACCCAGTAACCTTCTATACTTTGGGAAATGACACCCAGTAGTCTTTAATCTTTGATCATTGGTATGTACACATATCGTATTCACATATGTCTTAATCTTACTATATATATACATATATATATATATATATATATATATATATATATATATATATATATATATATATATATATATATATATATATATATATATATATATATATATATATTAGCAGGGGGTTGTGAACACACAGGTTACAAGTCTCTTATGGCGGGACTTGCAACTGAGTGGATTTACGATGCCTTTGCTGTGTGATCATTTTCTATATACTTTATTTGTTAAACAAACTCTATGAACTCACCAACCTCGTGTTGACACCTTAGCATGTATTTTCAGGTTTTAACCAATGGCACGATACAGGAGGTTTTGGCAGGGTATGGCATGGTCATAGAAGACTCTGATTATTCATTTGGGGACCGTTTTAAACTATTTTAAGGGCCTACTTCCGCACTACTTTTAACAATGTAAATACAATATTTTTGACTTAACTATTTTATTCTAAATGATTGAAGTGAAAACCATTTTTGAAATTGTGTTGTAATACCAATTGAGTTACACCCTAGCTACACGTATGCTTCCGCTGGACCCGATTTTGGGGGTGTGACACATATATATTCCAATCTTTAGATTACCGACTAAGCAACATATTTTTGATTATTTTCTTGGTGGATAATTAGAAACGAAAAGTTTTAAGGCTCAGAAGGGTTTATCTAGTGGATAATAGCACTAAAAGTGAGTGCTAAATGGGTTAAATTTCGATTTAAAAAAAGGATGGCTTATATATGGTGTAATTCCTAATTTTTGCCTCATATCATTTAAAAATACTTACATCACACGAATGTGATCTCACTACGGTCTCATAATGATTTCTAATAGAAGTTCTAGAATCACATAAATTATCGGCACACTCATAAACAAAGAAATCAAGCATAAAAGGTATATGCCGATATAAGATCGAAATCCTCACATTTATAGTGGTAATGGTCATAAAATGTGCAAATAAAGTCATTAATCCCGATTCAGACTTCTTATGATTGTCTTTGGATACATTTTCTATAAAATTCTTTAGTTATTTCCAATTTTATTTTCTTTTTATACCCCCGTAATCGGCGTACATCACTAGAATGTGCATCGATCTTTAGTTATAACAACGACGTTCTTTTGCCAAAAGCGTGTTGTTTTAACAATTTAAAAATTTTCATGTTCAGCATAAGTTTTCTTTATTTTTCAAGTTATCTTTCCCCCATACTTAAATTAAGCATTGTCCCTAATGCTTTAGAATTAAAAACAAAGTATAACGGGAAAAATAAAGGATAACAGTACTTCCTGGGTATGCTTTGTTATTGCCCGAGCAATCTCCAAGTATTTTTCCACCTTTTAGACCATTCTTTCATTTCCTGTATTCATACAGCATTCAACAAACAAATATCCACAAAATTGTAATGTGCCCCAACACATTAGGTTAGCATTATAGATAATAGTAGATAGTAGTAAATAAGTTCGAATTGTTTTGAGTGACAACCAAGGTGCCAACGTGGTGGTGGTGCAAGTGTCCAAATTGTTTTCTTTTTAGGTACCAACAGAGGTACCCAAGTTACAGACCATAAATTTGTTTTAAACATGTTTTGAAAATATGACCAACATACTGGTCATTCAAACAAAAGAAACCTTGCCGTGTTTCCCATTAACCCCGACGGTCTTCATCCCTGCACATCTCCTTCTACCATACTTCTTAATGGCTCCTCCTCCATAACTTCAAGAAGTCCCCTTATCAACCCAGTATCTTCATCTCTCAAGTAAATGAAATTCTTTATTTCCAAAGTCTTGCACAAAATTGGCTCTCCAAGAAGTTCCATCTCTTCATTGTTAAATAGCCTTAAGTTTCTTGCAATCCTGGAGACCAAGTGTCCACAACATATTCTTGTTCCACCAGCAGTGACTGCTCCATAGCAAAGATGCAGGGCTATCAACCATGTAAAATTCAACCAGCTCAGATGCTTATCCCTCACATACACATACATAATATAAAGCTCAAGGTCCAACACATACTGCTCAAAGTGTTCTCTATGGAAAATAGATTTCATCAAAATCTTTTGTAAAATCTGTAACATAAGGTCCTTGATCTTCCATACCCTTCTCTTCCCATATAATCTAGCATCTTCTCCACTTATCTATTTCCAGAACTCTTCACCATCAAATTCACCTGTTCTTCCTCCTTCTTCTACTAGTCTTTCCAACATACCACTCTTCATTTCTTCATCAGAATACAACCCCAGCAACTTTCCAAATTCAAACAGAGTTACTCTCTTTTCTACACCTCCAAGTCTAAACTTCATGAAAGTTCCAGTCAAGGCTTCTTCATCAGTAATATCCCTCTTCACTCTCAAGGAGCTAAAAAAAAATCTAAACACCAGTGTAGATTGGCTCCCTGATTTCCACTGCTCTTTTCCACATCTAGGATGTCACAAATTCACTCCCAATCACCTTTCTAACCATCAGTACATCATCCATAATTTTGTCACACCCTAAAGTCTCCATGGTTTTCCAGTTCAATACTTTAAGTACATCTATACTCCTGAAATACATCTTGTTTAGTATAAAATTCAAATCCCTCTTCTGTTGTCTGGTGGTACCTCTCCATAACAGGTTAGGATGATCCTCTGGCTCTCTCTTTGGTTTCCTAAGTGCTCCTCTTGTTCTGGATGCCACCATAGAACTTTCTCCTGGCATATTCTACTCAAATATTCACAAACAAGCAAAATTAGTTGTTAGAAAACACAGGCATTCAATGTGTAACCAATTAAGCAAGTTTCAAGTATATTGTGTTCAAATATCTCCAAAAAAGCGGTGGTTTTAAGAATAAAACCGCCGATTACGTTACAAAAATTTCCAACATTAAGAAAATGTTCGACTGTTTTTAATAAAAATATTGCGGTCTTGACCCTCAAGACCGGCGGTTTTTATACTATGCACATAAATCCTCTATTTTATATTCAAAAATCATTTTCATCATATCAAGGCATCAAAATTTTATCCTTATTTGGCTTCTATCATCTCAAAAGCAGTATCAAGTGTAACACCCCCAAAATACCGCAGCGGAAGACTGTGTCATAGGGGTGCTACTTCATAATACAAAGTACAAGGTATAGAAAACGAACTCTAAATGAGACGTTTTGAAAAGTTACCATTCGATTAATAAATTCCGAGTTACAAACTTGAGTTCCATAATACAATACATAAGAGTTTTAAGACATATCGAATGGTAAAGATAAAAGCATAAGTCTTCAAAACATGCCAAGCGACTCTATGCTCCATGCAACAGCTTATCATCTTACAGACCTGAGACAAACATGCTAAAGTGTCAACACAATGGTTGGTGAGTTCATAGAGTTTGTCTTAAAATAATTGAAAAGCCTTAAGAGAATGTTCGCACAGCAAAGGCATCGTGAATCCACTCAGTTGCAAGTCCCGCCATAAGAGACTTGCAACCTGTGTGTTCACAACCCACTGCTAACATATATAGTATGAATAAGACATGTATAAGTTCATCAAGACAATTTAAGCAATTAGAAATGAGTCTCTACTTCATCTCCGAAGACCTCACTTTGGGAGCCAATTCCCAAAGACAACTGGGAGTCAATTCCCAAAGACAACTGGGAGCCAATTCCCAAAGACAACTGGGAGCCACTTCCCAAAGATAACTACTAGCCAATAAATAGAATAACGCAATTAAGTATAACGCAGTCATGTATGTATGCAATCAAGTATAAAACAGTCACGTATAAATGTTTTGAGTATTTGTACAAGTAAACAAGTAGTCGAGCATGTGTCTCCCCCAAAGAGTTAAAACAAGTACGAAAAGAGTAGGGGCTATGACTCACCTTAAGCTTAAGTGATGTGAAATCAAAGTGGTAGTCGAATCGTGAAAGTCTCTAAGAGCAGCCTATAATAGAACGTTGCGACTTAGGTTTGGAGTAACGTCTAAGAATACGAAGAATTGCCTATATATGTCTTGCATAATGTTCATGATGTAGTACTTAGTATATAGTGTAAGTCTTTGAATATAAATGGTTTATGGAACATGTATAGGTTGTATATCTCTTACTACCGTTCGGGCCGACATAATTCAGAAGTCATAGAGTAAACGTTCGAGGAGCCAGGACACTTTAACTCGTAAATCCACAACTCATCTCGACGGCTTACTTAATGAACTCCTCACATGAGGCTCCCTACTATTGTAGTATTTGATAACAAATGTATAAGTTTTAATCCGAAAAGTTACATGTCCAATATTTGAATAAACTTAGGAAAGTTTATTAGTACATGAAGATTGTTATTAGGGGTAGTTTCATAAGTCTTATATGACCATTTTCTCTTTGTAATATCTCATGGTTCCTTTTGAAGTGAAGTAGATCCAAATTGTTTGTTCAAGTTATCGCCTAATTCCTTGTTTCATGTTTACGCCTAAGTAAGCTTATATGGTCATTTAGTCATGGCTTCGCCGTGACCTTGGTCATTTTTCCATGGTCTTGAGACTCAACCTTGGCTTTAGCCATGGTTGTGGTCTTGGCTTTAGGTCATTAGACCTCTTGGTCTTAGTAAATGATAACCATAATATAGTGACTTTGGTCTAAAATGGGCTGTTAAGATTTTGAAGAAATTTATCACTCGGAAAGCGTTTTCAGGGCTCGAGCTTCTTTGTTCCTGAACGAAAACGTCGTTCCGGACAACTTTCGTGTTTTAACTTTTTGATGAATCGGACCAGAAGGGTGACTTTAAAAATCAAAATTTGATCAGAATGCTATTTGGGCAGTTTTGCCGTTTTGGTTTCGCTAGCTTCAAATGGTCATAACTTTTGACTCGGGTACTCGTTTTGGGTGATTCAAATTGCTATGTTTTCCTTATTAAGTCCTATTTAACAGTAAGTAAGTGTCAAATATCAAAATTATACTATTTTGGTCGTGGTTCTCCATAAAAATCACTAGTTTGCTTGTTTACTTGTCATAAGTTAACATATGTATATCAATACTTGTTTTATCCATTTTTAAACATCATGAACACAATAACAAGAACATATATAGCATGAAAGGAACACAAAGAGCATGGAAATGATAATTAAGCAAGAAAGTATGTTAGGGTTTGCTTACAACTTTTGGCCTTAATGAAAAAGGGAAACTAGGACAAGAACTAGGACTTTGATTGAATAAGCTTTCCTCCTTTGCAATCTATGATAAACCGAGGTTATTTGAAGATTATAACGACGCCTTCTTGAAGTCCAAAGCTATTTGAAGATTATAACGATGTCTTTTAGGAGACTTTAAAGTTATAACAACTTTTCTAAGAAAATTTCCAAGATTGAAGATCAAACACTAGTTTTCTTTCAAAAACTAGTTAACTTTCTTACAAAATATAAGAAAAGTGCCTTAGGTTTTAGGACTTGAAGGTTATAAGAAGGTGTGGTGCAAGATTTATATGTGTTTTTAGCTTGGTATTTATAGGGTAGGAAAAATAGTTAACCATATATTGGGTTAGAATTTAACCATGGTTAGTTTAGACACTTGTAAACATCCTAGAGATCAATGGTCAAGATTTAACCACCCATGGTGACTCCCCCCCCCCCACATTGGCGGTTTGAATAAGGATAAGGTGACTAGATGATGACTCTTGGTGCTATCTTGCTTAGTTTGTGCATTTTGACTCCGTAAAAAGCTAACCGTAAATGATTAAGCCTCAAAACGTAAAACCGGGTATCGTAAAAATATGAAACTTGAAAGTATTGTTAAACATGTCAATATAGTCCATAATAAAATATAAAATGAGTGGTAGGATCTATCGGGTGCTAAAACCCTGCTAAAAACTGGAAACACGGGTCTAAAACGCGTAATTCGCGTAAAACGCTGAACTGAAAAACGTAAAATTCCAAAACTTTTGGAATTGTCATAAAATGATAGAAAATCATATTTCTATTGTTTATAATGTTTTATGGATATATCGGGATGCTGGAAGGACGTTTAAATCTAAAAGTAAATCTCGGACACGGCTTTGTGATTTTTGCAGAAATGATCCGACGAGCGTCAAACTCTCGGATTATCGTTAAAATAGTTTAACTTACGAGAATATGAAATAAAAATTTCTGAGATGAATAGTAAAAAGTGAATAGTAAAAAGTGAATAGTACAATTTTCCGAGAATAGTAATTAATCTGAAAATGCGAATTGTTACAGTCTCTACCCCTTCAGGAAACTTCGTCCCGAAGTTTAGTGTGTCTAGGTCTCTTATCTTAATAGCGGCATAATAAAGCTAAGTTTTTGAACTAGGATAGAATAATATGGTAGGATAAAGTACGTACCCGTTACGCATTGCGGGCTTCCTTAGCACCCAAATAGTATGCTCGACCCCGAGGTGGACTAACATTGTATTCACGCTTTGGGTTATTTGCTTCAAGCATTACTGCTAGAGTCGGGTTATCCAGTACTTGTCCCTGTGCCCTATTCAACTTAGGACAAGTATTTCGGAAGTGGTTTGGGCTGTTGCACTCATGGCATGTCTTTTGGTTGTTTCCTATATTGTCCGCATTCGCCTGCCTTGTAATTGATTTACACTGACTTGCAAAGTGGCCAGACTTCTTGCAATTATAACACACAGGGCATGGTTCAGACCTCTGATGATGATAAGTGCATTTAGTACACTTAGGATGTGGACCCTCATACTTTTTCTGATCATAAACTGTTGCTGCAAATCCTCTTGCTCTCTTATTATCAACCATTGTACCCTTTTGCTCGCTCGATTCACCTGCTCCCTTCCTTTTATCACTAGTCTTCAAAGTTCCATTCCTAACCATCTCATCTGTTAGGGTCCCTGCTCTTAGTATTGCACTTTGAATTGTGGGAGGTTCGGTTGTTTTCACCATCCCACGAATCTCGGGAACAAGGCCATAGATGTACCTCTCAATCCTCTTGGATTCAGGGGTAACCAGATGAGGAACTAGTTTAGCTAGTTCATGAAACCGATCTGTGTAGGTTGCATGACCAGCCCCTACCATAGAGTGATGCCAAAACTCGTCTTCTAGTTTTTGCATTTCATTAACCGGGCAGTATTCTTCCTTCAGTAGTCCTTTAAAGTCGTCCCATGTCATGCCTACAGCTGCTTCTCTAGTCCTTGCTTGAATCTGCATGTTCCACCATGTCAATGCCTTTTCTGATCATAAGCATGCAGAATATTTCACTCTCTGGTGGATTGCACAGTTACTGATGTCAATTACTGACTCCATCTTCTCGACCCATCGAGTATATGCCAATGCACCTCCTTTGCCATTAAACTCAATTGGTTTGCATGACGTAAATTCCTTATACGTACATCCAGTCCTATGGTTGTTGTTGTTGTTGTTGTTGTTGTTGTTGTTACCATTCCTTCCTCCATCATTTGTAGCGTCATTTATGCTTCCGTGGTTTCCTGAATTGTTCATGTGATTGCCAACTTGTGTGACTATAGTGGGAAGTAGGTTTTGTAGTTGTTGGGCAATAATGGTGGAGACATCTGGATTTCCACCATCGTTACTAGGGTTACTAGTGTCGTGAGCATCTCCTCTACCTCCACGTCCACCAGTTCTTCCACTATTATTACTAGTGTCGCGAGTAGTTCCTCTACCTCCACGACCACCAGTTCTTCCACCTCTTGGTGTTGCACCACCTCGGCTAGTGCTACGAGTTACTCTCTTTGGAGCCATGATATCTACAAGGAGGGACATTTTGTCGACGTCAGATATGAGGTGATATTCCTAGACTACTTAGTCATAAATCTTGTCAATTTTGAGTCAATCGTCGATTAATGTAAGCATGGTCACATATGTCTACGTGAGTCGTGACGCATTTATAATTATGTTGGCCACCATAATTATAATTGCTTCCTTTCACACGTATACATATTTACCAGGCACACATAACTCAACAATTGGTACTACATAATTGGGTAGACTTTCTATCATCTGCTCTTAAGTTGTGAAAGGGTAACATAGTCTGGGTATCTAGAGAAGGTGATATGACGAAATGGACTAGTCACGCTTGTAGAAAGGTTTGAGTGTTGTACTAGGACATATGAACCACTTCTAGGTATTAGAATCATATAAAGTAAGTATAAGGCAAATCATCAAATCTCTACAGGAAACTAATAACCTTTATTTAACTTAATCTTATGTCTTATCAAACAAGAACTGTCACAAGATTAAGTTAAATAAATAATTATTACTTAGCTCTAAATTTTTGATGACTTGACTATTGTCTGGGGTTTCTCCGAAACAAACAATTAGCAATAAGCATATGCACATGAAGTGTGTGTAAGGCAAAATAAAGAGAAGAGTCTTAATGTTCATATCAGTTATAGTCTAGGCACTAAATGCAACCTAGTTCTCTATAACCAAGGCTCTGGTACCAATCTGTAACACCCCCAAAATACCGCAGCGGAAGACTGTGTCATAGGGGTGCTACTTCATAATACAAAGTACAAGGTATAGAAAACGAACTCTAAATGAGACGTTTTGAAAAGTTACCATTCGATTAATAAATTCCGAGTTACAAACTTGAGTTCCATAATACAATACATAAGAGTTTTAAGACATATCGAATGGTAAAGATAAAAGCATAAGTCTTCAAAACATGCCAAGCGACTCTATGCTCCATGCAACAGCTTATCATCTTACAGACCTGAGACAAACATGCTAAAGTGTCAACACAATGGTTGGTGAGTTCATAGAGTTTGTCTTAAAATAATTGAAAAGCCTTAAGAGAATGTTCGCACAGCAAAGGCATCGTGAATCCACTCAGTTGCAAGTCCCGCCATAAGAGACTTGCAACCTGTGTGTTCACAACCCACTGCTAACATATATAGTATGAATAAGACATGTATAAGTTCATCAAGACAATTTAAGCAATTAGAAGTGAGTCTCTACTTCATCTCCGAAGACCTCACTTTGGGAGCCAATTCCCAAAGACAACTGGGAGTCAATTCCCAAAGACAACTGGGAGCCACTTCCCAAAGATAACTACTAGCCAATAAATAGAATAACGCAATTAAGTATAACGCAGTCATGTATGTATGCAATCAAGTATAAAACAGTCACGTATAAACGTTTTGAGTATTTGTACAAGTAAACAAGTAGTCGAGCATGTGTCTCCCCCAAAGAGTTAAAACAAGTACGAAAAGAGTAGGGGCTATGACTCACCTTAAGCTTAAGTGATGTAAAATCAAAGTGGTAGTCGAATCGTGAAAGTCTCTAAGAGCAGCCTATAATAGAACGTTGCGACTTAGGTTTGGAGTAACGTCTAAGAATACGAAGAATTGCCTATATATGTCTTGCATAATGTTCATGATGTAGTACTTAGTATATAGTGTAAGTCTTTGAATATAAATGGTTTATGGAACATGTATAGGTTGTATATCTCTTACTACCGTTCGGGCCGACATAATTCAGAAGTCATAGAGTAAACGTTCGAGGAGCCAGGACACTTTAACTCGTAAATCCACAACTCATCTCGACGGCTTACTTAATGAACTCCTCACATGAGGCTCCCTACTATTGTAGTATTTGATAACAAATGTATAAGTTATAATCCGAAAAGTTACATGTCCAATATTTGAATAAACTTAGAAAAGTTTATTAGTACATGAAGATTGTTATTAGGGGTAGTTTCATAAGTCTTATATGACCATTTTCTCTTTGTAATATCTCATGGTTCCTTTTGAAGTGAAGTAGATCCAAATTGTTTGTTCAAGTTATCGCCTAATTCCTTGTTTCATGTTTACGCCTAAGTAAGCTTATATGGTCATTTAGTCATGGCTTCGCCATGACCTTGGTCATTTTTCCATGGTCTTGAGACTCAACCTTGGCTTTAGCCATGGTTGTGGTCTTGGCTTTAGGTCATTAGACCTCTTGGTCTTAGTAAATGATAACTATAATATAGTGACTTTGGTCTAAAATGGGCTGTTAAGATTTTGAAGAAATTTATCACTCGGAAAGCGTTTTCAGGGCTCGAGCTTCTTTGTTCCTGAACGAAAACGTCGTTCCGGACAACTTTTGTGTTTTAACTTTTTGATGAATCGGAACAGAAGGGTGACTTTAAAAATCAAAATTTGATCAGAATGCTATTTGGGCAGTTTTGCCGTTTTGGTTTCGCTAGCTTCAAATGGTCATAACTTTTGACTCGGGTACTCGTTTTGGGTGATTCAAATTGCTATGTTTTCCTTATTAAGTCCTCTTTAACAGTAAGTAAGTGTCAAATATCAAAGTTATACTATTTTGGTCGTGGTTCTCCATAAAATCACTAGTTTGCTTGTTTACTTGTCATAAGTTAACATATGTATATCAATACTTGTTTTATCCATTTTTAAACATCATGAACACAATAACAAGAACATATATAGCATGAAAGAAACACAAAGAGCATGAAAATGATAATTAAGCAAGAAAGTATGTTAGGGTTTGCTTACAACTTTTGGCCTTAATGAAAAAGGGAAACTAGGACAAGAACTAGGACTTTGATTGAATAAGCTTTCCTCCTTTGCAATCTATGATAAACCGAGGTTATTTGAAGATTATAACGACGCCTTCTTGAAGTCCAAAGCTATTTGAAGATTATAACGACGTCTTTTAGGAGACTTTAAAGTTATAACAACTTTTCTTAGAAAATTTCCAAGATTAAAGATCAAACACTAGTTTTCTTTCAAAAACTAGTTAACTTTCTTACAAAATATAAGAAAAGTGCCTTAGGTTTTAGGACTTGAAGGTTATAAGAAGGTGTGGTGCAAGATTTATATGTGTTTTTAGCTTGGTATTTATAGGGTAGGAAAAATAGTTAACCATATATTGGGTTAGAATTTAACCATGGTTAGTTTAGACACTTGTAAACATCCTAGAGATCAATGGTCAAGATTTAACCACCCATGGTGACTCCCCCCCCCCCCACATTGGCGGTTTGAATAAGGATAAGGTGACTAGATGATGACTCTTGGTGCTATCTTGCTTAGTTTGTGCATTTTGACTCCGTAAAAAGCTAACCGTAAATGATTAAGCCTCAAAACGTAAAACCGGGTATCGTAAAAATATGAAACTTGAAAGTATTGTTAAACATGTCAATATAGTCCATAATAAAATATAAAATGAGTGGTAGGATCTATCGGGTGCTAAAACCCTGCTAAAAACTGGAAACACGGGTCTAAAACGCGTAATTCGCGTAAAACGCTGAACTGAAAAACGTAAAATTCCAAAACTTTTGGAATTGTCATAAAATGATAGAAAATCATATTTCTATTGTTTATAATATTTTATGGATATATCGGGATGCTGGAAGGACGTTTAAATCTAAAAGTAAATCTCAGACACGGCTTTGTGATTTTTGCAGAAATGATTCGACGAGCGTCAAACTCTCGGATTATCGTTAAAATAGTTTAACTTACGAGAATATGAAATAAAAATTTCTGAGATGAATAGTAAAAAGTGAATAGTACAATTTTCCGGGAATAGTAATTAATCTGAAAATGCGATTTGTTACATCAAGTATCAAATTAACCATATAAGAATTTATTTATAATAGTTAAGCATCATATACTTAGAAATTCATGCATTCATAGTCAAAATCCTTCCAAATGTTTATATAGCAACTCTTAAACATGTATTGTCCCTTCTAAACTCATAAGAAAATGTTTTCATCAATCACATTATTCTACTCACATGGGCAATTGTTCACATTAGGGCACAGCAAAATCGTAAATATGAAGTGATCATAATTCTACCACTAATCAAGGGGCAAACTCTAAAATCATGTAAAGCAACATAGAATTAAGCATAAAACATCAAAAATTCAAAATATCATACCCTAAGTTCATTAAAACCCTAAGTAAATTTTCGAAAGATCAAGACAAGTGTAAACTTACCCTCATTGTTTTGAAATTTGATTTTGATTTTGGAAATTATCTTCAGATTGTTTAGAAAAATCATCGGTTTTTTGTGTGTATGTTTTTGGGCGTTTTTTCTTTCTTAGCGCGTAAGGTCAAAATGTTCAGTTTTTGAGTTATAAAGGCTTCCCTCATTAAAAACTCGGCGATCTTAATGAAAAGAACGGCGACTAATTCTGCACTTTTTCTTACAGCATGCTATGATCTTCTACAAATTGATAAATAATAAACTAACAATAAAAGCAATCAAATAAAGATTCACAAAGGTTGTTCATGCATCTCTTTATCAGAGGCATACTCATCAAGCATAAGCTCGAGATACAACTTATTCAAAATTTGCAAAATAACATAGAAATAAAAGTTAAGAAAGGAGCATTGTTTCAACTCCATTTTTGGGTGTTACTTTGGTGTTTTAGGCAGTAAAATGCTCTGGTGACATGATGTCACCCAGCTTGTAGGAACCAGATGGCTTCCTTTTAGTGTGCTTAGTCTCAAAACCACTTTCAAACCCATTGCCATATAGATCAACAATCTTAATATTGACATGCCATTTTCTATCCCCTTCTCCTTTGGTAATACCTCCAGAATAGTTTGGAGTCCAATCCGTATTCTTGATAGACAATGGTAGTGCTCCAAGCAAATCAGTAATCTTCTTCCATACACAAACATTCCTAAATAGGTTTAGATACTCTTGTTCAGCCAATCCTTTCTCCATGGGGTTTTTTATAATCATAATACTTAGGACGAATTGGTCCATAGATAGGTTTACCATTCTCATCCCTTTTTGGTGTAAACTCCTCCTCATCTTCATTGTCACTATCATCCTCCTTATTCCTTTTAATCTTTGTAGTTTCAAGATGGTGGTGAACCACTCCATCAAAAGTTGTCAACCTTTTCTTTCTTGTATCAAGTGTTGATCCCAAAGTATGAATGAAACTTCTTCCAACAACAAGTGGCACATTCTTGTCAATAGGAATATCAAGCAGTAAAAAGTTGGCTAGGATAGTGTGTGTGCTAACTTGACATAGAACACCTAGCAATCTCCCCATTGTTTTAGCCTGAGACATATCAAGCATCCTAATCTTATCAATCTTTGGTCTGACTTTCCCTCTTTCAAGCAACTCATAAATTTTGTAGGGCATCATATTGATGTTTGAACATGTATCAGCCAAAGCATAATAAGTCAAGTCACCTTCCAAACGCATTGGAAACACAAAGCAACCTGGATCATCAAGTTCCCTAAGTACTTTATACCCTCTAACCACATGTGTTGCAGCCTCTTCTTCACTCTCATCTTCTACTTCCCCATCCATCTTAAGTCTATCCATGAGAATACTATCTAAAATCTTTTTGTGCTTGTCTGCATATTTAAAAGTTTCTATGATTGGTCTTTTCTCATTCAGCAACATTATCCTAGCATACACATCAGCCTCCATTTGCTCTTTAGTAAGTTCTTCTCTAGTTATGGGTCGGTTTATGGTTAATGAAGGTCCTTCATCTCGATACTTCATTTTGTAAATTGGTTGGGGTTTGTTTTTCACTCTCTTACTTTTTCCCATCTTGCATTTGAACTCAGGTGCTTCTAAGGTGAGTGTATTTTCATTGTGTAGGAGTGGTGGCAAATCATCCTCACAAATTCTAGCAAATAATTCATCTAAATTCTGTAAATCATTATCAATCATAGTTGCATCAGGCCATATGGTTAGTAAACCATTTTCAAAGTCCACAATGCTTCTAGCCAATCTAAGGAAAGGTATCCCAAGTATTACATTAGGTTCTCATTTGTTTTCATCAGGATTAACATAGAATTCTACCAGGAACAACTCTTCATTCAAACTTACTAAGAGTTTCTTGGTAACTGATGAGTGTGTAAATACTCATCATTTTTACCTATTCTGAGCTGCCAAAACATCTAAAAACACTCAAAATTGCATCAAAATAATGAAAATATCCCAAGAATGTGTTTTATATGTTTCAGATGAAAAATAATCAAAAACAGATGAAAAATGAACAAAGTTTGTATAATTGGCAGTTTCAGTCCCTCATCTTTCAAAAGTTGTCAAATCTAGTCCCTGGTTATTCTAAAAACTTGAAAAAATCACCAAAGGTCCTTTTAAATCACAAAATGACATATTTAGTCCTTTGGTACAAAGTTTCACAAAATTGCAAGTTTAGTCCCTCAACTTTGAAAATTGACAAAAATGGTCCCTGGGATATTAAAACTTTGAGAAAAACAAATTTTGGTCCTTGTACTTCTCATCTATGGCAGGAATGGTCCTTGGTTGGAAAGTTTGGTGTATTTATATAATTGGTCCCTGAAGTTTCAAAGTATGGCAGATTTAGTCCCTGTGAATTTTAAAGGTGAAAAGTCAACATGGTACCTTGGACTTTGGAAACTTGGCAAAAAATACCCTTGTGAAACACTTAGGGAAAATTACAAAACCAACCCTAAGTATGCAGAAATTACACTTTTGGTCCCTATAATAAAACTACAAACCAAACGGACCAATGTATTATTCATAAACCCCAAAAACCAAGTCCAATCCAAATACCAACACCTTATCCCCAGGCCCAACTCTCCCTAAGCCCAACACCAACCCCGTTTAATATCAAACCAGGGTCAACGTTTGACCTTGTGGTCAAACCCCAGTCAAACCATCCACTTTCCCACATTCCCTCTCACCCCCACCACTCCACTGGCTCTGCAACACCATCACTTCAACCCACCATCACAATCCACCGCCCAAACCACCACTTACCTAACAAGCCAAAAACATTAAATGCCACCCCCCTGTTGCAGTATTTAACTAATTCACTCTCTCCCAATTTTCCTGCCAAAATGACGTGGATGGCTAGGATTAAGTTTGAAGGATCCAAGGGTTGTGGGATATGCTCAGAAGATCACACAAACCCTAATGGAGGGCTATATAAGAGAGAAGGAAGCAAAGGAAGAACTGTGTAGTCACTTAGCTTATATTTTATGTCGAATTAGTATAATTTCAAATTCTAGTTTTTAGTTTTACTTCCAAAAGCTTGTAATCTGTTTCAACATTGTAATTTGATCTTTTGATAATCAAAAACTCAAGCATTTCAGTTCCAATTTAGTTTTCACATTTTAATTTAAGTTTTCTTTTTATTTTCTAATCATGCTCTTAACTTAGTATTACTGTCATATAAGCTCACTTAAGCTCTTAATTATACAAGAAAAACATAAAAAAAGAAAAGAAAATACAAAAAAATAAGCAGGATACCTTTGCATTTGACTGAGGAAAGCTATAGGAAGTGCCAAGTAATGGAATTGGCAGATGGATTGTACCTAGCTTATCTCTGATAAGCTAGGAGCTTGTAGAGTAGCTCCTCGAGCCAATTAGACCTTGTTTTGAGCAGAGGTCCTTTGTAAGTTTAAATTTTTCATTCTTAGTGTAATTTTGTAATTTCACTGTAGCATAGCTTATTATCTGCTTATCCTTGTTCATTTAAGCTTATTTAGTGTCTATTAGTGATAATATTAATTAAAATTAGTAGCTTGTTAATTAATATCCATAGTTGCTTAAATTTCATTTTCATAAGTCAAAATAGCATAATAGTAATTACTAGGTGTTTACTGTTATTGTTGGTGGATTTAAGCTCAAATAAGTTCACATCTTCATTTTTAAATCTGTTGAAATCAAGTTCTTGGTTAGATTTGATCCTTTGTTTCAAAAACCTTGAAATCAAGCTGTTAAAGGGGTGTTTGGATCAGTGTGATCCTGGGTGTTCTAGTGGTATTTTGTTGCTAGTTATTGTTGAGACTTGTTAATTTAGGTCACAATAGTATAAACCAATCATAAAAACTAGTGCTTGTTCAAGGGAAAGTCAAAATCACTCTCAAATCTTCATAAATTGTTATCTGAAAGGATTTTTGGTTCCAAACTCATCAAAATTATTCATAAGTTGTTAAGGTTACTTATTTTCATGTCCTTGTAGTCTAAAATAACATATTCAGTAAAGAAATCAAGATCAAAGTTCATAAAAGTCAATCTAAGTTTGTAATTTCAAAAAGTCAAAAGTTCACTTGTTTCAGAAATCCAAAATTTGGGAGAATTATTGTGATTTTTGTGTTTGGTTTAAGACCTTGATCTTTTCAGGAGTTAAAATTTGTCACCTAGTCTACAAGTTTCCATAATCAGCTTATTTTTAAGATTTTTCTACAAGCTTGTGCAAGTGCTTATTTTGACCTGCAGGGCAAGTCTATGCCCTGTACACAGGTTTTAGTCCATATTTCATAAGCATCTTCTAGGTTGATTAGTGGGTCCCACCCTTTGCAATTTAGCTTTTTGAGTAGCTTGTTAGTGTGGCTTACTAGTTCTTAGCTTATTTTGGAATTTAGACCTGTGGCTCATAGCTTATTGGTGTCTTAAACATACCTTGACCAAACATCCACACTGAGTGATCAGTGGTGATCATTCAATTTCATAAGCTCACATCTAGCTTATTTGTAGGATTTAGCTTATGCTTTTTGGCTTATTTAGAAGCTTACCAGGTTGGCTCATTGGATCCAAGTTCCATTTGGACTTCCAATCAAGTCTGTGGACCTCACATAGGGCTGCACATTTGCCTTTTGGCCTGTTTTGGTCTCAGTCATACATATAAGTGCTTATTGTTGGGTATTGGCTTATTCCCGTAGCTTATTTAGTGGATTTAGCTTAATTTAAGTATAAACCAGTATCATGTAGCTTACTTGAACCATAGTTGTAGCTTTTAGCTTATTCCATAACTTTTTACATCACAAAAGTCCATTTTCAAAGTGTTTAAGGGTCTGTGTGGGTTTGGTGATCACATAGAGCTTATTCAAGCTTATTTTTAAAAGTGGTTTTGTAAAAAAGGCTTAATTTTGCTTATTAAGTGATTTTGCAAAAAGAAAATCAAAAAAATAAAATAAATAAAAAAGGTGCAAAAAGTGGGGTTCGAACCTGGGACCTCAGCCTCACAACAGACACAACACAACACCCCCTTCCAATTGCTCTTGGGCACCAGTTCCGTTATACCTTGCACACCCTCTCCTTTTATAGTAGTTTTGGCCTATTTAGCTTATTTCCAACTGTTTGGCTTATTCCAGCTTATCTGGATAAGCTGTTGCACCTAGCTTATTTTTCTTAGCTTCTAATATGCTTCCCATAATTTTTCCATATTTTCACTGTTCATTTAGTAATTTTTAGATTTAATTTTAATTAACTTAGTTTAAATTAAAAAGTCAAAAATAAATTAGATTTAGTGCTTAAATTTTATCCCAGATAACTTTTTATAATTTTTCTAAGTTTTATAAGTTATTAAACCTCTGTAAAAATTAGTGTTGCAATTTTCACTTTCCATTTGCTAATTTTTACATTTAATTTAGTTAAACTAGCCTTTAAGTAATAATTAAGTGATTAATTCATAAATAGCTTAAAAATTAGTTGTAAAATTATTTTTATAATTTTTTAGGATTCCTATGATGGTTAATTAGTTTTATAAATTTTTCTATAATTTTCTAATCATTTTTAGTACAATTAGTAATTTAAAATAGTTTAAATAGTTTTATTAAAATTATTAGTATTTAATTAATAGAAAATACACAAAAAGACAAAAACACATATTTTTAATTTTTAATCTTATTTTAAGTCATTTTAGATTTTTAGAAATTAATTTTAGAATTTTCTAGTTTAAATTTGTATTATTAAGTTTTTAAAGTTAATTAGTTTTAATTAAATAGTTAAATAGTTTTATTTAAATAATTAAATAATAAAAAATTCAAAAAAAAAAAATTTCTTTTTAATTTCATTTTCTTTTAATGTTAAGATTGTAAAAGTTTCATTTGCACCCCCTGTAGTTGTAAAATTGCTTAAATCTTACCTTTTTCTCTGTTTGTAAAAGTATCTGATTTTCAATTTGTGTTTTTGTGCTTATATCTGTATATCTGTTATTGTTAATAATATTTCAGATTGTTCACATACCAAATAATCAGTAGCATAATCACTTCTCAATCATCTTTGGCTACTGTCCTCAGTGCCACTCATTCTCAAAAACGTTTTCAAAGCACCATTGCAATCTCGCTGGGACATAACGACCCGGGGAAACACTATACTATCCACGGAGAATTGGCCTGAGCTGTTTTTGACTTATTGACCTTGGTCAATAATATCAGACGGTTTAGCCCCAATCAAAATTTGGCGCCGCTGCCGGGGAGGTTGTTGCGTGTTTTAAAATCGTTTTAAGTTTAGTGGTTTTTAAAACCCTCCTTGTACAAATTTCACCACTTTTGTAAAAAGTTTTTGTAAAAATATCAATCATATCAAAAAAGTTCATTAACACTTTTCCTGAAGTGTTAGCAACACCAAAAAAAATCAAAAACAACAAAACAAATCTTGAAGTTAAATTACTTCAGTTTCTTTAAGATTACAACCTATACAGGTGGAATACGGAAGTTCTGACATTAAATTGCGAACTGAAGAGAGATCCATTCTTCTCTCCCGCCACCCTGCGAGTAATTTTAAGGAGGTCGCTTTCGGTTAACGAATCGATACCAAAAATATTTCCTAAAGTTTTTTGCACACACACCCAAAAGCCCAAAAACAATTTTTCTGTTAATAAATACATAAAATCTTACCACCGCAAACCAAGGCAGAACACCTACCAACTGGGGGTGTGGACATAATAAGTTCCCAAACTAAAGATTAAAACTTTCCATTGTATCCCTGTGAGTGGTGTACCTTTTTCAAAGAAGTCACTCACTTGTGATTATTGGTTTTAAGTTCCCTGTTGGTTTGCCTCGAATTTGTTTTGAAAAATTGTTTTTAGTGCATGCGCACTCGTTCACAAACAAAGCGTAAAAATCAGAAAAACGTACCTGAGCTATGTACTGTTATTGAAGAAACTAAAACAGAAATGGACGACGGGCCACCACCACCCCCTGACCCTCCCAAGGATGAGCCAGTTCCTGATCTTCGAACGATGGAGGAGTTGTGCCAGCCTACTGTAACAATTCGCAATTTCAGGTTAATTACTATTCCCGGAAAATTTCACTATTCACTTTTACTATTCATTTTTCTCGAAATTTTTCCCGAAATTTGATTTTTGTTTCTTGGCCTCGAGTGATAAATCATTTCTATGGCAAATTAAAAGTTTGACATTCAGCAGATCATTTTCGTGAAAGTCATTAAGGAATATACGTTTTAGGGTAAAACGTCATTCAAAAATTCTACGCACAACGAAACTCGACCGCGTTAAGTGACCCCGCATCAAAAAAATGTTTAGTACTCTCATGATTAATTAGAGAATTAATCATGACTAAGAAAAATATGACCAAATAAACCTCGGCCGTGAAAAACTGGAATTTTCATTTTTAAGTGTTTTTACTCAGCCGTAACCTTATCCTATACTTGCACCGCGTTTCTAAGACGATTTGAGTTTTCACATTTTTGGAATAAGTCAACATATTTTTCCCTCTTCCTTTGACAAAAAATCATTCCTTGATTTTTAGGCTTACGGTTTTAAGTTTAAAGACATTAAATACCAACTGACACTAGACTGAGCCCAGCCTAGACATTATAAGTCATTTTAAGTCATTAGTATTCTATTAGAAAAGTTACATTTTACTTTTCTCAATTTTACGCAACTTTCGTACGTTTTACGTATTACGCGTTTTAGACCCGTGTTTCCAGTTTTAGCAGGGTTTGAGCAACCCAATAGAACCTACCACTCATTTTATATTTTATTATGGAGTATATTGACATGTTTAACCATACTTTCAAGTTTCATATTTTTAGGATACCCGGTTTTACGTTTCGTGACTAAACAACTTACGGTTAGCAATTTACGGAGTCAAAACTAGTCACATAAGTAAGATAACTCATCCAAAAACCAAGTCACTCCCCCTTATCTTTCCAAACCGCCATAGGGGGGGGGATTCATCCCATATGTGGCTTGATCTCATGCTAGGAAGCTTAGATTGTATGCATGTGTCCAACTTGGTCACCAAGTATAGAAAATATCCTAATTTTGTAACCTCCTCAAGACCCTATATAAGCCCTCCCCTCTCCTTTGTGCCGTCCACCATCACACACTAAAACATCTCACGCTTAGCTAATTCACTCCTAGTTTTATGCAAGATACAAGTGCTTCAACAACATAGAAACCCTAGCTTGGTTTTAGGTAATCAAAATACTTCCAAACCCTAGAAACTTTGGTGATTTCTCTTGAGTTTGAATCTACTCAAGTCACCTCAACTTTCATCATCTCTCTTTCAAGAATACAAGGGTAGAAAGATTGCTTGAAGTGAAGTAGGGTGAAGCTTAAGTCTATCAAAGTCCGTACCTTACTAGTTACTTACCTTTCTTTTAGAAAGCCTCAAGTTGTAAGCAAAACCCTAACATACTTTCTTGCTAAATATCATTTTCATGCTATTTATATTTTATTCTTACTATATATTGTTTTGTTATTATGTTCATGATATATAAAAATTGGTAAAACAAGTTAAGATATATATATATATATATATATATATATATATATATATGTTAACTTATGATATTTAAACAAGTAAACTAGTGACTTTTATGGAGAACCAAGACCAAAATAGTATAACTATGATATTTGAAACTTACCTACTGTTAAATAGGACTTAACAAGGAAAACATAGCAATTTGAATCACCTAAAACGAGTGCACGAGTCAAAAGTTATGACCATTTGAAGCTAGCGAAACCAAAACGGCAAAACTGCCTATACCCTACTGTTTTGCATTCTGACCTATTTGAAAGTCACCCTTCTGCTCCGATTCATCAAAAAGTTAAAACATGAAAGTTGTCCGGAACGACGTTTTCGTTCAGGAATAAAGAAGCTCGAGCCCTGAAAACGCTTTCCGAGTGATATTTTTCTTCAAATTCTTAACAGCCCATTTTTAGAGCAAAATTACTATATAATAGTTATGGTTTACTAAGACCAAGAGGTCTAATGACCTAAAGCCAAGACAACAACCATGGCTAGAGCCAAGGTTGAGTCTCAAGACCATGGAACAATGACCAAGGTCACGGCAAAGCCACGGCTAAATGACCATATAAACTTACTTAGACGAAAACATGAACTAAAGAGTTAGCGATAACTTAAACATACAATTTGGATCTACTTCATCTAAAGAACCATGAGATCTTACAAGTAATTGTCATACAAGACTTAAGAAATTTACCCTAATAACAATCTTCATGTAAAAATAAACTTTCCTAAGTTTATTCAAATATTGGACATGTAACTTTTCGGATCAAAACTTATATATATGTTATCAAATACTACAATAGTAGGGAGCCTCATGTGAGTAGTTCATTAAGTAAGCCGTCGAGATGAGTTGTGGATTTACGAATTAAAGTGTCATGGCTTCTCGAACATTTACTCCATGACTTCTGAATTATGTCGGCCCGAACGGTAGTAAGAGATATACAACCTATACATGTTTCATAAACCATTTATATTCAAAGACTTACACTATATACTAAGTACTACATCATGAACATTATGCAAGACATATATAGGCAATTCTTCGTATTCTTAGACGTTACTCCAAACCTAAGTCGCAACGTTCTATTATAGGCTGTTCCTAGAGACTTTCGCGATTCGACTACCACTTTCATTTCGCATTACATAAGCTTAAGGTGAGTCATAGCCCCTACTCTTTTCATACTTGTTTTAAACTCTTTTGGGGAGATACATGCTTAAACTACTTGCTTTCTCTTTTACTAAAGACAATTTTACTCATATGCTATGCTATACTTTTATACTCTTAAACATGATGTGTAGTTTTATTACGATATGTGCCTTAATGTGTTAAACCTATTCTATGCGCTATATTCTTTAACCACTGTTTAACTCCTGGATGGAGCCGATGGAGAGGTATTGATAGTACTATCGGGCTGACGCCCCCACCATTGTCATATATTCCTAGCCTTGGGTGAATATAATCCAGCTTTGAAGCATTTGTGCTTATTCTTGTCATGAGGTTCAATAGGCAGTGATACTATACATTAAGCGTGCATATATCGTATACACATATATCGAAATCATACTATATGTTAGCAGTGGGTTGTGAACACACAGGTTGCAAGTGTTGTTATGGGCGGGACTTGCAACTGAGTGGATTCACGATGCCTTTGCTGTGCGAATATTCTTTAAAGACTTTTCAACTGTTTTAAGACAAACTCTATGAACTCACCAAACATTGTGTTGACACTTTAGCATGTTTGTTTCAGGTCTGTAAGGTGATAGCTGTTGCATGGAGCATAAAGTCGCTTGGCATGTTTTGAAGACTTATGCTTTTGTCTTTACCATTCGATATGTTTTAAAACTCTTATGTATTGTATTATGGAACTCAAGTTTGTAACTCGGAATTTATTAATCGAATGGTAACTTTTCAAAACGTCTCATTTAGAGTTTGTTTTCTATACCTTGTACTTTGTATTATGAAGTAGCACCCCAATGACACAGTCTTCCGCTGCGATATTTTGGGGGTGTTACACCTACCATGCAAGGGAGGGGCGGACCTATTGCACCACTCACTATTGAGGCTACGGACTTTGGCCTCAAGCACAACATGATTCAACAAGTCCAAAATTCGTGCCAATTCCATGGATTACCGGGTGACGATGCTAACAAGCATCTTGATAAAATATCTTACCGTCACCCAAAGCATGAAACAGCATGGTGTCACCGATGATGCCCTCCGTCTGTATCTCTTCCCCTATTCTCTCACCCATCATGCCACTGCATGGTTTGACCGACTCCCCAAGAATTCTATTCGTACCTTTGATGAAATGGTAACTAAGTTTTTAGCGAAATATTTTCCACCTTCCATGGTTACCAAGTTATGAAATGATATCAGCAACTTCCGGCAGCGTCCCGATGAGTCTCTATTCGAGGCTTGGGAACGTTATAAGCTAGCAATTGATCGGTGCCCAAACCACAATATGTTACAAGTTACCATCATAGATACCTTCTATAATCGTCTGACATTGAGGCACCGAGATATTCTCAATGCTGCTGCTGGTGGGACCTTCATGAAAAGACGTCCCGAAGAATGCTATGATCTAATTGAGAACATGATTGCCCACCATAATTTCTGGGATTCCTCTGCGGAGAGGGATGAGTCATGTAAATCAGTTATTCCTTCATCATCATCTCCTGAAATAGTGGCTCTCACTAGAAAGATGGATGATATCTCTACGGCTGTGTTGAGAATGAACCAAACTATGCAAAACAACCAAGTTCAAAATCAACAAGTGAAAGCCGTAGCCCAAAGTTGTGAAACTTGTGGGGGCCCACATCTGTATTCCGAGTGTCCAGCTACTGCTAGTTATCCTCAAGAGAACGTTTATGCTGCTCAAGGTTCCTACAACATGGGGGTAATTCTTACCAACCACAAGGGGACCGTAATCTATTAAGCTATCGTTCCAACAATTTTCTCGGACCTCCCGGTTTTAACCAAAATCAAAACCGTAACTCGAATCAAAATCAGAATCGAGGAGATTTTAACCAAGGTCAAAACCCGAATTTCCAAAACCCGAACCAAAATCAAGGTCATTTTAATCAAAACAATTTTCAAAATAGCAATCAAAATCAAGGTTTTCAAGGAAATTTTCAAAGAAACCAAGGTCAAGGGAATTACAATCAGGGTAATTTCAATCAGAGAAATAATTTTCAGGGTAACGACAACCAAAACCAAGGAAATTTTCAAAACAACCGTGTTCAAAATTTTCCTAACCAAAATCAAAACGTTGTTTAACCCTCGTTTTCCTCCGATGAAGAGTTAAAACAATTCATGAAAGCACAAGAGGAAACAAATCGGTTATTGATCAGCAAGATCTCTGAGCTTCAGAAGTCTTTAAATGATAGACCCTCGAGCCCGGGTACACTACCGAGCAACACGATCGCTAACCCGAGGGGCGATGTCAAAGCGATCACGACCCGAAGTGGAGTATCATACAATGGACCCACGACTCCCTCTACCTCTTCTTCTCCTCCTACCAAGTTAGCGGAGCGTGAACCTGAGTGATACGTGGGAATCGCACCAGGCTTTACCTCTCAAGGGATCTTGAGAAGCTTACAACCCCCACCAAGCAGTGTACCTGATCGTTGTAGTATAGTATAGTGACAAGTACCGGGGGATTGATCGTTCAGCTAGGAATAGTGTCGCTAGGATTAGAAAACCTAAATACTAGTTCTAGAGATGAAGGATGATTATTTTTTGTATTTTTATATTTTTTAGAAAGCAAGTAAATATCTCGGGTTTGAAGGATTTGGGCGGAATTAGTTGCTAGTCAACTAACCCAATACTAAAGATGCAATCAAAATAAAATACTAGAAATGAAAATAAACTAAATTAAACTAAGGTTGTGAGCAATAAGTGGAGAAGTTGTGTTTACTTAGATTTCACTACTCCCTAGATATCTTTTACACGTTAATTACTTGTTATAGTTGCGTGGATGACGGATTGTATTCCTTAATACCATTCATGGGGTGGCGCACTTAATTCCCCAATCCTATGAGTGCCTACTTCACTCCTATGTCGAGCCGGCTAAGAAGCTCCTAACATGGGATCATTAGAATTTACTCATGCATTAAATACAACTAATAAAACCTAGTGCACGTCAGTTCATGTTTCCTAAGACGTTCAAGCATGTTCCCATTTGGAGATCTGCCAGTTTTCTTAAGCCTAACATCGAAATCATTCATCCAATACAACCATAAACAAGTAATCAACACATAATTAACATCTAGGTTTCATTAGATCTAAGCAAACACAAGATAGATCTAGCCTAGCATGATGGAATTAAGATAAGAACAAGATATAGACAACCAACACATAGACATATAGATTGAATTAAAAGAACACTTATCTCAATTACACATGAAAGGGTTCAAGGGCTGAGAACCCTTGAAAAACCTATAAAATTCGTACTAAGTTCGGCCTTAGGGCTTCTCCAAAACTTCTCTCTTTTTATGAATGAAAATTAGAAAACTATATATAGGAAATTGAGGCTGACGGCGTCAAGACCAAATTGGTGACGCCGTCATCTCGCCGCCAAAAGAATTCTCGGACTGCCTTGATCTACTTTTGACGCCATCACGTTATAACATTTTCCAGGCCGTCACGTATTTTACACTTGACGCTCTACCTCGTGATGCCTTCAATTCTGTACTGGGTCGTCATGAAAATTACTCTTGACGCCGTCAGGATTTCCTTCTTGACGCCGTCACCTACTGTTCCCAGCAAGGAAAATTAAGACTTTGGCGTTTTCTTCACTTTTATGCTCCAAAAACGTCCAAATTGCTTCCTTTTCCAGATTTCTCTCCCAAAGTACCTAAAATCACTAAAGGAACGATTTAGGGCAATATTTGATCAAATAAATTCAATTCCGGGCTTAAATGACCCCCTAAAAGTGGTTCATTTTTCGCCTCATCATATACCCTTACACTTGAGATTTGCTTGTCCTCAAGCAAATGCGCTTTTATTCTAGTCAAAATACAAGTTAGGGGTCATTTAACACTAATATAAAAGTAATTACAGCAAATAATCATTCCACTAAAGACCAATAGACAAGCACGGAGGTCATACACTAGCACCTAACAAATAGTGTTTAGATACTCTCATCTCTCGGGTGTAATAAAGTATAAATTACAATATGGAAACGGAAGATATCTCTCACTACCTGTCATAGCAAAATAGATTACCATAGACTTGGGAAAGGATCAAACCTCCACCACATGGCGTAAGCACCTAGGATAAACTATCAAAGAGGTCTTTTAAAGGGTTGTAACGTTAGGTGTAGTGATATGAAATACACGGTTTTGTTGGATAAAGGAAGTTTTTACTGGTGGCGAGTTAACAATCTTGGTTAATTACATGTACAATGTGGCGTTGCTAAGCCAAGACTAGACTCGACTTAAGCTAATAAATGAAAAATAACAAAAACATAAAATGAACATAGAATGAAACGGGATGGTAGTCCGTATGTGTTTTCTCTTTTTCTTTTTTCTATTTTTTTTTTCTTTTTCTTGATTTTTCGATTTTTTTTTCTTCTTTTTTTTTTTTTTTTTTTTTTTTTTTTTTTTTTTTTTGTGCATACACTTTTACCCTACCATCCAAAATAATACATCATAGGGAATAAACGTTCCCCTTAGACTTGAATTTTTACATACTTTACAATAAACTAATCTAATGACTTGAATTAAGAAAATCAAAACACTTGGAGCACTTTTAAGATTAACGCACATATGGGGGTAATATATGATGTTCTTCCCCATTACTCCATAAAATAAGTACTTTACCCATGAGTCCCAATCGTCCCAAAACAATATGTACAAGGATATGACTCGACTTAGCAACCATGTAATCAATTAGATAGTTAACTTAGGGTTTAACAAATAACAATAATGCACTAAAGATGAGTGCATACACGGAAGGCTAAGGCGATTTGGATGTACATTTAAGTGGGGTGTAACAAATTCTTCCTTTAAGTAAAATGCTTAAAGTTAGAAACGAAAAGATAGGTTCGGAGGGGTGTACTAGGGGTTTCGTGTACTAAAAATGAGTACAACGCTAAGGGTGTGGGAAAATTAATTGACTTAACTAGCCAAATAATATGACTTAAATGGTCAAGTAATTATGATACGGGTTTAACACAAGGGTAATCCTAATGCCTCTTATCATGTAGTAAATCCTACTACACGAATGTAGTCTCACTAGCAGTCTCGGGATGCATCACTAACGCAAGTTCTAGAATCTAAATGCTACCGGTACACTCATAAGCACTAATAATGAATGCTTTTCCTATCAAATCTAAAGGCGAACCTCACATATTTGGGTAGAAAATTTTTCTGAAAGTACGGTTATGTGCTAGTCATACAATCTCCTATCCATGAGACACTTGCTATGGCTAAAGTTTCACTCCTAAATATTGTAAAAAATTTTAAATTTGGCTCTAAAATTGCACTAACAAGTATTTCTCATAGTTTTATTACACATCTACTATCAAACAAAACAAACTCAAGCGAAAGTGTACATGTAAGGTATCATCATTTTACCCTCCCCTTACACTTAGGATGAACATTGTCCCCAATGTTCAAGTAAAGAATGTAAAAGTGAAATAAGTAAAAAGAATGAAATCAAATACTCCCTTGATTCGCTCGGTATGGATAATAAGGTGGCCAGGTTAAATCTTCCTCCAAGAAAATGAACAATCAAAGCTTCCCTTCCAGAATATAAATCATCTTCTTGTCATACATAACCTGTGAATCCTGAGAAAATAGACAAGTCAACCTCGCATAAAATCGGTGGCAACCTATATAAGTTACTAAATCCTAGAAAACAAAATAAGATATAATGCTTGTGGAATGAAGTTTGCAGATTTCCTGGAGATTATAAAACTTACTAATTCACAAAAACCATAAGACTCCGTTAGAAAAACAAAACCGGTAAAATTTTCAGATTTTTACACGTGACGCCGTCAAGAGTTAACTCGTGACGCCGTCAGAAGTGACTTGCAGAAATTCTTATGTTAAGTTTCCGGAAAATTTCTGGAAAAACTTGGTCTCACTTCCTGGAAAATCCTGCAAAACTTCATTATGACTCGATACAAGCATTTGACTCTAACAAATACGAATATACATGTTCACTTAATATTGTGGAGAATCATGATCGGTTTGTTTCTTGAAAACATATTTGGGGTTTCCCCTTACACTTATCTTTTGCAAAAATACTTTTAGGTGGAGTTGAGACTAGGCCAAAACAACAAAGTAAAGTATTTCCACTATTTAATTGAGAAACATGATCTACCAACAATAAAAATAAAGCATGCATACGGAAGCAAATAACAAATAAACAAAAGAAAATCACACAAAACATGGGTTGCCTCCCAAGAAGCGCTTTTCTTTATTTACGAGTCTTGTAGCTAGACTCAAGCTCATGGGTTACTACGTGATACGGGTGAGTTCCTCATTGAGGACGTCCTTGGGATCAAACTTAGGTTTCAACTTCCTATCGGTTTCCTTAGTATGGTATGACCTTTCAAACTTTTCTCCATCCGGATCATACAAAGTCATCCACATATGCCATGATCCGTCACCTTCTTTAGGTGGCTTGTCCCACCTCCATTTACACTTGTCTCCCTCTTTTTTCCACTTGTTCATCTCTATATTAATAGGCATTACGCTCAAGAACTCAATCATCTTCCTAAAGACTAAGGGGTCCTCAAAGGGATCTAGCTCTTCGTATCTAGCTATGATTTGTTCCACTGAATGTGTTTTTTCAACGAAATCTTTTTCTAGATAAAATGGGCATTGAGGTCCTATAAAGTTCCTTTCTATCCAAGGTCCATATCTAGATGGTCTCCTATTCATCTCTACCCAATGCGGTGTCGGTTCATCATCACAATCATAACTATGCTTCTTTACATCGTACACCGACCAAGTATCGCCTTCACCTACCGCTATCTTAGACTCCTTACAATCTATCATGGCGCTAGCGGTTGCTAAAAATCCTCTTCCTACCAATAATGGGCATGTAGTGTCACTAACCATGTCTAGGACGTGAAAATCCGCTAATATAGTTAACCTTCCTACGTGAACAACTACATCCTTAATCATTCCAACCGGGTGGGCAATACTCCCATCCGCTAGCCCTATCAATACCTCCGTTTCCTCTAACTTTCCTAGCTTAAGAGCGGTGAATAAGGATAAGGGAATCAAGTTGAGGCTTGACCCTAAATCGGCTAGTATGTCGAAAGCTTCGGATCTTCCTATCTTACAAGGCAAAACAAATATACCCGGATCATCAAGCTTTTTAGGCAACTTGTTTTGAACGAAGGCGGTCCCATTTTTACCTAGTTTAAACTTCTCATATTTTTCTAGGAGGGCACTATAGTAAGGAGCACGCACTAAGACATCAATGACGGGGCGTTCAAGGTGAAGTTCCTTGAATTCATCGTTAAGGTCTTGCGTAAGAGGTGTTTCAACTATACTTTTGACCGGTTCTATATCGGGTGTTTTACTTGATTGGTCCTTTTGAAGAATTTGGTTTTGTTTGAAACACGTGCTCGTTGATTTAACCGAGTAGTATTGTGGACACGAAGTGGGTGACGAAACTGAAGATATGGAATTAACGTTTAGTTTCGGATTCTTGACCGTGTCGCTTGGGAGTGCTCCCATTTCTCGGTCATTGAGAACTTTTAACAATGCGTCAATTTTGGTGGTCATCTCGCTTTGCTTTTGTTTGAAATCGGCTTCAAACTTAGATATGCGAGCTTCTTGAGATGCCATGAATTTTGACATCAATCCTTCAAGATTGTTGGTACTACCATAGTTGTTAGAAGGATTGTTGTTGAAAGTACGGTTGGAGGGTGAACCGTTTGGTTGATAACGATTAGGCGGATTGGAAGAATTGGGTTGATTTTGTTTCCACCTAAGGTTTGGGTGATTTTTCCAAGAGGGGTTGTATGAATCACCGTAAGGGTTTGGCTCGGGCTTGAAAGTGTACCACTTATCTCCCACTTCGTTGGTACGCGTGGATGCGTAGTCTGCAAAAGCTGTTCCGGGGAGTTCCACACAATCACGAGTATCGTGGGGACCACTACATAATTCGCATGAAGAAGTGATTTTGTTCACTTGGCTTGAAGGCTTAGGAGCTTCGTAAGATTTCATGAGAAACTTGACTTGGTCCTCAAGTTCCATGATCCTACGGTCGGGAGTGCTAGAATTGTTCGAAGGCAAAGATATTGCCTTGACCGTTTTGTTCAAATCACGGGGATCATTCCAACTATCGTTGTCATAGAGAGCAAGATCTTCTATGAGTTCCCATGATTGTTCTGCACTTAGATCACGTAGCTTACCACTGGCCGATTGGTCAATGGCTCGCCTCATGGAGAGATCGATATGGTCATAAAAGATTTGGACTTGGAGCCAAAGATCTATGCCATGGTGAGGGACTTTTTGGAGTAAGTCCTTGAAACGAGTCCATGCTTCATAGAGAGATTCATTTTGACGTTGTTGGAACATCAAGATGTCATTTCTAAGCTTAGTAGTTCTCCCCGGTGGGAAAAATTGAGCAAGGAAACGAGTGGTGAGATCATCCCATGTGGTGATGGATCCCGCGGGTAAACGCTCAAGCCATTGACTAGCTTGATCCCGTAGAGAGAATTGGAATAGGCGTAATCGGGTTGTCTCTCTAGTTTCAACATCTAGGTCTATGGAATCTACGATTTTAAGGAAGTCCTTTAGATGTTGGTTTGGATCTTCGGAACGAAGTCCATGGAATGCACATCCGCTTTGCACCAACCGGATGGTGTCGGATCGCAAGGGGGTCACATTGGCTCCGGTGAGCTCAATGGTGTTTCGGTAGCCTTGGTGGCTAGGTCGGGAATACTCTCCTAAGGTTCGGGGCCTAAGAGGTTCTAGTGGTGGGTTTTGTTGTGGTGGGATGACGGGTTCAAAGATGTTCCCATCGTCCATGATGTCGGGTGGTGAAGAATTACGAACAAAAACACAAAGAAATAAGATAGACTAAAGAAAACCTAAAAATAAAAATAAAATCTTTCTAGAAAGGAATCTAGCAAGTAGACCTAATAAAAGAGATTCTAACCTAGACAATAACTATTCCCCGGGCTGCGGCGCCAAAAACTTGATACGTGGGAATCGCACCAGGCTTTACCTCTCAAGGGATCTTGAGAAGCTTACAACCCCCACCAGGCAGTGTACCTGATCGTTGTAGTATAGTATAGTGACAAGTACCGGGGGATTGATCGTTCAGCTAGGAATAGTGTCGCTAGGATTAGAAAACCTAAATACTAGTTCTAGAGATGAAGGATGATTATTTTTTGTACTTTTATATTTTTTAGAAAGCAAGTAAATATCTCGGGTTTGAAGGATTTGGGCGGAATTAGTTGCTAGTCAACTAACCCAATACTAAAGATGCAATCAAAATAAAATACTAGAAATGAAAATAAACTAAATTAAACTAAGGTTTTGAGCAATAAGTGGAGAAGTTGTGTTTACTTAGATTTCACTACTCCCTAGATATCTTTTACACGTTAATTACTTGTTATAGTTGCGTGGATGACGGATTGTATTCCTTAATACCATTCATGGGGTGGCGCACTTAATTCCCCAATCCTATGAGTGCCTACTTCACTCCTATGTCGAGCCGGCTAAGAAGCTCCTAACATGGGATCATTAGAATTTACTCATGCACTAAATACAACTAATAAAACCTAGTGCACGTCAGTTCATGTTTCCTAAGACGTTCAAGCATGTTACCATTTGGAGATCTGCCAGTTTTCTTAAGCCTAACATCGAAATCATTCATCCAATACAACCATAAACAAGTAATCAACACATAATTAACATCTAGGTTTCATTAGATCTAAGCAAACACAAGATAGATCTAGCCTAGCATGATGGAATTAAGATAAGAACAAGATATAGACAACCAACACATAGACATATTGATTGAATTAAAAGAACACTTATCTCAATTACACATGAAAGGGTTCAAGGGCTGAGAACCCTTGAAAAACCTGTAAAATTCGTACTAAGTTCGGCCTTAGGGTTTCTCCAAAACTTCTCTCTTTTTATGAATGAAAATTAGAAAACTATATATAGGAAATTGAGGCTGACGGCGTCAAGACCAAATTGGTGACGCCGTCATCTCGCCGCCAAAAGAATTCTCGGACTGCCTTGATCTACTTTTGACGCCGTCACGTTATAACATTTTCTAGGCCGTCACGTATTTTACTCTTGACGCTCTACCTCGTGACGCCTTCAATTCTGTACTGGGTCGTCATGAAAATTACTCTTGACGCCGTCAGGATTTCCTTCTTGACGCCGTCACCTACTGTTCCCAGCAAGGAAAATTAAGACTTTGGCGTTTTCTTCACTTTTATGCTCTAAAAACGTCTGAATTGCTTCCTTTTCCAGATTTCTCTCCCAAAGTACCTAAAATCACAAAAGGAACGATTTAGGGCAATATTTGATCAAATAAATTCAATTTCGGGCTTAAATGACCACCTAAAAGTGGTTCATTTTTCGCCTCATCACTGAGGTTACCACGGAAACGGTACTTCCTACTAATAACAGAGGTACCAACAACGTCCACCCTCAAGTTGTCCCGGTCCCGACTCGCAAGTCAAAAGTTGTATTTGATCCTCCGGAAAGTTCTGATGAAATTCCAAAGAACAATCCTAAGCCTTCAATTCCATATCCTTCACGTTTAAATGATCAAAAGATCCGCGAAAAAGCTAACCATCAGATGGAAAAAATTTACCAAATTTTCCAAGAGTTACATTTCGATATTAGCTTCGCGGATGCTCTTCTTCTAATGCCTAAATTTGCTTCAACAATCAAAAATCTGATAAGCAACAAAGAAAAACTCTGTGAGATGGCTAAAACTCCATTGAACGAGCATTGCTCAGCAGTGCTCTTGAAAAAGCTTCCCGAAAAGCTTGGAGATCCCGGGAAATTTCTCATTCCTAGTATTTTCCCGGGGATGGTTGAATGCTTTGCCTTGGCCGATCTTGGTGCAAGCATTAACCTTATGCCTCACTCAGTCTAGAAGAAACTCTCTCTTCCTGCTCTCACTCCTACCTGCATGACTCTCGAGCTTGCAGACCGTACTATATCTTGTCCTCTCGGCATTGCCGAGGATATCTTCGTGAAAGTAGGAAAGTTCCATTTTCCGTCAGATTTCGTGATTGTTGATTTCGATGCTGACCCAAGAGTTCCTCTCATTCTCGGGAGGGGATTCTTAAGAACGGGTCGTGCTCTAATCGATGTTTTCGAGGAAGAAATCACTTTACGTGTTGGTAATGAAGCCGTCACATTCAATCTTGATCAGACTTCAAGATACTCCTCCAACTATGACGCTGAAAAGGTAAACCGAATTGACATCATCGATGTTGCGTCAGAGGAGTATTCTCAAGAAGTCCTCAGTTTCTCATCAAGTGGCAGTACCACTCCTTCTTCTGAGCCTATCATATCCGCCTCTTCCCCTTCTCTCACTCCGTTTGAGGGAAGTGACTTCCTTTTGGAAGAGGTCGAGGCTTTTCTTGCTCAGGATAGCTCAATCTCTCATGAGATTGATGAAAACTATCTTGACCCAGAGGGGGATATTCTTCTTCTTGAAAGATTGTTAAATGACGATCCTTCACCCTCTCTGTCTCCAAAAGAACTTCATAAAGTGGAAATTAAGTCTATTGAAAAATCTGAAGAATTTCCCGAGGTCGAGCTCAAGGACTTGCCTCCTCATCTAGAATATGCATTTTTGGAAGGTGATGATAAATTACCCGTCATTATTGCTAAAGACTTGAAAGATGAGGAAAAGGTTGCACTCCTAAAGGTTCTTAAGTCATACAAGCAAGCAATTGCTTGGAAACTCTCCGACATTAAGGGTGTTAGCCCGGACTTTTGTACACATAAAATCTTAATGGAGGATGACTTTAAGCCAGCAGTGCAACAACAGAGGAGGGTAAATCCCAAAATCCACGAAGTTATCAAACAAGAGGTTCTAAAACTTCTTGATGCGGGATTAATTTACCCTATATTTGACAGTCCTTGGGTTAGCCCAATTCATTGCGTTCCTAAAAAGGGTGGCATAACCGTTGTGACCAACGAGGAAAACGAGTTGATTCCAACTCGTTTGGTCACGGGTTGGCGAGTATGTATTGACTATCGTAAGTTGAATGAAGCCACCCGTAAAGACCATTTTCCTCTGCCTTTTATGGACCAGATGCTCGAAAGACTAGCGGGGAATGAATACTACTATTTCCTCGATGGTTTCTCAGGTTACTTCCAAATCCCCATTGATCCACATGATCAAGAGAAAACTACCTTCACATGCCCTTACGGAACTTTTGCTTACAGACGTATGCCTTTCGGCTTATGTAATGCACCAGGCACGTTCCAAAGGTGCATGATGTCAATCTTTTCTGACATGATCGGGAGAACTATGGAGGTATTTATGGATGACTTTTCAGTCATCGGGGATTCATTCCAGTCTTGTCTCTCCCACTTGGAACAGATGCTAAAACGGTGTAAAGAAACGAACTTGAGTCTCAACTGGGAGAAGAGCCACTTTATGGTTAAAGAGGGCATTGTCCTCGGCCATAAAATTTCAAAAAACGGGATTGAGGTTGACAAAGCCAAAATTGATGTCATCGCTAAATTACCTCACCCCACTACCGTCAAAGGTATTAGGAGCTTTTTGGGTCATGCCGGCTTCTATCGTAGGTTTATCCAAGATTTCTCTAAAATCGCCCAGCCTATGACCCATCTCCTCGAGAAGGATGCTCCTTTTATCTTCTCTCCTGAGTGCATCGAAGCTTTTGAAACCTTAAAGAAAAAGCTTACTGAGGCACCGATTCTTGTTGCCCCCGATTGGGACCTACCTTTTGAGCTTATGTGCGATGCTGGTGATTTTGCCATAGGTGCGGTCTTGGGGCAACGAAAAGCAAAATACTTTCAGCCTATACACTACGCAAGCAAAACTATGACCGAGGCTCAGAGTCATTACACCACCACTAAAAAAGAACTATTAGCTGTGGTGTATACCTTTGAAAAATTCCGGCCATACTTGATACTGACCAAATGCGTAGTGTATACGGATCACTCAGCTTTGAAGTACCTATTTGCAAAACAAGATGCAAAGCCGAGGCTACTCCGTTGGGTTCTCCTCCTCCAAGAATTTGATATCATTATCCGTGAGAAAAAAGGAGCCGAGAACCTTGCTGCTGATCATCTCTCACGATTAGAAAACCCTCACCAGGATGTGTCCGAGAAATAGGAAATAAATGAAACATTTCCTCTCGAGACACTCAATGCGGTTTCTTTTCGTGGTGACTCTTCTACCCCATGGTTTGCCGACTTTGCAAATTACCATGTGGGTAACTTCATCGTGAAGGGGATGTCGTCCCAACAGAAAAGCAAATTCTTTAAAGACGTTAAACATTACTTCTGGGACGACCCCTATTTGTTCAAAATTTGTGTCGATCAAGTCATCAGGCGATGTGTTTACGGACAGGAAGCCGCTGATATTCTCAAGGCTTGCCATGCTGGACCCACTGGGGGCCACCATAGTCCTAACTACAGCGCCAAAAAGGTGTTTGACTCCGGTTTCTATTGGCCCACAATTTATAAGGATGCCCACGAATTAGTCAAAGCTTGTGACGCTTGTTAGCGTCACGGGGATATTTCACAAAAGAACAAAATGCCACAAAATGCCATTCAAGTTTATGAAATCTTTGACGTCTGGGGCATTGATTTTATGGCGCCTTTCCCATCTTCTCGTGGAAATAAGTACATCCTCGTGGCTGTTGACTAATTGTCAAAATGGGTTGAGGCCAAAGCCTTACCCACCAACGATGCCCGAGTTGTTGTGAAATTCTTGAAATCCCTCTTTGCTCGTTTTGGAACTCCCCGTGCCATCATTAGTGATCGCGGTACACACTTTTGCAATGATCAATTCACAAAATTCATGCTTATGTACGGTGTTACTCACCGTCTTTCTACCGCGTATCACCCACAAACAAGTGGGCAAGTGGAAGTTTCCAACCGTGGTATTAAATGGATTCTTGAGAGGACCGTAGGTGAAAACCGTGCTTCCTGGTCGGACAAACTAGATGATGCACTCTGGGCCTTCCATACAGCTTACAAAACACCCATCGGGTGTACTCCTTACAAGCTCGTATACGGGAAGGCGTGTCATTTACCGATCGAGCTCGAGCACAAATCCTATTGGGCCTTGAAACATGCAAACTACGACCTTCATAAAGCGGGTGATCACCGTAAAATTCAACTCAATGAATTAACGGAACTTCGTGATCAAGCCTACGAGAACTCTTTGATCAACAAAGAAAAGACAAAGAAGACCCACGACTCCAAAATTAAGAACCGCGTTTTCAACGTCGGTGACAGAGTCCTTCTTTTTAATTCAAGGTTAAAGATCTTCTCGGGGAAATTAAAAACCTGATGGACTAGACCATTCACTGTTGCAAAAGTATATCCATACGGGACTATTGAGCTATCTCAACCCGAAGGTCCCAACTTCAAAGTGAATGGTCATCATTTGAAACACTATTTTGGAGAGGACATACCATCCATGGTTGTCCCGGATCTCCAAACTTTCCCCATGGACCAATGAATTCGGGGATCGAGTCAAGCTAGTGACTCGGTGAACAAAAATTAGCAAAATATGGGTTTTCACCCATATCTCTGACTTCTTTCTACTTTCTAACACCTAAGTGTGGGGGAGTGACCGTTCCCCACCTTTTGCAAAGTATATATGTATATAAGTTTCAAGTAAAAAAAAGAAAAAAGTGTGTTTGTATGTACATATAAATAAAGTGAAAAATTAAAATGATATTTCCACAGTTAGCTTAGAATATTACCCTTTTCCGTTCAAAGAGTCGGCATAATAGCCGGGACTTTGAATATTGAGGACAATATTCAATTCTAAGTATGGGGGGAAAATTCTAGCGAATTTTATCACAAAATACTTTCTAAGTACCCCCATTTTGGCCCAAAATTTTCAAAATTTTTTCACTTTATTTCAAAATTT
Source organism: Artemisia argyi (assembly GCA_030686995.1). Lineage (NCBI taxonomy): Eukaryota > Viridiplantae > Streptophyta > Magnoliopsida > Asterales > Asteraceae > Artemisia > Artemisia argyi. The sequence goes on along the minus strand of CM060676.1, from coordinate 97,483,080 downwards.
TTCTGGTTATCAATCCGCCATGTCTAAACGACAAAAGGATTGGCTAATCCAGGAGCAAACGACTCTTGGTAAAGATATCTCAAATCCGTTGACGGCTTACAATTTGCCCAAAATTGTATGGTATTTCAACTCGCCATATCCTAAAAAGTGAAAGAGTTGGCTAGCCCGCAAGATTATGGCTTGTGGTAAAGGCAGTGGAAAAACCATAATTCGTAATCAGCTGGTGGTTTGATGAGTGTGTAAATACTCATCATTTTTACCTATTCTGAGCTGCCAAAACCGTTGACAGCTGGTGGTTTGCTAAAAATCACATGGTTATCAGGTGGACCATAGTTCTTACTTGAACAGAAACATTTGGCTACTCCAGAAGTAATGGCTTTTGGTAAAGAGTTTCAAATCCATTAAGTTTTTCTCAAAAGATTGCTAGGGACTAGCAATGTTTTAGTGTGGGGGATTGATGAGTGTGTAAATACTCATCATTTTTACCTATTCTGAGCTGCCAAAACATCTAAAAACACTCAAAATTGCATCAAAATAATGAAAATATCCCAGGAATGTGTTTTATATGTTTCAGATGCAAAATAATCAAAAACAGATGAAAAATGAACAAAGTTTGCATAATTGGCAGTTTCAGTCCCTCATCTTTCAAAAGTTGTCAAATCTAGTCCCTGGTTATTCTAAAAACTTGAAAAAATCACTAAAGGTCCTTTTAAATCACAAAATAACATATTTAGTCCTTTGGTACAAAGTTTCACAAAATTGCAAGTTTAGTCCCTCATCTTTGAAAATTGACAAAAATGGTCCCTGGGATATTAAAACTTTGAGAAAAACAAATTTTGGTCCTTGTACTTCTCATCTATGGCAGGAATGGTCCTTGGTTGGAAAGTTTGGTGTATTTACATAATCGGTCCCTGAAGTTTTAAAGTATGGCAGATTTAGTCCCTGGGAATTTTAAAGGTGAAAAGTCAACATGGTACCTTGGACTTTGGAAACTTGGCAGAAAATACCCTTGTGAAACACTTAGGGAAAATTGTAAAACCAACCCCAAGTATGCAGAAATTACACTTTTGGTCCCTATAATAAAACTACAAACCAAACGGACCAATGTATTATTCATAAACCCCAAAAACCAAGTCCAATCCAAATACCAACACCTTATCCCCAGGCCCAACTCTCCCTAAGCCCAACACCAACCCCGTTTAATATCAAACTAGGGTCAACGTTTGACCCTGTGGTCAAACCCCAGTCAAACTATCCACTTTCCCACCTTCCCTCTCACCCTCACCACTCCACTTGCTCTGCAACACCATTACCTCAACCCACCATCACAATCCACCGCCCAAACCACCACTTACCTAACAAGACAAAAACATTAAATGCCACCCCCCTGTTGCAGTATTTAACTAATTCACTCTCTCCCAATTTTCCCGCCAAAATTACGTGGATGGCTAGGATTGAGTTTGAAGGATCCAAGGGTTGTGGGATATGCTCAGAAGATCACACAAACCCTAATGGAGGGCTATATAAGAGAGAAGGTAGCAAAGGAAGAACTGTGTAGTCACTTAGCTTATATTTTACGTCGAATTAGTATAATTTCAAATTCTAGTTGTTAATTTTACTTCCAAAAGCTTGTAATATGTTTCAACATTGTAATTTGATCTTTTGATAATCAAAAACTCAAGCATTTCAGTTCCAATCCAGTTTTCACATTTTAATTTAAGTTTTCTTTTTATTTTCTAATCATGCTCTTAACTTAGTATTACTGTCATATAAGCTCACTTAATCTCTTAATTATATAAGAAAAACATAAAAAAAGAAAAGAAAATACAAAAAAATAAGCAGGATACCTTTGCATTTGACTGAGGAAAGCTATAGGAAGTGCCAAGTAATGGAATTGGCAGATGGATTGTACCTAGCTTATCTCTGATAAGCTAGGAGCTTGTAGAGTAGCTCCTCGAGCCAATTAGACCTTGTTTTGAGCAGAGGTCCTTTGTAAGTTTAAATTTTTCATTTTTAGTGTAATTTTGTAATGTCACTGTAGCATAGCTTATTATCTGCTTATCCTTGTTCATTTAAGCTTATTTAGTGTCTATTAGTGATAATATTAATTAAAATTAGTAGCTTGTTAATTAATATCCATAGTTGCTTAAATTTCATTTTCATAAGTCAAAATAGCATAATAGTAATTACTAGGTGTTTACTGTTATTGTTGGTGGATTTAAGCTCAAATAAGTTCACATCTTCATTTTTAAATCTGTTGAAATCAAGTTCTTGGTTAGATTTGATCCTTTATTTCAAAAACCTTGAAATCAAGCTGTTAAAGGGGTGTTTGGATCAGTGTGATCCTGGGTGTTCTAGTGGTATTTTGTTGCTTGTTATTGTTGAGACTTGTTAATTTAGGTCACAATAGTATAAACCAATCATAAAAACCAGTGCTTGTTTAAGGGAAAGTCAAAATCACTCTCAAATCTTCATAAATTGTTATCTGAAAGGATTTTTGCTCTAAACTCATCAAAATTGTTCATAAGTTGTTAAGGTTACTTATTTTCATGTCCTTGTAGTCTAAAATAACATATTCAGTAAAGAAATCAAGATCAAAGTTCATAAAAGTCAATCTAAGTTTGTAATTTCAAAAAGTTAAAAGTTCACTTGTTTCAGAAATCCAAAATTTGGGAGAATTATTGTGATTTTTGTGTTTGGTTTAAGACCTTGATCTTTTCAGGAGTTAAAATTTGTCACCTAGTCTACAAGTTTCCATAATCAGCTTATTTTTAAGATTTTTCTACAAGCTTGTGCAAGTGCTTATTTTGACCTGCAGGGCAAGTCTATGCCCTGTAGACAGGTTTTAGTCCATATTTCATAAGCCTCTTCTAGGTTGATTAGCGGGTCCCACTGTCACAACTCACCATTTCAGGTCATTTCGGGAACTTTGGAAAAACACTATTCATAAATCACTATTCATCAAAACACTATTCATCGTTTTACTATTCATCATTTTCGAGGTCATTTTGATATTCTGAGAAACTTTTGGGAAATTTACTATTCACTAAACACTATTCATTTCCGGAAAAGTTTTCATCATTCACTTGCATTACTCATTTCATCGTAAATTTAGTTTACGGGTATTCAAACTCGCGTAACCGGATTGGTTTATGTGCGAATTCATTTCATTAGTGCTAAGGACACTGCATACGGACTGGGGATAGTCTGCATATCATTATAACAGCATTTTCATGTTATACTACTCTCAGGATTTTCAAATTACTATATTCAGTACATTTAACGTTTTTACGTATAAGTATTTATAGTAAACGTTAACACCTGGTTTATACACGACGAATATATTTAAATATTCCCACAATGGTCCCGATATATTTTTATATCCATTTTAACATCATAAAAGTTATAACATTCAGTTACCCAGTATTTTGGAAATTTATTTTATTTATAACGTACGCGTATGAATATAACGACGGTTTTCGTGAAAACTAAACATTAATCACCCGATCACTCAATAAATGTACCCAACATATTTTTAATATGTTTTTAACATTATTATAACATTATTTTCATCCCGGTTAACTTTGTGAACGTTTATTGCTATTAAACCCGGTACCTGATTTTAACGAATAACACGTAATAACACTTAACGATACACTAGATTTCTAATTAAATACCAAGCACCCCTAACCCCCTCCTTGGCTCACCAAAACAGACCACATGAACCCTTTTAACCTCTAGCATTAATCTCCTAAGTATTAAACTAATAAACTCTAAAAACCTTACTTTACCAAAAATTCAAGAATCATAAATCACACTTTTAGATAAGTTAGATTTTTTTCTCATCTTCTTCATCCTCTCTAGCAAACCCACGACTTTTTCCCAACTCCATGATCAATCCATGGTTTTCAAAAGTTTAAAGCACCAAAGTTATTCATTTTATCATTCTAATCAAGATTCTTGCATCAAACACACAAGTAATCCAAGGTTTCTAGCCATCTAATCATCTCATTTTATCAAGTAAGTTATCAACTTTATTTTTACATGAAACATCTTATATTTACTTGTATTACATGATTTCCATGCTAAAAACCATGTACAACTAGCTATACCACCACTTATTTGGTCAAAAATGGAACATACAAACCCTAACTTTTTAGTTATGAATCCCCTTGCTATAATAACTTGGTTAGGAGTCCATGGCACCCTAAGAAGGTTTATGGTAGGATTAGATTAGCTATGTGGTGATTACAAGAGGTTTGGTGATGGTAGAAATTAGTTATAAACCTTGAAAACTTGATTTGGAACCTATTTTAGACATGCTGTCCCGTTTTGTAAAAATCTGGAAAATCAGTAAACACCAAGGGAACTTTGGCAAAATTTTTAGAAAATACTTTCAAAAACGAATCCGTAGGCGAAAGAATGGATTCAAAAGAGCTTATAACGAAGAAGTTATGATTTTTGCAAGATTGTTGACGAAAAGTATTTTCTGGAAATTTGTTTGCTGTTGGACGTTTTTCATGGTACAAAAAGAGACTTTAGACATAACCCGGAGGAGCCGAGCTTTCCAAAATATATTACTACATACTAAGACGTAACCGTGGACATAAAGAACAAGTAAAACGGACAAGTAACGACAAAGATATTCACGTTTGAATATCGGCTAAAACCACTTTATATTTGACAGCTTTTATTAAATTTGGCACAAAAACTACGAAGTACATTTTTGAGCTAGAAGTAATATTAAGTACCAAGCTTTATAACTAAAGTAGTATTAGTTATTACGAGTTTATTTTCATCATTTCAAGGATTACAAACCGAGTATTTCAATGCTAACATGGAAACTTACGATATATATATATAAGTATATATATATTACAACTAGCTTATTATATTTCTAATAGCAATATTTTCCAAATTCTTGGATTATATATTTTTGATAACAAGTGTTTTTCCAAAGAGTAGAGTGGTATACAAACATGAGCATGGACATTCATAACATCATTTGGTGATCTAAATGAGATCATTCATCATTCATTTTAGGTTGCGGCAGATAACCGTGCATTGTTGTCCTTAACATTCCGTTGCATTGTACTATTACTTCGAGGTGAGTCATAGCCCCTACTCTTTTAATTGTTCTATCAACTCTTTGGGGGAGATACATGCTACTACTTGCTTACTTGTACAGATTCACATAACATTTATACTTGGGAAACATTATACTTGATAACATTATACTTGATTACATTATACTTGATGTCATACATACGTGATTGTGTTATACTTAACTGTGATATACTTAACTGTGTTATACTAAACTGTGATGGATACATACATACATACTTCCAATGGCCCCAGATTAAGTTTCTGGGCACAACCATGGAGACATACATACATATTTCCAATGGCCCCAGATTAAGTTGCTGGGCACAACCATGGAGACAAACATACTTAAGTGAGGTCTTCGGAGATGAAGTGTAGACTCTCTACTAATTGCTTAACTGTTGTTATGAACTTATACATATCTTAATCATATTATTTTGTAGCAGTGGGTTGTGAACACACAGGTTACAAGTCTCTTATGACGGGACTTGTAACTGAGTGGATTTACGATGCCTTTGCTGTGTGAACATTCTTTATAGGCTTTTCAACTGTATTAAGACAAACTCTATGAACTCACCAACCTTTGTGTTGACACTTTAAGCATGTTTATCTCAGGTTAGAAAGGCGATAGCAGGTGTATGGAGCTGAGAGTCTTAGGGCATGCTTTTGGAGACTTTCACTTTTATCGTTTACCATTCGATACACTTTAAAAACTTATGTATTATTCTACTTTGGGATCTTTGTTTTGTAAACTATGACTTTTATCTATTCGAATGGTAACTTTTCAAAAACGTCTCATATAGAGTTCGTTTTCTATATCTTGTACTTTGTGCCCTGAAGTAGCATCCCAATGACACAGTCTTCCGCTGCGGTATTTTGGGGGTGTTACAGATTGGTACCAGAGCCTTGGTTATAGAGAACTAGGTTGTTTTAGAGTCTAGACTATAACTACATACATGTAGACTCTCCTCCCTATCGCCTTGCACTTTACATACACTTACGCTTGCTGGTAATTTATTTATTTTTAGACCCACGCTATTAGATACTTTGTAGAAACCGTTAGAAACTAGACTTCCCGGTGACTTTAACACTTAAGGGAGAACCTTTTGATCCTTCGTACTAAGCGTGACATTCCCTAGATGCCCATTTAAGCAACGTCTACCACTGAGATATGTGTGCCTGGTGATATGTACACTTGTGAAAGGAAACATTTATAATTGTGGTGGCCAACATAATTATAAGTGCTTCACGACACACGTGGACATATGACTATGCAGATGTAGATCGGTGTTGGCACAACTTAGGAAACAACTGGTAGCACGGTATTATATGAGGAGGTAGAGGAGCTGCTAATGACACTAGTAACCCAAGTAACGATGGTGGAAGAACTGGTGGACGTGGAGGTAGAGGAGGTGGTCACGGAGTTGAAAACAATGATAATAACGACGGTGGAAATACTGATTTTGAAGCCATCATCGCTCGACAACTTGAAAACTTTCTCCCCACTATTGTCACTCAAGTTGGCGATCATATGAATAACTTGGCAAACCACGAAAGCGGAATTAACAACACCAATGGTATAGGCCAGAATGGTAATGGCAACAACATCATTAGGACTGGATGTACGTATAAGGAATTTACGTCATGCAAGCCAATTGATTTCAATGGTGTAGGAGGCGCGTTGGCGTATACTCGATGGGTTGAAAAGATGGAGACGGTGATTGACATTAGTAACTGTGCAGCACATCAAATGGTGAAGTATTCCATGTGCTTACTATCAGGAAAGGCATTGACATGGTGGAATACGCAGATTCAAGCTAGGGGTAGAGCGGCAGCTGTAGGTATGACATGGGACGATTTTAAGGCATTACTGAAAGAGGAATACTGCCCGGATAACGAGATGCAGAAGCTGGAGGATGAACTCTATCATCACTCTATGATAGGGGCTGGTCATGCAGCCTACACAGATCGATTCTATGAATTAGCCAGACTAGTTCCACACCTAGTTACCCCTGAGTCCAAGAGGATCGAGAGGTACATATATGGTCTTGTCCCAGAAATTCGTGGGACTGTGAAAACAACTGAGCCTTCTACAATTCAGAGTGCAATATTGAGAGCAGGGACTCTGACAGATGAAATGGTTAGAAATGGAAGCTTGAGGAACAGTGATAAAAGGAAGGGAACAAGCGAGTCAAACAAGCAAATGGGCACAATAGCTGACAACAAAAGGGCAAGGACCTTTGCGGCAACTAATTCTGGTCAGAAAGAGTATTTAGGCCCGCATCCTAAATGTACGAAATGTAACTTTCATCATCAAAAGATTTCGCCCTGCCGTGTGTGTGCATTTTGCAGACAGTCTAGTCATTTTACAAACCAGTGTAGAGAACTAGCAAATGTGGGCAATATGACGAACAACCAAAGGACATGCTATGAATGTAACAGCCCGGATCACTTTCGGAACAACTGTCCTAAGTTGAAAAGAAATCTTAACCAAGGAGGCAATCGTCCAAACTTAGCAGCAGCAATTGAAGGGCCACGAGATGAGGCCAATGAGATTCCACCCGCAATTGGCAGAGCTTACTTCCTAGGAAATCCTATCACCCAACATGTCCGCGATAGCACAACGGGTACATTCTCTTGAACAACTATCGTATTTTAGTAGCACTTAAGTCTTAATATAGGACTTATACACAACATTGACTAATCTGAGACCTAGCAGCATTAACCTTAGTCACCCTAACATTAGTAATTTGATTAGTGTAAGCAATTCCAAAGTCGAGCCAATCTTTCAAAAGATCTTTTTCAAGGATGTTGAATCCAGACCTTGATTTTTAGCTTGGTTCTAGTGACTGTTCTTGTTTGATTGGGTTGCGAAAATCAAGCTAAAAGTTAAAGTCATCACTCAAACCGATTTAGCTTAATCTCATGACTGTTCTTGTTTGATTGGGTTGTGGGCTTAAGTGAAAATCGGTTACCTAAATGATTAACCTAAAGGAGGTCTTTTGAGGATTATGCTCGGGATTGGGAAGGTTTGCCTCATCAAGTTTGACCACGAGAACATACCTAGTTGGATAGGAAACCCACATACATAAGCTTTGACACATTTTCTTTAACACACATTTAACTGATTAACATTAACTGAACTTCGGGACGAAGTTCCTTTTAGAGGGGAAGACTGTCACAACTCACCATTTCAGGTCATTTTGGGAACTTTGGAAAAACACTATTCATAAATCACTATTCATCAAAACACTATTCATCGTTTTACTATTCATCATTTTCGAGGTCATTTTGATATTCTGAGAAACTTTTGGGAAATTTACTATTCACTAAACACTATTCATTTCCGGAAAAGTTTTCATCATTCACTTGCATTACTCATTTCATCGTAAATTTAGTTTACGGGTATTCAAACTCGCGTAACCGGATTGGTTTATGTGCGAATTCATTTCATTAGTGCTAAGGACACTGCATACGGACTGGGGATAGTCTGCATATCATTATAACAGCATTTTCATGTTATACCACTCTCAGGATTTTCAAATTACTATATTCAGTACATTTAACGTTTTTACGTATAAGTATTTATAGTAAACGTTAACACCTGGTTTATACACGACGAATATATCTAAATATTCCCACAATGGTCCCGATATATTTTTATATCCATTTTAACATCATAAAAGTTATAACATTCAGTTACCCAGTATTTTGGAAATTTATTTTATTTATAACGTACGCGTATGAATATAACGACGGTTTTCGTGAAAACTAAACATTAATCACCCGATCACTCAATAAATGTACCCAACATATTTTTAATATGTTTTTAACATTATTATAACATTATTTTCATCCCGGTTAACTTTGTGAACGTTTATTGCTATTAAACCCGGTACCTGATTTTAACGAATAACACGTAATAACACTTAACGATACACTAGATTTCTAATTAAATACCAAGCACCCCTAACCCCCTCCTTGGCTCACCAAAACAGACCACATGAACCCTTTTAACCTCTAGCATTAATCTCCTAAGTATTAAACTAATAAACTCTAAAAACCTTACTTTACCAAAAATTCAAGAATCATAAATCACACTTTTAGATAAGTTAGATTTTTTTCTCATCTTCTTCATCCTCTCTAGCAAACCCACGACTTTTTCCCAACTCCATGATCAATCCATGGTTTTCAAAAGTTTAAAGCACCAAAGTTATTCATTTTATCATTCTAATCAAGATTCTTGCATCAAGCACACAAGTAATCCAAGGTTTCTAGCCATCTAATCATCTCATTTTATCAAGTAAGTTATCAACTTTATTTTTACATGAAACATCTTATATTTACTTGTATTACATGATTTCCATGCTAAAAACCATGTACAACTAGCTATACCACCACTTATTTGGTCAAAAATGGAACATACAAACCCTAACTTTTTAGTTATGAATCCCCTTGCTATAATAACTTGGTTAGGAGTCCATGGCACCCTAAGAAGGTGTATGGTAGGATTAGATTAGCTATGTGGTGATTACAAGAGGTTTGGTGATGGTAGAAATTAGTTATAAACCTTGAAAACTTGATTTGGAACCTATTTTAGACATGCTGTCCCGTTTTGTAAAAATCTGGAAAATCAGTAAACACCAAGGGAACTTTGGCAAAATTTTTAGAAAATACTTTCAAAAACGAATCCGTAGGCGAAAGAATGGATTCAAAAGAGCTTATAACGAAGAAGTTATGATTTTTGCAAGATTGTTGACGAAAAGTATTTTCTGGAAATTTGTTTGCTGTTGGACGTTTTTCATGGTACAAAAAGAGACTTTAGACATAACCCGGAGGAGCCGAGCTTTCCAAAATATATTACTACATACTAAGACGTAACCGTGGACATAAAGAACAAGTAAAACGGACAAGTAACGACAAAGATATTCACGTTTGAATATCGGCTAAAACCACTTTATATTTGACAGCTTTTATTAAATTTGGCACAAAAACTACGAAGTACATTTTTGAGCTAGAAGTAATATTAAGTACCAAGCTTTATAACTAAAGTAGTATTAGTTATTACGAGTTTATTTTCATCATTTCAAGGATTACAAACCGAGTATTTCAATGCTAACATGGAAACTTACGATATATATATATATAAGTATATATATATTACAACTAGCTTATTATATTTCTAATAGCAATATTTTCCAAATTCTTGGATTATATATTTTTGATAACAAGTGTTTTTCCAAAGAGTAGAGTGGTATACAAACATGAGCATGGACATTCATAACATCATTTGGTGATCTAAATGAGATCATTCATCATTCATTTTAGGTTGCGGCAGATAACCGTGCATTGTTGTCCTTAACATTCCGTTGCATTGTACTATTACTTCGAGGTGAGTCATAGCCCCTACTCTTTTAATTGTTCTATCAACTCTTTGGGGGAGATACATGCTACTACTTGCTTACTTGTACAGATTCACATAACATTTATACTTGGGAAACATTATACTTGATAACATTATACTTGATTACATTATACTTGATGTCATACATACGTGATTGTGTTATACTTAACTGTGATATACTTAACTGTGTTATACTAAACTGTGATGGATACATACATACATACTTCCAATGGCCCCAGATTAAGTTTCTGGGCACAACCATGGAGACATACATACATATTTCCAATGGCCCCAGATTAAGTTGCTGGGCACAACCATGGAGACAAACATACTTAAGTGAGGTCTTCGGAGATGAAGTGTAGACTCTCTACTAATTGCTTAACTGTTGTTATGAACTTATACATATCTTAATCATATTATTTTGTAGCAGTGGGTTGTGAACACACAGGTTACAAGTCTCTTATGACGGGACTTGTAACTGAGTGGATTTACGATGCCTTTGCTGTGTGAACATTCTTTATAGGCTTTTCAACTGTATTAAGACAAACTCTATGAACTCACCAACCTTTGTGTTGACACTTTAAGCATGTTTATCTCAGGTTAGAAAGGCGATAGCAGGTGTATGGAGCTGAGAGTCTTAGGGCATGCTTTTGGAGACTTTCACTTTTATCGTTTACCATTCGATACACTTTAAAAACTTATGTATTATTCTACTTTGGGATCTTTGTTTTGTAAACTATGACTTTTATCTATTCGAATGGTAACTTTTCAAAAACGTCTCATATAGAGTTCGTTTTCTATATCTTGTACTTTGTGCCCTGAAGTAGCATCCCAATGACACAGTCTTCCGCTGCGGTATTTTGGGGGTGTTACACCCACCCTTTGCAATTTTGCTTTTTGAGTAGCTTGTTAGTGTGGCTTAATAGTTCTGAGCTTATTTTGGAATTTAGACCTGTGGCTCATAGCTTATTGGTGTCTTAAACATACCCTGACCAAACATCCACACTGAGTGATCAGTGGTGATCATTCAATTTCATAAGCTCACATCTAGCTTATCTGTGGGATTTAGCTTGTGCTTTTTGGCTTATTTAGAAGCTTACCAGGTTGGCTCATTGGATCCAAGTTCCATTTGGACTTCCAATCAAGCCTGTGGGCCCCACATAGGGCTGCAAATTGGCCTTTTGGCCTGTTTTGGTCTCAGTCATACATATAAGTGCTTATTGTTGGGTATTGGCTTATTCCCGTAGCTTATTTAGTGGATTTAGCTTAATTTAAGTATAAACCAGTATCATGTAGCTTACTTGAACCATAGTTGTAGCTTTTAGCTTATTCCATAACTTTTTACATCACAAAAGTCCATTTTCAAAGTGTTTAAGGGTCTGTGTGGGTTTGGTGATCACATAGAGCTTATTCAAGCTTATTTTTAAAAGTGGTTTTGTAAAAAAGGCTTAATTTTGCTTATTAAGTGATTTTGCAAAAAGAAAATCAAAAAAATAAAATAAATAAAAAAGGTGCAAAAAGTGGGGTTCGAACCTGGGACCTCAGCCTCACAACAGACACAATACAACACCCTTCCAATTGCTCTGGGGCACCAGTTCCGTTATACCTTGCACACCCTCTCCTTTTATAGTAGTTTTGGCCTATTTAGCTTATTTCCAACTGTTTGGCTTATTCCAGCTTATCTGGATAAGCTGTTGCACCTAGCTTATTTTTCTTAGCTTCTAATATACTTCCCATAATTTTTCCATATTTTTCGCTGTTCATTTAGTAATTTTTATATTTAATTTTAATTAACTTAGTTTAAATTAAAAAGTCAAAAATAAATTAGATTTAGTGTTTAAATTTTATCCCAGATAACTTTTTATAATTTTTCTAAGTTTTATAAGTTATTAAACCTCTATAAAAATTAGTGATGCAATTTTCACTTTCCATTTGCTAATTTTTATATTTAATTTAGTTAAACTAGCCTTTAAATAATAATTAAGTGATTAATTCATAAATAGCTTAAAAATTAGTCGTAAAATTATTTTTATAATTTTTTAGGATTCCTGTGATGGTTAATTAGTTTTATAAATTTTTCTATAATTTTCTAATCATTTTTAGTATAATTAGTAATTTAAAATAGTTTAAATAGTTTTATTAAAATTATTAGTATTTAATTAATAGAAAATCCACAAAAAGACAAAAACACATATTTTTAATTTTTAATCTTATTTTAAGTCCTTTTAGATTTTTAGAAATTAATTTTACAATTTTCTAGTTTAAATTTGTATTATTAAGTTTTTAAAGTTAGTTAGTTTTAATTAAATAGTTAAATAGTTTTATTTAAATAATTAAATAATAAAAAATTCAAAAAAAATAATTTTCTTTTTAAATTCATTTTCTTTTAATTTTAAGATTGTAAAAGTTTCATTTGCAACCCCTGTAGTTGTAAAATTGCTTAAATCTTACCTTTTTCACTGTTTGTAAACGTATCTGATTTTCAATTTGAGTTTTTGTGCTTATATCTGTATATCTGTTATTGTTAATAATATTTCAAATTGTTCAAATACCAAATAATTAGTAGCATAATCACTTCTCAATCATCTTTGGCTACTGTCCTCAGTACCACTCATTCTCAAAAACGTTTTCAAAGCACCATTGCAATCTCGCTGGGACATAACGACCCGGGGAAACACTATACTATCAACGGAGAATTGGCCTAAGCTGTTTTTGACTTATTGACCTTGGTCAATAATATCTGACGGTTTAGCCCCAATCAGTAACAACCACACTGCCATCTTCTTTTTTCTCACACTGTACTCCCAACCTTTTAGAGAATTCCTTGTGTAGCAGATTTTTATTGTAATCAAGGTCTGCAACACCATCAGAGACATATAATTCCTCCACAAAAAAAGGTGTAAGAAATTTCAAACAACAATCTGGGGTGTCCATTTTTCCAAAAGTGTGTACCCTCTATTCAATTTTTAACCCACTATCGACTGTGTCTGATTCTGAAATGTTGTTTTCTCCAATACTCTCTGACTCATCTAGCCATCCACAACTATTCTCCAATTCTAACCTCTTTCCTAGCCTATTGTTGTCATCCATGGCTAACATAGCTAAAATGTGAAAAAACATCAAATGAAACATTAGCAAGTTAGTCAAATAAGTTATAAGCATATTATCATAGTCCAATAACCTCATATAACTGATATATGTCAAGATTTGCATTTGTTTAATCACCATAGAAAAGAAACAAGTCCTATGTAAAGATTTTTGTAGAAAAGTTTAGCGAGTTTTAATAAAAGTACGGCGGTTACGTGATTTTTTAGCCGTTTTATTTGAAATTCTCCATAAGTACGGCGATTTAAGGATAAAAATCGGCGTGTTTCTTGGTTTTAACAGTTCTTCAAAAGAGATATAATCATACATAAATTCAGATAATAGTTGAAAACATATTGCAATTATCATTTCATTCAATAGAGCAATCCAATAGAACATGTTGGGATCATACTTTTGTATTTTAGTCAAGTCTCGGTCATTACCTTTTGTAATAGGTTGCTTAGTTATTTATTCTACATTGTTTAGGTTAAAAGGCTTATGAATGTAAGACCAATGGGCCTTAAAGCCCACGTCCAAAAGAAAGGAGGGAGGAAGGGAGTGTTGCCCTACTCCTCCTCCTATAAATACTAAGCTTATGTAACTCTTTTATTTGTTGGTTATTTGATTTCCTTAATGAAACTCTTGTTCTTTCACTCTTCATAAAGTCTTATAATCAACCATCTCTTATTCTCATCTTATTTCTTTCAATATCATACTTGTGTTTACATAAATGGTGACCTAACAAGTGGTATCATTCGCCTAATAGAGTTTGAAGTGTGTTTCTTTGGATTAACGTGGGGTTATAGGTGTTCTTGTGCTTCTTTTTGCATTTTTCTTTGTTTCTTTCACTCAAATCTTGAAGCTTGGACAAGTTTCAAGGTTGATATAGTGATTTGAAGCTTAGTTTTTGCATAAAGTTGTGTTTTTTAAGGTTTTTTTTTAAGGTTTTATAGCTTCTTTGATATTGGAAAACTAGTTTTTGGTAGCAAAATCTTCAATAGTTAGTGTTTTCTAAGTATTGGTGAAGTTATTTGATCAAAAGTACCGTATTTCTAAGCATTTTTTCTTCAAAAATTTGAGATTTTTCAAGTTTCTGACCTGTTTACGCGTAACATACGTGAACAGTACGATTAAAAAGCTGTCAACAGTACTTTTTGTCCTTTCTACGAGTAACTTAGGTCAAAACCCTGTTCTTACGAGTAACTTGGAAGTCTACGCCTTAATCCTACGCATAAGTCTGATTCCTACGAGTAAGATCCTACGCTGAAGTTACTTCCTACGCATAAGGTGCCCTTTCTACGCATAAGATCAATCCTACGCCTAAGAGTTATTCTTACGCGTAAGTTTCAGAATCTACGCTTCACTTTCATCAAAGGTCTTCTCCTTGTGTTACGGTGACTCAGTACTTCCCTAGCTTGGATAAGTTAGTGAAATACTTTGAGTTCGGATATCTTTCAAGCTTGGATAAGTTTGGAAGATTTGTTTGGTTGTTTAACCTTACGCATAAGTCTAAACTTACGCATAAGCCAAAGCTTACGCGTAAAGAGAAAACTTACGCATAAACTCTTTGTTTACGCCTAAACTACTCTTTACGCATAACCTAAAAGTTTACGCGTAAGATTATAGTTATGCGTAAGAATTTAACTTACCCCAGGGATTTTGGACTTAATCAAAGGAACGTGCATTTCAATCTTCTACAAAGATCCATTTCTACACAAGTGTTACAAGATGTCTCAACCACCACATTACTACTTCTCAAATCCTCAGCAACAACATTAGCAGTATCAGCAACAACAATACCATCAGCCACAATCATATCAAGAACCTTCTCAGTCACAATTTCATCAACAACCGTTTAATCCACAACCACAATATCTCATGATGCAACAACATCAAATCATTCCTCAACAACAATCATATCAGATGTCACAATAGAACACTCAGTTTTCCTCCAAACAACCTCACTGGTTTGATAGAATGTGTGAAGTTATTACAACTCAACAATCCAGACATGAGGCAGGATCACTTGAAACACCTCTAATGCTAACACCTGGGAACTATGTTCAATGGTCAAGTCGATTCTTAAGATTTCTTGAACTAAAGAAACCTCATGGGAAATTCTTGAAACAATTGATACTTGAAGGACCATTTGAGTGGCCAACAAGATTTGAAATTGGTGATCCAACTGCTGATCGTCCACGTCCTCCTGGTGATAGACCCCTTCCAGAAACTGCACTCACTGAAGAATAGAAATTACATCGTGAAGCTGATGAGTATGCAATGGCTTATATACTTCAAGGTATACCTAATCCAATTTATCGAAGTGTCGATGCTCAGAAAACAGCCAAAGCTATGTGGGAACACGTTCATCTTCTTATGGAAGGCACTCAATTGAACAAAGATGATATGGAATCCAAACTTTACATGGAATACACAGACATCACAATTGAACCAGAAGAATCACTTGAATCCTACTATCATCGTTTCACAAATGTGGTCAATGATCTGGAACGTCACAAAATCACAGTACCAAGGATAGCAGTGAACTCCAAATTCGTCGGTAGTCTTGGTCCAGATTGGCATAAATATGTGACATTTGTACGTCAAACCAAAAATCTTCATGATGCACCATATGGTTTGTTGTATGATTTTCGGAAACACCATGAACCTGAAGTGGAAAAAGATAGAGCTCTACGAGGAGGATACACACCAACACCAACACCAAATTCTTTGGCACTCGTAGCTCAATCTCCCTATGCTCCACCACCAATGTCAAATCATGCATATGTTCAAGAGCAGAACTACTTCAGTTATCCACAATCTTCTACCTCGAACCAAATGGTCCCTTATGATTCATCTCCACAGAATGCTTCTACTCAACTTGTTCCATTAAACAACAATGATGCAGTGTATTACTAAAATTCCAATGACGATGACGATGATGACTTTAATACGTTGAATCAGGGACTTGCTCTTATTGCTCGTGCTTTCAGCAAATTCTCCAACAAAACAAACAACCGTCAACGTTCATCTTCTAACACAAGGAATCAAGTTGTTGTCAATGATGGAAGAGTGGAAATTCAGAATCGTAGCTATGGTCGATCTGGTTCAGGAAGTTCTTCAGGAAATTTTGGGAATGGTCTGAGGTTTAGTAACAATGGAGGGTTCAGGAACAACTCAGGGTCTTCTCAGCAAAGGTCTGAACCAGTTGCAACTAGGAACTCCAACTCATGGAATGCAGTGTGGTGCTATAATTGTAATGAACAAGGTCATATTGCGACAGCATGTCCTAAACCGAGAACTCGGGGTAGTAAGTTTCACAAGCAGGCATTACTCATGGCTCTTCAAGATGAAAAAGATGGACATTTCCCTGAACAGGATAACAACTTCATGGCAAATGTGAACAATGATGATGACATGGAAGATCTGGAAGCCAATGCAGTTGTGATGCTTATGGCCAACATGCAAGAACTTCAGTTTAATGATTCAGGTCCAGTGTATGACACTAACGGCTTGTCTCAGGTACATGACCAAAAAGCATGCCTAATACATGAAATAGCCTCACCTTCTGCTTTTGAATCAGATATGGCGCAAGTTGTTCCATCTAAAACATCTTCATCTTCTCAAACAGATGAACAAATAAGCACAGTTGTCATATTTGATGATGACACAATTGTTTCATTTGATGATCCTATTGAGAATGATAAACATGATCATTTCGAACAACATGAACCATCATTTGATCCAGACCCTGACCTCATAATGTTATCTAAACAACTGAATGCTCAACAATTGCTAATCGCAAAATGCAACGAGAAAAACAAAGTTTTAAAAGAAACAAATGCGGCACTTGCAAGAGATATTGAGTGTTATAAAATACAACTTTCAAATCAGCAAGAAAAGATTAAACATACAAAAAGTTTTGAAAAAGCTTTTCAAGAATCTTACAACAAAGTGCAAGATCTTCAGCACCAAATGCAAAATTTAATTCAGTCAAACGGAAAGTTGATTTCAAAACTTGAAAGTGAAAAATGTGAATTGAAAATGCAAGTTGAACGTCTTCAAAGAGAACTTTCAAAAACAGAAACAGAATTGTCCAGTTGCAAAAAGGAGTTTTGTGAACATAAAATACGAAAAAGGAAGTATATAAATGATTTACTCGGTGATATTGTTGATCTTGAAAAACAACTCAAAGAATTTCATAATATTGTTTACAAACACGGGAACTCTGTCACAACTATTCAGAAATTTACTTTAAAACCGAGACCCGATAAAGGATTTACTCTTGGCGATTACAATTCAATGTTTCTTCACACGGCATTCAAAGAAATTCCTAAAATTTACAGTATGGACCATTTGCTTGATAATACAATTGTGCGTGCTGTTGTTTTTGATACTGAGGAAGAAGAAGAACTTGAAGACGAGAGTCGATCAAAAATGAGTTATGTTCAATATTGGACACCATATGACTATTCAAAAGCTCCACCTCTTTCTAAATCTTTTGTTACTCAAAAGGAATTACCTGAGAAATCATGGTTTGTCGAAGAGTCGTATGTTTCATCCTCTAATGCGGCCCATGTCCAAACTGTAGCACAAATAAATGGTCCTTTACCATCATCCGGTGAACTTACACCTTTACCCAAAAGTTGTCGTGTCTTAAATTATTTCAAAACTTTTATGGAAGACATCGAAATTTTGGAGGAAACAATTGCACGTAATTCTGAAATAAAAATTGAAACTTTTCAATCCGCTTACGAGCGAGAAAAAAGAGATATTTTTCAAAAACAAATGTTGCCAATTGTCAAACACCTCCGTCTCTGTGCTACACGTTGGGATCAGGAACTTCAAAACGAGGTGAAAAATATGATAAACGTTTTCAACTCTACTGAAAATGAAATTTTGGTTCAAAAGCAAAGAAATAGAGTTTTAAAAAATGATGCTGATCGACTCTTGGAACAAATTCTCAATGCTGATATTTATTCTATTATCATGAATGATCTCTATAAATCTGGTACTTCTATGCTTGTGGATGATCTTTGTGTTGATAATAACTCGTTGAATGTGGAAATTGAGACACTGAATCATGAGAATGAAAACTGAGAATTAAGAATGATGATGTGACAAAACAATTTTCAAAAGAAATTTGTCAACTCAAACAAAGGCTTGAATGGTGTCAAGCTCAAAGTCTTGAAATGGAATTGAAACTTCAAAGTCAAAATGTTTCAAACTCTTGTCAGCTTTGCAAAAACACTGAGTCTTTAAAAAGTCTCTGTCTCAAATATGAGAAAGAAATTGCGGATTTAAAAATTGAAAATGTCGAATGGCAACAAAACCGCGATGACATTAATTACTGCAACGTGAAACTTGAGTCTGAAATTCAGGATAAAAATCACATCATCATCGATTTGAAAGAGAAAATTAAGCTACTTCAAAAAGGAAAGATGGTTGACACCACGGTGATAGCACCAGGAATGTATCAATTAGACAAAACTTCTAAAGGGAATGTTGTTCAAAATACTAATGTTGGTAACTCCACTTCTACAGGACTAGTCTCCACTAATAGCGTTAGCAGACCCAAGCGAAAAAGTAAAAAGAAGAATAGGCTCTGGCAACGTAAAAGAGGATCACTAGAAGCTCAAGGAGTAGAAGACCAACTTAGGAACTTGAATAAAACTCATGTTGCATCAGATTTAGATTCTAATCTGGCAAATTGTAATCAAAATCTAAATGTAACGAATGATGAACCTTTGAATGTTTTGAATATTAATGCATCTTGTGTGTTTTGTCGTAAAAGCGTATCATCTGGTGATCATACAAAATGTATAGCTAATTCTCTTATTAATCGTCATAAGAAACGTAGGACACGCATTCCTTCTAGGCCCACTGCTGCCTCTAAGTCTAACTTAGGAAAGCCGCCTTCTACGGTTTCTAATGATGTTGAAGTTACCCCCATAAGTGCCGAGAACAAATCTAGGAATGAGCCAACTACTAGTGCATTTAACATTAAGAAAGCAAGAACTAGTTGGAATTGGCAACGTTGGTTATAACACAAACCAGACTTTAAATGGATCCCTAAATTGTTAAATACATGTGCTTCTAACCAACAGGAACCCGCACTTTCTTTGGGTTCCACCCTTACTTCTGTTCCATCCGTGTCATCTTCTTGTGATGCAGGTGGTACAGATTGTTCTCTGGATTGTTGATAGCGGATGCACCCGACATATGATAGGCAATCTTAAACTGTTACACAACTTTGTCTCAAAGTTCATTGGTACTGTCAGATTCGGGAATGATCATTACGCTTTAATCATGGGATATGGTGACTATATCAGTGGGAACATTGAAATCAGTCGTGTTTATTATGTGGAAGGCCTTGGACACAACCTTTTCTCAGTAGGTCAATTTTGTGATGGAGATCTAGAAGTTGCATTTCGTGAGAAAACTTGTTTCGTTCGTGACTTACAAGGAAACAATCTAATGTCTGGCTCACGTGGTTCTAACCTTTATACAATATCAATGTCAGATATGATTGCTACATCTCTGATATGTCTTCTCTCCAAAGCAGAATCAACTAAATCTTGGTTATGGCACAAACGTCTTTCGCACTTGAATTTCAAAACTATGACTAACCTTGCTCGTCACAAACTTGTTGATGGATTTCCAAGATTCCGTTTTACCAAAGATCACTTATGTTCAGCCTGTGAACAAGGAAAAAGTACTCGGGCTCATTTTCCTTCAAAACCTGAGCAAAGTACGAATCATGTTTTACAACTGCTTCATATGGATTTGTGTGGACCGATGCGTGTTCAAAGTATCAACGGTAAACGCTACATACTAGTAATTGTGGATGACTACTCCAGATGGACTTGGGTTTATTTCTTACAAAGTAAAGATCAGGCTCCTTCAATGATCATCACCTTTCTCACTAAAATTCAAGTTCAGTTACGCAACATGGTACGAATAGTTAGAACTGACAATGGAACTGAATTCAAGAATCAGACACTTCGGTCATATTTTGAGAAAGTGGGAATTGTACATCAAACATCTATTCCTCGAAGCCCAGAACAGAATGGAGTTGTCGAAAGACGCAACAGGACGTTAGTGGAAGCTGCTAGAACTATGTTGATTAATGCTCAATTACCAGATTACTTATGGGCGGAAGCTGTTTCAACCGCATGTTATACCCAAAACCGTTCCATGATAACAAAACGCCATCGCAAAACACCGTATCAAATTGTTCAAAAAAGAAAACCGAATATCGATTACTTTCATGTATTTGGAGCACTTTGTTATCCGAAAAATGATCGTGATGATTTAGGTAAACTTAAAGCAAAGGCTGACATCGGAGTGTTTGTTGGATACTGTGTGTAACAATTCGCAATTTCAGGTTAACTTTTATTCCCGAAAATTTCACTATTCACTTTTTACTATTCACTTTTTACTATTCACTTTTCACTATTTATCTCAGAAATTTTAATTTCATATTCTCGTAAGTTAAACTATTTTAACGATAATCCGAGAGTTTCACACTCGTCGGATCATTTCTGCAAAAATCACAAAGCCGTGTCCGAGATTTACTTTTAGGTTTAAACGTCCTTCCAGCATCCCGATATATCCATAAAACATTATAAACAATAGAAATATGATTTTCTATCATTTTAGGACAATTCCAAAAGTTTTGGAATTTTACGTTTTTCAGTTCAGCGTTTTACGCGAATTGCGCGTTTTAGACCCGTGTTTCCAGTTTTTAGCAGGGTTTTCGCACCCGATAGAACCTACCACTTACGGTTAGCAATTTACGGAGTCGAAACTAGCTACATACTTAGGATATTATCATCCAAAGACCATGACTACTCATCTAGTCACCCTATCCATATACAAACCGACTTAGGAGGGGGGGGAGTCACCATGTGTGGTTAAATCTTGACTTTAGCCATTAGATCTTACTTAATTACAACTTTGTCTCCAAGTTTAAGCACCTTCCTAGCCACCTTCCTAACCTCCTCATTCATAGTATAAATACAAGCTCATTCTTCTTCCTTTCTCATCAATAAAAACGCCACAAGATCAATACCTAGCACCATGATCCTTTGATCTTCAATACACAAGTTACACTACAAAGTTCAAGGTCTTAGTATTCTCTACCTAGTTCTCAAGTTTGTTTGGTGATTCCATGGTTGAATTAGGAGCTACACAAGGTTACTAGGGCTGAAGTTAAATGGTTTTCACAAGGGTTAGATCAAGGCTAGCAAGGGTTACAAGAGTTATTGTGAAGGGTTTACAAGATTAGGTTTAGTGTCCTAGTTCTATACTTGACTTCCTTTCTTAAGTGAAAGCCAAAAATTGTAAGAAACCCTTATACACTTTCTTGCTCAATATCATTTTCATGCTCTTTGTGTTCTTTTCATGCTATATATGTTCTTGTTATTGTGTTCATGATGTTTAAAAATGGATAAAACGAGTATTGGTATACATATGTTAACTTATGACAAGTAAACAAGCAAACTAGTGATTTTTATGGAGAACCACGACCAAAATAGTACAACTATGATATTTGACACTTACTTACTGTTAAAGAGGACTTAACAAGGAAAACATAGCAATTTGAATCACCCAAAACGAGTAAACGAGTCAAAAGTTATGACCATAAGAAGTTAGCGACACCAAAACGCCGAAACTGCCTAAACCCTACTGTTTGCATTCTGCCAATTTGAAAGTCCCACTTCTGGTCCGATTCATCAAAAAGTTAAAACACGAAAGTTGTCCGAAACGCCGTTTTCGTTCAGGATTAAAGAAGCTCGAGCCCTGAAAATGCTTTCTAAGTGATAATTTTCTTCAAATTCTTAACAGCCCATTTTTAGACCAAAGTAACTATATAATTGTTATAATTATATGAGACCAAGAGGTCTAATGACCTAAAGCCAAGACCACAACCATGGCTAAAAGCCAAGGTTGAGTCTCAAGACCATGGTAACAATGACCAAGGTCACGGCAAAGCCACGGCTAAAGACCATATAACTTTTAAAGATCAAAACTTATATATATGTTATCAAATACTACAATAGTAGGGAGCCTCATGTGAGGAGTTCATTGAGTAAGCCGTCGAGACGAGTTGTGGATTTACGAGTTAAAGTGTCCTGGCTCCTCGAACGTTTACTTCATGACTTCTGAATTATGTCGGCCCGAACGGTAGTAAGAGATATACAACCTATACATGTTTCATAAACCATTTATATTCAAAGACTTACACTATATACTAAAGTAATACATCATGAACATTATGCAAGACATATATTGGCAATTCTTCGTATTCTTAGATGTTACTCCAAACCTAAGTCGCAACGTTCTATTATAGGCTGCTCTTAGAGACTTTCGCGATTCGACTATCATACTCATTACATAAGCTTAAGGTGAGTCATAGCCCCTACTCTTTTCGTACTTGTTTTAACTCTTGGGGGGGGGGGGGATACATGCTCAACTACTTGCTTACTTGTACAAATACTCAAAACATTTATACATGATTGTTTTATACTTGATTGTCTTATACTTGATGGCATTATACTTGATTTCATACATACATGACTGTCTTATATCTTTGGGAAGTGGCTCCCAGTAAACTTATATCTTTGGGAAGTGGCTCCCAGTTTTCTTTGGGAAGTGGCTCCCAGTTGTCCTTGGGAATTGGCTCCCAAAGTGAGGTCTTCGGAGATGAAGTAGAGACTCACTACTAATTGCTTAATTGTCTTGATGAACTTATACATGTCTTTATTATACTATATGTTAGCAGTGGGTTGCGAACACACAGGTTACAAGTCTCTTATGGCGGGACTTGTAACTGAGTGGATTCACGATGCCTTTGCTGTGTGAACATTCTTTTAAAGCTTTTCAACTGTTTTAAGACAAACTCTATGAACTCACCAACCATTGTGTTGACACTTTAGCATGTTTATCTCAGGTTAGTAAGGCGATAGCTAGTGCGTGGGACTTAGAGTCAAGCTGCATATTCTGAAGACTTACGCTTTTATCATTTACCATTCAAAACATTTGTATACATTTATGTATCATACTTTGGAATCTCATGTTTGTACTTTGAATTCATTAATCGAATGGTAACTTTTCAAAACGTCTTATTTAGAGTTCGTTTTCTATAACTTGTACTTTGTATTATGAAGTAGCATCCCAGTGACACAGTCTTCCGCTGCGGTATTTTGGGGGTGTTACAGATTGGTATCAGAGCCTTGGTTATAGAGAACTAGGTTGCATTTAGTGCCTAGACTATAACTGCTATATACGTTGGGACCTTCCTCTTTATTTGCCTTACACACACTACATACACATATGCTTTTTGGTAGTTGTTGGTTTAGTTCCACGCTGTTAGATGATGTGACTTTAGTATTATAAGGAGCCCCAGAGATTAGTCGAGTCATTAAAAACACAGAGCTCAGCAATAACTAATTAGTTAACTTGATCTTGTGACAGTTCTTGTTTGATGAGACACAAGATTTGAGTTAAATAATATTATTGCTTAGCTTTAGGGAATTGATGGCTTGATTATCTTACTATCGGCCTCAGAAGGCGGATTTTGTGTCAGAAATTCTTAAGTAGGATGATTTAGAATCTCCTTATTTAAATGGATTGGGACGCCTCTTCAGTTAAATAAAGAAATTGTAAATCACCGAACCATAAGTTTATGAGACCTTACTTACATAAATTTGGACGTTTCTTTATGTAAGTAATGTGTTATAAATAAGTGGGCTTAATTGTAGCCGATACAACTCCTTAACCAGAATCTTAGACGAATCAGAGTGAACACCACTATATTAGAGATCCCAAATTCTCTTAGACACACCGTAAGTAGTTAACATCAACTGAACTTCGGGACGAAGTTCTTCTTAAGGGGTACAGACTGTAACAATTCGCAATTTCAGGTTAACTTTTATTCCCGAAAATTTCACTATTCACTTTTTACTATTCACTTTTCACTATTCATCTCAGAAATTTTTATTTCATATTCTCGTAAGTTAAACTATTTTAACGATAATCCGAGAGTTTCACACTCGTCGGATCATTTCTGCAAAAATCACAAAGCCGTGTCCGAGATTTACTTTTAGGTTTAAACGTCCTTCCAGCATCCCGATATATCCATAAAACATTATAAACAATAGAAATATGATTTTCTATCATTTTAGGACAATTCCAAAAGTTTTGGAATTTTACGTTTTTCAGTTCAGCGTTTTACGCGAATTGCGCGTTTTAGACCCGTGTTTCCAGTTTTTAGCAGGGTTTTCGCACCCGATAGAACCTACCACTCATTTTATATTTTATTATGGACTATATTGACATGTTTAACCATATTTATAAGTTTCATATTTTTAGGATACCCGGTTTTACGTTTCGTGACTTAAAAACTTACGGTTAGCAATTTACAGAGTCGAAACTAGCTACATACTTAGGATATTATCATCCAAAGACCATGACTACTCATCTAGTCACCCTATCCATATACAAACCGACTTAGGAGGGGGGGAGTCACCATGTGTGGTTAAATCTTGACTTTAGCCATTAGATCTTACTTAATTACAACTTTGTCTCCAAGTTTAAGCACCTTCCTAGCCACCTTCCTAACCTCCTCATTCATAGTATAAATACAAGCTCATTCTTCTTCCTTTCTCATCAATAAAAACGCCACAAGATCAATACCTAGCACCATGATCCTTTGATCTTCAATACACAAGTTACACTACAAAGTTCAAGGTCTTAGTATTCTCTACCTAGTTCTCAAGTTTGTTTGGTGATTCCATGGTTGAATTAGGAGCTACACAAGGTTACTAGGGCTGAAGTTAAATGGTTTTCACAAGGGTTAGATCAAGGCTAGCAAGGGTTACAAGAGTTATGGTGAAGGGTTTACAAGATTAGGTTTAGTGTCCTAGTTCTATACTTGACTTCCTTTCTTAAGTGAAAGCCAAAAGTTGTAAGAAACCCTTATACACTTTCTTGCTCAATATCATTTTCATGCTCTTTGTGTTCTTTTCATGCTATATATGTTCTTGTTATTGTGTTCATGATGTTTAAAAATGGATAAAACGAGTATTGGTATACATATGTTAACTTATGACAAGTAAACAAGCAAACTAGTGATTTTTATGGAGAACCACGACCAAAATAGTACAACTATGATATTTGATACTTACTTACTGTTAAAGAGGACTTAACAAGGAAAACATAGCAATTCTGGTCCGATTCATCAAAAAGTTAAAACACGAAAGTTGTCCGAAACGCCGTTTTCGTTCAGGAACAAAGAAGCTCGAGCCCTGAAAATGCTTTCTAAGTGATAATTTTCTTCAAATTCTTAACAGCCCATTTTTAGACCAAAGTAACTATATAATTGTTATAATTAGATGAGACCAATAGGTCTAATGACCTAAAGCCAAGACCACAACCATGGCTAAAAGCCAAGGTTGAGTCTCAAGACCATGGTAACAATGACCAAGGTCACGGCAAAGCCACGGCTAAAGACCATATAACTTTTAAAGATCAAAACTTATATATATGTTATCAAATACTACAATAGTAGGGAGCCTCATGTGAGGAGTTCATTGAGTAAGCCGTCGAGACGAGTTATGGATTTACGAGTTAAAGTGTCCTGGCTCCTCGAACGTTTACTTCATGACTTCTGAATTATGTCGGCCTGAATGGTAGTAAGAGATATACAACCTATACATGTTTCATAAACCATTTATATTCAAAGACTTACACTATATACTAAAGTACTACATCATGAACATTATGCAAGACATATATTGGCAATTCTTCGTATTCTTAGATGTTACTCCAAACCTAAGTCGCAACGTTCTATTATAGGCTGCTCTTAGAGACTTTCGCGATTCGACTATCATACTCATTACATAAGCTTAAGGTGAGTCATAGCCCCTACTCTTTTCGTACTTGTTTTAACTCTTGGGGGGGGGGGGGGATACATGCTCAACTACTTGCTTACTTGTACAAATACTCAAAACATTTATACTTGATTGTTTTATACTTGATTGTCTTATACTTGATGGCATTATACTTGATTTCATACATACATGACTGTCTTATATCTTTGGGAAGTGGCTCCCAGTAAACTTATATCTTTGGGAAGTGGCTCCCAGTTTTCTTTGGGAAGTGGCTCCCAGTTGTCCTTGGGAATTGGCTCCCAAAGTGAGGTCTTCGGAGATGAAGTAGAGACTCACTACTAATTGCTTAATTGTCTTGATGAACTTATACATGTCTTTATTATACTATATGTTAGCAGTGGGTTGTGAACACACAGGTTATAAGTCTCTTATGGCGGGACTTGTAACTGAGTGGATTCACGATGCCTTTGCTGTGTGAACATTCTTTTAAAGCTTTTCAACTGTTTTAAGACAAACTCTATGAACTCACCAACCATTGTGTTGACACTTTAGCATGTTTATCTCAGGTTAGTAAGGCGATAGCTAGGGCGTGGGACTTAGAGTCAAGCTGCATATTCTGAAGACTTACGCTTTTATCATTTACCATTCAAAACATTTGTATACATTTATGTATCATACTTTGGAATCTCATATTTGTAACTTTGAATTCATTAATCGAATGGTAACTTTTCAAAACGTCTCATTTAGAGTTCGTTTTCTATAACTTGTACTGTGTATTATGAAGTAGCACCCCAGTGACACAGTCTTCCGCTGCGGTATTTTGGGGGTGTTACACTGTGACAATTCAAAAGGCTTTCGGATATGGAATCGTCGAACAAGAGAAATTCAAGAAACCATTCACGCTAATTTTGATGAACTCACACAAATGGCTTCTGAGCAACACAGCTTAGGACCCGAATTCAACCGTCTTCACTCTCCGGAATCTTCGGCTGAACCATTGCCACTCAACCGCAAAGAATTGGAAACCTTGTTTGCTCCGCTATTTGATGATACAATTGAATACCGTTCTACTGAGGTCTCACCTAATTCCGCTGCTCAACCTGATAACCTTCCAGTACCAAACTCACCTCAACAAAACTACTACAACTGTTGAGAGAAACGGTCCTCCAATTGCATCACCATCTACAGCAGAACAAACTGTTTCTAACTCCCACCAAACAGCTGAAGATCCAACACCACCATCAGTTCCACAACCTGCAGAGCATGATCCTGATGCGTTCTTTAACCCGTTTGCACCGGCTCCTACCTTTCCTGATATAGCTGAGTCGTCTACACGCAATTTGGATCCTGCTAACATGCGACATACTTATCAACTACACCCTTCAACACACAAATGGACTCGAGACCATCCACTAGTTCATATTATTGGCCATCCAGATGCACCTGTTATGACAAGACAACGACTTCACACGGATGGAGAAACGTGTATCTATGCACTCACAGTTTGTCACGAAGAACCTAAGAACATTAAAGAAGCAATGACTTATGACAACTGTATTGAATCTATGCAAGAGGAATTTCAGCAATTCATAAGATTAGAGGTCTGGGAATTAGTTGAAAGACCTGACGGAGTCTTTGTCATCGGGTTAAAATGGATATGGAAGAATAAGCTAGATGCTGAAGGAACTGTCATACGTAACAAATCACGCCTGGTAGCGAAAGGATACTCACAACTAGAAGGACTTGATTTTGCTGAATCCTTTGCTCCAGTGGCTAGACATGAAGTTGTTCGGATCTTTTTTGCCTATGCTGCACACAGGAACATGGTTGTTTACCAAATGGATGTGAAAACAACATTTCTTAATGGAGAACTCCGTGAAGAAGTGTATGTAAGCCAACCTGACGGCTTCGTTGATCCTGAGCATCCTAATCACGTTTACCGACTCAAAAAGGCACTCTACGGACTTAAGCAAGCCCCACGGGCGTGGTATAACAAACTGTCCACTTTCTTGCTGGCCAATAAATTTTCAAAAGGATCAGTGGATCCAACACTATTTACAAAAACCTACGGGGATGACTTACTTGTTGTTCAAATATATGTCGATGACATTATTTTTGCCTCAACAAAAAGAAGTTACTCTAATGATTTTGCAAAATTAATGAAACATAATTTTGAAATGTCCATGATGGGTGAACTTTCGTTCTTTCTAGGACTACAAGTTCATCAATCACCCCGTGGAATTTTTATAAATCAGTCCAAATATGCTCTTAAAATTTTAAAGAAACATGGAATGATGACCAGTGATACTTATAATACACCAATGGGCTATACCACAAAACTAGATGCTGATTTACATGGGACTCCTGTTGACCCTACCAAATACCGAAGTATGATTGGGTCACTCATGTATCTCACAGCTAGTAGACCTGATATAGTATTTGCTGTCTACATGTGCTCTCGCTATCAGTCCAGACAAACTGAAAAACACCTCAGTGAGGTCAAAAGAATCCTTCGATACATAAAGGGAACCATTCACTTGGGAATCTGGTATCCGAAGGATTCTGGTTTTGAACTAATTGCTTTTTCAGATGCTGACCATGCAGGATGTTTAGACACACGCAAAAGTACATCTGGTGGATTACAATTTCTCGGAGACAAACTTGTGTCATGGCAATCAAAGAAGCAGGACTGCACATCACTGTCGTCAACAGAATCTGAATATGTAGCTATGTCTGCCTATTGTGCTCAAGTCATCTGGATGAGATCACAACTTAAGGATTATGGCTACTTATTCAACAAGATTCCTATCTACTGTGATTCCAAAAGTGCAATTGCTATCTCCTGCAACACAGTACATCATTGCAAATCCAAACACATCGATCTCCGATATCAATTCATCAAAGAGCACGTTGAAAAGGGTACTGTTGAACTGTATTTTGTTGGGACTGAGAACCAATTGGCGGACTTACTGACCAAATCCTTAGCACCATCAAGGTTTGCTAGTCTAGTTCACCAAATTGGTATGCGATGTTTGACTCCAGATGATCTGGAAAAGTTTTTAAAACACAATTGATAGTCAAACATCAAAACTATCTTTGTAAATATTCTTTCTAAAAAAAAATGCAAGTATAATCCACTCTTTTCAACACTAATTTTTTGTAAAATGTCGTTAATTATTAAAAACAAGTGTTGAGGGGGAGGAAAAGAATTTTAAAATTTTCACAAAAATATTAACTTTTATACTTGCATTTTACCAAAAAAAATAAATAAAAAAAAAATAATAATACTACGTTTTTTTTAAAGGATGCGTCAAAAGTGTTTCGGGTTACTCTCCTTGACCTAAATAATAAATTTTCAAGATTTTTTAAGACTACGGTCTAAGGTCGAGGGGGAGTAAATATCCATAAGTTGTTCTCGTCATAAGCTTAGTGTAGTTAACCTATGTTAAAAATGAAAGTAATAATGGGCATTAGGTTTGGATGTTACATAAGGTTAAGGGGCTATACTTGTCAAACTATGAAACTTGTATTAACCTTTGGTCAAAACTCATTTGACCCACTTCATTAACTGCACCTGCAAAAATTTACTTACACTCATTTAAGTTTTCACCAACCTATATCAACGATTCACAATCATTCGTCAAATCCGTTCATTAATGTTCAAATCTGTAAGTGTCACAACGTTTTGATCATTATTTCAAGCAAGGGTTTTAAGTTTTATATCAATCCAACGGTTAAAATTGTCATAATCGATTATTTGTTCTTAGGGTTGTGCGTAAATCATGAAGCCAGAAAATTGTTGATGTTATGGTTAAATTGATTGATGGGAAACGTTCCTAAGATGTTTATTAACATGTATCTAATCTCTAAACTCACCCAGAAACATCAATTGATTGTTTTGTGAATTAGGGTTCATACGATGAATTTAGGAGTTCTTGATTTTATGCGTTAGGATTGAAATTGGTGATGGGGATAGTGTTCATGTATGCCTTGGATCATGTTATTATGGTTTAATTGTTTCAAAAACTTAAAATGGTCATGAATCGTAGATTTAGGGCTCGAACACACAAGCAGTTGTGATCTCATGATTTTGTGGTCAATTATTGTTATAATTTGGACCAAATGTTCCTTAGGATGTTAGGAACACTTGCCCTATGCCTATTCTTACCTAGATTCATGTTTGATAAGGATTGTGATTATGTGTTCATACGGCCTTACGCGTAACTTTGATTCATGACATGTTTACGCATAAAATGTGTGAATAAAGTGTGTGGGAATGATTATTGATCAGTGGTTGTGTGTTTTACACTTTCAGGAATCAAAAGGACTTGAAATTTTTCAAAGGTGATTTACGTAAAAAACGTATCTACGCACAAGTTGTTCATCCTACGCGTAAGATTGAATCTTACGCGTAAGATTCGACACGTGGACAAACATTGTCTTGGATAAGACAATGTTTACGCTTAAATGATAATTCTTACGCATAAGTTTTGATCTTACGCATAAGTCTTGAACTTACGCATAAGTCAAAACCTACGCATAAGTTATATCTTACGCTTAAGGTTAATCCTTTGCATAAGCTCATATCCTACGCCTAAGATTTTATCCTACGCGTAAGATTGAGCCTACGCATAAGATTTACCTTACGCGTAACATATACGTTTACGCGTAGCTTTTGCTCTTACACCTAAATTCACTTCTTACGCTTAAGTCATGTTATGCGTAGATTTTTTCAATTACGCGTAAACTTGTCCAATTCATGAAATTTTCTAAGTGTTGTAAAATTTCCAAAGTGTAATCTCTTGTAATGATAAACTAATGTTGTAACTTAATTGTTAGAAGTTTCCACCACGTGATAATATCACAAGTTTGTCATATAACAAAAGTTTTTCACACACAAACACCCACTGATCAATCAATAATGTGTGCAGCATAATGTAATTGAATGTCTTTGCTAACAAAGTAAACAATTGCCATGTTTGTGTTTATTTATGATCAATTCAGATGGCAGAACACAACGACATTCCTTATGGACCAGAACCTGAACCTAAACTCTCATGGGAAGAAACCTTTCCCGAAAATTACACCAGGAAGATAGACAAGAACAACCTACGAATCAACTTCAACAAGATCACATGCAATGAGTCTTCATGCATTGTAGCAGTAGATGCTCTCCTATATCACCCCAACAAGCTGTTATTCACCAAGTCAGCTTCAGTCTCCTGCTTCTACATCTACCAGTTTTGGCATACACTTCAGCTAGATCTTGGGGAGGCTTCCTTCACCTGTATGCTTCATAACCGTCAGGTTACTGTGGATATAGACACACTAAGGAATGTTCTTGGGTTACCAGAACTCGGCCCAGATGAAGAATATGATCAAGTACCCACCGAAGAAGAGCTGATAGAGTGGTTACGGGATATCGGCTATGATGAATCAGAAGAAATAGTCACAAGACATTCTAGGGTCAACATCAGATTTCTTCCACAACCTTGGAGAACCCTGTATATTCTGATTGCCAAATCCCTATCTGGCAGAGACACTGGCCATGAACACCCTAAGCTCCAACACCTCAAACTCTTCTGGGCAGTAGCAAACGTAAAGAAAGTAGATTATGCCAACATTATCTGGGAAGACCTTGTGTGGCATATTCAACCAAGACCACCAACATTCCATTTGTCCGTTTCACAAAATTACTCATCGAAAGCTTCCTTCGTGAGTATGACGACATTCCACAGAGACTTGATGACATGAGGATACTCCCAGAATCATCAAGAGACTTGACACCAGCACTCGTAAACAAGGAAAGAAATTTCCCGATTGTCTCTTGAATGACAAAGTGAAGCTTTGCCCGAATTACAAGTACTACGAACAAGCACTTAAGGAAGACAAAGTTGGTTTCTTGGATGAGGTTCAACCATTTAGGGGGAAGACAGGTACCAAGACTGGGAGCTCCGGCAGTTCTACCCAGTCTAAACAAAAGAAGAAGGGTACTCTTAAGCGAAGAACTCCTATCAAGAAACCAGCATCCATTCCTGAACCTGGGTGGTTTCCCTCACCACAATCTTCTCCAAAACCGTCTAACTCTGAAACCGAGTCCGACGAAGGTCCAGTTTACAGGGAAGCCTTTGCCAATATCACCGAGAATGTCAATCTTGAAGATATTGATGATAAAGACTTGACGTTCGAAGATTGGGATAAGAACATTGATGAATTTGCTGACAATGCCGAATACCCAGCAGATCTCAATCAAAGACCGTTGATGAGGCGAAAAATGATCCGTTTTTAGGGGGTCATTTAAGCCCGAATCCGAATTTATTTGATCAAATATTGCCCTAAATCATTCCTTTTATGATTTTAGGTACTTTGGGAGTGAAATCTGGAAAAGGAAGCAATTCGGACGTTTTTGGAGCATAAAAATGAAGAAAATGCCAAAGTCTTAATTTTCCATGCTGGGAACAGTAGGTGACGGCGTCAAGAGCAAATCCTTGACGGAGTCAAGAGCAAATTTCATGAATTTCCATGACGACCCAGAAGAGTTTTGACGGCGTCACGTAGGAAGGGCGTCAAGAGTAAAAGAGTCATGACGGCCTGGAAGTGTATAACTCTTGACGGCGTCAGAAGTAGATCTTGGCAGTCCGAGGAGAGTTTTGGCGGCGAGGTGACGGCGTCACAAGATTACTCTTGACGCTGTCAAACCTGTTTTTCTATATATAGTTTTCTAATTTTTCACATTTGGGGAGAGAAGTTTTGGGAGAAACCCTAAGTACGATTTTGGTGTAACTTTACAGGTTTTTCAAGGGTTCCAACCCCTTGATACCTTGCATGATTAATCAAGATAAGTGTTATTCTAATTCAATCAATATGTCTATGTGTTGGTTGTCTATATCATGTTCTTATCTTAATTCTATCATGCTAGGCTAGATCTCCTTTGTGTTTGCTTAGATCTAATGAAACCTAGATATTGATTATGTGTTGATTACTTGTTTATTCTTGTTGTGGATGAATGATTTATATGTTAGGCTTAAGAAAACTGGCAGATCTCCAATTGGTAACATGCTTGAACGTCTTAAGAAACATGAACCAACGTGCACTAGGTCTTTATTGGTTGTATTTAATGCATGAGCCACTGTTTACAATCCCTATAGTTGTGCTGGGCATGGTGTAGGAGGAGATAAGAGCTCATAGAATTGGGGAGTTATGTGTGCCACCCCATGAATGGTATTAAGGAATACGATCCGTCATCCATGCAATTATAACAAGTAATTAACGTGTAAAAGATATCTAGGGAGTAGTGAAATCTAAGTAAACACATTTTCTCCAATTACTGCTCACAACCTTAGTATAAATTAGTTTATTTTCATTTCTAGTATTTTATTTTGATTGCATCTTAGTATTGGGTTAGTTGAATAGCAACTAATTCCGCCCACTCTTCCAAAACCCGAGATTTTTACTTGCTTTCCATAAAATATAAAAATTCAAAAAGAATCATCCCTCACCTTTAGAACTAGTATTTAGGTTTTCTAATCCTAGCGACACTATTCCTAAGCTGAACGATCAATCCCCCGGTACTTGTCACTATACTATACTACAACGATCAAGTACACTGCCTGGTGGGGGTTGTAAGCTTCTCGAGATCCCTCGAGAGGTAAAGCCTGTTGCGATTCCCACGCATCAAGTTTTTGGCGCCGCTGCCGTGGAATAGTTATTTTCTAGGTTAGAATTTCTTTTTATTAGGTCTACTTGCTAGATTCCTTTCTAGTAAGATTTTATTTTTATTTTTTGGTCTTCTTTAGTCTATCTTATTTCTTCGTGCTTTTGTTTCGTAACTCTTTACGATCCGACATCATGGAAGGTGGTAACATCTTTGAACCCGTCATCCCACCACAACAAAACCCACCATTAGAACCCCTTAGGCCCCGAACCTTAGGAGAATATTCCCGACCTAGCCACCAAGGCTACCGAAACACCATTGAGCTCACCGGAGCCAATGTGACCCCCTTGCGATCCGACACCATTCGGTTGGTGCAAAGCGGATGTGAATTCCATGGACTTCGGTCCGAAGATCCAAACCAACATCTTAAGGACTTTCTCAAAATCATAGACTCCATAGACCTAGATGTTGAAACTAGAGAGACTACCCGTTTACGCCTATTTCAATTCTCTCTACGGGATCAAGCTAGTCAATGGCTTGAGCGTTTACCCGCGGGATCTATCACCACATGGGATGATCTCACCACTCGTTTCCTTGCTCAATTTTTCCCACCGGGGAGAACTACTAAGCTTAGAAATGACATCTTGATGTTCCAACAACGTCAAAATGAATCTCTTTATGAAGCATGGACTCGTTTCAAGGACTTACTCCAAAAAGTCCCTCATCATGGCATAGATCTTTGGCTCCAAGTCCAAATTTTTTATGACCATATCGATCTCTCCACGAGGCGAGCCATTGACCAATCGGCCGGTGGTAAGCTACGTGATCTTAGTGCGGAACAATCATGGGAACTCATAGAAGATCTTGCTCTCTATGACAACGAAAGTTGGAATGATCCCCGTGATTTGAACAAAACGGTCAAGGCAATATCTTTGCCTTCGAACAATTCTAGCACTCCCGACCGTAGGATCATAGAACTTGAGGGCCAAGTCAAGTTTCTCATGAAATCTTACGAAGCTCCTAAGCCTTCAAGCCAAGTGAACAAAATCACTTCTTCATGCGAATTATGTAGTGGTCCCCATGACACTCGTGATTGTGTGGAACTCCCCGGAACAGCTTTTGCGGACTACGCATCCACGCGTACCGACGAAGCGGGAGATAAGTGGTACACTTTCAAGCCCGAGCCAAACACTTACGGTGATTCATACAACCCCTCATGGAAAAATCACCCAAACCTTAGGTGGAAACAAAATCAACCCAATTCTTCCAATCTGCCTAATAGTTACCAACCAAACAGTCCACCATCCAACCGTACTCTCAACAACAATCCTTCTAACAACTATGGTAGTACCAACAATCTTGAAGGATTGATGTCAAAATTCATGGCATCTCAAGAAGCTCGCATATCTAAGTTTGAAGACGATTTCAAACAAAAGCAAAGCGAGATGACCACTAGAATTGATGCATTGTTGAAAGTTCTCAATGACCGAGAAATGGGAGCACTCCCGAGCGACACGGTCAAGAATCCGAAACTAACCGTTAATTCCATATCCTCAATTTCGTCACCCACTTCGTGTCCACAATACTACTCGGTTAAATCAACGAGCACGTGTTTCAAACAAAACCAAGTTTCCCAAAAGGACCAACCAAATAAAACACCCACTATAGAGCCGGTCAAAAGCATAGTTGAAACACCTCTTACGTAAGACCTTGACGATGAATTCAAAGAGCTTCACCTTGAACGCCCCGTCATTGATGTCTTAGCACGTGCTCCCTACTATAGTGCCCTCCTAGAAAAATATGAGAAGTGTAAGCTAGGGAAAAATGGGACCACCTTCGTTCAAAACAAGTTGCCTAAAAAGCTTGATGATCCGGGTTTATTTTTTTTGCCTTGTAAGATAGGAAGATCCGAAGCTTTCGACACACTAGCCGATTTAGGGTCAAGCCTCAACTTGATTCCCTTGTCCTTATTCACCGCTCTTAAGCTAGGAAAGTTAGAGGAAACGGAGGTATTGATAGGGCTAGCGGATGGGAGTATTGCCCACCCGGTTGGAATGATTAAGGATGTAGTTGTTCACGTAGGAAAGTTAACTATATTAGCGGATTTTCACGTCCTAGACATGGTTAGTGACACTACATGCCCATTATTGGTAGGATGAGGATTTTTAGCAACTGCTAGTGCCATGATAGATTGCAAGGAATCCAAGATAACGGTAGGTGAAGGCGATACTTGGTCAGTGTATGATGTTAAGAAGCATATTTATGATTGTGATGATGAACCGACACCGCATTGGGTAGAGATGAATAGGAAACCGTCTAGATATGGACCTTGGATAGAAAGGAACTTTATAGGACCTCAATGCCCATTTTATCTAGAGAAAGATTTCGTTGAAAAGACACATTCGGTAGAACAACTCATAGCTAGAGATGAAGAGCTAGACCCCTTTGAGGACCCGTTAGTTTTTAGGAAGATGATTGAGTTATTAAGCGTAATGCCCATCAACATAGAGAGGAATAAATGGAAAAGAGAGGGAGACAAGTGTAAATGGAGGTGGGAAAAGCCACCTAAAGAAGGTGACGGGTCATGGCATATTAGAATGACTTTGTATGATCCGGATGGAGAAAAGTTTGAAAGGTCCTACCATACTAAGGAAACCGATAGAAAGTTGAAACCTAAGTTTGATCCCAAAGATATCCTCAACGAGGAACTCACCCGTATCACGTAGTAACCCATGACCTTGAGTCTAGGTACAAGACTCGTAAATAAAGAAAAGCGCTTCTTGGGAGGCAACCCATGTTTTGTGTGATTTTATTTGTTTGATTGTTATTTGCTTCCGTATGCATGCTTTGTTTTTATTGTTGGTTGATCATGTTTCTAAATTAAAATGTGGAAATACTTTACTTTGTTGTTTTGGCCTAGTCTTAACTCCACCTAGAAGTATTTTTGCAAAAGATAAGTGTAAGGGGAAACCCCAAATATGTTTTTAAGAAACAAACCAATCATGATTCTCCATAATAATAAATGAGCATGTATATTCGTATTTGTTAGAGTCAAATGCTTGTATTGAGTCATAATGAAGTTTTGCAGGATTTTCCAGGAAGTAGGACCAAGTTTTTCCAGAAATTTTCCGGAAACTTAACATAAGAATTTCTGCAGGTCCATTCTGACGGCGTCAGGGTTTTACTCTTGACGGCGTCAGGAGTTAAAATCTGGAAATTTTACCGGTTTTGTTTTTCTAACGGAGTCTTATGGTTTTTGTGAATTATTAAGTTTTATAATCTCCAGGAGATCTGCAAACTTCATTCCACAAGCATTATATCTTATCTTGTTTTCTAGGATTTAGAAACTTATATAGGATGCCGCCGATTTTACGCGAGGTTGTCTTGTCTATTTTGTCAGGTTTTACAGGTTATGTATGACAAGAAGATGATTTATATTCTGGAAGGGAAGCTTTGATTGTTCATTTTCTTGGAGGAAGATTTAACCTGGCCATCCTATTATCCATACCGAGTGAATCAGGGGAGTATTTGATTTCATTCTCTTTACTTTTTCACTTTTACATTCTTTACTTGAACATTGGGGACAATGTTCATCTTAAGTGTAAGGGGAGGGTAAAAAGATGATACCTTACATATGCACTTTCCCTTGAGTTTGTTTTGTTTGATGGTAGATGTGTAATAAAACTATGAGAAATACTTGTTAGTGCAATTTTAGCGCCAAATTTAAAATTTTTTACAACATTTAGGAGTGAAACTTTAGCCATAGCAAACGTCTCATGGATAGGAGATTGTATGACTAGCACATAACCGTATATTCAGAAAAATTTTCCACCCAAATATGTAAGGTTCGCCTTTAGATTTGATAGGAAAAGCATTCATTATTAGTGCTTATGAGTGTACCGGTAGCATTTAGATTCTAGAACTTGCGTTAGTGATGCATCCCGAGACCGCTAGTGAGACTACATTCGTGTAGTAGGATTTACTACATGATAAGAAGCATTAGGATCACCCTTGTGTTAAACTCGTATTATAATTACTTGACCATTTAAGTCATATTACTTGACTAGTTAAGTCAACTAATTTTTCCCACACCCTTAGCGTTGTACTCATTTTTAGTACACGATACCCCTAGTACACCCCTCCGAGCCTATCTTTTCGTTTCTAACTTTAAGCATCTTACTTAAAGGAAGAATTTGTTACACCCCACTTAAATGTACAACCAAATCGCCTTAGCCTTCCGTGTATGCGCTCATTTTTAGTGCATTATTGTTATTTGTTAAACCCTAAGTTAACTATCTAATTGATTACATGGTTGCTAAGTCGAGTCATATCCTTGTACATATTGTTTTGGGACGATTGGGACTCATGGGTAAGTACTTATTTTATGGAGTAATGGGGAAGAACATCATTTATTACCCCCATATGTACGTTAATCTTAAAAGTGCTCCAAGTGTTTTAATTTTCTTAATTCGAGTCATTAGATTAGTTAAATGTAAAGTATGTAAAGATTCAAGTGTAAGGGGAATTCTCATCCCCTATGATGTATTATTTTGGATGGTAGGGTAAGAGTGTATGCAAAAAAAAAAAAAAAAAAAAAAAAAAAAAAAAAAAAAAAAAAAATCGAAAAAATCAAGAAAAAGAAAAAAAAAATAGAGAAAGGAAAAAGAGAAAAAACATACGGACTACCATCCCGTTTTATTCTATGTTCATTTTATGTTTTTGTTAGTTTTCATTTATTAGCTTAAGTCGAGTCTAGTCTTGGCTTAGCAACGCCACATTGTACATGTAATTAACCCAGATTGTTAACTCGCCACCAGTAAAACTTCCTTTATCCAACAAAACCGTGTATTTCATATTCCTACACCTAACGTTACAACCCTTTAAAAGACCTCTTTGATAGTTTATCCTAGGTGCTTACGCCATGTGGTGGAGGTTTGATCCTTTCCCAAGCCTATGGTAATCTATTTTGCTATGACAGGTAGTGAGAGATATCTTCCGTTTCCATATTGTAATTTACACTTTATTACACCCGAGAGATGTGAGTATCTAAACACTATTTGTGAGGTGCTTGTGTATGACCTCCGTGCTTGTCTATTGGTCTTTAGTGGAACGATTATTTGTTGTAATTACTTTTATATTAGTGTTAAATGACCCCTAACTTGTATTTTGAGTAGAATAAAAGCGCATTTGCTTGAGGACAAGCAAATCTCAAGTGTAAGGGTATATGATGAGGCGAAAAATGATCCGTTTTTAGGGGGTCATTTAAGCCCGAATCCGAATTTATTTGATCAAATATTGCCCTAAATCGTTCCTTTTATGATTTTAGGTACTTTGGGAGTGAAATCTGGAAAAGGAAGCAATTCGGACGTTTTTGGAGCATAAAAATGAAGAAAACGCCAAAGTCTTAATTTTCCATGCTGGGAACAGTAGGTGACGGCGTCAAGAGCAAATCCTTGACGGCGTCAAGAGCAAATTTCATGAATTTCCATGACGACCCAGAAGAGTTTTGACGGCGTCACGTAGGAAGGGCATCAAGAGTAAAAGAATCATGACGGCCTGGAAGTGTATAACTCTTGACAGCGTCAGAAGTAGATCTAGGCAGTCCGAGGAGAGTTGTAACACCCCCAATTCATGGTTGCAGCGGAATTCGAACTGGGTGTTACTTGACGGCACAATAGTCACAATAATAGAAAACGAACTCCAATTGAGTCGTTTTAAAAGATTTATCATTCAAATTGTATAAATATCAGAGATTACATAATGAGGTCCCAGATGGTTCCATGTTTACAATTTACATTAAATGAGTTTTTGAATGATAATAAAATTTATAGCCCTCTTGAGTATCCGTGCCCTTCCGTACCATCCTTGATCGTCATGAACCTGAAATACATGCTTGAGAGGTCAACACAAAGGTTGAGTGGAATTCGTAGAGTTTAGTTAATCGTTTGAACACAATAATCATAGCGTGAGCTATAGACTCACACTCATAGTTGGAAAACAAAATCGTTATTTATTTCACTAAGCTCATGCAACCAAAACATTAACATCGAACCAACAAAATTGGCATTATAGAAGCCCTATCAAGGTACTTTTGCCATTATACCGCTAAATCTCAAATATAGTGCATTTGTGTGAACTCATCGTTGTTCAACACAAATGGGATCCGTCAATCCCAATAGATCTATTCACAATATTCGCGCTCACTAAAGGTAGTGACTAATGGTTCATGATATAGGGACTTCGAACATGGCAATCGTTACTTAGTGATAATAAAACATCGTCGTAAAGCATACATTAGAAAGCATTGTGTTCGAGTAGAAAATAATAGCATGTATTCCCCCCATGGGTTTGTAAAATAGTTAAACAATAGAAAGTGGGGCTACGAACTCACCTTAAGTTATGTAGTGAGTAGTGAATGTGATGGTCGAATCGCGAAGGTTTCTACGAGCAACCTATAATAGAATGTTGCGACTTAGGATCGGAGTGAAGAATATGAATAAGTGCCCATATAAATATCTTGCATTTAGTCCATGATGTGGTATGATGTATATTGTAAGTCTTTGAAAGAAAAATTCATGAAACATGTATGTGTTGGTATATCGTTTACTACCGTTCGGGCCGACATAATTCAGAAGTCATGTTAGTAAGCGTTCGAGGAGCCAGGACACTTTAACTCGTAAATCCACAACTCATCTCGACGGCTTACATAATGAACTCCTCACATGAGGCTCCCTACTATTGTAGTAATTGATAAAATATATAGATATAGGTTTTGATCTGAAAAGTTACATGTCCGATATTTGTATAAACTTAGGAAAGTTTATTTGTACATGAAGATTGTTATTAGGGGTAGTTTCATAAGTCTTGAATGACCATTTTCTCTTGGTAAAATCTCATGGTTTCCTTTTAAGTGAAGTAGATCCAAATTGCTTGTTCAAGTTATCGCCTAATTCATTGTTTCATGTTTACGCCTATGTAAGTTGGTATGGTCATTTTGTCATGGCCTAGCCATGACCTTTGGTCCTTGTTCCAAGGTCATGAGACACAACCTTGGCTCTAGCCATGGTTGTGGTCTTGATTATAGGTCATAAGACCTCTTGTTCCATTTAAAGTATAACCATAATCTAGTGACTTTCGCCTAAAAATGGGCTGTTTAGAATTTGAAGAAATTTATCACTCGGAAAGCGTTTTCAGGGCTCGAGCTTCTTTAATCTTGAACGAAAACGTCGTTCCAGACAACTTTCGTGTTTTAACTTTTTGATGAATCGGAGCAGAAGTGGGACTTTCAAAACCCAAATTTGATCAGAATGGTATTTGGCAGTTTGCCGCAAAGTTTTGGTAACTTCAAATGGGCGTAACTTTTGACTCGTATACTCGTTTTAGGTGGTTCAAATTGCTATGGTTTCCTTGTTAAGTCCTCTACTGTAATATGTAATGATCCAATATCATAATTTTACCATTTTGGTCGTGGTTTTCCAAGAAAGTCACTAGTTTGCTTGTTTTAGTAACTTATCTTAACAATCCATTATAACAACATCTTTTACTCATTTTTATACATCATGGACTTCAATACAAGACATAATATAGCAAGAATAACATGTAAATGATATGAATATGATAAATTAACAAGAAACATGTTAGGGTTTGGCTTACAACTTTTGGCTTTCAAAGATGAAAGGAAAGTAGCAAGTAAGGAAAAGAACTTTGATAGACTTGCTTCAACCCTTTTTCACTTCATGCAATCTTTCTACCCTTGGTATTCTTGAAAGAGATGTAATGAAAGTTGAGGTGAATTGAGTGGATTTAAACTCAAGAGAAATCACCAAGTATTCTAGGGTTTGGAAGATTTTTGGTAACTTATGATCAAACTAGGGTTTCTTCTTGAATAAGCACTTGAACCTTGCAAGAACTTTGAAGAAAATAAGCTAAGTGTGAAGTGGTTTTGGGGTTGGAGATGCACGGCACAAGGAAGGGGGGAGGGAGTATTTATAGTCCAAATGAGGAGGTTAGGAAACAACTAGGAAACTACCAAAACTTGGTGACCAAGTTGTAATTTAATGATGATCTAGGGGTAAATTCATGAGATGAAGCCACATGGGTGTGACTCCCCCCTCCTAGGGTGGTTTTCCAACCTTGGGGAGCAAGGGTGGACTTTTGGTGATCTTATCCAAGATTATGGAGCTAGTTCCGACTCCGTAAATTGCTAACCGTAAGTTGTTACGTCACAAAACGTAAAACCGGGTATCGTAAAAATACGAAACTTGGAAGAATGGTTAAACATGTCATTATACTCCATAATAAAATATAAAATGAGTGGTAGGTTCTATCGGGTGCTAAAACCCTGCTAAAAACTGGAAACACGGGTCTAAAACGCATAATACGTAAAACGTACGAATATTGCGTAAAATTGAGAAAAGTAAAATGTTACTTTTCTAATGTGATAAAAATGATTTAAAATGACTTATAATGTCTATACTGGGCTCAGTCTAGTGTCGGTTGGTATTAAATGTCTTTTAGACATCAAACCGTAAGCCTAAAAATCACGAAATGACTTATAACATCAAGGGATGATTTTTGGTCAATGGAGGAGGGAAAAATATGTTGACTTTTTCTAATAAGTTGAAAACTCAAATCGTCTTAGAAACGCGTTTTGTGGTCTAACGGTTAATCGCCCATACGGTTAAGCGTGCTCATGCGAGAGTAGTACTGGTTTGGGTGACCTGCCGGGAAGTCTTTGGTCATGTTTTTCTCAGTCACGATTAATTCTCGAATAAATCATGAGTGTGTCAAACATTTTTCCGATGCGGGGTCACCTGACGGGATCGAATTTTGTTGTGCGTAGAATTTCTGAATGACGTTTTACCCTAAAACGTGTAATTCCTTAATAACTTTCACGAAAATGATCTGACGAATGTCAAACATTTAATTTGCCATGGAAATGATTTATCACTCGAGAATATCAAATAAAAATCAACTTTCGGGAAAATTTCGGAAAGAAATGAATAGTAAAAATGAATAGTAACATGAATAGTAAAAGTGAATAGTGAATTTTCCGGGAATACCTGAAATTGCGAATTGTTACAGTCTCCACCCCATATGAGAGCTCCGTCCCGGAGATCAATTTGCGTTGGGAGTAGAAACTTTGTTGGTAAAAAGATGTGGGTATTTCTTACGTATCTGGTCCTCTCGTTCCCATGTGTATTCAGGACCACGTCGTGAGTTCCAACGAACTTTGACAATTAGACTACGGCTTTGCTTGAGTTGTTTGACCTCTCGGTCCATGATTTCTACGGGTTCCTCAATAAATTGAAGATCGTCATTGAGTTGAATTTCATCGAGTGGAATCACTAGTGATTCATCCGACAAGCATTTCTTTAGGTTAGATACGTGGAAAGTGGGGTGTACACTACTGAGTTCTGATGGAAGCTCAAGTCTGTATGCCACAGGGCCAACCCTGACTAGGATTTTGAATGGTCCGATGTATCTTGGGTTTAGTTTTCCTCGTTTACCGAATCATATCAAGCCTTTCCAAGGCGATACCTTTAGCATAACCCTACCTCCGACTTGGAATTCTAGGGGTCTGCGTCATGTGTCGGCATAACTTTTCTGTCGATCTCTTGCGATTTGTAGTCGACTTCTGATTTGTACA
Source organism: Artemisia argyi (assembly GCA_030686995.1). Taxonomy (NCBI): domain Eukaryota; kingdom Viridiplantae; phylum Streptophyta; class Magnoliopsida; order Asterales; family Asteraceae; genus Artemisia; species Artemisia argyi. Next base: position 97,439,290 of record CM060676.1, on the reverse strand, counting down.
ATCTTATCCGTTGTTTCTCGAATGAGTTCTGGTCCAGTGAGTTGAATTTCTCCCACTTCAGCTCAACAAGCAGGTGAACGACATTTTCGACCGCAATGTGCTTCAAATGAAGCTGCTTTAATACTTGTATGATAGTTGTTATTGTAGGAATATTCGACTAATGGTAGATGAGTATCCCATCCTTTTCCAAAGTCTATTATACAAGCTCGAAGCATGTCTTCAAGTGTTTGAATGTTTCGTTTACTCTGACCATTGGTCTGAGAATGATATGCTGTACTCATGTCTAGATTTGTTCCAAAGGTGTCCTGGAGTGACTGCCAGAAATTGGAAGTAAATCTACTATCTCGGTCCGATATGATGGATATCGGTGTACCATGTCTTGAGACTATTTCTTTGACGTACAGTCGAGTAAGTTGTTCCATTTTGTAAGTCTCTTTGATTGGTATAAAGTGTGCGGATTTTGTGAGACGATCAACTATGACCCAGATGGAATCATAACCGCTTGATGTCTTTGGGAGCTTGGTAATGAAGTCCATAGTAACTCTTTCCCAATTCCACATAGAATCTTTGGTTGTTGTAATGGACCGGATGGTTTTTGATGTTCGGCTTTTACATTGGAGCATGTAAGACTTTTGCTAACGTATGTTGCAATATCGGCTTTCATGTTTGGCCACCAATAGAGTAGTTTAAGATCATGATACATCTTATCAGATCTTGGATGTATGGAGTATTTGGACTTGTGAGGTTCATGCATGATTAAGTCTCGTAGGCCACCATAAAGTGGTAACCAACTTCGACCTTGGAAGCATAGAGTTCTATCTGAACAGGTTTCGAATTTCTTCTGTATTATGCCATCCAACTTTTCCTTTTGGATGTCTTCTTTCACTGCCTCAGCTTGAACGTGAAGGATTTGAGCAGGAAAGTTTGAATTTATGGTTTAAAACTAAGGCTCGGACTCGTAGTGGTTTAACCCGTTCCTTTCGGCTCAGGGTATGGCGTAGGATGAGGTTTACTTTTAGGTGGGAAAGGTAGAGTAAGAGTGATTAATTGTCGTACTCTATCGGATGAATACTTCATGAATTTCACACGAAATTTGTCTTAGGATTATAAGTGAGAAGTTCGTTTCTAAGAAAACATACGAGTGACTGCTCCCAGCATAACATGATCCCTCCTGAATTAGACATAGGTGATCAGGCTATGTATAATTTAGGACCGATAATGTGATGTTCGGTTTAGTCACGTATGGTATTCAATCTTGTAAGGGTGATGAGGTTGCTTGTGGTGTAACTAAGGATGATTTGAGCTTTAAAAGTGCATCAAGATTAGAAAGTGTGCTTGTGGGATTTAGGGTTGTGAAGATGATGATGGTGAGAAGGTTAAGAAGGTTTGTGTTCTTCATTTTGGTATGTTGAGATTTAGTGGTTTGTGATGAAAGTTGGAAATGAAGGCATGATATTGATTTATAGGGTGGTATCAACGAAGTGATTTTTCTAAGATGGTGGTAGAATAATTCTAGAGACCATTGCACAAATCACAATGTCTCGAAAGTAGATTAGACCATTGTGCAATTCACAATGTCTGGAAAGTAGATTAGACCATTGTGTGACTCAAAACTTTTGAGAAATGATTAAGACCATTGTATCATACAATATCCGGAAAATAGAAAAGACCATCGTAATTCGTTACAATATCTTGGACATAAAATGTTGGAGTAAGAACATGATTGGGAGAATGTAGTTGTGCCGAAATGCCCTAGAATAGGCATACGCAGATATGTTTAGATAAAATGATTGAAAATAACTCGAATGTATATATAAATATACTAGTATTTGTTCGTGTAGTGTAAAATGCCTAGTGTGTTTATATGAATATACTTATGTTATTTCGGATACAAATAAGCCCACTTGTTTATAATTCTTTATTTACATAGAGAGGCATCCCAAACAATGTAAATAGGGAAATATAAACTTATGGTTCGGTGATTTACAATGTCTTTATTTAAATGAAAAGGCATCCCAATCCATTCAAATAATTATAAATCATCCTACTTAAGAATTCCCAACACAACATTCATAATTAGCCGGTGAGTTACAAGGTAGTGTATTACGAGATGATACTGGTGTTTCAAAAGAACTTCTTGGTTTAGTGTGTCATAGAGGTACGAGTCGATGAAGTTTGAGAAGATGTAGTTTTCATGTTGACTTTCTTGTTGGATCAATGGTGGTCGAGGTACGATCCATAATGAGTGATCCAAATCATCACATGTAGGGATATCGAAGGGAGGTGATAGTGGTGGTGGTAATGGCTCTAGTACATATTCGTATTCATTATCCTCCTCGGAGTCTGCCTCAACATAATTTTGTTCAAAATAATTAGAAATATTCATCACAAAATTAGTTGGCATCGATTCATCCTCTTCTTTGTCGGTTGAATCTTCGAAAGGTTCTTCTTCGTCATCAGAAGCGAAGGCATTTACGAAGTCAAATCCGAACTCGGGTGAGGGTGGTAAGACTTGGAAGTTATTAGGTAGAATGGGCACATAATCGGGAGAAGTGGGTATGCACATGATTTCTATAAGAAGAATTACAATGTTAAAATAATTCTATCGTTTATGGGAAGTGCTCGAAATATGGCAAGCATATATATAGCAGTATACTCATATGTTTATGTAGCCTAACTTGCATAATAAGTCCATAATCGTCTGGAGGATGGAAGGCACGAAGAGCGGAAGGCTATAAAATGTTTTTGCTTGTAATTGTGGTTATTGTTTAGGTCTCAATTAGACCCGTTTCTCTATAACCATGGCTCTGGTACCAATCTGTAACACCCCCAATTCATGGTTGCAGCGGAATTCGAACTGGGTGTTACTTGACGGCACAATAGTCACAATAATAGAAAACGAACTCCAATTGAGTCGTTTTAAAAGATTTATCATTCAAATTGTATAAATATCAGAGATTACATAATGAGGTCCCAGATGGTTCCATGTTTACAATTTACATTAAATGAGTTTTTGAATGATAATAAAATTTATAGCCCTCTTGAGTATCCGTGCCCTTCCGTACCATCCTTGATCGTCATGAATCTGAAATACATGCTTGAGAGGTCAACACAAAGGTTGAGTGGAATTCGTAGAGTTTAGTTAATCGTTTGAACACAATAATCGTAGCGTGAGCTATAGACTCACACTCATAGTTGAAAAACAAAATCGTTATTTATTTCACTAAGCTCATGCAACCAAAACATTAACATCGAACCAACAAAATTGGCATTATAGAAGCCCTATCAAGGTACTTTTGCCATTATACCGCTAAATCTCAAATATAGTGCATTTGTGTGAACTCATCGTTGTTCAACACAAATGGGATCCGTCAATCCCAATAGATCTATTCACAATATTCGCGCTCACTAAAGGTAGTGACTAATGGTTCATGATATAGGGACTTCGAACATGGCAATCGTTACTTAGTGATAATAAAACATCGTCGTAAAGCATACATTAGAAAGCATTGTGTTCGAGTAGAAAATAATAGCATGTATTCCCCCCATGGGTTTGTAAAATAGTTAAACAATAGAAAGTGGGGCTACGAACTCACCTTAAGTTATGTAGTGAGTAGTGAATGTGATGGTCGAATCGCGAAGGTTTCTACGAGCAACCTATAATAGAATGTTGCGACTTAGGATCGGAGTGAAGAATATGAATAAGTGCCCATATAAATATCTTGCATTTAGTCCATGATGTGGTATGATGTATATTGTAAGTCTTTGAAAGAAAAATTCATGAAACATGTATGTGTTGGTATATCGTTTACTACCGTTCGGGCCGACATAATTCAGAAGTCATGTTAGTAAGCGTTCGAGGAGCCAGGACACTTTAACTCATAAATCCACAACTCATCTCGACGGCTTACATAATGAACTCCTCACATGAGGCTCCCTACTATTGTAGTAGTTGATAAAATATATAGATATAGGTTTTGATCTGAAAAGTTACATGTCCGATATTTGTATAAACTTAGGAAAGTTTATTTGTACATGAAGATTGTTATTAGGGGTAGTTTCATAAGTCTTGAATGACCATTTTCTCTTGGTAAAATCTCATGGTTTCCTTTTAAGTGAAGTAGATCCAAATTGCTTGTTCAAGTTATCGCCTAATTCATTGTTTCATGTTTACGCCTATGTAAGTTGGTATGGTCATTTTGTCATGGCCTAGCCATGACCTTTGGTCCTTGTTCCAAGGTCATGAGACACAACCTTGGCTCTAGCCATGGTTGTGGTCTTGATTATAGGTCATAAGACCTCTTGTTCCATTTAAAGTATAACCATAATCTAGTGACTTTCGCCTAAAAATGGGCTGTTTAGAATTTGAAGAAATTTATCACTCGGAAAGCGTTTTCAGGGCTCGAGCTTCTTTAATCTTGAACGAAAACGTCGTTCCAGACAACTTTCGTGTTTTAACTTTTTGATGAATCGGAGCAGAAGTGGGACTTTCAAAACCCAAATTTGATCAGAATGGTATTTGGCAGTTTGCCGCAAAGTTTTGGTAACTTCAAATGGGCGTAACTTTTGACTCGTATACTCGTTTTAGGTGGTTCAAATTGCTATGGTTTCCTTGTTAAGTCCTCTACTGTAATATGTAATGATCCAATATCATAATTTTACCATTTTGGTCGTGGTTTTCCAAGAAAGTCACTAGTTTGCTTGTTTTAGTAACTTATCTTAACAATCCATTATAACAACATCTTTTACTCATTTTTATACATCATGGACTTCAATACAAGACATAATATAGCAAGAATAACATGTAAATGATATGAATATGATAAATTAACAAGAAACATGTTAGGGTTTGGCTTACAACTTTTGGCTTTCAAAGATGAAAGGAAAGTAGCAAGTAAGGAAAAGAACTTTGATAGACTTGCTTCAACCCTTTTTCACTTCATGCAATCTTTCTACCCTTGGTATTCTTGAAAGAGATGTAATGAAAGTTGAGGTGAATTGAGTGGATTTAAACTCAAGAGAAATCACCAAGTATTCTAGGGTTTGGGAGATTTTTGGTAACTTATGATCAAACTAGGGTTTCTTCTTGAATAAGCACTTGAACCTTGCAAGAACTTTGAAGAAAATAAGCTAAGTGTGAAGTGGTTTTGGGGTTGGGGATGCACGGCACAAGGAAGGGGGGAGGGAGTATTTATAGTCCAAATGAGGAGGTTAGGAAACAACTAGGAAACTACCAAAACTTGGTGACCAAGTTGTAATTTAATGATGATCTAGGGGTAAATTCATGAGATGAAGCCACATGGGTGTGACTCCCCCCTCCTAGGGCGGTTTTCCAACCTTGGGGAGCAAGGGTGGACTTTTGGTGATCTTATCCAAGATTATGGAGCTAGTTCCGACTCCGTAAATTGCTAACCGTAAGTTGTTACATCACAAAACGTAAAACCGGGTATCGTAAAAATACGAAACTTGGAAGAATGGTTAAACATGTCATTATACTCCATAATAAAATATAAAATGAGTGGTAGGTTCTATCGGGTGCTAAAACCCTGCTAAAAACTGGAAACACGGGTCTAAAACGCGTAATACGTAAAACGTACGAATATTGCGTAAAATTGAGAAAAGTAAAATGTTACTTTTCTAATGTGATAAAAATGATTTAAAATGACTTATAATATCTAGACTGGGCTCAGTCTAGTGTCGGTTGGTATTAAATGTCTTTTAGACATCAAACCGTAAGCCTAAAAATCACGAAATGACTTATAACATCAAGGGATGATTTTTGGTGAATGGAGGAGGGAAAAATATGTTGAATTTTTCTAATAAGTTGAAAACTCAAATCGTCTTAGAAACGCGTTTTGTGGTCTAACGGTTAATCGCCCATACGGTTAAGCGTGCTCATGCGAGAGTAGTACTGGTTTGGGTGACCTGCCGGGAAGTCTTTGGTCATGTTTTTCTCAGTCACGATTAATTCTCAAATAAATCATGAGTGTGTCAAACATTTTTCCGATGTGGGGTCACCTGACGGGATCGAATTTCGTTGTGCGTAGAATTTCTGAATGACGTTTTACCCTAAAACGTGTAATTCCTTAATAACTTTCACGAAAATGATCTGACGAATGTCAAACATTTAATTTGCCATGGAAATGATTTATCACTCGAGAATATCAAATAAAAATCAACTTTCGGGAAAATTTCGGAAAGAAATGAATAGTAAAAATGAATAGTAACATGAATAGTAAAAGTGAATAGTGAATTTTCCGGGAATAGTAATTGTCCTGAAATTGCGAATTGTTACAAGAGTTTTGGCGGCGAGGTGACGGCGTCACAAGATTACTCTTGACGCCGTCAAACCTGTTTTTCTATATATAGTTTTCTAATTTTTCACATTTGGGGAGAGAAGTTTTGGGAGAAACCCTAAGTACGATTTTGGTGTAACTTTACAGGTTTTTCAAGGGTTCCAACTCCTTGATACCTTGCATGATTAATCAAGATAAGTGTTCTTCTAATTCAATCAATATGTCTATGTGTTGGTTGTCTATATCATGTTCTTATCTTAATTCTATCATGCTAGGCTAGATCTCCTTTGTGTTTGCTTAGATCTAATAAAACCAAGATATTGATTATGTGTTGATTACTTGTTTATTCTTGTTGTGGATGAATGATTTATATGTTAGGCTTAAGAAAACTGGCAGATCTCCAATTGGTAACATGCTTGAACGTCTTAAGAAACATGAACCAACGCGCACTAGGTCTTTATTGGTTGTATTTAATGCATGAGCCACTGTTTACAATCCCTATAGTTGTTCTGGGCATGGTGTAGGAGTAGATAAGAGCTCATAGAATTGGGGAGTTATGTGTGCCACCCCATGAATGGTATTAAGGAATACGATCCGTCATCCATGCAATTATAACAAGTAATTAACGTGTAAAAGATATCTAGGGAGTAGTGAAATCTAAGTAAACACATTTTCTCCAATTACTGCTCACAACCTTAGTATAAATTAGTTTATTTTCATTTCTAGTATTTTATTTTGATTGCATCTTAGTATTGGGTTAGTTGAATAGCAACTAATTCCGCCACTCTTCCAAAACCCGAGATTTTTACTTGCTTTCCATAAAATATAAAAATACAAAAAGAATCATCCCTCACCTTTAGAACTAGTATTTAGGTTTTCTAATCCTAGCGACACTATTCCTAAGCTGAACGATCAATCCCCCGGTACTTGTCACTATACTATACTACAACGATCAGGTACACTGCCTGGTGGGGGTTCTAAACTTCTCGAGATCCCTCGAGAGGTAAAGCCTGTTGCGATTCCCACGCATCAACTATTCACTGAAGCAGAGGCTAAATTGGAAGAAGAAAGGGTCAGGAAAGAGAAACTAAAGGAACCGATGACTGCTGAACAAGAATCTGCTCACTCAAACATAGGCCTTTCAGTTGAAGAAGAAAATGAAAGAGCTCTCAATTTGGGCATCCTCCGCAGCAAAGTTGATGCATTCAATGCTGATCTACCTCCACCTCCGTTGTTCACTCAAACTGATGAAGCTGGTGGATCTAGCAGTGTTCCTGAACCTACTACAGGAACTAATACTGACTTGGTCGCCTACGACAATCCTTCGGTATCTCCCACAGACATAGAAATGACTAATGCTTCAGCAACGGGAGAAGAGGAAGAGGAAGATCCCATGGATACTGATGCTCCACGGTTGATGACTGTGGAAGAAATGGAGCTCAGAGAAAGGGCTCAAGAAGAGGAATTAAAGAAAAAGCAGGAAGCTGAAGAGGCTAGGCTTGAGGAGCTTGCACAAGCCAAGCTGGAGGAAACAATCCGTATGGAAGAAAGTAGGAAGGCTGAAGAGGCAGCCAAGCTGGCAGAAGAAAAGTTGAAAAGAGAAGAAGAAGCCAGGCTTGCAGATGAATTAAGGCTTAAGGCCGAAGCTGACAAACTGGCTGAAGAACAGAGATTTAAAGAGGAAGCAGCCAAAGCTACAAAAGTTGATCAACCCGAACCACAAAGAAGAGATGACAAAGACCTTACCACCAACATTGAATCTTCACAGTCATCACCTCCAGCATCCGAATCTACACTTGACAAATCAATCAAGAAACCTGCAAGTACCAAAGCCTATGCTGCATCAAAGTTGATAAAGACATCATTCAGAAGAGCTAATGAAAAGAAGAAAAACAAACTGGAAGATTAGGTTGCAACACTAGCAACCCAAGTTGCTGAATTGACGAAGCTGAATACGAACGTCCAGGAGCTGCAAGAAAAAGTTGAAACCTTCTTAGCTAAGGACGTGCAAGAGAACTTGGAAGCCACATTAGCAGCTCAAGCACACCAGTACATGGAACAACACTTAGTCGCTGAGTTGAAAGATCTACTGGCACCCATGAGAGATGAACTCACCAAGTTCGCAGAGCAAGCTGTCAAGAAAGTGATCCGATCTACCTCGTTTACTCTTCGAGCTGACAAGCCAACTGTTCCACTACCGGGATTATCTATGGACGAATTGGAAGCCCAACTCTTGGACAAACTGGCAAGCAAATTCACATTATCAGCTGAAGAAGCTAAAATCCTGGAAGCTTTAAAAGCCAAAATGACCAAAGAGACTTGCAGCACAGAGGCGGACAAACTGAAACGTCCAAGAGATGATGAAAATAAGGATCCTAACTCTCAGGCAAAGAAACAAAAACAAGCCGAAGGACCTTCATCTCAACCACAAGCACCGGTCAACCCTCCAAAAACAACAACGTCTTCACAACAACCTAATACATCTGCTTCGGCTCCCAAAGCACATGATCACTTCGAATACACAGGTGGTGACGAGATTCCTCAGCCCGATGAAGTTCCAGAACCGTCATCTATGAAGAAGAAAGAAAGGAAACGAAAGCATCATCAACACAAACCAGACACCTCATCAAAAGGCACAGAACCAAAGAAACCAAAAACCGTCCTCAAATGGCTAGACCAAGACGAAACTGCCGAGTACTCCTGGTTTGATAAGATGATTAATTCGCAACCGCCACTTGCAGACAATCAAGAACCTCAAGATGGTCGAACAGTGGAATACGCTCAGTTCATTCAGCATAAGTTTCAGATGAAAAAGATGAACAAGAAAGAGCTACGCAGAATTAAAAATGATGCGTTCAATCTTCTGAAAGATAGGTCGGCTAACTCCATCGAGCTTGAGTACCATCTAGAAAATATTGCTCGAGCTATGTCAAGCAATATTGACTGGATCAATCCTGAATCCTACGTCGATCCGGTCACAAGGAAAACCGCACCATACATAACTGACTGGTCCAAACCACTACCGATGATTGGGAAGCCTAAGGAACCAAAGATCCCTTACAAGTTCTTCTTCAACACCGACTTGGAATTTTTGAAACTTGGCAGCAAGATTGAGAAGAAGTACGTTACATCACTTGCCTTTCTCCCTGTAGCTCGATATCTCAACAATGCCATCAAAGAAGAAGCCTCAGCCTTATTCATCGATAAAATTGTTGAATATGACCGGAACGCACTCTACGGTATACATCATTGGCCAGACAACCGGGCATAATATTATCGCAGTAGCAGACTCAATCAGACAATGGGTGATGTGACAAGTGAGTTAAAGATTGTCTCAATTAAGTTCATTTCGGCAGTCACTCACTTTGGGTACCCCTTCCTAAGCAAAATCACACTCAAAAGACTTGATGAAAAGGAGTACGATATTTCCGAGTCAGACTTTCCACGACTACTCCTCAACGACATTGAAGATATGTACCTGCTCAAAGTTCAAGGAAAGCTCTGCAACTTGCCCAAAGAGATGCAGCTTGCCTTTATCCAAGCTCTCCTAATCTTCATTAGGCAGATAGTCATCAAAGAAAGAGTAGAAGATCTTCAACTGGGAGTGGAAAGTTATCAGAAGAAGCTGAATCTCACCAAACCTAACATGTTCGACATCCCCGACCTTCAACATCTACCTCAATACACCTTGATCAAGCATCCAGCATTTGGGTTCACTTACTGCAGTGTCAACGGTCGAAACTGCTTCATGGACTACAAAGAAATACATAAGTTCTATGATGAAACCTTGAAGTTCGTCAGAGATGGAATCAAAAGCAGAATCAATGACATAGCACTGGGGAAATCCAAAAGATGGAACACCGATGAGGCTAGGGAAGCTCGCAGATTCATTACAAGGATTGAGAACCGGTTGAAGCGCAGGGATCAGTTTCGGAGATTGGAAAGCTATGTTGGAGGAAGAACAAAATTTCCGGTGTTGACATTTCAGAGACCTGATTGGTAGAAAATTGTAAGAGTTTGATTTGATTTGTCAATATTTTACTTCATAATGGCTTGTACACGCATTACAGTGTACAACCCGAACTTGTAAAGAAAGGACCCTGAGGTACGCATCAGTGCCTCAATCCTAATATAAGGAGCGAAGGCTTCTTACTTTTGAGTAGAATTAATCAAATGTTTATGAATTTTCATAATTCTGCTCAAAAGGACAAGTATTTCACCTCAATAAGACCTAATCACTTGTTGAGGGGGAGCACTTGTCAAAAACAAAATACTTTGTTCTAAATCAAAAGTTCTTGGTGAATCTCCCCGTAAGACTCAAAAAGGCATATTTTAATCTAAAAGATTGTCAAAAACATCATTTTATATGCTATTTTTGAGGGGGAGAAAATGAAAAAGTGATTAAAATATATGAAGTCAAAGCTGAAAGTTGTATCATGTGCGAGCTAGACTCAAAATTGACCCAGGAATTGACGAGAAAATAAAAGTTAGTAAAATCGAAAAGACTTATTCTCGACGGGTAATAACATCAAGTTAGTTACTAGAGCTAGTTGTCACCTAAAAGCTGACAATGTATCTCTTTAACTAACCACGTAAGCGTATCTCGAAAAGGATTTGTCTTAGTAGAAATGTACCGTCTCGAGAAACTTTCTGTGGACTAGACCAGGTGATGTGTGGGAATCGCAACAGGCTTTCCCTCTCGAGGGATCTCGAGAAGCTTACAACCCCCACCAGGCAGTGTACCTGATCGTTGTAGTATAGTATAGTGACAAGTACCGGGGGATTGATCGTTCAGCTTAGGAATAGTATCGCTAGGATTAGAAAGCCTAAATACTAGTTCTAAGGGTGAGGGATGATTATTTTTGTATTTTTATATTTTTATGAAAGCAAGTAAAATCTTGGGGTTTGAAGGATTTGGGCGAAATTAGTTGCTAATCAACTAACCCAATACTAAGATGCAATCAAAATAAAACACTAGAAATGAAAATAAACTAATTATACTAAAGTTGTGAGCAGTAATTGGAGAAAATGTGTTTACATAGATTTCATTACTCCCTAGACATCTTTTACAGGTTAATTACTTGTTATAATTGCATGGATGACGGATCGTATTCCTTAATACCATTCATGGGGTGGCACACATAACTCCCCAATTCTATGAGCTCTTATCTCCTCCTACACCATGCCCAGCACAACTATAGGGATTGTAAACAGTGGCTCATGCATTAAATACAACCAATAAAGACCTAGTGTGCCTCGGTTCATGTTTCTTAAGAGGTTCAAGCATGTTACCAAATGGAGATCTGCCAGTTTTCTTAAGCCTAACATATAAATCATTCATCCAAGACAAGAATAAACAAGTAATCAACACATAATTAACTTCTAGGTTTCATTAGACACAAGATAGATCTAGCCTAGCATAATAGAATTAAGACAAGAACAAGATATAGACAACCAACACATAGACATATTGATTGAATTAAAAGAACACTTATCTCAATTACAATGCAAGGTATCAAGGGTTTGGAACCCTTGAAAAACCTGTAAAAGTTGCACCAAAATCGTACTTAGGGTTTCTCCCAAAACTTCTCTCTTTTATGTGTGAAAATTAGAAAACTATATATAGAAAAATGGGTTTGACGGCGTCAAGACAAAGCTTGTGACGCCGTCACCTCGCCGCCAAAACTCTTCTCGGACTGCCTTGATCTACATTTGACGCAGTTAAGACTTATACAATTCCAGGCCTTCATGACTCTTTTACTCTTGACGCCCTTCCTACGTGACGCCGTCAAATCTGTTCTGGGTCGTCATGGACTTCTGCTCTTGACACCGTCAGAGGATTGCTCTTGACGCCGTCACCTACTGTTCCCAGCATGGAAAATTAAGACTTTGGCGTTTTCTTCACTTTTATGCTCCAAAAACGTCCGAATTGCTTCCTTTTCCAGATTTCTCTCCCAAAGTACCTAAAATCACAAAAGGAACCATTTAGGGCAATATTTGATCAAATAAATTCGGATTCGGGCTTAAATGACCCCTTAAAACTGGATCATTTTTCGCCTCATCATATACCCTTACACTTGAGATTTGCTTGTCCTCAAGCAAATGCGCTTTTATTCTAGTCAAAATACAAGTTAGGGGTCATTTAACACTAATATAAAAGTAATTACAACAAATAATCGTTCCACTAAAGACCAATAGACAAGCACGGAGGTCATACACTAGCACCTCACAAATAGTGTTTAGATACTCACATCTCTCGGGTGTAATAAAGTATAAATTACAATATGGAAACGGAAGATATCTCTCACTACCTGTCGTAGCAAAGTAGATTACCATAGGCTTGGGAAAGGATCAAACCTCCACCACATGGCGTAAGCACCTAGGATAAACTATCAAAGAGGTCTTTTAAAGGGTTGTAACGTTAGGTGTAGGGATATGAAATAAACGGTTTTGTTGGATAAAGGAAGGTTTACTGGTGGCGAGTTAACAATCTTAGTTAATTACATGTACAATGTGGCGTTGCTAAGCCAAGACTAGACTCGACTTAAGCTAATAAATGAAAAATAACAAAAACACAAAATGAACATAGAATAAAAAGGGATGGTAGTCCGTATGTTTTTTTCTCTTTTCCTTTTTCTATTTTTTTTTTTTCCTTTTTCTTGATTTTTTTTTTTTTTTTGCATACACTCTTACCCTACCATCCAAAATAATACATCATAGGGAATGAACATTCCCCTTACACTTGAATCTTTACATACTTTGCATTAAACTAATCTAATGACTCGAATTAAGAAAATCAAAACACTTGGAGCACTTTTAAGATTAACGTACCTATGGGGGTAATATATGATGTTCTTCCCCATTACTCCATAAAATAAGTACTTACCCATGAGTCCCAATCGTCCCAAAACAATATGTACAAGGATATGACTCGACTTAGCAATCATGTAATCAATTAGAAAGTTAACTTAGGGTTTAACAAATAACAATAATGCACTAAAAATGAGCGCATACACGGAAGGCTAAGGCGATTTGGTTGTACATTTAAGTAGGGTGTAACAAATTCTTCCTTTAAGTAAGATGCTTAAAGTTAGAAACGAAAAGATAGGCTCGGAGGGGTGTACTAGGGGTATCGTGTACTAAAAATGAGTACAATGCTAAGGGTGTGGGAAAAATTAGTTGACTTAACTAGCCAAGTAATATGACTTAAGTGGTCAAGAAATTATAATACGGGTTTAACACAAGGGTGATCCTAATGCCTCTTATCATGTAGTAAATCCTACCACACGAATGTAGTCTCACTAGCGGTCTCGGGATGCATCACTAACGCAAGTTCTAGAATCTAAATGCTACCGGTACACTCATAAGCATTAATAGTAAATGCTTTTCCTACCAAATCTAAAGGCGAACCTCACATATTTGGGTGGAAAATTTTTCTGAATATACGGTTATGTGCTAGTAATAAAATCTCCTATCCATGAGACGCTTGCTATGGCTAAAGTTTCACTCCTAAATGTTGTAAAAAAATTTAAATTTGGTGCTAAAATTGCACTAACAAGTATTTCTCATAGTTTTATTACACATCTACTATTAAACAAAACAAACTCAAGCGAAAGTGCATATGTAAGGTATCATCTTTTTACCCTCCCCTTACACTTAAGATGAACATTGTCCCCAATGTTCAAGTAAAGAATGTAAAAGTGAAAAAGTAAAGAGAATGAAATCAAATACTCCCCTGATTCGCTCGGTATGGATAATAAGGTGGCTAGGTTAAATCTTCCTCCAAGAAAATGAACAATCAAAGCTTCCCTTCCAGAATGTAAATCATCTTCTTGTCATACATAACCTGTAAAACCTGACAAAATAGACAAGACAACCTTGCATAAAATCGGCGGCAACCTATATAAGTTACTAAATCCTAGAAAACAAGATAAGATATAATGCTTGTGGAATGAAGTTTGCAGATCTCCTGGAGATTATAAAACTTAATAATTAACAAAAACCATAAGACTCCGTTAGAAAAACAAAACCAGTAAAATTTCCAGATTTTAACTCCTGACGCCGTCAACAGTAAACCCCTGACGCCGTCAGAATGACCTGCAGAAATCCTTATGTTAAGTTTCTGGAAAATTTCTGGAAAAACTTGGTCCTACTTCCTGGAAAACCCTGCAAAACTTCATTATGACTCAATACAAGCATTTGACTCTAACAAATACGAATACACATGTTCATTTAATATTGTGGAGAATCATGATCAGTTTGTTTCTTAAAAACATATTTGGGGTTTCCCCTTACACTTATCTTTTGCAAAAATACCTTTAGGTGGAGTTAAGACTAAGCCAAAACAACAAAGTAAAGTATTTCAACTATTTGGTTTAGAAACATGATCAACCAACAATAAAAACTAAGCATGCATACGGAAACAAATAACAAACAAACAAATAAAATCACACAAAACATGGGTTGCCTCCCAAGAAGCGCTTTTCTTTATTTACGAGTCTTGTAGCTAGACTCAAGGTCATGGGTTACTACGTGATTTCATCATTGGTTCCACTCTCTAGGTCGTCTTCTAAACCAGTATCGCTTTCATAGTGTAAGTACTTCGGGTCTTCGAACTCGAAGATATCTTTTCGATACTTAGAACCAAGCTTGCTAACATCCCTAAAGAATCCTCATGATAAATCAGAAGTGTTCTTACACCCTCTCCGAACATCTTCATCGCACAAAATAAGTTGGGAACTAATCTTATCAAGCCCATCACAATCTATTTCCCTAAGATCTTTTCTTTTGTGTGGCGTTTGGTATGAAACCCTCCTAATTCCATCAGCAAAGGTCATGATTCCATTCCGGTCATCAATTATCAAATTAGTAATTTCACAAAAGGGTGCCCCAAAAACGACTTGTGACAACCTAGGGTCGACATAGTCCTCAATGTTGTCCACAATCGTGAATTCCATAGTAAATGACATGTTTCCTACGAACACCCGGATTTCATGATCTTTACCAACCACTTTCTCTCCTTTGTAAATCATTCCCTATCTGCAGATATTGTTGTAATGGAACAGGGACATAACATTCTTAGGCATGAATATGTTGATGTAGACGTTATCAAAATGCTTGTGACCGATCATGCATGGAATTTTGAGATTATTCGGATCACGCCTCCTTATCTTCCCCGACTCTCCGTTCCTAGATCCGAATAGATTCCCCTCAAGGGAAGGACGATATTCCTAAACCACTTCATTACCCCCACGAAAAATCACCTTCTTAACACCATTGGTGAACATTGCACTTCCATCCATCTCATCAAGGATTACTCCCGATTCATTGATAAATGGTTTCCCCAGAACAAGGTTGGTTAACGGTTGATTGGTGAGAGGGTCTATATCATCGACCACGGCGAGGTTAGTATTGTACACAAGCTCTCCGACCCTGATTGATAAATTATTCATTACCCTTTCGCACGCAATGCGTTTTGGGAAGGTCTCATGGTATAAGGAAAGGGGGATTAGGTTGACTGGGGAGCTAGGATCTATATGACTATCGGTTAGGAGCTTTTCCTTAATGGTGCAGGAGATCTTGAAAACTTTATGGTTATTTTCCTTAGTCCTATCACTACTCCCACTAGTAACATTCTCCATTTTTCTCTCGGGTTCTTCTATAATATATTTACCCAAAATGGTTGGATTTCCCTTATGCTCTTCAGATCTCTCTTTCTCCTCATCCGATTTACTAGGTTCTTGTGCGATGTACCGCTCGGATGAGTTGACAGGGTTTCCGGTCAGGTCGTGCTTTACCTTTGAGGTCTCATTTTCAGCTGTATGACTAGTTTTTTTAGTTTGTTGTTGGCTTATGTTAGGTGTGAAGGAAGATATTGTGGTGATGGTATTTACGAAATGGATTGGCCCTAGGGGTTGACGGGTTCTTTTTCTTTTGGTGATAGATGTTTGAATAGCTTACTAGGGCTTTTTATTTTCACAGGAGAGGTTGGCGGACTCATGATGGTAGCAGACTTGACCTCATCAATGCGAATAGGTTTATTGACAACATGCTCTTTGATAGCAGTTAACAGATTACAAATCTTGTTATTCACATCGGCCTGCTGTTGTCTAAATTTAGCCTCGAGCGTGGAGAGCTGTAATTCTTGAGATAGAATGAACTTTCGCAAGGCGTCTTCACAGCTCTGCCTAGGAGTGCTTTGTGAGGGAAAATGCTCGGACCAAGTGAGGGGTGAGGAGTCATTGAAGGATACGCTCCGCGTTTGGTATCCTCTGAAATTAGGTTTATCGTTCCATGCTTCATAGGCCTCGTCAGAAGTGCGAGGGCCTCGTCCCACGTGTGATGATGTGAATTCGTTATAAGCATGTTTTGGAAGCTCCATGCAGTTATGAGTCTCGTGAGGGCCATTACATAATTTACACGTGGAAGTGATTCTGCTTACATGGCTTGAGGATTTTGGAGCTTCGTAAGATTTCATGAGAGACTTGACTCGACCTTCAAGTTCCATGATCCTACGGTCGGGAGTGCTAGTATTGTTCGAAGGCAAAGATATTGCCTTGACCGTTTTGTTCAAGTCACGGGGATCATTCCAACTGTCGTTGTCATAGAGAGCAAGATCTTCTATGAGTTCCCATGATTGTTCCGCACTTAGATCACGTAGCTTACCACCGGCCGATTGGTCAATGGCTCGCCTCGTGGAGATGTCGATATGGTCATAAAAAATTTGGACTTGGAGCCAAAGATCTATGCCATGATGAGGGACTTTTTGGAGTAAGTCCTTGAAACGAGTCCATGCTTCATAAAGAGATTCATTTTGACGTTGTTGGAACATCAAGATGTCATTTCTAAGCTTAGTAGTTCTCCCCGGTGGGAAAAATTGAGCAAGGAAACGAGTGGTGAGATCATCCCATGTGGTGATGGATCCCGCGGGTAAACGCTCAAGCCATTGACTAGCTTGATCCCGTAGAGAGAATTGGAATAGGCGTAATCGGGTTGTCTCTCTAGTTGCAACATCTAGGTCTATGGAATCTACGATTTTGAGGAAGTCCTTAAGATGTTGGTTTGGATCTTCGGAACGAAGTCCATGGAATGCACATCCGCTTTGCACCAACCGGATGGTGTCGGATCGCAAGGGAGTCACATTGGCTCTGGTGAGCTCAATGGTGTTTCGGTAGCCTTGGTGGCTAGGTCGGGAATACTCTCCTAAGGTTCGGGGCCTAAGGGGTTCTAATGGTGGGTTTTGTTGTGGTGGGATGACGGGTTCAAAGATGTTCTCGTTGTCCATGATGTCGGGTGGTTATGAACAAAGGCACAAAGAAATAAGATAGACTAAAGAAACCTAAAAAATAAAAATAAAATCTTACTAGAAATGAATCTAGCAAGTAGACCTAATAAAAAGATTTTCTAACCTAGACAATAACTATTCCCCGGGCTGCGGCGCCAAAAACTTGATGCGTGGGAATCGCAACAGGCTTTACCTCTCGAGGGATCTCGAGAAGCTTACAACCCCCACCAGGCAGTGTACCTGATCATTGTAGTATAGTATAGTGACAAGTACCGGGGGATTGATCGTTCAGCTTAGGAATAGTGTCGCTAGGATTAGAAAGCCTAAATACTAGTTCTAAGGGTGAGGGATGATTATTTTTGTATTTTTATATTTTTATGAAAGCAAGTAAAATCTCGGGGTTTGAAGGATTTGGGCAGAATTAGTTGCTAATCAACTAACCCAATACTAAGATGCAATCAAAATAAAACACTAGAAATGAAAATAAACTAATTATACTAAAGTTGTGAGCAGTAATTGGAGAAAATGTGTTTACTTAGATTTCATTACTCCCTAGACATCTTTTACACGTATTACTTGTTATAATTGCATGGATGACGGATCGTATTCCTTAATACCATTCATGGGGTGGCACACATAACTCCCCAATTCTATGAGCTCTTATCTCCTCCTACACCATGCCCAGCATAACTATAGGGATTGTAAACAATGGCTCATGCATTAAATACAACCAATAAAGACCTAGTGCACCTCGGTTCATGTTTCTTAAGACGTTCAAGCATGTTACCAAATGGAGATCTGCCAGTTTTCTTAAGCCTAACATATAAATCATTCATCCAAGACAAGAATAAACAAGTAATCAACACATAATTAACATCTAGGTTTCATTAGATCTAAGCAAACACAAGATAGATCTAGCCTAGCATAATAGAATTAAGACAAGAACAAGATATAGACAACCAACACATAGACATATTGATTGAATTAAAAGAACACTTATCTCAATTACAATGCAAGGTATCAAGGGTTTGGAACCCTTGAAAAACTTGTAAAAGTTGCACCAAAATCGTACTTAGGGTTTCTCCCAAAACCTCTCTCTTTTTATGTGTGAAAATTAGAAAACTATATATAGAAAAATGGGTTTGACGGCGTCAAGACAAAGCTTGTGACGCCGTCACCTCACCGCCAAAACTCTTCTCGGACTGCCTTGATGTACATTTGACGCCGTCAAGACTTATACAATTCCAGGCCGTCATGACTCTTTTACTCTTGACGCCCTTCCTACGTGACGCCGTCAAATCTGTTCTGGGTCGTCATGGACTTCTGCTCTTGACGCCATCAGAGGATTGCTCTTGACACCGTCACCTACTGTTCCCAGCATGGAAAATTAAGACTTTGGCGTTTTCTTCACTTTTATGTTCCAAAAACGTCCGAATTGCTTCCTTTTCCAGATTTCTCTCCCAAAGTACCTAAAATCACAAAAGGAACGATTTAGGGCAATATTTGATCAAATAAATTCGGATTCGGGCTTAAATGACCCCTTAGAAACGGATCATTTTTCGCCTGATTACCAGGCCGGGTAATAACTTCAAACTAGTTTAACTAGTGATGTAAGCGTGTCTCGAATCGGTCTTGTTCACGGAAAGTGGATCAATTCAAAATGCTTGCTCCTCCCGCATGTGCAAATTTATTAAATACTTATGAGCACATGTGCAGGGGGAGCCCTTCAAAAGTGTACACAAAACTCTCAAAGTGTAACCAAAATATTTGATTATCACAAACACTTTGAGAGATTTTCAATCAAAGGTTTCTTGGCTACTGTCGGAGTTATAAGGTGATAAGATAGGAATATCCATCCTATGATCCGCCAGAGCCGGAGGATCTACCCAAGGACATCTCCCATAGTTAGAATTAGAAGTCCTTATGTATGATACAAAAAAAAAAGGGAGAAAAGAATGAAAGGGAAAGAAGGAGTTGAAGAATTAAAAAGAAAAGTAAAGTAAAGGGTGAAAAGAAATAGCCCTCCATATGATTCAACCTTAGGGCAGACACCGGGTTCAATACGTATGCTACTAGCTGTTGCAAAAGACAACACCGGTATTGAAGATTAAGTCATCATGGACCCAGTGACGCAATGCACTAAACCTTCTTAACCACTCAAGTTCTCTTAAAAGAGCTTGTTTCATTCTCACGGGGAACCAGTGTAATCTATCGACCTATCTCTTAGAGACGATTGATATTGAAGCAGGAGACCCCTCCCTAGTCTCCGCATAGGAAACCTAAGTGTGCACTTATAGAGTCTAGAGCCTCGAGATACATCAAAGATCTCTTAGGAACACTTTGTATTTCTACAACTGGTGTTCTACATCAATGGGCACCAGCTGTACATTATCGAGTCCTTCGCAGATCTTAGCAATCTGCCGAGAACGTTTATGAGAGGATTACTTATGTATTTCTCAATGATTGAACGGAAATCCTGCCAGGGTCAACATCAAACAGCCCTGACAGCAGGTCACTTCGGTAACCCCACAAGGGTTACGCTTAGTGTTTGCGGTGGTTCCATAGCGATCTACAGTCGTGGAGTGATCCCCAGCGACTCACCCAGTCATTGAGCTACTTAGTAGATCTCGTAAGCTCCTTCGGGAGTATCTGATATGGGAACGGCCTGGATAAGGATTAGAAGGAGTCTTCGCAATATGCTGTTGATGAGCTCTAATTCCTTATCTGTAAGTAACGGATGTTTTATTGCTAACTGTTTACTCGCAGGTACCTCACTTCCATGATGGTAGATTCCAACATGCTCATACTTACATCTTGAAGCAAATGATAGCTCCCCCAAAGATCTTAGCAACACAAAGTTCAAAGAAAGATTCTACGCCAATAAGAAGAATCTACAAAGTATAAAGACAAAGATCTTAAAGTATGAAAAGGAACTTCTTGTACGTGAAAGTCTAAGTCCAAAGATGTATGAGTATGTTGGAATGGCGGACAACCACCACAGACGCAGGAGTGACGAATGGCAGACTACTTCATGACACAATCACTACACCATCACCAAAGAACAAAGACACAGAGCAAAGTATATTCATTATCATTCAACCATTTTGAAGACGTCTAGAGTTTTAGATGTCACAAGTCAACGACAAAGATGAAGACGTCAAGCAACCGTGATGACCGACCCTTAGGGGGAGATTGTTGGGATCATACTTTTGTATTTTAGTCAAGTCTCGGTCATTACCTTTTGTAATAGGTTGCTTAGTTATTTATTCTACATTGTTTAGGTTACAAGGCTTATGAATGTAAGACCAATGGGCCTTAAAGCCCACGTCCAAAAGAAAGGAGGGAGGAAGGGAGTGTTGCCCTACTCCTCCTCCTATAAATACTAAGCTTATGTAACTCTTTTATTTGTTGGTTATTTGATTTCCTTAATGAAACTCTTGTTCTTTCACTCTTCATAAAGTCTTATAATCAACCATCTCTTATTCTCATCTTATTTCTTTCAATATCATACTTGTGTTTACATAAATGGTGACCTAACAGAACATTTGCAAGCAAACAATTAAAGAGGTAAAAACAAAATTTTTTTGTATTTTTTATTTTAATGTGCATTATATACTCATGAAATAATTCAGACAGTAAAAACAAAAGAAACATAAGTCTTATGTTCTCAAAATCTGGAAAAAGCATTATTCAAGATTGTTTTTGGGGTTTTGTGAAATCAAATCCAACTATTCTTTTACCGTGTCATTTGGTCGGTGGTTTTTGTCTGAAAAACCGGCGCTCTTTGTGTCTCAAAAACGAAATTTTTCAAAACTTTAACAAGAATTCTTGGTATTAAGTAAATTTTCTTTTGCAAAACTAACAATATGATTCAATCTAAAATCCTGGCAGTGGCGCCAAAAACTTTGATGTGTTTCGAAAGCTTTAAATTTATAAGACTAATTTCACCATTTCCTTAATTCATAAATGTTGGGTCTGAAACTGCTGCTGAGTGAAACTGCTGCTACAATGAAACTACTGCTAGTGGTAATGATTCTGCTGCTGATGTCAAAGTGCTGCTGAAGTTAAATGCTGCTGACAGAATCTACTGCTGATGGGATAAGGATGTATACGGTTTAGATAAATATAGAATAGATTGTGTAAATATTATATTTATCTAGAATATTCTTATCGTGTAGAGAAAGGTATTGTAAACCTAGTAGGATTCCTTAGTCTATAAAAGGAGGATCCTAAGGTTAGTTTATGTACACGTATTATTATTCACTTCAAGGTTGTAAAACCCTAGCATTGTTGAGTGCTCGTATTAATAATATTGAAGTGTTGAAAGAGAATCATTATTCTTCTTAAGTTAAGCTTTTACATTCCGCATATTAGCTTAAGTGTTTAATCAAGTTAACTTCTATACAAGATCGTTTAAGCTCAACTGGGATCAACAAGTGGTATCAGAGCTTGTGATCTAGAAGTTATTATCAAGAAGATTTTGTTTCTTAAGAGTTTGCTGTTCCAAATCTACTGCTAAGATGGGTGATGAAACTCATATGGTGATTGCTTCAAGGGTACCCATGCTGAATCCTTCTGAGTATGAGCTTTGGAAGAGAAGGATCAGACAGTACATTCGCATGATTGATTTCAACATGTGGAATGTGATTGTAAATGGTGATTCTGTACCTGAGAAGAGTGCTGATGGAAAGGAGATATCAATTAAGTCTGCTGAAGCTAACACTGTAAGGAAGATGGAAATCAAAGCACACAGTATTCTCTTAATGGGAATACCTAATGAATTTCATATGGACTTTGATGATTGTGAATCTGGAAATGAATTGATGGATGCTGTTGAATTCAGGTTTGGAGGGAATGATGCTACTAAGAAATCAAGGAAAAACATGCTGAAGCATCAGTTTGAGAATTTTACTTCTGAAAGTGGAGAGAAGATAATTGGCACATACAACAGGCTAAACCAACTTGTTAGTCATCTAAAGCTTGTTGGCTATGTGGTTCCACAAGAAGATGTAAACCTAAAGTTTCTAAGAAGTCTTGCACCTGAATGGAGTATGCACACAGTTGTGTGGAGGAATAAGCCTGATTTTGAAACTATGAAGTTGGAGAGTCTCTACAACAATTTAAGAGTGTATGAATCAGAACTATCTACCTCTTCTACTTCAACTTCTGGTACTCAAAATCTTGCCTTTGTATCCTCTAAAGGAAAAGGATCTCAAGAATCTCACTCTGCTGCTCATTCTACTGCTTATGGAGTATCTGCTGCTGATGGACCTGCTGCTAGTTCAAATGATAAGATTTCTACCAGTGATATTGCTTTGTGTGCATTCTTGGCTGAGCTCACAACTACTATAAGGTCACATGTCATTAATCAAGACCTGGATTATATTGATCCTGATGATCTTGAAGAAATTGATCTTAAATGGCAAATGGCTATGTTGACCTTGAGGGCAAGAAAGTTTTTGAAGAAGACTGGAAAAGAAGTCAAGTATAAAGCTAAGGACAGTCCAGGCTTTGACAAATCAAAGATAGAGTGCTACAATTGCAACAGGAAGGGACATTTTGCCAGAGAGTGTAGAGCTCCAAAGAAGAATGCTGATGCTACAAAGAAGGTTACTGAAGAATCAAAGACTGCACTGGTATCTTGTGATGGACTGGGAGATTATGATTGGAGTGATATGGCTGAAGAAGAACAAAATTTCTCTTTGGTAGTTGTTGCTCAACCCAAGGTGTAGAACTTTGCACTTATGGCCTATGGTTCATCATCAGGATCTGACTCTGAGGTATCAAATGATTCAGACTTATCTGTGTGTTCTTTTAAATCTTGTGCTGACACTATAGAAGAACTTAAGTCTAGGAATGAGAGTTTAAATAGAGAAATTGAACACCTAAAACTTGATAACTTAGGTTACAAAGTAGGTATTCAAAATGTTGAAAGGAGGTTAGAATATCTCAAAGAATGTGAGAAGGAATATGTAGATCAACTTAATCTCAGAGATATAGAAATTTTTAAGAAAAACAGTGAAGTAGAAGTTCTTAAAAATAAGTTAGAAGAAGCAGAAAAAGAAAAAGAGGAAGCTCTTGCTGAAAAAGATAAACATGTAGTAAGAGTACAAAAACAACAATATGCTTCTGATTTGGTTCATAAATCTATAGAAAATAACTTGATGAGAAAAGGTAGTGGAATTGGGTATAATGAAGTGGCTCCTCCAGCCAAAAGTGCGTTTGCTCCACCAGGAAAAGAACTATCCTTCATTAGTGAGCTAAATATTGAAAAACCTTTAGGTGAATGTAGCACAAGTGTTAATGAAACACCTAAGGTTGAGGCTAGAAAATTTCCTGAAGCTCCTATTATAGAAGATTGGTATTCTGATAGTGATAGTGATGAGGAACAGGTTAAACCAGAACAAAGTGTGAAAAAGGAAGAAATTCTTACAAAGTTTAAACCTAAAATTGAACAGGTTAAGTTTGTCAAACCTGTGTTAGGAAATAACTCCTCTAGGAAAATGGTAGAGTACAATGAGGTACCTAGAGAACAGATAGAAAGGTTCAATAATAAGCCTAGGAGTAACCAGAGAAACTTCAACAACCTAGTTTCACACAGATTAGGTAATCAGTTTCAATTACAAAAGAAGGCTTGTTATAAGTGTGGTAGCTTTGACCACTTGATTGTTAGATGTCCTGAACACCAAAAGCCTGTTTGGAATCAATACACTAAGGTAAATCACAAATATGTAACTAAACAAACTCACCCACATCCTAACAGAAATATGGTTCCAAGAGCTGTTTTATTGAGATCTGGTGCAACTAGATCTATTTATGCTGCTAAATCAACTGGTGTTTTCAAAACCACAACTGGTTCTTCTACTGGCTCTACTGCTAGTAAGCATTCTGCTGCTAGTATGCACTCTGCTGCTAGTAAGCAACCTGCTGCTGGTACCAAACTTTCGACTTCTGGGCCAAAAGTTTTAACAAATACAGTTGTTGGTAATCACTTTTATGCTGTTAAGGCCTCAGCTTGCTGGACTTGGAAACCAAAAACTATTGGTTCAAATTCTGTTTCCAAGAATAGTAGTGCATCAAGTGATTTAAAGAAATTTGATTATGTTGATGCACAGGGCAAATCCAAGTCAGTAATGGCTTGGGTCGTCAAGAGGAACTAATGTCTCTACTTTTCATGTGTAGGTCAATCTACTGGATGAGCTTAAGGATATGGTTATTGTTGACAGTGGATGTTCTGGACACATGACAGGAGATGAGTCTCAACTTGAAGACTTTGAGGCTTTTGATGGTGGTTATGTTGCTTTTGGGAATGATCCAAAAGGTGGAAAGATTGTTGGAAGAGGAACTCTAAAAACTGGAAATTTGGACTTTGAGAAGGTGTTTCTTGTGAAAGGACTTAAGTTTAACCTTTTTAGTGTCTCACAAATGTGTGACAAAAAGAACTTTGTTCTTTTTATAGACACTGAGTGTATGATCCTTTCTCCTGACTATCAGTTGCCAGATGACAAATCTGTGCTTTTGAAGGTCCCTAGAAATGAGAATATATACAGTGACCATATTAAGAACATTGTTCCTAAGAGGGCTTTGACTTGTCTAATTGCAAAGGCCACTGTTGATGAGTCCAAATTATGGCATACGAGATTGGGACATCTGAACTACAAGATCATGAATAAATTGGTAAAAGGAAATCTGGTCAGAGGAATACCTACAAAGACTTTTGAAAATTGTAAAACTTGTGTTGCCTGTCAAAAGGGTAAACAACGCAGAGTTTCATTCAAGTCCAAGACTGTGAACACAAATACTGAGCCATTACACCTACTGCACATGGATTTATTTGGGCCTGTATTTGTAAAAAGCTTGAATAAGAAGTCATATTGTCTTGTTGTCATTGATGACTTTAGCAGGTTTACTTGGGTATTCTTTCTAGCCACTAAAGATGAAACTCCAGAAATACTCAAGGCATTCATTACAAGAGTTGAAAACTTGTACAATCACAAGGTGAAGATAATCAGATGTGACAATGGGACTGAGTTCAAGAACAGTGTAATGAATCAATTCTGTGTGGGAAAAGGAATTCTTAGACAGTATAGTGTAGCAAGAACTCCACAACAGAATGGTGTTGCAGAAAGAAGAAACAGGACACTTATTGAGGCTGCAAGAACAATGTTATCTGATTCAAAACTACCTATTCCTTTTTGGGCTGAAGCTGTGAACACTGCATGCTTTGTGCAGAACAGAAGTAAGGTAGTCAAGCCTCATAATAAGACTCCATATGAGTTATTTCATGGAAAGAAGCCACTGATTGATTTTCTCAAACCATTTGGATGTCCTGTTACAATTTTGAACACTATGGATCAGCTAGGCAAATTTGATGAAAAAGCTGATGAAGGAAATTTGGTTGGTTACTCTGTGATTAGTAAAGCTTTCAGAGTATATAACAAGAGAACCAAACAAGTAGAGGAGAATTTGCATATCAAGTTTTTTGAGAACTCATCCAATCCTGAAGGAAAAGGACTAGAATGGCTGTTTAATGTGGATATGCTTAACAAAACAATGAATTATGTACCAGTTATTGCCAGTGTTGACAAATCACAAGAAGAATTTGTTTTGGTTGAGAAACTAAAGGTTGGTCCTACTCTACTACCCTTTCAGACTGATCCAGGTCCTAAAGAAGATGTTGTTACTCAAGAAAAACCTAAGGAAATTGAAGCAGGTATTGAAATACCTATTGAAGCAGAAAATGAAACTAATGGGGTTCCCAAAGTAGTTGTTGATGTCTCTCCTACAAAACCAGAAGACTCTGCTGCTGACTCACCATACTCTTTTGCTAGGCCAAAAGATACAACTACTGCTCCACCACATTCTGCTTCCAAGCCTACTAACTCTATTGCTACTTCAATGTTTCCTAATTTGGACTCTCAGGGTAGACCCATTGCTGATTCTATCTATCCTGATGATCCAAATATGCCTCCTCTTGAGAATATTTATTATGACACAGATGATGATGCACTTGATGGTCAGTTATTTGGAGCTGCTGCAGATTTTACTAATTTGGAACTCAATATTCCTGTTAGTCCCACAACTACCACAAGAGTACACAAGGATCATCCCAAAGATCAAATTTTAAGTGATCCACAATCATCTATTCAAACTAGGCAGATGACTAAAGCACTGAAAGATCTTCAACATCAAAGTTTCTTTGCCAGATCTCTGCATCAAAGAAATAGTCATAAAGATCTTCAAAATTGCCTGTTTGCATGTTTTCTTTCTCAAATTGAACCCAAAAACACTTACAAAGCCTTACAAGAAGCAAGTTGGGTGGAAGCAATGCAAGATGAGCTTCTACAATTTAAGCTACAAGAAGTTTGGACCTTGGTTGAACTGCCAAATGGAAAAAGAGTGATTGGCACAAAATGGGTTTTTAGATGCAAAAGAGATGAGAGAGGAATTGTCATAAGGAATAAGGCAAGGTTAGTAGCACAGGGATACACACAACAAGAAGGCCTTGATTATGATGAGGTATTTGCTCCAGTGGCAAGAATAGAAGCAATTAGAATATTCTTGGCTTATGCTTCATACAAAGATTTTGTAGTGTATCAAATGGATGTGAAAAGTGCTTTTCTGTATGGGACCATTACATAAGAGGTTTATGTGTCTCAACCACCAGACTTTGAAGACCCTGATCATCCTGACAAAGTTTACAAGGTAAATAGAGCAATGTATGGCCTACATCAAGCTCCTAGAGCTTGGTATGATACTTTGTCAACATACTTGCTAGAATCTGGGTTTAGTAGAGGAAAGATTGATAAAACTCTGTTTCTCAAAAGACAAAAGGATGACATTTTGCTGGTTCAAATCAATGTTGATGATATCATCTTTGGGTCTACAAACAAAGCTATGTGTGTTAGTTTTGAGAAGCTTATGAAGGACAAGTTTGCTATGAGTTCAATGGGAGAACTCACCTTCTTCTTAGGTCTGCAAGTTACACAGAAAGAAAATGGTATATTTATCAGTCAGGATAAGTATGTCAATGATATTTTGAAGAAGTTTGGTTTTGAAGATGCTAAACTTGCCAAGACTACCATGGAAACCAATAAACCATTGCTGAAGGATGAATATGGAAAGGAAGTGGATATACACTTGTACAGGTCTATGATTGGCTCATTGATGTATCTTACAGCATCAAGGCCTGATATCATGTTTGTTGTGTGTGCCTGTGCAAGATTTCAAGTGTGTCCCAAGGAATCACATCTCAATGCAGTGAAGAGAATTTTTAGATATCTGAGGCATCAACCAAAATTAGGCCTTTGGTATCCTAAGGATTCACCATTTGATTTGGTCTCCTATTCAGATAGTGACTATGCTGGAGCTTCTTTGGATAGAAAGTCTACAACAGGGGGTTGTCAATTTCTAGGAAGCAGATTGGTGTCATGGCAATGCAAGAAGCAAACAGTGGTGGCAAATTCTACAACTGAAGCTGAGTATGTGGCTGCTTCAAGTTGTTATGGACAAGTTCTATGGATGCAGAATCAATTATTGGATTATGGGTACAATTTCATGAATACCAAAATTCATATTGATAACAACAGCACACTTTGCATAATTAAAAACCCTGTTTTTCATTCTAAAACAAAACACATTGAGATAAGACATCATTTTATCAGGGATTGCTATGAAAAGAAGTTGATCCAAATTGTTAAAGTTCATACTGATAACAATGTTGCTGATCTACTCACTAAACACTTTGATGTGGGGAGGTTTCAATTTTTAATTGCAAACATTGGTATGATAAATCTTTGAAAAACTTATCTCTTTGTTTTTGTACAAGTGTGTAAAGGAATTGTGCTGCTTGTTACTCTGCTGCTTATCTTAAAGCATATGTTTGTGATGGAATGTACTATGCTGCTATTTCTAACTCTACTGCTAGTACATATGTTTGTTTGCTTTGTGGTGTTTGGTCTAATATTGTGCAGGAATAAGTCTAAATGATGATTTGCAATAACAATATTATGACAACAAAAGAAGAACATCTGTCATTCATCATTCATCAAGTTCAGAAGTTCATACATCAAAAGAGAAATTACAAAGACTACTTCTGAAACCACAAAAGAGTGCAACAATCTAAGATGACATTAAAGACTACAAGCACTACTTCCGAGGGCATGGAAGTCCAAGAACAATTTTTCTTTCTTTAGGGAGAGGAGAGTTTGTCTTCCTTGTCTTCTTTGTCTTGGTGGATTTCTTTGGTCGTGGCCTTGATGACTGAGGCCTCTCAGGAGTGGAAGGTGGTTCATTTGGAGGCTCATCCTTATCTGATGAAGTGTAGATGAAAGGGGAAACAAGCTCCCTTGGGGATGGTTGCCTGACCGGGATCCAAGCTGGGTCTTCTGATGATTCTGAAGACGATGGAGATTTTGGGGACATCACAACTTTACCCCTGGATGTGCTTGGGGTTTGATTTAAATGCAGAAGATCTTTGAACACAGGGAGATCATGCTTTCTCTTTTTGGCTTGCTCTTTGGTTCTACAACCATCATGAGGAGGACGGAAGGGCGGTACATATGTTTCAAATGGGGTTTCATCTTCAGATGATGAATCGGAAGAGATATTGATGATTTCGGGTGTTGATTTCATGATGATTTGATTTGATTTGGGTTAATTGAAGTTTTGATTTGGTTGATTGGTGTTTTGATTGCGATTAGGGTTTGAATGTGGTAAATTGGGGAAAAGATTTAGTCAACGGAATATCATCGCATTAATTGCTGAGGATTCTTGACTTTTTGACCAAGCTTATTTTGTCAACTCTGATGCTGGATATTTCACTCTGCTGCTAGTTATATAACTCTGCTGCTAGTGTTATGGTGCTGCTACGGTTGAAAGTGTGAGGGTGGTATGTGTAACTTCTTCAATCAGTTTAAAACCTAATTGATCTTCCTAATTGGTTTTCTCATATTTCAAATCGAAGTTATCACAAACCCTAACACTCCATTTTTCTCAAAATCAATTATCCCCAATTTCCCTAAACCCTAACTCATGGATTGCATTCGTACCTGGGCAAAGCAACACAACAGTGTGGTCGTTTTGGATGCTGAATCAGTTAATGAAGATTTCACAGACATGGTAAAATTTTTGAATGCTACTTCTCTTAGGTATGCACTCACTGTGAATCCTACTATATTTGCTTCCCACATCAAATAGTTTTGGCTTACCGCTAAAATCAAAACTATGAATGGGGAAAAACATGTTAGTGCCTTAGTAGATGGGCAAAAGGTTCGTGTATCTGAATTATTAATAAGAGAAACTCTTTTCTTAGATGATGAAACAGAGACCACTTGCCTGGCCAATTATGCTATTTTTGCTGGGTTAAAAGATTTAGGATATGAGGGGAATCATACAAATTTAAAATTTCAAAAATCTCTCCTCTGTCCTCAATACAAGTTTTTGATACATCTTCTTCTTCATTGTTTGAGTCCTAAAACTTCTGGATGGCATGAGTTTAGTACTACTATTGCTTCTGCAATGGTATGCCTAAGCAAAGGTAAACCATTCAATTTTTCAAGAATGATTTTGGAAGGGATGTTTCAAAGTATCAAAGAGTCTGGTTCATATTTGCTTTATCCAAGGTTTATACAACTCTTTGTTCAACATCAACTTACAAAGTTTAGAGGCCATGTTGCTACCTATAATGCTCCAAAATTGGTTTCTAAAACCTTTACTTTCTTGGTTAAACATGGAAAAGGTTTTTCAGGCACAAATAGAAATCTTACACCTTTCATGGTGCAACTTGTGCAAAATTATCAGGGTGAAGGATCAGGAAATCCCACTGACTCCCATCACACACCCAATTTTAGTGCATCTGCTACACAACCTAAAATACTCTATACCCGTAGGAACACTAAAAAGAACACTGATCTACCTCAGGATAGTGTTAGTATGGCTGTACCAGATGAGGCTGTCCTAGGTGATGAAGAGGACATGTTGGCAAGGGCTGTCACCACTGCTTCTAGCTTAGCAGCAGAGCAGGATAGTGATAACATCATTAAGACCCAAACCAAGGCAACATCTAGAGATGATGATTCTTCTGAATCAAATTCTCAGGATGGTAACCCTAGCCAAATGGAAAATACAGGGGGCTCAGCTGATCAAACTAGGTTTGATACTGAGTTTATGTCCCAAGATTCACCTCTTGGACCAGGTTACACAGGTCAAAGTGATGAGGACAGACCAGTGACCAATGAATTGATGAAAAACCTTGTACATGATGACAATGTCCATGATTCACCTCTCGGACCAGGTAACACAGGTCGAAGTGATGAGACTATTATGAAACTCATTCAGGAATTGACGGTTACTTGTACCAACTTGGGGGTGAAATGTACTACATTGGAGGACAAAGTTCTTAATCTTTCATCTGTTGTTGCTGATCAGGACAAGACTATCATTAAATTGCAAAAACAGATTAAGAACTTTCAGAAATCAAGATCTTCAACCTCTTTGAAAAATTGAAGAAAGTCGGCACTTCTCAGATTGTTAGTTCTCCTGATGTCTCTACTCAATTGGAAGAGGATGCTTCCAAACAGGGGAGGAATGAAGAGGCAATGGGTTCAGGGGAGGCAAATTTGGAAAAGATTGGTGGTGCTCTGGGTATGAATGATGGAATGGTTTCAGGGGAGGTTTCAGTGATTGGTGATATGGATGTTGAAAGTCCTCAGGATGCTGGAGATTTATGGTTGCTGATAAATCAGGGAATGAGGTTGTTATGGAAGAGGTGATTGCTACACAAGAGAAGGTGGTAGAACAACTTACAACTTTGGAGCCTGAGCAATTAGTGAAGGCAACAGGGTTGATGGGTGAAACATTGATGAAGTTGGGAGATTTGGTGAGAAACAAAAGTCTTGACTCTGCTGCTCAAGATTCTGCTGCTCAAGAAACTACTGCTAAGGATCTTACTAACTCTGCTGCTAGTGGATCTGCTGATGCACAAGACTCTACTGCTGGGTCTGGAGACAATGCTGCTGCTGAAGCTATGGTATTGTTGAGCAAGAAGACTACTCCATTATCAACTCCTTCACTACCACAACAAACAACAACAACAATCAAATCATCAGCACCTAGAAAACCTGAAAAAGGGATTGTTATTAAAGAACCTGCTGCTCAACAAAAGAAGGTTATTTCTTCATCTTCTACTAATAAAGGCAAGGGCAAGCAAGTTGAAAAACCAAGGATTATGTATAAGGGGATTGATTTCACTGATGTACCTTTTGAGTCTTGGCCTAAGGCATTACAAGTTGAACATAATACAGCTGCTACAATTAGAGCACAAGAGTTGATTGATATGGAAGATCAACAATTAGCTGAGAAAGAGGCTGAAGGCTTAAAGAGGTATGATGAATGGATAAATGAGAAGATCAGAATAGCTGCTGATATTGAACTCAATAAGCTGATCAAGATTGAAGAAAATGAAGTTTCAACTTTTAATGTGCAATCTTGGTACAGAGAGTTTACTACAAAGAAGAGAAAAGAAAATGCTACTGCTAGAAGAAAGATAAAGATATTTAAAGGTCCAACTGTTAAACAACAAAGAAAAGAATATGAAAGGTATCTAAAGAATATGGCTGGATGGACATTGGTACAGTTGAAACCTTATTTTGATAAAGAAGTTTTTGACTTATATCAACAAGCTAAGAGAAGAACAGATACTTTTTATGCTATGGGATGTGCTGAGGATTTGGAACAAATTGCTCAGATGAACAAGAAGTTGGTACCTGAAAAAGTAGCTGAAGCAGAGCATATTCAAGAAGCTGATGTTGTTAAACAGCTTGATATTCATGCAGCAAATACTATTTCTTCTGTGCAAGGTGGTAAAAGAAAAGGTGTTATTCATAAGTCAGTTGCAAAGAAGAAGAGAAAGATTGGGGAAGGAAGTAGTTCTATGCCTGAAGGAGATGAGTTTAAACATGATCTTGATCATATTCCTTCTGACCATCTAAAAGAACAATTGAAGGGTTACACTATGGTTGGCAAGATGGAAGATCCTGAAGTAGTGGATGCCAAACCATTAGGAGTTAAATATCATATTATCAAAGTAACTACAGGATATGATGCTAACATTGGAGCATTTCATGATGTCCAGAGATCTGATGGTAAGATTCACAGGTTTCTTAGATTTCAACAAATGCTACAGTACTTTGATAGAGAGGATGTTGAAGACTTGTGGAAGTTATACAAGGCAAAGTTTGGAGCTGAGAAGTTTGATGGTAAAAAGTATGAGATAGATAAAATTGATCATGTCATAACTATGACTGATAATGTTATGTGGAGAGCTCTTAAACTTATGTTTGAACCTTCAAAGGATGATTCTGAATGGACAGAGATAGTAGAATACAAAGTGAGAAAATGGAGACTATTTCAAGATTCTGGAGTTCACGTGCTAGACATTGGACCAATTACTTTGTATATGCTAGCTGAAATGGATTACCCAGTGGTAAGATACTGGAATATTGTCAATCAGATGGTTAATGGTGATAAATCACATAAGTTGCAGAAAGACTATGATTCTGATGATCAAGCATTCAATTTGCTGTCAAAGTATAAGAAGATATTTGATCAACTGAATTCTCAAGAGTTGAAGTGTTTGGAAGCATTCTCCTAGTGATTAATTGTGCTTTGAAGAAACTTATTTATTTAGAAATAAATAATAAGTTTAGGGGAGGATTGTTGGGTCTGAAACTGCTGCTGAGTGAAACTGCTGCTACAATGAAACTGCTGCTAGTGGTAATGATTCTGCTGCTGATGTCAAAGTGCTGCTGAAGTTAAATGCTGCTGACAGAATCTACTGCTGATGGGATAAGGATGTATACGGTTTAGATAAATATAGAATAGATTGTGTAAATATTATATTTATCTAGAATATTCTTATCGTGTAGAGAAAGGTATTGTAAACCTAGTAGGATTCCTTAGTCTATAAAAGGAGGATCCTAGGGTTAGTTTATGTACACGTATTATTATTCACTTCAAGGTTGTAAAACCCTAGCATTGTTGAGTGCTCGTATTAATAATATTGAAGTGTTGAAAGAGAATCATTATTCTTCTTAAGTTAAGCTTTTACATTCCGCATATTAGCTTAAGTGTTTAATCAAGTTAACTTCTATACAAGATCGTTTAAGCTCAACTGGGATCAACAATAAAACACATGGGTAAAGTATAACCCCCGTTTATAATAAAGGTTTGATGTAAGACCAGGTCGTCCCATGAGAGGTAATTGTTCCTATTGTTAGCTAAAGATAACAAAATTAGATTCCAATGATTGTCACTCATCATTAAAACCATATTTGTTGGATTTAAGATTTTTGAAATGTTTTCCCAATTGATATTAAAAGTATGTTTGTTAAAGGCTAAACACATAAGATGAATGAGTATAAGTATCATAGAAAGTACTTGGACAAAGCATAGAAGTAAAACATGACTGGTGATCATGTAAACTAATATATCTACTTAATGTAAAAGAATCTCCTTTCGGCCTATGATCCTAGATACATAAAGTGCATAAAGTGTGGTCCAAGCATGAAGTACCAAGTATGCATTTCCCCTAACCAAGTCGTTAGACGTGAGGATAGTCCTTAAACATGTTATGGTTGAGTTTATCATATGTTTTACTATCCAATTCTCACAAGCATAGCAATGACTCGTTATAGACAGACGATTCATAATATAATCAACATAATTGCATCTTTCGACCTGTAAATAATTATAATGACCAATCAAGACATATGATAGGAGTCTAAACCATTACATATCAAATACATAAAAGATAGATTCAATAGTCATGATACAAATCCAAATTCAACTCATGGCAGAAACGCCTCTAACAAACATAAAAGTACTACTCCATATTCATATAAAAGTAAACTAAGTAACCAAGTGATGTTGTCATTATACCGAGGTTTCCAAATGTACTCACGTTCCAACTGAGTTCTCCAAGTGTTTCTCCGGCATTAGCTAGTGGCTTTGGTGTAAACCACTACTAAACTTCTTCTAGTGATCAAGTTGTGATTCTTTGTTGAGGTGTGTATATAACCACGAATTGTGCTTCTATTTATAGTGTAAATGAAACCCTAGCACGTCCCTGGAGAGTTATTACAAGCAAGTGATCGGTCTCATCATTGAAGTAGCTCATTAATGTAGAAAATATAACTGACATGTGAAGTACGCCGTGCATTTGGTGTAAAACCGGCGAGCTTCATATTTGACTCGTGTATATATAGTTGACCAAAGATACCCGTAAGCGGCGCTCTTTCTACTTATAAGTGGCGTGCTTTAGTCCAAACTATGCCTTTTTCCTTATATGTTCACAAAGTCATCCTTCTCGTGTGTTTCTCGTTATTTTCCTCCAAACCTTTGTCCTGCACATATATTCTCATATTAAGTACCAAATGTCCTAATATAAGGTCATTTATCATATATTTCACATAATATCGGGGGTATAAGTATGTGTAATACGAACTCATCAAGTGTGCTGAATATCAAACCTAATAAATTACTAAATAAGCTAATAAAGAGCAAACAAATAGGCAACTTGGAAAGAAAACTGCATCAGCAGACATGAAAATCCACCTCAGTACCAACTTTACGGCTAGAATTAAGCTAGTGACATTAAAAACTAAGGAGAACAGGCTGATGAAAACTAAGGATATGCAGGGCACTGGCAGTCCTACGGGGTGATTTTGAGCAACGATTAGGACACTAACATGATTAAACTATTGCATATAGGCTGTAATTACATAAAGGTAAGCTAGAAGAGATTACTAAAAATCAATTTTCAAAGATTTTGTGTAAGTGGGAAAGTTAAAAATTTGATAATGAAAACCCCTGCTGAGACAGTAGGGCTGCTGTAACAGTAGGTTCAAAATGGGTCAAAATGGTTAGAAACTTGATTATTAACCTAAGAAACCTTCAATACCAGATACTACACTACTTATATATCCTATAATGAGTATTCCTAAACAATAAAAATGCACCTAAACTAATTGGTCTATGAAATCTATCCTAGGCTATTTGAACCTTCAATATTAACCAACTATTGCAAAATCTTAAAAACTAGATGAAATTGATTAAAACTACTTCAATACTACTCCTATTAGCAGCTTAAGGGTGTATGAAATTCAGGTTGAGGTCTTCATGAACTATGACTTCAAAAGTCAAGTAGTGCCAAACAGTCCTTAAAAACTTAACTGTGGAGATTTTTCAATAGATTGGAACAATTTAAGTTTAGAATGTGAATGATAGATCTTATGCAAGCTATATTAACTCCTAAAAAGCAAATTGCAATTACTAAAAAGTATTAAATAACAAGCACTTAGCAGAAACAATATCTAAGCTAAAATAGGAACTTAAATGGAGAAATTGGTAAACTTACCTCAACACAAGAATGTAAGTCACATAATAGCTCCCAACAAGCTACTTATACTCAAATAACCCATAAAAGCTTATCCTGGACCAGCTTAACACCATTAGAGCTTATATTGACCATTATGTTGTCTTTATTTTTGGAAAATTCAAAACTTAAGAAATTTAAATAGAAACAACCAAACAAAATTCACTATAAGCTATGATAAATCTTAAATGAATCTAAAGAGACAAAGACTAAAGACCTTGTGATGCTAAATTAACCATCGAATAAAATCAAAAGATCTCAAAAATAGAGTAAACTGCAATAGTATTAAAACTAAGAGATGATTACAAAACTTAACAGATTGAATTACAAGAAGCTAATAAGCTAAAACATAAAGCTAAAATTAACCCTACAACTACGGGTATTCTATATCCTACTCCTAATGGCTTCAAAGTGAGAGGGAGACTCTCTATTTATAGCCACAAGCTGAGGTTGAATTAGGGATTCATGGTAGCTTCTGGACCTTTAATCTCCACCATTTGATCAATCTCATCAATCATCATCAAATAACAGCCTTTGGATTAGATTTGTGATGTGTTTCACCCAATCACATGGCTCCCTTTGTCCACTCGGTCATTCTTTGATGTCACACTTCTGACACGTGTGTCAGGGCTTCTAGAATCATTTAATGGAAGGTAATTTTGGTGTGATGCGTGTAAATTGGGGGAAGGGGTGATGAACAGTACAAATGGTTCGGTAAAAAAGAAAGGGCGCGTTTGGTTTTTGTTTATTAATTATTTGACTGAATTGGGGTAGGGTTGACTGGGTATTTGGTTTATATAATAGGGTGGATCCGGGTTAAATTATTAGTGGGCTTGGGTGAAATGTATTTGTTGGACCGGGTTTGAGGTAAAAGGTGGAATTGGGCTTGGTATTTAATGGGTTAAGGGGAGGTATTGTGGGCCTGTGGGTTTTGTTTTAAAGGGTAGTGGGCTGGGAAATGGTTTTGGGTTTTTGTAGTTTTAATGGGTTTAGGATTATTATTAAATAGATTAAAGGTTTAGGGGTGAATTCTGCCAAGTTGTAAAATCAAGGGATTAATTCTGCCATCTTTCCAATGTAGCTCCAAGGTCCAATCTTGTAATTCTTTAGTTCTTCAAGGATTGATTTTAACAAATTGAGCATATCTTAGATCCGAATTGTAGAAATCCTGTGGAAAACTAGAAGGGGGGGTTGAATAGTTTTGCGTCATTTTCGTTTAATAAAAGTTTGCTTTTAAAGAATTGATGCTAATAGTATAAACCTTTGAAACTAAAGTATAGATACAAATTAATTCACATATATCACATAGACACTACTTATTTAAAGTGTCGAATATAAATTATAATTTCATATATCTCACTTAAATGTAAGTTTGTATTTATATATGTATATGTGTTTTAATAATTGTATGTACTTATATTTTATTAATGTACAATTAATGTTGTAAATGGAATCTAGTTTGATCTTTATGTGAAATCAATATATGCACAACACACAATTATAACAATGTATGAAAAACTAATAAGTAAGCAAGCAAAGAGTGAGAGATGGAAAGATCAAAATGAGAGACAAAGGATTTATAGTGGTTCGGCTACAAGGACACCTTCCTTGCCCTACTCCACTCCCCGAGCACCGAACTCGAGAGTTTTCTTTACTAAGTCAATAACCTCCCTTATGGCGGAGAAAACCGTACACACCATAAGCTTACACCAATTTACGACACAAAGCAAAATGTCAAGTTCTAATCGTAGCTAGAACCAATCTCACAACAAATATCACACCACACCTTCTTCACACCTTTTCACTTCTTCTATACTTCTTCACACCACAAGTATCTTCACGCCTTCACAAATACTTCACGACTTCAATGTCTTGCAACTTCACAACTTCAAGGCACTAATGTCTTCACAACTTCAAGCCACTAATATCTTTACAACTTCAAGCCACTAATGTCTTCTAGTCTTCTCTACTTGGAAGCTTCAATTTCTTCACTACTAATCACTATTGCTACTATCTCCTATCACCACTACTATCCAACACTACTTCTTCACTTCAAGTTCCACTTCACACTTACAACAATTCTAGATTTTATAACTAAATCTAGCTAACTAATACATACACCTTATTCACCAAAATATGAAGGATCAACAAGATGAAATAAACAAACAACTTAGATAGCAAGATGATACTAAGTTATAATACTTCTATTAGAAGTATTCTTCTCTTTGCACTTGAGTGTTGAGGCTTGAATCACTTTGAAACATAGATCAAAGTATATAAGATCAAAGGATTTTTAGAGGAAGGAAATGGATGTTTAAATCAGAAAGTTTTTAGTGCAAAAAGGTGAGAAAAATATGTGGAATGATCCAGTATTTAAAGGGCCAGAAAATACTGTTCTGGAGCATGTCGGTCCTCTTAATTAGGGGCCGGTCCCCTTAATGGTTAAGGGGGTCGCCTAGTATAATTAAGGGGGCCGCCCTCCTGAACGTTGGATTTTCTTGTCCTTTTGTGAGGGAAATTTTTCTGGATTAGATTTGCCATTTTTGGTTGAAAATTTGAATTCATAAATTTATAATGAATTAAACATATTCTTTTAATGCCAAAAATGTTTTATAAAAGATATTAAATGTTTTGTGACATTTTATAAATATCTAGTGATTAACAAAAGTGTTCCTTTGATCTTATAATACATTAGACACTTTGTTTATTCATACCTTAAGTGATTAGATGGTAAAGATGAGTATTTACTACTAAATACTTTTTTATGTCATAATCTTTGGTTTGATGAGTTTTTGTTTTGTGATTATCAAAACATAGAGATATCGAAAGATATGAATAACGTTTTTAGTCATTTATTTATATCAACAATCTCCCCCTTTTTGATGATTACAAAACCTAAACTCATTAAATCCAAAAATTAATTTTTAGACAAGTATTTAGTGAGTTTATATTCACTTCTACCCCTTTTTGTAAAATCAAAAAGGTTTAAGCCAATAAGAAGGAAGCTCCCCCTTGATGTATGCTCCCCCTCGTTTGAGGGCACCAAGGGTTCGAGTATTGGAATTCTTGCAAGAAAAATATTAGAAGCACAAGCATGGCACAAGCAAACACATATAGCATAATACCAACTAATAATAAGCATGGCAAAAGATAATTAGAAACGCATATTAAATCATTCATTAATAGAAAATGATTATGTCAACTCATAATCATTGTTACAAAAGCCATAAAGATAGAATACTAAACTAAGTAGAGCATCCTAATGTGCCAACAAGGAGTGTCACCAAACTTTCTTGAATCCCAAAATGGTTGGGGAGTTTTATTTGAAAATGAGAAACATAAGCATATAAAATGCTTGGTGGTTTAGTGGAGATAAACTTTTGGTTGCATGGATATTGGTGAGTTTGGAGATGTGGAGCTTGTAGGTGGTGGATTTGAAGTTGGGTTTGTTGATTGAGGATTTTGATGTTGTTCAAGTGATGGTGTTTGTTGAGATCTAGTAAGAAGATACTCAATCCAAGTGAAGTGCTCATTCAATGCAATGGTTTGTTGTTGAAGGAAGATGCAACAAGGGCAATTGTTAACATGCTTCTCAATTTGGTTGATGTTGCGTGGTGATGATGGTGAGCTTGATTGGGGTGGATCCAAATTGCGTTGAGCAAGATGTAATGCTAAAAGAGCACTAAGCTCATGAGCCTCTTTTAGCTCCTCAACGAACTTCAAGTGTTCGGAGGAAGGTGTTGGTGGTGGAACATGATAGTTGTCTTGGGTGAAGGTTTGAACATGCAACATAGGAATGGCATGTGAAGTTGTAGGATGTGGTGGTGGTACTCTTGGTGGTGGAGACATGGTTGAGCTTGGGTAGTCATGAAAACATGAAGTGGGTGGAAGAGGTTCTCCATGAGTGAGTGGTGTTTTTGTTGAATGAGCAACATGTGAAGTATTGATTGAGAGATTGGGATTGTTGTTTTGGGATTGTGCATGCTCATCATAAGAAGAAGCATTAATGAGGGCATGAGTGGATGATAGGTTGTGAGATGAGTCATTAGTGTGGGTTTGAGGTTTCGTAGTTGGTTGACTTGGAACAACATCACTTGAGTTATGACAAGAATCAAGTTTCCTCCTCCAAACGGGTTTGACGGAGATCCTTGCGGTTCTTGAAATCTTTGGTTTTTGGTTGTTGGGAGATGACATGTTTGGGTGTGATGGCATTAATGATGGGAAGAGGGTATTTATAGTGTATGAGAAATGTGGTTTAGGAAGATAAATTTTGAGGGATATTATGGGACAAAATATGTTTGTGAATTTTGGGAAGTATAGGGTGAAATGGGTCAAAAAGTGATAAAGAAAACAGTATCCCCGACCATCAGATGGCCGGTCCCCTTAATTAGGGGCCGGTCCCCTTAAAATTAAGGGGGCCACCTTATATAATTAAGGGGGCCACCCATCTGATGATTCCCAGAATGCCAGAAAAGGGTTTTTGGCAGAAAATTTTCAAAAAGGTTGTGTTTTTGGATTTGGATTCAAGTAAGTTCAACTCTTTGAGGCAATATAGGGCATACTATTCATGAATGTAGTGAGTGATATAGAAATAATTAAATTAGACAATTAATTTCTAATAATCATGTTATCTACTAATTTATCAATTAAGATATGCAACTAGGGAAGCAATAAAGCAAATTAGTTAATTATGTAACTATATGATAACATGTAGGCTAGTGCAAACATATTGATGATTACTTACAAGTAACAAGTAGGAAGATATGATTATATGGACTTCAAATCTTGTTACAAACAAGATCCATATGGTCAAACCATGATTCTCATGAAATGATTTGATTAAATTGTGAATGTCCTTTTCATAAAATTGAATGACACATGTGAGATAATCAAATATGTTTTAGATGAAACGTTTTTAGTTTTATTCAACAATGCTTTGAAATAAATTCAAGTGTGGATTAGAATATAGTAAATTGAGTTTTGCTTCATAACATGTTAAAAAAAAATCCAATCTTGATTAAAATAAAGTTATGGTAGCTTATAGTTAAACACATTGTTTGAAGAAGAGTGATATAAATATTAGAAAAATTATTATTCAAAGAGAGAGGTTTTAAACAATATGTTTTAATTTTGATAATCAAGAAATTGTAAGTGAAGGATTTGAAATGTAAACTCATCATACTCAAGAGAATCAATTAAGCCCATTGTCACATATAATCATCTCTAATGGCAACTAAAGATATGAAAGAGAGATGGTGGATTCTAATGATCTTAATGCAATATAATTGAGAGGATAAAGTAAATCATCTAAGCACACTAGATTAACACATGTATATATATATATATATATATATATATATATATATATATATATATATATATATATATATATATATATATATATATATATATACAAAGTGTAACACCCCCAAAATACCGCAGCGGAAGACTGTGTCACTGGGGGTGCCACTTCATAATACAAAGTACAAGTTATAGAAAACGACCTCTAAATGAGACGTTTTGAAAAGTTACCATTCGATTAATAAATTCAAAGTTACAAACATGAGATTCCAAAGTATGATACAAAAATGTATACAAAATGTTTTGAATGGTAAATAATAAAAGCATATGTCTTCAGAATATGCAGCTTGACTCTAAGTTCC
This sequence comes from Artemisia argyi, assembly GCA_030686995.1. Taxonomy (NCBI): domain Eukaryota; kingdom Viridiplantae; phylum Streptophyta; class Magnoliopsida; order Asterales; family Asteraceae; genus Artemisia; species Artemisia argyi. Next base: position 97,397,614 of record CM060676.1, on the reverse strand, counting down.
ACGCACTAGCTATCGCCTTACTAACCTGAGATAAACATGCTAAAGTGTCATCACAATGGTTGGTGAGTTCATAGAGTTTGTCTTAAAACAGTTGAAAAGTCTTTAAAGAGTATTCGCACAGCAAAGGCATCGTGAATCCACTCAGTTGCAAGTCCCGCCCATAACAACACTTGCAACCTATGTGTTCACAACCCACTGCTAACATGTAGTATGATTTCGATATATGTGTATACGATATATGCACGCTTAATGTAAAGTATCACTGTCTACTAAACCTCATGACAAGAATAAGCACAAATGCTTCAAAGCTGGATTATATTCACCCAAGGCCAGGAATATATGGCAATGGTGGGGGCGTCAGCCCGATAGTACTATCAATACCTCTCCATCGGCTCCATCCAGGAGTTAAACAGTGGTTAAAGAATATAGCGCATAGAATAGGTTTAACACATTAAGGCACATATCGTAATAAAACTACACATCATGTTTAAGAGTATAAAAGTATAGCATAGCATATGAGTAAAATTGTCTTTAGTAAAAGAGAAAGCAAGTAGTTTAAGCATGTATCTCCCCAAAAGAGTTTAAAACAAGTATGAAAAGAGGGCTATGACTCACCTTAAGCTTATGTAATGAGAAATGAAAGTGGTAGTCGAATCGCGAAAGTCTCTAAGAGCAGCCTATAATAGAACGTTGCGACTTAGGTTTGGAGTAACGTCTAAGAATACGAAGAATTGCCTATATATGTCTTGCATAATGTTCATGATGTAGTACTTAGTATATAGTGTAAGTCTTTAATTATAAATGGTTTATAAAACATGTATAGGTTGTATATCTCTTACTACCGTTCGGGCCGACATAATTCAGAAGTCATGGAGTAAACGTTTGAGGTGCCAGGACACTTTAATTCGTAAATCCACAACTCATCTCGACGGCTTACTTAATGAACTCCTCACATGAGGCTCCCTACTATTGTAGTATTTGATAACATATATATAAGTTTTGATCCGAAAAGTTACATGGTCTTTAGCTGTGGCTTTGCCGTGACCTTGGTCATTGTTACCATGGTCTTGAGACTCAACCTTGGCTTTAGCCATGGTTGTGGTCTTGGCTTTAGGTCATTAGACCTCTTGGTCTTAGTAAACCATAACTATTATATAGTGACTTTGATATATATAAAATAGTTGTTAAGAAACTGAAGAAAATCTCATTCGTTATTGGTTTTCTGGATACGTGCCCTGGGTTTTTGAAGAAAACGTGATTCTGGACAACTTTCGTGCTTTAACTTTTTGATGAAACGGACCAAAAGGGCCTCTTTTTGCGTGTTTAAGGTTCTGTCACAGAAACATTTGGCAGTTTTGCCGTAAAGTTTTGGTAATTTCAAATGGTCATAACTTTTGACTCGGGTACTCGTTTTGGGTGATTCAAATTGCTATGTTTTCCTTGTTAAGTCCTCTCTAACAGTAGGTAAGTGTCAAATATCATAGTTATACTATTTTGGTTGTGGTTCTCCATAAAAGTCACTAGTTTACTTGTTTAAATAACATAAGTTAACATATATATACCATAAATTGTTTTACTAGTTTTTATAGATCATGAACATAATACAAAGACCATATATAGCATGAAAGAAACATAATAAGCATGAAAATGATATTGAGCAAGAAAGTGTAATAGGGTTTCTTACAACTTTTGGCTTTCTAAAGAAAGGAAGTCAAGTATGAAACTAGGACACTAAACCTATGCTTGCAAACCCTTCACCACAACTCTTGTAAACCCTTGCTATAACCCTTTTGAAACCCTTCTTAGCTCAGCCCTAGTACCCTTGTGTAGCTCCGAATTCATCCATGGAATCACCAAATAATCACTAGTTTCATGTAGAGAATAACTAGGCATTTAACTTTGTAGTGTATCTTATAACTTGGAAATCAAAGGATCAAGGTTTATGGATTATGTGTGTGGCGTTTTTATGGAGATGAAAGGAAGGAAAGAGCTTGCTATTTATAGTGAAGATGAGGAGGTTAGGAAAGCTCCTAGGAAGGTGCCTAAACTTGGTGACCAAGTTTTACTTGGAGCCTAAGTTTACTTAAACATGTATAAGTCTTCCTTTGTAAGTTTCCTAGTCTTATCTAGATGACACATATACAAACACCCCATGTGGTCTAAAATTTCGTTCATGGCCTTATCTAGGATGACTAGATGAAGTTTTGATGTTATCTTGCTTTTACGGAGTGAGTTTTGGTCCCGGTAATCGCTAACGGTAAGTCGTTAAGTCATGAAACTTAAAATCAGGTATCCTAAAAATATGAAACTTATAAATATGTTAGAACTTATTAATATAACCTATCTTAGCATATTTAATGAGTGGAAAGTTCTATCGGGTTGCTTAAATGCTGCTAAAACTAGAAACGCGGGTATAAAACGCGTAATTCGCGTAAAACGCTGAACTGGAAAACGTAAAATTCCAAAACTTTTGGAATTGTCCTAAAATGAGAGAAAATCATATTTCTATTGTTTATAATGTTTTATGGATATATCGGGATGCTGGAATGACGTTTAAACCTAAAAGTAAATCTCGGACACGGTTTCGTGATTTTTGCAGAAATGATCCGACGAGTGTCAAATTCTCGGATTATCATTAAAATAGTTTAACTTACGAGAATATGAAATAAAAATTTCAGGAGTGAATAGTAAAAATGAATAGTAAAAAGTGAATAGTAAAAATGAATAGTAATCCGAAAATGCGAGTTGTTACACAAAGAACATCATAATATTAAGTTACTAACAGGTCTTAATTATAACAAATCTATTAATGCAACTAGTAAGATCATATAGCTTAAAAGCTAAGTATTCTACTATAGATCATGGAATGTCTTCAATATAAATGAAGACTAAGGAAAATGATAATAGACTAAACAACAAGATGGTTAATTATCCTAATATTATATATGCATATATTAGTATTAAAGATCTAAAAGCTTGGCAACTTATAAATTAAATCATATTCATATACTAATTAAAGCATACTTTAATATAATGTAATATTGGCAAGTTTTTTAAAAGAAAACTTACCTCAGGTCCAGCTTTTCTTTAAGAGTGGGCATGAGAGTAATGGAAGACATCTTAGAAGTTTGCCCAAAACATGTCGAAGTAGCAAAGTAAAGTTCCAACGCAATAGAAATCAAGGGAGCTTGATCCGAAATGTTTAATCGATCACACCAATCATCACAAGTCGTGAAAACTAAGAGAAGTAGTGCTATGAAGCCTTCGTCTTAAAATAGTAACGGACACATCATAAAACCAATACTCCAAAAGTGAAGAACAAAATGTCGAGACAATAAATGACCGCAACAACGACATAGGCAAAACATGTGCAGAATATGAACCATAGTGATATGAACCAATAGTCGTCAAAAGTAAGTGAGCAAGGTGAGCGATCCTCAACATAAAAGTCTCTTCGTTCGTTAATTACCTAAATATGATAAAGAGCTTGGTATCCAGATTCTCATGGGTCCGAAATGGTTAGTTGAGAACATCCATTGCATTTAAATGCACATGATGAGGATGTCGTCGAGAAGTACAAGAATTCATCAATAGTTTGTTTTAATCAAGAAATGATGACTTTCTTGACTAGAGAGATAAATAGTGAGCGTAAGTAATATTAGTTCTAAATTTCTCCACTAGGTTTAACAAATTTTATTTGTTTTGATGCATTTGTTGAAGGATCATTTACGTTAAATCCTAAGCCGGTTTTATCATAAAATGACTTTTGAATGTTAAGTAAATATTTTAAAGATCTAGAGCTATTTTCAAATTTTGTTAATATTTTTGCTTTTTCATTTTCTATTTTAATTTCATGTTTATAGTCTTGACAATATTTACATTTAAGATCAATTTCAATATTGCTTTCAAGTCTAGGCATTTTATCTTCTAAAATTATTTCCTTTTCAAAGTTGTTTTCAATGAATATTGAAGATTTATTTTTAAGAATCATTTTTGAGTCAATGTTGCAAAAATGTTTGAAGTTGTTTTTCAATTTTGAAAATTCTAATATAAATTGATCATAGCAAAAATGTTCGGTTTCGGATTGTACCTTATTAGTAGTTGTGTAATCTTCACATGCTATATGTTGATGAATTCCATCGTCCATGTCGCTCCATGTTTTACTTATAGTTTCGCTTAGATCGAGAGGCATGTAGTCCTTGCCATCAATACTTGCATTCCAATTTGTTTGAATATTCTCACAAGCCGTATTATCATCGTCTTCTTCGTACTTGTTGCACCATGATCTATTAACACTCTTTCTTCGGATTTGACTCATGTATTCTTTATTATTGATACCTTCAATGATCACATTTGAACTAGTAGTACATGTATTTATTTCAACTAAATATTTATCTATTAAATTTTCTAGAGTAACTATTTCTTGTGCAATATCAAGTCTATCATTTTTGGTTTTACATTTCTCTTGGTGAAACTTTAAAAGACATTTCCAAATATCGTTTACCGTTTTACAAAGAAATAATCTTTCATATTCAACTCTTGGTAGAGTTTTGAAGATAAGTAATTTGGCTTTAGTATTTTTATCAATTTTGGTTTGAAGATTATTATATTGATTTTCAAAATCCATTTTGGTTGGTTTAAGATCACCAATTGAAATGATATGCCAAAGATCAAGATTTATTGATTTCACATAATTTTTAAATTTATTTTTCCATTTAAGAAAATGATCATTTTCAAATAATGGTGGTTTTTGCGTAAATTCCCCCTTCTAGATATTTTTCGAATTCCATAGATCGTTACAAGTTTTAAAATACAATATATTTTAAAAATCTTGCTAAACCTAGCTCTGATACCAATTGTGGAAAACTAGAAGGGGGGTTGAATAGTTTTGCGTCTTTTTCGTTTAATAAAAGTTTGCTTTTAAAGAATTGATGCTAATAGTATAAACCTTTGAAACTAAAGTATAGATACAAATTAATTCACATATATCACATAGACACTACTTATTTAAAGTGTTGAATATAAATTATAATTTCATATATCTCACTTAAATGTAAGTTTGTATTTATATATGTATATGTATTTTAATAATTGTATGTACTTATATTTTATTAATGTACAATTAATGTTGTAAATGGAATCTAGTTTGATCTTTATGTGAAATCAATATATGTACAACACACAATTATAACAATGTACGAAAAACTAATAAGTAAGCAAGCAAAGAGTGAGAGATGGAAAGATCAAAACGAGAGACAAAGGATTTATAGTGGTTCGGCTACAAGGACACCTTCCTTGCCCTACTCCACTCCCCGAGCACCGAACTCGAGAGTTTTCTTCACTAAGTCAATAACCTCCCTTATGGCGGAGAAAACCGTACACACCAAAAGCTTACACCAATTTACGACACAAAGCAAAATGTCGAGTTCTAATCGTAGCTAGAACCAATCTCACAACAAATATCACACCACACCTTCTTCACACCTTTTCACTTCTTCTATACTTCTTCACACCACAAGTATCTTCACGCCTTCACAAATACTTCACGACTTCAATGTCTTGCAACTTCACAACTTCAAGGCACTAACGTCTTCACAACTTCAAGCCACTAATATCTTCACAACTTCAAGCCACTAATGTCTTTTGTCTTCTCTACTTGGAAGCTTCAATTTCTTCACTACTAATCACTATTGCTACTATCTCCTATCACCACTACTATCCAACACTACTTCTTCACTTCAAGTTCCACTTCACACTTACAACAATTCTAGATTTTATAACTAAATCTAGCTAACTAATACATACACCTTATTCACCAAAATATGAAGGATCAACAAGATGAAATAAACAAACAACTTAGATAGCAAGATGATACTAAATTGTAATACTTCTAATAGAAGTATTCTTCTCTTTGCACTTGAGTGTTGAGGCTTGAATCACTTTGAAACAAAGATCAAAGTATATAAGATCAAAGGATTTTTAGAGGAAGGAAATGGATGTTTAGATCAGAAAGTTTTTAGTGCAAAAAGGTGAGAAAAATATGTGGAATGATCCAGTATTTAAAGAGCCAGAAAATACTGTTCTGGAGCATGTCGGTTCCCTTAATTAGGGGCCGGTCCCCTTAATGATTAAGGGGGCCGCCTAGTATAATTAAGGGGGCCGCCCTCCTGAACGTTGGATTTTCTTGTCCTTTTGTGAGGGAAATTTTTCTGGATTAGATTTGTTATTTTTGATTGAAAATTTGAATTCATAAATTTGTAACGAATTAAACATATTCTTTTAATGCCAAAAATATTTTATAAAAGATATAAAATGTTTTGTGACATTTTATAAATATCTAGTGATTAACAAAAGTGTTCCTTTGATCTTATAATACATTAGACACTTTGTTTATTAATACCTTAAGTGATTAGATGGTAAAGATGAGTATTTACTACTAAATACTTTTTTATGTCATAATCTTTGGTTTGATGAGTTTTCGTTTTGTGATTATCAAAACATAGAGATATCGAAAGATATGAATAACGTTTTTAGTCATTTATTTATATCAACAAATCCTTCCCGGCCACGGCTTTTTATCCCTTTTCCATTTCTCGTGCCCGGTTTTGTCGTTTTCTCTTGATTTTTGTCCATTTCTTTCATATTTGTACCTACACAATCACAAACACAAAAACAACATATATTTGGCATTTATTTATCGGTTTTTGGTCTTTTTGGTCCAGTTTTGGTCAAATAAAAGGTGTGTAAATTAACACACACCAAAATCCCCCAGACTAAAGTATTGCCGTGTCCTCACGCAATGTAATCACGTCATGCTTTTGAGATAAATAATTTCACAACTCTTTTTACTAAATTTGTAAAGTAGCAAGGAGGTTCAAAAGAAGTTACGAAATCATTTATTTTCGAAAATGCCCCGTTTTTTCAATTTATTCCATATACTAATGATTACTACTATTTTTGTATTTTTCACTTTATTCATGTGACGGTATGTTGAACTCTCATTATTTTTAAATAATTATTAGGGTCATAAATTAGGAACACGACTCATGGAGAAGTGACCATACGGATAAAAATCGTCATCCTTGATTTTTCACAAGCCCCCAAACTAAGCTTAAAAACAAAATCATTGTTTATCCACAAGTTAGATGCTAACACTACCCATATACAAGTTACTTGCGTAATTACCTTTTGTTCCCATTTCCTATTTTTGTATCTCATTATTTTATTTTTGTGAGAAATGAATTGCTTCATATTTTCTCGTTTTTATAATTTTCAGTCCGATATGAGCACAAAGTTTAAATGCTAAGTAGTTTCTAAACCTTCCCTCGAAAATCCCTATATACAAAAATGAGGTCCACATGGAGGTCTCTGATTTAACACGATTTTGAGGGTCTCCTTTTTATTTAGAACCGAAACATCCCATTTCTGAGACACGATTTTGAGGGTCCCCTTTTGTTTCACCCCCGAAGTCGAAGCTTGGCTTTATTTAACATTTATAAGCACTTTATCGATTTAGCCCTTAGCCTTTTACAACAATTACAACGTCGGTTATGAGCCGGCAAGATATAATAGTCTTATTATGACATTGGAATTTTTCCTCTGCCTTTTTTAAGTCTACAACAACGGGAGTGAACCGTCAAGATGCAGAAAACTTTTATGGCTTTGGATTATTTATTCATTATTCAAAATTATTTGCCAAACCCCGAGTCCTACGACCTTTACTAAGATCACAACATCGGCTGCGAACCAGCAAGATGTGATAGTCTATTTCACCGTAACACTGGCAGTACCCCTATGTGTACCCAACCTCCATATGCATAAATTTTCTTAGGAATGAGTAAAAACTAAGTATTGCCCAAACCGTGCACCCTTAATTAAATATAACAGATCTATTTATATGGGGTGAAACAATTTTGCTGGAACGAAAAGGCCACAAGTACCTTCCATGAGCTCTAAAGAGAACCAACTACTCTACGTTTAGCATTTAACTTCTAAATAAACTCTATCATTTATCGATCTCCGCAAATTTAAAATCTCAAGTAATGGGATCCGCGGATGCTTAGCCGATAATCAGCCACGCATATATAAAGTCAAATACGGGAGCTTGTAAACTCTTAAGAAAGAATTCGCGTTTTCTAGATCCTTATGTAAAAGACTAGCGAAAGCTTATAAGACTAGCGAAAGCTTATAAGCCATGCATATCTAATTGTACTTTTCAATAGTATAATTTTTCTTATATAATAAAAAATATATATTTATTGTCAAAATTGAATCAGTTTGACAACCGGACTAAAAGTCTAAAACATGGCCCCGAGAACAACCAGGCCCAATAACAGAACCCATTAATCACAACAATAGGTCATATAAAGACCCCGATGAGCAATAGGGTTTAACTGAACTGCAGTAAACACCGCCGCCGTCGTACATTTCCACCGGAGCTCCGATTTCACAACACTGCAGCCATGGTACAAGAGGGTTGAATTTATTTTGGGGTTTTTATATATTATTTGTTCCCTAAAAAAACACTGTTTTAATGATAATGGTATTTCAGGCAAGAGGATTGAAGAAACGCATGAAGAGGATCAATGCTCCTAAGCATTGGATGCTTGATAAAACTGATGGTGTTTTTGTAAGTAAATACTCTACTATTTTTTTTTTAAACACATTCTTATAAAATGGTTTATTTTATAAAAAAAATTGGTTTGTGTGTTTTAGGCTCCTAAGCCATCATCTGGACCACACAAGGCTAGGGAGTGTTTGCCCTTGGTTCTTATCCTAAGGAATAGGTTGAAGTATGCGTTGACATATCGTGAGGTGCAATCCATTTTGATGCAAAGGCATGTGCTTGTTGACGGCAAGGTCAGGACCGATAAGACTTACCCTGCTGGTTTCATGGGTGAGTCTAACTTATTATCTTTTCCCGTTGTTTGGTCATTTACTACAAGTTTGTTTGCTATAATGTCGTTTAATATTAGGGTTCCTAAAATGCTATCAAGGTGCATTGGTTTCTAGTTTGGCTTCAGAGTAGTATACGATTAGACTATTAGTGGTGGGTTGAATGGGTTACACGGATTATGGGTTGAACGAGCATTATTTTATTTTTCCATTTTTCAGTATGATATTAATCTGTTTTGCCTTTCTTTTCTGTTTTTGAGTATATTAAGATTAAATATGATTCAGTATAGCAATAACGTGTTGCTGTATTTTGGTACATTTAAGGCGTGAATAGATTTTTCTTTGCTCTTCAAAACATATGTATGTAACTTAGAACATTGAAGTGTATGTATTTATAACCACAAGGTATATGCATATTGCTTTTAACCCTTGATGATTCGGTCTCATAAATGTATATTTTGGACTACATGAATGGAATGTTTTCTTATTGAAAGTTGCTGCTTCAATAGTTTTTTCATATTTGTTTTTATTTTTGTCAGATGTGGTGACAATTCCTAAGACTAACGAAAGCTTCCGTCTTCTGTATGATACAAAGGGAAGGTTCAGGATGCACGCCATCAGGGATGAGGAATCAAAGATATGTTGTCCCTTGATGCAAAAAAGAATCGCTGGTACTTGCATATAAAAGTAGTTATGCTACAAATAAAGAATATAGCAAAGTTTGATAACATTTTGGTGTTGTTTATCTTTTAAGTTTATATGTTAACTAATTGTCTTTTGTGCAGTTCAAATTGTGCAAGGTTTGATCGGTTCAGTTTGGTTCAAAAGGGATTCCATACATCAACACTTACGATGGTCGCACTATCCGCTACCCAGATCCTCTCATCAAAGCTAATGACACAATCAAGCTTGACTTGGAGACTCAGAAGATTGTTGATTTTATTAAGTTTGATGTTGGGAACGTTGTCATGGTGACTGGTGGACATAACACAGGCCGTATTGGTATCCTTAAGAACAGGGAAAAACATAAAGGAAGCTTTGAGACTGTTCATATTCAAGATGCAAGTGGTAACGAGTTTGCTACTCGTTTGGGCAATGTGTTCACTGTTGGAAAGGGTACAAAGTCGTGGGTATCTCTACCAAAGGGCAAGGGTATCAAGCTGACCATTATTGAGGAGGCTAGGAAGAGGCAGGCTGCTCTAGCTGCTAAGGTTGCTTAATATGTTCTTTTTGGCCAGTCATATTTAAACTTTATCTGAGCACTTGTTTTTAGAGCGGTTTTTATTCTTATTATTATTACAATTTTGAAACTTTGGATGGGTATTTTCTTTAGTTTAGTTACATATTAATCATTTGCTATTAAAATTTATGTTTTCGTCATTTACATGTCTTAATGTTGATATCTGCTTCTTTGAATTTGGTGATAGTGATTTTGACAACTAGTTTCCTAAAGCAGTTTATACGCATGTGATGATTATTCTTCATTATTATAAGAACCTGTATGTGGTTATCGCAACTTGTTAACATAGCTCAATGCCTGTTGCTACTTGTTAGAACAAATATCTTTGCTGTAGTGTTTACTTCTTTTGTTTACTCTGTTAGTGGATAGGTTCTAGTGTTTATGATGGTTGGAGGCATGGTCGTTTTGTTTTCTTGATCAACTTCCTACATTAAACCTTGTAAACCCTTTTTTTTTTTTTGGTTAAAAACATAAACTGATGGTTTTGTGACAATCTATGTTGCAAGAGATCGAGAAAAGAACTGAATCATACTTTTTTTTTTTTTTTTTTTGAATAAAACGGAATCATATGACTTGTTGCAACTTGCAAGAATATTCGCCCTTGACACTCGAACTGATTTGAGATATCTTGTCTATAGTGTGAATCTTGAAAAGACCTAGAGAAATAGACCTCGAATCTCATCAGCATATGGTAAGATAACTTTACACCGAAAGAGACTTGCTCTCATCCAAGGGCGAATATCAGGTTTCAAAACAATATAAACCTTACTTGTATCTGCATTTTCAACTTTCAAATTTGGACATCTGTTACAGGAATTAATGAAACTTCCATAGAGGATGTAGCATTATGTGTATAGTATATTCCAACAGTAGTGAGATGATCGAACATCATAAGATCTTATAGGGTCATACCTGTGAACATGTATGAGAGATAAGAAAAGTATCTCTAAGATTTTCTACAGTGAATTGGATTAATAGTGTACTGTTTAATATATGAACTGGATGAACAACATAAGGTAACTAAGTTGTTTATAAGGTAATAAACTGCTCATACAGTGGATCAAGGATCATAGAGACATGTCTGCAATTGATGATTAAGTATCCAAGTGTTGACCTAGCCTCCGAGCGGCAGGACATGAGTGTTTCATGGCCCAACTCGACTACCTATTTCTACAACTATAAATAGGTTTCTTACGCCCAACACCAATCTTCCACACTTGGTTGGTGCAGTCAAATGGTTCGGGGAATCAATGGAAATTTCGAGAGGGTGTAACACATCGTTTGTGACTATTATTCCAAAAGTCGCGGATCCTATAGGGCTAGGGGACTTCCGTCCCATTAGCCTTATTGGGTGTTACTATAAGATCATAGTGAAAGTTCTAGCTGAGAGAGTTAAAAAAGTGACGGGAAAAGTGGTCGGGGATGTTCAAAATGCCTTTAGTAAAGGAAGATATATTCTTGATGGGGTTTTAATTGCAAATGAAGTGGTTGAATACATGAAGAAGAATCGAAAAAAAGGACTAATCTTCAATTGGAGATTTCTCCTTGACATAATGAAAAAAATGAGATTTGGTGACAAATGGTGTAAATGGGTGGGAAGCTGCCTTAGATCAGCCACGATGTCAATTCTTGTCAACGGATCGCCAACGGAAGAATTTTGCCTGGAAAGAGGGGTTAGACAAGGAGACCCGGTTTCACCATTCCTGTTTATCTTGGCGACTGAAGGTTTAAACGCAATTGTTAATGAAGCAATAGAAAAAGACGTTTTTAAGGGAGTGAAAATTGGAAATGATAACGTGGTGGTTTCTCACCTTCAATATGCGGATGATACTATTTTCTTTGGGGAATGGAACAGAGAGAACGCAAAAGTTCTAATGTGTATCCTTAAGTGCTTTGAGGAAGTATCTGGACTTCGAGTGAATTATTATAAAAGTAAATTATATGGTGTTGGAGTTAGTGAAGAAGAGTTGAGTGACATGGCAAGATGGATGAAATGTGGTATTGGTGAGTTCCCATTTACGTATTTGGGTCTACCGATCTGTCAGGATATGAGGAGAGTCGGTACTTGGAATAGTGTGGTGGAGAAATTCAAAAATCGGCTATCTGAGTGGAAAGCTAAATCGATGTCGTTTGGGGGGCGGTTAACACTGGTTAAATCGGTTCTAGGAAGCTTACCGTTGTATTATTTTTCGATGTTCCGTGTGCCTTTGAGTGTTATAAAACAACTTGAGAGAGTGAGAAAAAATTTCTTTTAGGGAGGGGTGGGGGAAGGTAAAAAAATGCCTTGGGTTAAGTGGGACATGTTGCTAGCCTCACACGGGGAGGGGGGGGGGTTTAAACATTGGGTCATTGAGGGGGAAAAACTTAGCGCTTTTAGGGAAATGGTGGTGGAGATTCAAAAGGGAGGGGGGGGTCTTTGTGGGTTAGAGTTATTAAAAGTATCCATGGCCGGAGTGGGGGGTTTGGGAGGATTAGGGGTGAGGGGGAGACACGTGGGGGAAGGGACGGTGTTTGGAATGACATCATTAAGGCGGGGGAGGAGTTGGAGGGGTTAGGTATAGATTTTGGGTCTTCTTTTGTGGGGGAGGTAGGGAATGGGGGTGATATTAGATTTTGGGTTGATAGATGGGTGGGAGGGGTTAGATTATGCGATAAATTTCCTAGATTGATGAGGCGAAAAATGAACCACTTTTAGGGGGTCATTTAAGCCCGGAATTGAATTTATTTGATCAAATATTGCCCTAAATCGTTCCTTTTGTGATTTTAGGTACTTTGGGAGAGAAATCTGGAAAAGGAAGCAATTCGGACGTTTTTGGAGCATAAAAGTGAAGAAAACGCCAAAGTCTCAATTTTCCAAGCTGGGAACAGTAGGTGACGGCGTCAAGAGTAACTTTTTGACGGCGTCACGAGTATTTTTCATGACGACCCAGTACAGAAATGACGGCGTCACAAGGAAGAGCGTCAAGAGTAAAATGCATGACGGCCTGGAAACACATAACACTTGACGGCGTCAGAAGTAGATCAAGACAGTCCGAGAAGTATTTTGGCGGCGAGATGACGGCGTCACCAATTTGGTCTTGACGCCGTCAGCCCCTATTTCCTATATATAGTTTTCTAATTTTTACACATTAAGGGAGGAAGTTTTGGAGAAACCCTAAGGCCGAACTTAGTACGAATTTTACAGGTTTTTCAAGGGTTCTCAGCCCTTGAAACCTTTCATGTGTAATTGAGATAAGTGTTCTTTTAATTCAATCAATATGTCTATGTGTTGGTTGTCTATATCTTGTTCTTGTCTTAATTCCATCATGCCAGGCTAGATTTCTCTTGTGTTTGCTTGGATCTAATGAAACCTAGATGTTAATTATGTGTTGATTACTTGTTTATAGTTGTATTGGATGAATGATTTCGATGTTAGGCTTAAGAAAACTGGCAGATCTCCAAATGGTAACATGCTTGAACGTCTTAGGAAACATGAACTGACGTGCACTAGGTTTTATTGGTTGTATTTAATGCATGAGTAAATTCTAATGGTCCCATGTTAGGAGCTTCTTAGACGGCTCGACATAGGAGTGAAGTAGGCACTCATAGGATTGGGGAAGTAAGTGCGCCACCCCATGAATGGTATTAAGGAATACAATCCGTCATCCACGCAACTATAACAAGTAATTAACGTATAAAAGATATCTAGGGAATAGTGAAATCTAAGTAAACACATTTTCTCCACTTATTGCTCACAACCTTAGTATAATTTAGTTTATTTTCATTTTTAGTATTTTATTTTGATTGCATCTTTAGTATTGGGTTAGTTGACTAGCAACTAATTCCGCCCAAATCCTTCAAACCCGAGATTTTACTTGCTTTCATAAAAATATAAAAACACAAAAATAATCATCTCTCACCTTTAGCATTAGTAATTAGGTTTTCTAATCCTAGCGACACTATTCCTAGCTGAACGATCAATCCCCCGGTACTTGTCACTATACTATACTACAACGATCAGGTACACTGCCTGGTGGGGGTTGTAAGCTTCTCAAGATCCCTTGAGAGGTAAAGCCTGGTGCGATCCCCACGCATCAAGTTTTTGGCGCCGCAGCCCGGGGAATAGTTATTGTCTAGGTTAGGATTTCTTTTTATTAGGTCTACTTGCTAGATTCCTTTCTAGTAAGATTTTATTTTTATTTTTAGGTTTCTTTAGTATATCTTAATTCTTTGTGTCTTTGTTCGTAACTCTTCACCACCCGACATCATGGACAACGGGAACATCTTTGAACCCGTCATCCAACCACAACAAAACCCACCACTAGAACCCCTTAGGCCCCGAACCTTAGGAGAGTATTCCCGACCTAGCCACCAAGGCTACCGAAACACCATTGAGCTCACCAAAGCCAATGTGACCCCCTTGCGATCCGACACCATCGGGTTGGTGCAAAGCGGATGTGCATTTCATGGACTTCGTTCCGAAGATCCAAATCAACATCTTAAGGACTTCCTTAAAATCGTAGATTCCATAGACCTAGATGTTGCAACTAGAGAGACTACCCTACTACGCCTATTCCAATTCTCTCTACGGGATCAAGCTAGTCAATGGCTTGAGTGTTTACCCGTGGGATCCATCACCACATGGGATGATCTAACCACTCGTTTCCTTGCTCAATTTTTCCCACCGGGGAGAACTACTAAGCTTAGAAATGACATCTTGATGTTCCAACAACGTCAAAATGAATCTCTTTATGAAGCTTGGACTCGTTTCAAGGACTTACTCCAAAAAGTCCCTCATCATGGCATAGATCTTTGGCTCCAAGTCCAAATCTTTTATGACCATATCGATCTCTCCACGAGGCGAACCATTGACCAATCGGCCGGTGGTAAGCTACGTGATCTAAGTGCGGAACTGTAACACCCCCAAAAATCGGGTCCAGCGGAAGCATACATGTTACTGGGGTGCTACTAAATTGGTATCACAACACAAGGAACAAAGAACGGTTTTAACTCAGCCGTTAAGAATAAATTTCATAGTCGAAACATTTAGTTTACATCATTTGGAAATAGTTATAGGCCCATAAAAGAGTTTAAGTGGTCCCAAATATATGTCAGAGTTGTCTATGACCATGCCATGCCATGCCAAAGCCTTCAACAGTTAGTTATCGCCTTAAACCTGAAAATACATGCTAAAAAGTGTCAACACGAGGTTGGTGAGTTCATAGGTTTGTATAAATAGCAATTTAGTACAAAAGAAATGTGAGTTCGATAAAAGTTTTGTGACCATTGTGTCGCTCACAATGTCATGAAAATATAGTTTACTTTCAAGTAAATGTAGTAATGTGGACCACAAGGTTTTCGAGTGTGAATAAACATTCACATACCAATCAAGTTCAGTTTTAGTGAGTACTGCTTTACTCAATGCGTCATGAAAAATATCAGTAAAATAGACCATAAGTATTAGGCAATAAGTTGGACCATAGGCAAAGTATGTGATCATCACAACGAGTATGATGTCACACAAAAGTAAAAGTCTATTACGCTAGCACTAAGTTCATGCAACCGAAGCTTGACAGTGTGCATGCTCTAGAAGCACGTTAAATAAAGCCCTTGCAAGTGTCTATCCCGTGACACTCGTGTTTCGACATGTTATACGCTCGCGTTTGCCTATCCGGCCAAACCGAACGGAGGTGTCAACCCCAATAGATCTATTTATAGCATTCGCGCTTCCCAGCAGGAATTGACGGTTCATGAGTTTGGGCATTGTGGGATTCGGTGTCTTAGGCTAATCCGCGTAATAGTGTAAATAAAGCATAAGTTTCAGTGTGGTCCATAAAAATGTTTGCATAAAAGCAATTGTCATTCAATAGAAGTGTTTGCGTAACAGCAATGATTTGTAAAGTGTTTTGCATAATGTGCAGCATAAAAGCAATAGTTCATAAAGTGTGTTGCATGTTTATAAAACGCTTGTGTATGCGAGAAAATAATCAAGTATGCAACCAATATACATGATGCGTGGGAATCGCAACAGGCTTTACCTCTCGAGGGATCTCGAGAAGCTTACAACCCCCACCAGGCAGTGTACCTGATCGTTGTAGTATAGTATAGTGACAAGTACCGGGGGATTGATCGTTCAGCTTAGGAATAGTGTCGCTAGGATTAGAAAGCCTAAATACTAGTTCTAAAGGTGAGGGATGATTATTTTTGTATTTTTATATTTTTATGAAAGCAATTAAAATCTCGGGGTTTGAAGGATTTGGGCGGAATTAGTTGCTAATCAACTAACCCAATACTAAGATGCAATCAAAATAAAATACTAGAAATGAAAATAAGCTAAATTATACTAAAGTTGTGAGCAGTAATTGGAGAAAATGTGTTTACTTAGATTTCATTACTCCCTAGACATCTTTTACACGTTAATTACTTGTTATAATTGCATGGATGACGGATCGTATTCCTTAATACCATTCATGGGGTGGCACACATAACTCCCCAATTCTATGAGCTCTTATCTCCTCCTACACCATGCCCAGCACAACTATAGGGATTGTAAACAGTGGCTCATGCATTAAATACAACCAACAAAGACCTAGTGCGCCTCGGTTCATGTTTCTTAAGACGTTCAAGCATTTTACCAAGTGGAGATCTGCCAGTTTTCTTAAGCCTAACATATAAATCATTCATCCAAAACAAGAATAAACAAGTAATCAACACATAATTAACATCTAGGTTTCATTAGATCTAAGCAAACACAAGATAGATCTAGCCTAGCATGATAGAATTAAGACAAGAACAAGATATACACAACCAACACATAGACATATTGATTGAATTAAAGGAACACTTATCTTGATTAAACATGCAAGGTATCAAGGGTTTGGAACCCTTGAAAAACCTGTAAAGTTACACCAAAATCGTACTTAGGGTTTCTCCCAAAACTTCTCTCTTAATGTGTGAAAATTAGAAAACTATATATAGAAAAATAGGTCTGACGGCGTCAAGACAAACATTGTGACGCCGTCACCTCGCCGCCAAAACTCTTCTCGGACTGCCTTGATCTACATTTGACGCCGTCAAGACCTAATCAATTCCAGGCCGTCATGACTTATTACTCTTGACGCCCTTCCTTCGTGACGCCGTCAAATCTGTACTGGGTCGTCATGGACTTCTGCTCTTGACGCCGTCAAAGAATTGCTCTTGACGCCGTCACCTTCTGTTCCCAGCATGGAAAATTAAGACTTTGGCGTTTTCTTCACTTTTATGCTCCAAAAACGTCCGAATTCCTTCCTTTTCCAGATTTCTCTCCCAAAGTACCTAAAATCACAAAAGGAACGATTTAGGGCAATATTTGATCAAATAAATTCGGATTCGGGCTTAAATGACCCCCTAAAAACGGATCATTTTTCGCCTCATCATATACCCTTACACTTGAGATTTGCTTGTCCTCAAGCAAATGCGCTTTTATTCTACTCAAAAGACAAGTTAGGGGTCATTTAACACTAATATAAAAGTAATTACAACAAATAATCGTTCCACTAAAGACCAATAGACAAGCACGGAGGTCATACACTAGCACCTCACAAATAGTGTTTAGATACTCACATCTCTCGGGTGTAATAAAGTATAAATTACAATATGGAAACGGAAGATATCTCTCACTACCTGTCATAGCAAAATAGATTACCATAGGCTTGGGAAAGGATCAAACCTCCACCACATGGCGTAAGCACCTAGGATAAACTATCAAAGAGGTCTTTTAAAGGGTTGTAACGTTAGGTGTAGGGATATGAAATACACGGTTTTGTTGGATAAAGGAAGTTTTACTGGTGGCGAGTTAACAATCTTGGTTAATTACATGTACAATATGGCGTTACTAAGCCAAGACTAGACTCGGCTTAAGCTAATAAATGAAAAATAACAAAAATATAAAATGAACATAGAATAAAAAGGGATGGTAGTCCGTATGTTTTTTTCTCTTTTTCCTTTTTCTATTTTTTTTCTTCTTTTTCTTGATTTTTTCGATTTTTTTTTATTTTTATTTTATTTTTTTTTTTTTTTTTTTTGCATACACTCTTACCCTACCATCCAAAATAATACATCATAGGGAATGAACATTTCCCTTACACTTGAATCTTTACATACTTTACATTAAACTAATCTAATGACTCGAATTAAGAAAATCAAAACACTTGGAGCACTTTTAAGATTAACGTACATATGGGGGTAATAAATGATGTTCCTCCCCATTACTCCATAAAATAAGTACTTACCCAAGAGTCCCAATCGTCCCAAAACAATATGTACAAGGATATGACTCGACTTAGCAACCATGTAATCAATTAGAAAGTTAACTTAGGGTTTAACAAATAACAATAATGCACTAAAAATGAGCGCATACACGGAAGGCTAAGGCGATTTGGTTGTACATTTAAGTGGGGTGTAACAAATTCTTCCTTTAAGTAAGATGCTTAAAGTTAGAAACGAAAAGATAGGCTCGGAGGGGTGTACTAGGGGTTTCGTGTACTAAAAATGAGTACAACGCTAAGGGTGTGGGAAAAATTAGTTGACTTAAGTAGTCAAGTAATATGACATAAATGGTCAAGTAATTATGATACGGGTTTAACAAAAGGGTAATCCTAATGCCTCTTATCATGTAGTAAATCCTACCACAAGAATGTAGTCTCACTAGCGGTCTCAGGATGCATCACTAACAGAAGTTCTAGAATCTAAATGCTACCGGTACACTCATAAGCACTAATAGTAAATGCTTTTCCTATCAAATCTAAAGGCGAACCTCACATATTTGGGTGGAAAATTTTTCTGAATATACGGTTATGTGCTAGTCATACAATCTCCTATCCATGAGACGCTTGCTATGGCTAAAGTTTCACTCCTAAATGTTGTAAAAAATTTTAAATTTGGCGCTAAAATTACACTAACAAGTATTTCTCATAGTTTTATTACACATCTACCATTAAATAAAACAAACTCAAGCGAAAGTGCGTATGTAAGGTATCATCTTTTTACCCTCCCCTTACACTTAAGATGAACATTGTCCCCAATGTTCAAGTAAAGAATGTAAAAGTGAAAAAGTAAAGAGAATGAAATCAAATACTCCCCTGATTCGCTCGGTATGGATAATAGGGTGGCCAGGTTAAATCTTCCTCCAAGAAAATGAATAATCAAAGCTTCCCTTCCAGAATGTAAATCATCTTCTTGTCATACATAACCTGTAAAACCTGATAAAATAGACAAGACAACCTCGCGTAAAATCGGCGGCATTCTATATAAGTTACTAAATCCTAGAAAACAAGATAAGATATAATGCTTGTGGAATGAAGTTTGCAGATCTCCTGGAGATTATAAAACTTAATAATTCACAAAAACCATAAGACTCCGTTAGAAAAACAAAACCGGTAAAATTTCCAGATTTTTACACCTGACGCCGTCAAGAATAAACTCCTGACGCCATCAGAATTGACCTGCAGAAATCCTTATGTTAAGTTTCCGGAAAATTTCTGGAAAAACTTGGTCCTACTTCCTGGAAAATCCTGCAAAACTTCATTATGACTCAATACAAGCATTTGACTCTAACAAATACGAATACACATGTTCATTTAATATTGTGGAGAATCATGATCGGTTTGTTTCTTAAAAACATATTTGGGGTTTCCCCTTACACTTATCTTTTGCAAAAATACTTTTAGGTGGAGTTAAGACTAGGCCAAAACAACAAAGTAAAGTATTTCCACTATTTAGTTTAGAAACATGATCAACCAACAATAAAAATTAAGCATGCATACGGAAGCAAATAACAATCAAACAAATAAAATCACACAAAACATGGGTTGCCTCCCAAGAAGCGCTTTTCTTTATTTACGAGTCTTGTAGCTAGACTCAAGGCCATGGGTTACTACGTGATACGGGTGAGTTCCTCATTGAGGACATCTTTGAGATCAAACTTAGGTTTCAACTTCCTATCGGTTTCCTTAGTATGGTATGACCTTTCAAACTTTTCTCCATCCGGATCATACAAAGTCATCCTCATATGCCATGATCCGTCACCTTCTTTAGGTGGCTTGTCCCACCTCCATTTACACTTGTCTCCCTC
The DNA here is from genome assembly GCA_030686995.1 of Artemisia argyi. Classification (NCBI taxonomy): domain Eukaryota; kingdom Viridiplantae; phylum Streptophyta; class Magnoliopsida; order Asterales; family Asteraceae; genus Artemisia; species Artemisia argyi. Next base: position 97,377,389 of record CM060676.1, on the reverse strand, counting down.
TCTTTTCCACTTATTCATCTCTATATTAATAGGCATTACGCTCAAGAACTCAATCATCTTCCTAAAGACTAAGGGGTCCTCAAAGAGATCTAGCTCTTCATCTCTAGCTATGAGTTGTTCTACCGAATGTGTCTTTTCCACGAAATCTTTCTCTAGATAAAATGGGCATTGAGGTCCTATGAAGTTCCTTTCTATCCAAGGTCCATATCTAGATGGTCTCCTATTCATCTCTACCCAATGCGGTGTCGGTTCATCATCACAATCATAACTATGCTTCTTTACATCATACACCGACCAAGTATCGCCTTCACCTACCGCTATCTTAGACTCCTTACAATCTATCATGGCGCTAGCGGTTGCTAAAAATCCTCTTCCTACCAATAATGGGCATGTAGTGTCACTAACCATGTCTAGGACGTGAAAATCCGCTAATATAGTTAACTTTCCTACGTGAACAACTACATCCTTAATCATTCCAACCGGGTGGGCAATACTCCCATCCGCTAGCCCTATCAATACCTCCGTTTCCGCTAACTTTCCTAGCTTAAGAGCGGTGAATAAGGATAAGGGAATCAAGTTGAGGCTTGACCCTAAATCGGCTAGTGTGTCGAAAGCTTCGGATCTTCCTATCTTACAAGGCAAAACAAATATACCCGGATCATCAAGCTTTTTAGGCAACTTGTTTTGAACGAAGGCGGTCCCATTTTTACCTAGTTTAAACTTCTCATATTTTTCTAGGAGGGCACTATAGTAAGGAGCACGCGCTAAGACATCAATGACGGGGCGTTCAAGGTGAAGTTTCTTGAATTCATCGTCAATGTCTTGCGTAGGAGGTGTTTCAACTATACTTTTGACCGGCTCTATATTGGGTGTTTTATTTGATTGCTCCTTTTGAAGAACTTGGTTTTGTTTGAAACACGTGCTCGTTGATTTAACCGAGTAATATTGTGGACACGAAGTGGGTGACAAAACTGAAGATATGGGATTAATGTTTAGTTTCAGATTCTTGATTGTGTCGCTTAGGAGTGCTCCCATTTCTCGGTCATTGAGAACTTTCAACAATGCGTCAATTCTAGTGGTCATCTCGCTTTGCTTTTGTTTGAAATCGGCTTCAAACTTAGATATGCGAGCTTCTTGAGATGCCATAAACTTTGACATCAATCCTTCAAGATTGTTGGTACTACCATAGTTGTTAGAAGGATTGTTGTTGAAAGTACGGTTGGATGGTGGACCGGTTGGTTGGTAACGGTTAAGCGGATTGGAAGAATTGGGTTGATTTTGTTTCCACCTAAGGTTTGGGTGATTTTTCCATGAGGGGTTGTATGAATCACCGTATGTGTTTGGCTCGGGTTTGAAAGTGTACCACTTATCTCCTGCTTCATCGGTACGCGTGCATGCGTAGTCCGCAAAAGCTATTCCGGGGAGTTCCACACAATCACGAGTGTCGTGGGGACCACTACATAATTCGCATGAAGAAGTGATTTTGTTCACTTGGCTTGAAGGCTTAGGAGCTTCGTAAGATTTCATAAGAAACTTGACTTAGTCCTCAAGTTCCATGATCCTACGGTCGGGAGTGCTAGAATTGTTCGAAGGCAAAGATATTGCCTTGACCGTTTTGTTCAAGTCACGTGGATCATTCCAACTTTCGTTGTCATAGAGAGCAAGATCTTCTATGAGTTCCCATGATTGTTCCGCACTTAGATCACGTAGCTTACCACCGGCCGATTGGTCAATGGCTCGCCTCGTGGAGATGTCGATATGGTCATAAAAGATTTGGATTTGGAGCCAAAGATCTATGCCATGATGAGGGACTTTTTGGAGTAAGTCCTTAAAACGAGTCCATGCTTCATAAAGATATTCATTTTGACGTTGTTGGAACATCAAGATGTCATTTCTAAGCTTAGTAGTTCTCCCCGGTGGGAAAAATTGAGCAAGGAAACGAGTGGTGAGATCATCCCATGTGGTGATGGATCCCGCGGGTAAACGATCAAACCATTGACTAGCTTGATCCCGTAGAGAGAATTGGAATAGGCGTAATCGGGTTGTCTCTCTAGTTGCAACATCTAGGTCTATGGAATCTACGATTTTGAGGAAGTCCTTAAGATGTTGGTTTGGATCTTCAGAACGAAGTCCATGGAATACACATCCGCTTTGCACCAACCGAATGGTGTCAGATCGCAAGGGGGTCACATTGGCTTCGGTGAGCTCAATGGTGTTTCGGTAGCCTTGGTGGCTAGGTCGTGAATACTCTCCTAAGGTTCGGGGCCTAAGGGGTTCTAATGGTGGGTTTTGTTGTGGTGGGATGACGGGTTCAAAGATGTTCCCATTGTCCATGATGTCGGGTGGTTACGAACAAAGGCACAAAGAAATAGATAGACTAAAGAAACCTAAAAAATAAAAATAAAATCTTACTAGAAAGGAATCTAGCAAGTAGACCTAATAAAAAGAAATTCTAACCTAGACAATAACTATTCCCCGGGCTGCGGCGCCAAAAAGTTGATGCGTGGGAATCGCAACAGGCTTTACCTCTCGAGGGATCTCGAGAAGCTTACAACCCCCACCAGGCAGTGTACCTGATCATTGTAGTATATTATAGTGACAAGTACCGGGGGATTGATCGTTCAGCTTAGGAATAGTGTCGCTAGGATTAGAAAGCCTAAATACTAGTTCTAAAGGTGAGGGATGATTATTTTTGTATTTTTATATTTTTATGAAAGCAATTAAAATCTCGGGGTTTGAAGGATTTGGGCGGAATTAGTTGCTAATCAACTAACCTAATACTAAGATGCAATCAAAATAAAATACTAGAAATGAAAATAAGCTAAATTATACTAAAGTTGTGAGCAGTAATTGGAGAAAATGTGTTTACTTAGATTTCATTACTCCCTAGACATCTTTTACACGTTAATTACTTGTTATAATTGCATGGATGACGGATCGTATTCCTTAATACCATTCATGGGGTGGCACACATAACTCCCCAATTCTATGAGCTCTTATCTCCTTCTACACCATGCCCAGCACAACTATAGGGATTGTAAACAGTGGCTCATGCATTAAATACAACCAATAAAGACCTAGTGCGCCTCGGTTCATGTTTCTTAAGACGTTCAAGCATGTTACCAAGTGGAGATCTGCCAGTTTTCTTAAGCCTAACATATAAATCATTCATCCAAAACAAGATTAAACAAGTAATCAACACATAATTAACATCTAGGTTTCATTAGATCTAAGCAAACACAAGATAGATCTAGCCTAGCATGATAGAATTAAGACAAGAACAAGATATACACAACCAACACATAGACATATTGATTGAAGTAAAGGAACACTTATCTTGATTAAACATGCAAGGTATCAAGGGTTTGGAACCCTTGAAAAACCTGTAAAGTTACACCAAAATCGTACTTAGGGTTTCTCCCTAAACTTCTCTCTTAATGTGTGAAAATTAGAAAACTATATATAGAAAAATAGGTCTGACGGCGTCAAGACAAACATTGTGACGCCATCATCTCGCTGCCAAAACTCTTCTCGGACTGCCTTGATCTACATTTGACGCCGTCAAGACCAAATCAATTCCGGGCCGTCATGACTTATTACTCTTGACGCCCTTCCTTCGTGACGCCGTCAAATCTGTACTGGGTCGTCATGGACTTCTGCTCTTGGCGCCGTCAAAGAATTGCTCTTGACGCCGTCACCTTCTGTTCCCAGCATGGAAAATTAAGACTTTGGCGTTTTCTTCACTTTTATGCTCCAAAAACGTCCGAATTGCTCCCTTTCCAGATTTCTCTCCCAAAGTACCTAAAATTACAAAAGGAACGATTTAGGGCAATATTTGATCAAATAAATTCGGATTCGGGCTTAAATGACCCCCTAAAAACGGATCATTTTTCCCCTCATCAATACACATAGGTGCATTTGAATAATCAATCAAGTATTCAGAGAAACAGTAGTGTTTAAGTATACAATTGCGCATTCAAATAAACAATCATTGAGTTTAGTTAAAAACGAGCATGTATTCTCTCCCAAAACAGTTATAAAAACAAGTAAAAGTAGGGGCCATGAACTCACCTCAGCAAAGAGCAGTCTGAAAAGGGTAAAGTATCAAGTGGTGATAGTGTGCGGCACCGACACGCGACCTAAATTAGTTTGGCAAGTTTAGTTTACAGTTTCAAGTTTGAGACTCGATGAAGTTTAAAAGTTTTAAAGCATTTGTGTCGTTGTTGCTTGTGTGGCAGCATTTAAATTTAAAACGGTTTTTATAAGTGTCTGTAAGTATTGGCTCTTGGAAGTGTATGAGTATATAAGTAGAAAATAACAAAGTATCAAGGACAAATCAATCTTCAGTTCGACAACGGCCGAAAGACGAGATACGGAAATTACTCGTATAGTTCAAGTTATAAAAACGTCGTTTGAAATACACTTATAAGTTATAAAGGTTTATAGAAGATTTTGGATGACCCATGTATATGTTTTAATTACACGCGGTGACCAAGTGTCATAATGAGCCACCGTTATGAAAACGAGTATTGTTTAGTATTACATGTACATATTAACTAATAATTCGAAAACTAAGTTTCATCTATAGTTTACAATCCATTTTATAAAAATTTGTTTAGTAAAATATTTTCGGGGGTAAATGAGTTGAGTGAGTAAATGAGCAAGTCGTGAAATGAGTTGAAGAAAATAAGTAGTTGTGACGCGATTAAAATGATGACCCGGATATACGTTACATTACCCATCATGTATTTTTATATCACAAAGTTTTATATGTTGCAAAAAGGTTTATTTATGTCTTAGCTTGTTCAAATACAACTCAATGCACCCTTTTTGTATTTTACATCACTAAAAAGTTTGCACATTCTGGTTTGTTTAACTTTGTACCCGACGCACCCATTTATTGAATCAAGTGGGTTTCGGCCCACCATCACTTGACACACACACCTAGGCCCAATCAATCTTGTGCAAGTCCAAATACAAGTACAAGTTTAGTTTATCAAAAAGAAAGGTTTTAGTATTTCTGTGTTGTGTTGTCGTGTAATCAAATCAAAGAGAGGAGGGAAAACGTTGCTTAATGATTGCTATCAAAACCAAAAGGAACACAATATTTGAAGGCCAAACTTTATTTCAAAACCATGTACAAAGAAAATTTGACACAACCAAAAATCCAACCACTGAGATTGTGGTTTGGAAATAAATGAATGAGAAAGAGCAAGGTTTATCCATTGTTATTTTCTATCAGTGGGTACCAACCCATTTAACCTTATACATCTTTTGTAAATAGTACATGAAAGCTAAAAAGGATCATCCTCAAAACCTATTCTATTTTGCAATCGTTTTGTATAGTATCTTTTGACACAGTGAGCAACCTAGCCGAGCGGAACTAGGTTTACTCAACAAAACAAATTTTGACACCATCTTTATCAACTTAGGCCAGAGAAACAATTTTTCAAACCAAAATGGGTACCACTGTGGTTCGACCACAGTGGGTGTCGACCCACAAACAAAACCAAACTCGACCAAAGTTACACCACTTAAACCAATTAAGCTAAGACCTATCAAAATGAGTAACCAAAACCTATCCGAAAAGCAAATAAAATAAGCACTTCCAATTAAGAGCCAAAATAGTTTTAGTAGTGAGATTACTTATTTATTCCACACATTAACAACAACAACAAAAATATTCTCTCGTTCATAGAAGATGGATTTAGGCCGAACGACACCACAAATCAAACATCACCATAGAATTAACTCGAATCACAATTTGAGCAACAAAATAAATTCGAGATTCAACTTAATTAACAATAACTTTTATAACATATATGAACATATACACTTCGAAAATGAATAAATCAAATCAAGGGTTTCAAGGTTTCTTACAATTTTTGAAGAAGATGACAAATGACGAATCCAAACTCGAATCCAAGCAGCAACCACACCAAGGGAGAGAGATGTGGTGCCCCTGTGGATTGAATTGGAATAAAAAGAACACAAGGGGAAACCCTAATACCTACCTTTGATTTTGAAACTCGTTTTTAACTATAAATGGACTAAAAACAAATCTTTGAGTCTTCCTCTAGTCACTCGTGACTCATCTTGGCTGGAAAAAGAGGTTGACAGTGGAAAGTATCCCCCTTGGCGTGCAAGGGTTATCCTTGGAGGGGAATCCGAGGCTAGGAATGGATTTTAAATCACATGTTTCTTGATTTTTCTTCTTCTTTTGTTGAAGAATCTTGAGGTTTTTCAAAGACTTAATAGATTATAGATCTGGTTTTGTCTTGAAGAGAGAGAAAGAAGGTAGTGTGGATCTAGATTCATAGATTGGAGATGTACTGGTATTAAGAGAGAGAGAGAGAGAAGTAGAATAAGGCATGTATGAGTTTTCTTGGAAACGTGTGAATATGTGAGAGTTTTGAGGGCATTGGGTTTGTCATTTAATGTTTTGTTTTTCTTTTTAATTTTCTTATTTCGTTTATTATTTATTTAAACGAGAGGGAGAGTAATAAAATGTAGTAATATGTTTTGTTAAAGAAAAAAAAAGAAATTGTATTTACTAGAAAATAGTGTATTGTGTGTACTTAGTGTCCCGTTGAGCTCTGGTGCAAACGTGGTATTCCGGTTTGGCGCGAATGCGAGAAAATATACTTTTTGAGAACCTCTTTATAAAAGTAATATAAAAACATATTTATCGACTCCGTTTATTAATTATTACATTGTTGCCGTTACTAAAGTAGTGTCGGTACGCGTGCGGTGTCGTTTTTCAGGAAAAAACGAGATATCCTCTCATTTTTAAATTTTTAATCATTCGTAAACATCAGAAAATAATTAATTCACATTTTCTAATAAATATTAATTGTTCCACTATTAAAAGAATAGTCCGAAAAATTACGGGTGGTTACAGGAACAATCATGGGAACTCATAGAAGATCTTGCTCTCTATGACAACGAAAGTTGGAATGATCCCCGTGATTTGAACAAAACGGTCAAGGCAATATCTTTGCCTTTGAACAACTCTAGCACTCCCGACCGTAGGTTCATGGAACTTGAAGACCAAGTCAAGTTTCTCATGAAATCTTACGAAGCTCCTAAGCCTTCAAGCCAAGTGAACAAAATCACTTCTTCATGCGAATTATGTAGTGGTCCCCATGACACTCGTGATTGTATGGAACTCCCCGGAACAGCTTTTGCGGACTACGCATCCACGCGTACCGACAAAGAGGGAGATAAGTGGTACACTTTCAAGCCTGAGCCAAACCCTTACGGTGATTCATACAACCCCTCTTGGAAAAATCACCCAAACCTTAGGTGGAAACAAAATCAACCCAATTCTTCCAATCCGCCTAATCGTTACCAACCAAACGGTCCACCCTCCAACCGTACTTTCAACAACAATCCTTCTAACAACTATGGTAGTACCAACAATCTTGAAGGATTGATGTCCAAGTTCATGGCATCTCAAGAAGCCTGCATAGCTAGGTTCGAAACCGAATTCAACCAACAACAAACGGAGATGACCAATAAGATAGACAACTTGTTGAAAGCCCTCAACAACCAAACGTTAACTACACCTGGGAAGGACACTAGGGACACCAATAACGGAATCCAAATTAAGGACCCCTCATCATCTAAACATGTCCACTTTGTCAATGTTGTCACCATTAAGCCAATAGATAAGGAGATAGAAGAGAGTGACAAGGATGAAGTTAGAGTTGAAACCGAGATTAGGGATGAGAGTAGGGAAGTTGAGGTTAATATGGGAGAAGAATTAGAGGAAGTAGAGCCCAAAGAAAAGTACTTTGATATGATGCCCACCAAGGAAGAACGGGAATACCATAAGGATTTATTCGATAGTCCCGAGAGACCATATATCCTTGGCACACCCCTTATCAAAATGGGAGACCCCTCTAACATTAACATACCATGCAACATTGGGCATATTCATATATGGAAAGCTTACATCGATCCTAGATCTCCCGTAAATATCATGACTAGGACTTATTACAATTGGGTAATGAAGAAGCAACTTGATTTTAGGATGATGCCCAATAAGAAATTGATAAGTAATTTTGCAGGAAGAGTGAAGGGATTGCATGTGATTATAGGCAATCTCACTTATGAGATAGATTTTATGATAGTAGAGGACACTCGCCCGGTGATAGATGATTGCCTAAGCCAAGTAATATTTGGAAAACCATTTGTTGAGGCCACTAGGATGAGTTATGACCCAACTCTAGGGATAGTTAGATTCAAGGAAGAAAATGATGATGTTGCTTACCAAATGCCCTACAAGATTGAGCAATACCGCCTTCTCTCTAATTTCAAAAAGGAACACAAGCAAGCGGCTTACTATAGGAATGATGAGGATAGACGTAGAGGAGTAGAGTATGTGAAAAATATGATGCTTGGTTTCTACAAAGAATGCTTGCAACTAGGTCCAGAATACAAAACTGGTTTAGAAGACGACCTAGAGAGTGAAACCAATGATGAAGTCACGTAGTAACCCATGACCTTGACTCTAGCTACAAGACTCGTAAATAAAGAAAAGCGCTTCTTGGGAGGCAACCCATGCTTTGTGTGATTTTCAATTTTTTGTTTGTTTGTTATTTGCTTCCGTATGCATGCTTTATTTTTATTGTTGGTAGATCATGTTTCTAAACTAAATAGTGGAAATACTTTACTTTGTTGTTTTGGCCTAGTCTTAAATCCACCTAAAAGTATTTTTGCAAAAGATAAGTGTAAGGGGAAACCCCAAATATATTTTTAAGAAACAACCCGATCATGATTAGCCACAATATTAAATGAACATGTATATTCGTATTTGTTAGAGTCAAATGCTTGTATTGAGTCATAATGAAGTTTTGCAGGATTTTCCAGGAAGTAGGACCAAGTTTTTCCAGAAATTTCTCGGAAACTTAACATAAGAATTTCTGCAGGTCAATCCTGACGGCGTCATGAGTTTACTCTTGACGGCGTCACGTGTAAAAATCTGGAAATTTTACCGGTTTTGTTTTTCTAACGGAGTCTTATGGTTTTTGTGAATTATTAAATTTTATAATCTCCAGGAAGTTTGCAAACTTCATTCCACAAGAATTATATCTTACTTTGTTTTCTAGGATTTAGTAACTTATATAGGATGCTGCCGATTTTATGCGAGGTTGTCTTGTCTATTTTCTCAGGATTTACAGGTTATGTATGACAAGAAGATGATTTATATTCTGGAAGGGAAGCTTTGATTGTTCATTTTCTTGGAGGAAGATCTAACCTAGCCACCTTATTATCCATACCGAGCGAATCAGGGGAGTATTTGATTTCATTTGTTTTACTTATTTAACTTTTACATTCTTTACTTGAACACTGGGGACAACGTTCATCTTAAGTGTAAGGGGAGGGTAAAATGATGATACCTTACAAATACACTTTCGCTTGAGTTTGCTTTGTTTGATGGTAGGTGTGTAATAAAACTATGAGAAACACTTGTTAGTGCAATTTTAGCGCCAAATTTAAAATTTTTTACAACATTTAGGAGTGAAACTTTAGCCATAGCAAGCGTCTCATGGATAGGAGATTGTATGACTAGCACATAACCGTATATTCAGAAAAATTTTCCACCCAAATATGTGAGGTTCGCCTTTAGATTTGATAGGAAAAGCATTTACTATTAGTGCTTATGAGTGTACCGGTAGCATTTAGATTCTAGAACTTGCGTTAGCGATGCATCCCGAGACCGCTAGTGAGACTACATTCGTGTAGTAGGATTTACTACATGATAAGAGGTATTAGGATCACCCTTGTGTTAAACCCGTATCATAATTTCTTGACCATTTAAGTCATATTACTTGACTACTTAAGTCAATTAATTTTTTCCCACACCCTTAGCGTTGTACTCATTTTTAGTACACGAAACCCCTAGTACACCCCTCCGAGCCTATCTTTTCGTTTCTAACTTTAAGCATCTTACTTAAAGGAAGAATTTGTTACACCCCACTTAAATGTACACCCAAATCGCCTTAGCCTTCCGTGTATGCGCTCATCTTTAGTGCATTATTGTTATTTGTTAAACCCTAAGTTAACTTTCTAATTGATTACATGGTTGCTAAGTCGAGTCATATCCTTGTACATATTGTTTTGGGACGATTGGGACTCATGGGTAAAGTACTTATTTTATGAAGTAATGGGGAAGAACATCATATATTACCCCCATACGTACGTTAATCTTAAAAGTGCTCCAAGTGTTTTGATTTTCTTAATTCGAATCATTAGAATAGTTTATTGTAAAGTATGTAAAGATTCAAGTGTAAGGGGAATTCTCATCTCCTATGATGTATTATTTTGGATGGTAGGGTAAGAGTGTATGCAAAAAAAAAAAAAAAAAAAAAAAAAAAAAAAAAAAAAAAAAAAAAAAAATCGAAAAATCAAGAAAAAGAAAAAAAAATAGAAAAAGAAAAAGAGAAAAAACATACGGACTACCATCCCTTTTTATTCTATGTTCATTTTATGTTTTTGTTATTTTTCATTTATTAGCTTAAGTCGAGTCTAGTCTTGGCTTAGCAACGCCATATTGTACATGTAATTAACCAAGATTGTTAACTCGCCACCAGTAAAAACTTCCTTTATCCAACAAATCCGTGTATTTCATATCCCTACACCTAACGTTACAACCCTTTAAAAGACCTCTTTGATAGTTTATCCTAGGTGCTTACGCCATGTGGTGGAGGTTTGATCCTTTCCCAAGCCTATGGTAATCTATTTTGCTATGACAGGTAGTGAGAGATATCTTCCGTTACCATATTGTAATTTATACTCTATTATACCCGAGAGATGTGAGTATCTAAACACTATTTGTGAGGTGCTTGTGTATGACCTCCGTGCTTGTCTATTGGTCTTTAGTGGAACGATTATTTGTTGTAATTACTTTTATATTAGTGTTAAATGACCCCTAACTTGTATTTCGAGTAGAATAAAAGTGCATTTGCTTGAGGACAAGCAAATCTCAAGTGTAAGGGTATATGATGAGGCGAAAAATGAACCAGTTTTAGGGGGTCATTTAAGCCCGAAATTGAATTTATTTGATCAAATATTGCCCTAAATCGTTCATTTTGTGATTTTAGGTACTTTGGGAGAGAAATCTGGAAAAGGAAGCAATTCGAACGTTTTTGGAGCATAAAAGTGAAGAAAACGCCAAAGTCTCAATTTTCCAAGCTGGGAACAGTAGGTGACGGCGTCAAGAGTAACTTTTTGACGGCGTCACGAGTATTTTTCATGACGACCCAGTACAAAAATGACGGCGTCACAAGGAAGAGCGTCAAGAGTAAAATGCATGACGGCCTGGAAACACATAACACTTGACGGCGTCAGAAGTAGATCAAGGCAGTCCGAGAAGTATTTTGGCGGCGAGATGACGGCGTCACCAATTTGGTCTTGACGCCGTCAGCCCCTATTTCCTATATATAGTTTTCTAATTTTTACACATTAAGGGAGGAAGTTTTGGAGAAACCCTAAGGCCGAACTTAGTACGAATTTTACAGGTTTTTCAAGGGTTCTCAGCCCTTGAAACCTTTCATGTGCAATTGAGATAAGTGTTCTTTTAATTCAATCAATATGTATATGTGTTGGTTGTCTATATCTTGTTCTTGTCTTAATTCCATCATGCTAGGCTATATTTCTCTTGTGTTTGCTCGGATCTAATGAAACCTAGATGTTAATTATGTGTTGATTACTTGTTTATAATTGTTTTGGATGAGTGAATTTATATGTTAGGCTTAAGAAAACTGGCAGATCTCCAAATGGTAACATACTTGAACGTCTTAGGAAACATGAACTGACGTGCACTAGGTTTTATTGGTTGTATTTAATGCATGAGTAAATTCTAATGATCCCATGTTAGGAGCTTCTTAGCCGGCTCGACATAGGAGTGAAGTAGGCACTCATAGGATTGGGGAAGTAAGTGCGCCACCCCATGAATGGTATTAAGGAATACAATCTGTCATCCATGCAACTATAACAAGTAATTAACGTGTAAAAGATATCTAGAGAGTAGTGAAATCTAAGTAAACACATTTTCTCCACTTATTGCTCACAACCTTAGTATAATTTAGTTTATTTTCATTTTTAGTATTTTATTTTGATTGCATCTTTAGTATTGGGTTAGTTGACTAGCAACTAATTCCGCCCAAATCCTTCAAACCCGAGATTTTACTTGCTTTCATAAAAATATAAAAACACAAAAATAATCATCTCTCACCTTTAGCACTAGTAATTAGCTTTTCTAATCCTAGCGACAGTATTCCTAGCTGAACGATCAATCCCCCGGTACTTGTCACTATACTATACTACAACGAACAGGTACACTGCCTGGTGGGGGTTGTAAGCTTCTCAAGATCCCTTGAGAGGTAAAGCCTGGTGCGATCCCCACGCATCATAGATTATATCATTTAGATAGGCGAAAGGAGGGCATGGTAGCGGAAAAAGGGAAATGGGTAGACGGTGTTTGGTACTGGGAATGGGAATGGGTTAGAAATATAAGAGGGAGGGTATGTAAGGAGTTTGAAGATTTACAAAGTCTATTGCAAAATGTCATAATTACGGTAGATTGTAGGGATCAGTGGACATGGGCGTTGAGTGAGAGTGGAGAATTTACGATTAAAGAACTAACAAAGATGGTGGAAGAAAAGATTCTAAATGTTGATGATGGAGGTGATGTGACGATATGGAACAAATGAGTTCCTATAAAAGTGAATATATTCGTGTGGCAGGCTTTGAAAGGAAGGCTTCCGGTTCGTGAAGAGTTAGACAAGAGAGGTATTGACTTAGATACGCTTCTAGGTCCATCGTGTGGCGACATGGTGGAATCATGTTCTCATTGCTTAGTTATGTGTAATTTGGCTATGAGTGTGTGGGAAAAGTATTTAGTTGGTGGAAGATAGGGAACGTTAATGCTTTCTCCATTGAGGAATTTTTTTCTCTCAATGGGAATGTAAATATTCCTAGTCGTTCATCAAAATTGTGGCAAGCGGTTATATGGACTTCCGGGTACTTCATTTGGAAAGAGAGAAATACACGTGTTTTCAAGGGTAAAGTTTCTAGTATAAATAAGATTGTTCAAGATATCCAATGTTGATACAAAAGTTGGGCGTTCCTGATTATGGGCTCTTGCTCTCGTACCAATTCGCATCTTAGTACTTGTAACCTGCGCACTAAGAAAATAAACAACACCGTTAGGCTTATCGTGGGAGTGTCTCCCACGATTAGACTCCGGCGTGAGAGTAAGTAATCGATTTAGGGTTCTCGTAAAGAGTTAGGGTTTTGTATCATACCTTGAATGAGAGAGATGTCATTCCTTATATAGGCGCAGAATCCTTGTAGGGTTCGTGCTCCTTACGTTTCGCACCCATGGTGCTTATCCGGGTAAGGATATTTATTCCATAGATAGATGATCCTTATCTATACCGTGTATAGTTTATTTGGGTTTGGGCTTACGTGAGTGATGAGTGTCTAAATACTCATCATTTCGTTCACATTTAAGCTACAAAAATATCTGAAAACATACAAATATGCTTCAAAATACTGGAATTATCTCCAAATTGTGTTTTTAGGTGTTAAAGTGCAAAAGGGATAAAAACTGATGAAAAACATGCAAAACATACATAATTTACAGTTTCAGTCCCTAAACTTTGAATAATTGGCAAATCTAGTCCCTGGTCATCTCAAAACTTGTAAAAATATCATTTTAGGTCCTTGGGATTCATAAGTTGTTCAAAATAATCCTTTGAAGTTAAAAATCATAAAATTACAACTTTGGTCCCTTAACTTTGAAAAGTGTCAAATTTAGTCCCTGGGTGTTTAAAAATGGAAATTTATCAAACTACACCCTTGTACTATTTATAAATGGCAATATTGGTCCTTGTGATAAACTTTTGGAAAAATACAAGTTTGGCCCTTCATCTTTCAGAAAATGACATAAATGGTCCTCGGTTTTGTAAATTGGAAAATTATTCGAATGTGGTCCTTGTACTAATGATTAATTTCAGGTTTAGTCCTTATGTGGAGTTTGGAATAATGGCAAAATAGATCCCTAAAGTTTCAGCAAATTTACATTTGTGGTCCTTGGGCTTTATATACAAACCGGATCTATTCTATATTACTTAGCCCAAAATACCAAATTCCAAATCCAATCCAAACTAAACCCAGTTATATACCAGACCACATAGCCCAACACACCAAGCCCAATCCATCCCACCCTTTATTAATAAAACCAAACCCGTACCCCGTATTTCCCTCTTCTTCTTCCACCTCCCTCCCCCTCCACCTGTAAATCTCCACCTCACCCCCTTCCAGCTCACCTCTATATTCCTACCCACTCTCCACCACCTCTGCCACTACCACCCCCCACAACTAATGCCTTCACACCCCATTTTCACCCCAATACCACTCTTACCCACAGTATTAAGCAAAACTACCCCAACTTGGTCCAAAATATCACAAAACTTGTCCCTTACACTTCCTAACACTCCCAAACTTCTTTAATTGCTCTGTAACTGCTCAATTACACGTGGAGTATTTTGGCGCCAATTTTGGATTTAAACGGCTTTGATCAATTTGACTCTTTCAAGGGCCAAGATGAAGTGGGAAAAGATATTTGGGCTAGTGGGAAGATATTTGGTGATAAATACAGAGGAAAGACAGAAGAAGGAACTATCATAATTTTAATTTTACTTTATGATCAAAGTAGCCTAATTAAACTAGTTATCACCCAGTGTAATCTTTAAATTCTGTTGTTGTAAGTGTTTATTAGCTTTGCTAAGTGTAATAAACAACTTTGTATTCTCATATCAATCTATCTTTTCAAGTTTTCAGAATTTCACTTTGTCCCATTTTCAATTCAAGTCATTTAATTTCTGTTTGATACTTGTTAATTAGAGGACTCTAATCACACTACTTGGCTCTCAGTAAGCCATAGCAAGCTTTTAGATCATTCTAATTAGTAATAATCAGTAAAAAAAGGAAAAATAAAAAAGAAATCAATAATTAGGACATAATTTAGAAAGTTACTGTAGAAGAAAGCTGGAGCAAGTGCTATTCTGGATTGCCTTGGTATAGTGCTTTGTGGAAAGCTATAGGAGTGGTTAATTGTTCTTGGTTCTCACTTGTGCCCTGGATTCAAGTTGTAAGTTAATTTCTTGATTTTTGGCATTTACTGTATTAGTTCTTAATTTAGTTTAATTCTTCTTGTTTCCTGCTTATTTGATGTTGGTTAGTGATAATATAAAGTAAAATTAGTAGTTTGTGTTTTGGAAATCTTAGTTGCTAGTAATTTAGTTAGACAGTCAAAATTAGCTTAGTAGTGATTCATAGGTTCTAGTTGGTAATTGTGGTTATAATCTGTTTAACTGTGCTCATTTGATCTTATTATATCTGTATCAAGTGTCAAGATTCAGTTTCATGCTCTAAATCAGTGTTGAGTAACACTAATCAAGAAACAGTCCTTGTCTAGGGGTGTTTGGATCAAGCTGCCATAGTGAGTTATTGCATGTTATTGTCTCTAGTTCTTGTTGCTGCATGTTAGTTTAGGTTGATAGAGTTCATTTTAGTCATAATATAGAGGTCTCAGTAGTTAAAAAGTCAAAATTAGTTGGTAATTGATCTAGCTGTTTAACTGTTAGGATTATTAGTTCCATAATCACCATACTAGCTTATAATCTGATAACCTAGCTTAAATTCATCTTAGTATAGCTTAATACAACATAATCAGTAAGTAAATCTAGGATCAAGCTCAAATTAGTCAACTTAGAGTTAATATTAAAAAGTCAATTTTCAATCACACTAATTTTTGAATAAACTTTGGAATTTAATTGTGAACTTGTTAATTGATATTAGGACTTGAGCTTGTAGGATTATAAAGTCTTGTTGCTGATCTCCTTGTTACTATTTTTATTAATTTTTATCTAGCTGATTATAAGCTTCATTAGTGCTTGTTACTCTATGTAAATTGGATCTTTGTGATGCCCTTGTGGCTAGTTATCTGAACTAAGTGCTTATTTGCTTTTATCTGCTTATCTAAACTGCTTATCTTGCTTAACTTGTTCATCAAATAAACCATTACACTGAGCATTCAGTGTAAACAAGCAATATTCACAAGCCCATCATAAGCTCATCACTGAGTTTTGGCTTGTGATCTAAGGCTCTTTAAGAAGCTAAGCAGCTCATCTATCAAGTTCAAGCTTAAATTTTCACTCACATGCCCTTTCACTAGGGCTGCATCAAGCTTGAAGCTTGTCTATTCACTCAGTTAACTGAGTGAACCAGTCAACCCACCCAACTTCATAAGCCCTTAACAAGCTCACCAGTGGACCCATTGGTCAAGCTTTGACATTTTGGAATCCTCACTAGCCCATCTTCACATTCCAACATTCATTTTGCCATTTTTAGCTTATTATATAAGCTCAATTTGACCACTTTGGTTGTCTGTCTAGGGTGTTTGGATCTCAGTTTTATTGGAAGTGCTTATAAGCTTATTACAAGCTTATTAGCCAAATCCAGTGAACACACTTGTTCATATTTGTTAATATACTATATATACACAGCACTAATATTTTATTTTCTTTCTTAAGTTTGTTTTAAAGCTTTTAACAAGCTCTCAAGCTTGTTTCACTCACTCAGTTAACTGAGTGAATCAGATTGGACCCCTCACTTCACAAGCTCTTTCTGAGCTCATCAGTGGGTCCCACACCTCCAATTTTGATTCTTCCAACCCCCCTCCTACCAGGCTTGAATAATTGAACCTTTTTTGGGCCTAGATCATAGTGGATCCCACTTGGTTTTACCTCACAAAGTTGTCCCATTTTTTGTCTCAGAATCCAATAAGCAAAGTGCTTATTTGTGTTTTGTGGCTTATTCAAGCTACTTATTTGGTTGAATCTTGTTAAATATTGTATAAGTAATTCAGAGAAACCAGAATTTACCATAGTGGACCCCACATAAGCTCATTTGAGCTTATTTCCTTCAAAGTCAACAGAAAAGTCAACTGTTTGGGGTAATAAGCACTTACAGTGCTTATTCTTGGTTTCCAAGTTAGTTGTTTTTGTAATAGTTTCTTATTTTAAGTACTTTAATAGTTTTATAAAAAGAAAAACCATAAAAAGCCAAACTTACTTATAGTGATAGCTTCTATTTAATAGAAACTATCTATTTAATTTTCTTTTTAGCTTATTTATAAGCACTTCTGTATTTTTATATTTTTATTAAATCTCTTTTATATTAAAGTACTTTTATAAATTTTTCCAGATTTTTCTTTTGTCATCTAGTAATATTTAGAATTAATACTAGTTTTAATTAATTAATAATTAATATTAAATAACTAAATAGCATAATTATATTTTATTAAGTACCCCATAGTTTTTTATAATTTTTATAGCTTTTATATAAGTTATAACATTTTTAGGAATTTTTCTAGAATTTTTACTGTTCATATTCTAGTATTTTTAATTTAATTAGTTTAAATAGTTAATAATTAATTAAATAGTTAATAATTAATAGTAAATAGATAAATAGTGTAATAAATATATTTTCATTTTTTAAATAAGTTTTATAATATTTAAGATTTTTCTAAGTTTTAATTTTATTTTTCTAGATTTATTTTACATTTTCTTATTAATTAGTGTATTATTAATTAGTTTTAATAGTTTTTAATTAATAATAAATAATATAAAAGTTAAATAAATAATTTTCTTTTTCTAATAATTTTCTTTTATTCTTATGATATCAAAAATTTAAATTTCACATTTGTGGGGTTTATACTGATCACTTTTCACTTTTATTTTTGTACGTTTACGTTTAATTTAATTTAAATGTACATTTTTAATACGTCTTACGTTTCTAGGGTTTTTGATCGTACTTATTAGTTGATATAACTCATTTGAGTTATTTATACTTTTAGTACTGTGACAAATCATTCATAACCCTATTCCTGATCAACCAACTATATCACACATTCGTTCAATCACAGGATATCACAACCTCGTTGGGGAATTAACGACCCGGGAATATAACTGTACTACCTTGGATTATTGCATTTGCCTCTTTCTAGTTTGACTTGTATCGTCAATCATTCGCAAGTGGTTGATTAAATAAGTAGACTGTTTTCAGGCGAATCAATTTTTGGCGCCGCTGCCGGGGAGGTTGTGCTGCGTTGAACGTATCAGTTTGATTGATTATCCATCCCTTGTATTTATATTATATATAATATCATATTTTAATCTTCCATAAACAATATAAAATACAAAAATATTTTCTTTTTCTTTCTATTTATATATAAAAGATAAATAATCACAAAAATACTCTTCGCACCCCTCCTGAGTTTCCTTTTCTTCAAGGATCCTTAGACGCGTCTTAGTGCATGCGCACTCGTTCTTCAAGGTCATCAAGTCCTCTTCGTGAGCTTGTAGCCATACCTCGAAGAAGTCGTAGACGATCTGCTCCCTCAGTCGTACCCGAGATACGTACTGAACCAAAAATTCCTGTCAAAATGACAGAAGAACAAACGATGAATGAGCTTCTCCAAGCACCCACCGATGGGTACGGAGATGCCATTGTTGTTCCAGCCATCGTAGCTGAGAACTTTGAGCTTAAAACTGGGTTAATAAACCTAGTGACAGCGCGTCAATTCTATGGTTTTGATAGGGACGATCCTCACTATCACATTCGGTGGTTCAATAAAATCACATCCACCTTGAAATGTAAAAACGTCCCTGAGGATGCAATAAAACTTCTTCTTTTCCCGTTTTCCCTCGATGGGCCCGCCAGAATCTGGCTTGACAAACAACCCCCTAAGTCGATTGAAACGTGGGAAGATTTAGTACAGAAGTTTGTGCATAAATTCTATCCTCCTTCAAAAACCACGAATCTCCGGAATGAAATCATGAAATTCACACAACATTTTGATGAAACATTCAGTGAATCATGGGATCGTTTTAAGGAAATGCTACGCAACTGTCCTCATCATGGATTTTCTGAGTTGATATATCTGGATACTTTCTATAATGGCATAAGACAAGCTGATCAAGATTCTCTTAATTCCTCCGCGGGAGGTAATTTTTTGAATCGAACAACAAAGGATGCTTTAGCCATTATAGAGAACAAAGCTGAGGTCCGTACCTCAAGAAACAAACCAGTTGCTCCCAAAGCAAGTGATTCACCTTCTACTTCATCTCCCATGACTCAAACTGTTGACAATACTCAGTTTGCTCAACTCATGGATGCTCTTAAAAATTTGACTCTTAACCAAAAGAAAGAGCCATCTACACGTGCTGAAGTCAAAAAGATTGAACCATGTGTCACTTGTGGTGGTCCTCATGCATACTACAACTGTACTGCCACCGATGGCAATGCATTTGAAGTCGATGCTCTAGCCGGTAATTTCAATCAAGGAGGTAACCAATACCATCCTCAAGCTGAAACAAATTACCGTGCTAATAACCAAAAGGGACCATCAGGATCATATCAACCCAACAATTCAAATAGGTCTAATCCTAATCAGCCAAGAGGGCATAATAACCAAAATCAATATCGTGCTCAGAACAATCAAATTGTTCCTGTTCAATACCCTCCCTATAAAGGGAATTCAAATTCTAATCAAGGGTATTCAGCTCCTAATAATCAAATGGTTTCGTTCCAAGAATCTCAATCTGCTGAACTAGCTAACTACATCAAGGCTACTGATGCTAAAATGAGAGTGGTTCAAAACCAAATCTCCAATTTGAAGAATGAATTTGATTCTTCAATTGCGAAGAACAATCATGAGCTGAAGAACGATCTTAAAAGTATGATATCTGATTTGGTGAAACAACTCGTTCCACCATCCACCTCGGGAAGTCTCCCGAGTAATACTGTTGCGAATCCCAGGGGTGAACTCAAAGCTGTCACTATTCATAGTGACAAAGATGGACCAACCAATGAAAGTACTCATTACGTCCAAACCACGGTTGTCCCAAATTCTACACCCCCAATTACTCCTACATCATCAAGAATAGATCCCACTCTTTCACGGTTTACAGTTAAAAGTTTGTCAAGCAATCTTTATGACCAAAGGGCAGCTATGACTTATTCTCATATGCTTAATGCTTCCCGAAAGAGTGTACTTACGATAGTGATGATGAGGAGGATTCCAACATCATCAAATCTATCACCACTCGTAGTGGTGCTGTTTATGAGGGACCCTCTACTCCTATTCCACCACCGTTATACGATGTGGAAAAAGAGAATGAGGTTGCCAAGGACCAGGTGCAAACTCCAAGCCCACGAAGTACCGCACACGTCCAACCGCAAGTTGTCCCTCGAAAGAAAACCAAATCAGGAGTTGTCTTTGAGACTGATGAAACTCCTAAGCCTACTGTCCCTAAATCCAAACCTTTTAAGCCTACCCTTCCTTACCCTTCACGCTTGAATGAGCAAGAGCACCGCGAGAGGTCTAATTACCAAACGGACAAACTCTTGCAAATCTTTAAAGATTTGCAATTTGACATAAGTCTTGCGGATGCTGTAATCTTGATGCCCAAGTTTGCATCAACAATCAAACAGTTGTTAAACGACAAGGAAAAACTGGTTGAATTGGCAAAAACTTCTCTAAATGAGAACTGCTCTGCAGTTATCTTAAAGAAGCTTCCCGAGAAGCTTGGAGATCCTGGGAAATTTATCTTACCTTGTGAATTCCCAGGAATGGTTGCATGCAACGCCTTGGCCGATCTGGGCGCCAGCATCAACCTGATGCCTAATTCAGTATGGAAGAAACTTTCTCTTCCTAAACTTACCCCTACCTGCATGACTCTTGAGCTTGCAGATCGTTCCGTATCTATGCCCCTCGGTATTGCCGAGGACGTATTTGTGAAAGTAGGGAAATTCCATTTTCCAGCTGACTTTGTGGTTGTTGAATTCAATGCTGATCCTAGGATTCCTCTCATTCTTGGACGAGGATTCTTAAGAACGGGCCACGCTCTTATAGATGTATTTGAGCATAAGATCACATTGCGTATGGGTCATGAGGCTATTACCTTTAACCATGATCAAACTTCGAGATACTCCTCAAACTATAACTCTGAATCGGTTAACCGAATCGATGTCATTGATGTTGCCTCACAGGAGTACTCTCAAGAAGATCTTGGTTATGTTCTTAATTTGGTGAGTGGTGATCCCACTCCATTATCTCATTCCATCATTTCCGACTCTACCACTTCCTTCACTCCGGTTGAGGAAAGTGGTCCCATTTGGGATGTAGATGATACTAAGAGTGATCAGGAGGGAGATATTCTTCTCCTAGAGGAATTGCTAAGTAATGATCCAATTTCCCCTCCTCCACTAAAAGAACTCCATAATGATCCCATATGGGATGAAGATGACACTGAGAGTGATATCTTAGCTGACTTTTCATCTTTCCTCACTCTGGTTGAGGAAAGTGATTCTATTATGGATAAGATGGGTGATTATATCAATTTGGATTCATTTATTCCTAGAATACATGATTCTGAGATTGATCAGGAGGGAGATATTAATGATCTTCTTGAACAATTGTTGTACCCAGACAATTATAAATCAGTTGAAAATTGTTATAACATCCTCCCTCCCAAACAACTTCATAAAGAGGAAATCAAATCAGTTGAAAAAACTGATAAATTTCCTGAGATCAAGCATAAGACCTTGCCTCCTTCACTTAAATTTCAAATTCTTGAGGAGGAAGTTCTTGTGATTACTGCTGTTCTGATCTCCCTACTACCCTTCACCTACCCGGTGATTTCTCCTTCCCTTCACTCATTCAGGAGTGAAGATGTTACCTTTGACCCTGGCATCTTCCATATAACATTGGTTTAAATGCCAGATATATCTCTCTTGGTGTGGAACTTTCATGTACTTCAATGTGTATGCAAACATTTTGTATGAAAGTCCGATGGAGATGGTTTCTTCCACTTACTTCCCCATAGATTTTTAAATTGCTTTTTCTCCCGGCCTGTTCAGGAGCCCTTTGTTACAGTTAACCGTTCACAAGCGGTTAGCTTGTGTGATAAACCTGACAGTCTCGGAGGAAAGAAATCAAATACGGGGTCGAGTCAAGCTAGTGACTCGGGAATCAAAAACATTAGTAGAAACATGGGTTTTCACCCGTGTGTAACACCCTAGTGTGGGGGAGATGCCCCACATGTTGTATATATGTAAATATCTTTCAAAAAAAAAAAAAAAATTGTAAATATAGTGATAGCTTCTATTTAAGAAGTTTTATCTAAAAAATATATGTATGTATATACATCTTAAATAATGGCTAAGTAATATTTCCCTTTTACGTTCTAAGTTCGGTTTAACACCCGGTACTTTGAATATTGAGGGCAATATTCAGTTCTAAGTGTGTGTGGGGGGGGGGGGGGGGATTCTCACGAATTCAAACACATGTTCCATCAGGAACCCCCAATTTAGCCAAAAATTTTAAAATTTTTTCTCACTTAGAACGCAAATAAATGGTAATCAGTCCACCATGTCTAACCCACATAAGGATTGGCTAATCCAGGAGCAAACGGTTCTTGGTAAAGATATCTCAAACCCGTTGATGGCTTGCAATTTGCCAAAAATTGTATGGTACCTCAACTCGCCATATCCTAAAAAGTGAATGAGTTGGCTAGCCCACAAGATTATGGCTTGTGGTAAAGGCAGTGGAAAATCCATAATTGGTAATCAGCTTACCAAGATGTTGACTATTCCATCAAGAGTTGGCTAGTCCAGAAGCAAACGGCTTTTGGTAAAGACTAATCAAATCCGTTGACAGCTGGTGGTTTGCTTAAAATCACACGGTTATCAGGTGTACCACAGTTCTTACACCTGGCTACTCCAGAAGTGATGGCTTTTGGTAAAGAGTTCTTTGAAATCCATTAAAACTTCATAAAATATTGCTAGGGACTAGCAATAGCTTAGTGTGGGGGATTGATGAGTGTCTAAATACTCATCATTTCGTTCACATTTAAGCTACAAAAATATCTGAAAACATACAAATATGCTTCAAAATACTGGAATTATCTCCAAATTGTGTTTTTAGGTGTTAAAGTGCAAAAGGGATAAAAACTGATGAAAAACATGCAAAACATACATAATTTACAGTTTCAGTCCCTAAACTTTGAATAATTGGCAAATCTAGTCCCTGATCATCTCAAAACTTGTAAAAATATCATTTTAGGTCCTTGGGATTCATAAGTTGTTCAAAATAATCCTTTGAAGTTAAAAATCATAAAATTACAACTTTGGTCCCTTAACTTTGAAAAGTGTCAAATTTAGTCCCTGGGTGTTTAAAAATGGAAATTTATCAAACTACACCCTTGTACTATTTATAAATGGCAATATTGGTCCTTGTGATAAACTTTTGGAAAAATACAAGTTTGGCCCTTCATCTTTCAGAAAATGACATAAATGGTCCTCGGTTTTGTAAATTGGAAAATTATTCGAATGTGGTCCTTGTACTAATGATTAATTGCAGGTTTAGTCCTTACGTGGAGTTTGGAATAATGGCAAAATAGATCCCTAAAGTTTTAGCAAATTTACATTTGTGGTCCTTGGGCTTTATATACAAACCGGATCTATTCTATATTACTTAGCCCAAAATACCAAATTCCAAATCCAATCCAAACTAAACCCAGTTATATACCAGACCACATAGCCCAACACACCAAGCCCAATCCATCCCACCCTTTATTAATAAAACCAAACCCGTACCCCGTATTTCCCTCTTCTTCTTCCACCTCCCTCCCCCTCCACCTGTAAATCTCTACCTCACCCCCTTCCAGCTCACCTCTATATTCCTACCCACTCTCCACCACCTCTGCCACTACCACCCCCCACAATTAATGCCTTCACACCCCATTTTCACCCCAATACCACTCTTACCCACAGTATTGAGCAAAACTACCCCAACTTGGTCCAAAATATCACAAAACTTGTCCCTTACACTTCCTAACACTCCCAAACTTCTTTAATTGCTTTGTAACTGCTCAATTACATGTGGAGTATTTTGGCGCCAATTTTGGATTTAAACGGCTTTGATCAATTTGACTCTTTCAAGGGCCAAGATGAAGTGGGAAAAGATATTTGGGCTAGTGGGAAGATATTTGGTGATAAATACAAAGGAAAGACAGAAGAAGGAACTATCATAATTTTAATTTTAGTTTATGATCAAAGTAGCCTAATTAAACTAGTTATCACCCAGTGTAATCTTTAAATTCTGTTGTTGTAAGTGTTTATTAGCTTTGCTAAGTGTAATAAACAACTTTGTATTCTCATATCAATCTATCTTTTCAAGTTTTCAGAATTTCACTTTGTCCCATTTTCAATTCAAGTCATTTAATTTCTGTTTGATACTTGTTAATTAGAGGACTCTAATCACACTACTTGGCTCTCAGTAAGCCATAGCAAGCTTTTAGATCATTCTAATTAGTAATAATCAGTAAAAAAGGAAAAATCAAAAAGAAATCAATAATTAGGACATAATTTAGAAAGTTACTGTAGAAGAAAGCTGGAGCAAGTGCTATTCTAGATTGCCTTGGTATAGTGCTTTGTGGAAAGCTATAGGAGTGGTTAATTGTTCTTGGTTCTCAGTTGTGCCCTGGATTCAAGTTGTAAGTTAATTTCTTGATTTTTGGCATTTACTGTATTAGTTCTTAATTTAGTTTAATTCTTCTTGTTTCCTGCTTATTTGATGTTGGTTAGTGATAATATAAAGTAAAATTAGTAGTTTGTGTTTTGGAAATCTTAGTTGCTAGTAATTTAGTTAGACAGTCAAAATTAGCTTAGTAGTGATTCATAGGTTCTAGTTGGTAATTGTGGTTATAATCTGTTTAACTGTGCTCATTTGATCTTATTATATCTGTATCAAGTGTCAAGATTCAGTTTCATGCTCAAAATCAGTGTTGAGTAACACTAATCAAGAAACAGTCCTTGTCTAGGGGTGTTTGGATCAAGCTGCCATAGTGAGTTATTGCATGTTATTGTCTCTAGTTCTTGTTGCTGCATGTTAGTTTAGGTTGATAGAGTTCATTTTAGTCATAATATAGAGGTCTCAGTAGTTAAAAAGTCAAAATTAGTTGGTAATTGATCTAGCTGTTTAACTGTTAGGATTATTAGTTCCATAATCACCATACTAGCTTATAATCTGATAACCTAGCTTAAATTCATCTTAGTATAGCTTAATACAACATAACCAGTAAGTAAATCTAGGATCAAGCTCAAATTAGTCAACTTAGAGTTAATATTAAAAAGTCAATTTTCAGTCACACTAATTTTTGAATAAACTTTGGAATTTAATTGTGAACTTGTTAATTGATATTAGGACTTGAGCTTGTAGGATTATAAAGTCTTGTTGCTGATCTCCTTGTTACGATTTTTATTAATTTTTATCTAGCTGATTATAAGCTTCATTAGTGCTTGTTACTCTGTGTAAATTGGATCTTTGTGATGCCCTTGTGGCTAGTTATCTGAACTAAGTGCTTATTTGCTTTTATCTGCTTATCTAAACTGCTTATCTTGCTTAACTTGTTCATCAAATAAACCATTACACTGAGCATTCAGTGTAAACAAGCAATATTCACAAGCCCATCATAAGCTCATCACTGAGTTTTGGCTTGTGATCTAAGGCTCTTTAAGAAGCTAAGCAGCTCATCTATCAAGTTCAAGCTTTAATTTTCACTCACATGCCCTTTCACTAGGGCTGCATCAAGCTTGAAGCTTGTCTATTCACTCAGTTAACTGAGTGAACCAGTCAACCCACCCAACTTCATAAGCCCTTAACAAGCTCACCAGTGGACCCCATTGGTCAAGCTTTGACATTTTGGAATCCTCACTAGCCCATCTTCACATTCCAACATTCATTTTGCCATTTTTAGCTTATTATATAAGCTCAATTTGACCACTTTGGTTGTCTGTCTAGGGTGTTTGGATCTCAGTTTTATTAGAAGTGCTTATAAGCTTATTCCAAGCTTATTAGCCAAATCCAGTGAACACACTTGTTCATATTTGTTAATATACTATATATACACAGCACTAATATTTTATTTTCTTTCTTAAGTTTGTTTTAAAGCTTTTAACAAGCTCTCAAGCTTGTTTCACTCACTCAGTTAACTGAGTGAATCAGATTGGACCCCTCACTTCACAAGCTCTTTCTGAGCTCATCAGTGGGTCTCACACCTCCAATTTTGATTCTTCCAACCCCCCTCCTACCAGGCTTGAATAATTGAACCTTTGTTTGGCCTAGATCATAGTGGATCCCACTTGGTTTTACCTCACAAAGTTGTCCCATTTTCTGTCTCAGAATCCAATAAGCAAAGTGCTTATTTGTGTTTTGTGGCTTATTCAAGCTACTTATTTGGTTGAATCTTATTAAATATTGTATAACTAATTCAGAGAAACCAGAATTTACCATAGTGGACCCCACATAAACTCATTTGAGCTTATTTCCTTCAAAGTTAACAGAAAAGTCAACTGTTTGGGGTAATAAGCACTTACAGTGCTTATTCTTGGTTTCCAAGTTAGTTGTTTTTGTAATAGTTTCTTATTTTAAGTATTTTAATAGTTTTATAAAAGAAAAACCATAAAAAGCCAAACTTACCTATAGTGATAGCTTCTATTTAATAGAAACTATCTATTTAATTTTCTTTTTAGCTTATTTATAAGCACTTCTGTATTTTTATATTTTTATTAAATCTCTTTTATAATAAAGTACTTTTATAAATTTTTCCAGATTTTTCTTTTGTTATCTAGTAATATTTAGAATTAATACTAGTTTTAATTAATTAATAATTAATATTAAATAACTAAATAGCATAATTATATTTTATTAAGTACCCCATAGTTTTTTATAATTTTTCTAGCTTTTATATAAGTTATAACATTTTTAGGAATTTTTCTAGAATTTTTACTGTTCATATTCTAGTATTTTTAATTTAATTAGTTTAAATAGTTAATAATTAATTAAATAGTTAATAATTAATAGTAAATAGATAAATAGTGTAATAAATATATTTTCATTTTTTAAATAAGTTTTATAATATTTAAGATTTTTCTAAGTTTTAATTTTATTTTTCTTGATTTATTTTACATTTTCTTATTAATTAGTGTATTATTAATTAGTTTTAATAGTTTTTAATTAATAATAAATAATATAAAAGTTAAATAAATAATTTTCTTTTTCTAATAATTTTCTTTTATTCTTACGATATCAAAAATATAAATTTCACATTTGTGGGGTTTATACTGATCACTTTTCACTTTTATCGTACTTATTAGTTGATATAACTCATTTGAGTTATTTATACTTTTAGTACTGTGACAAATCATTCATAACCCTATTCCTGATCAACCAACTATATCACACATTCGTTCAATCACAGGATATCACAACCTCGTTGGGGAATTAACGACCCGGGAATATAACTGTACTACCTTGGATTATTGCATTTGCCTCTTTCTAGTTTGACTTGTATCGTCAATCATTCACAAGTGGTTGATTAAATAAGTAGACTGTTTTCAGGCGAATCAGTGAGCCTGTTCCCATTATTGATGCGGCCCAAGTTACAATAGCCCACGCATGGTGGTTTTGGGCCTTAGTAATGTTTATCATTTGGGCTCGTGGCCCATATATAGACTATACGTCATCATGTCCCCCAGTCTAGTGTGCGCGGCTCGTAGCCGCGGATGCTAGACTAATATTAACAGCGGTAAGCGTGGCGGGAGAACATTGAAAAATTGCCGCCCATTTTAAAGTGCAATGCACCTAGTCATAGGTATTTCAAAAGGGATACCTCGAAAATTGGGGGTTGTGTCCACGTTGCCCTCGTAAATCGGGAAAAAGTGCATGTACCGTTTCGGTTCTAGCCACACGTTTTTGTGAGTGGGATCCACGTGGACATCATCTAGGGTTTTTTACTTCCTATATAATAGTCACCGCCCCATTTTTACAACCACACACAGTAAAACACACACTCACCATTGCTCTCTTTCTTGAAAGTTAGCTTTTGCAAAGAAAATAATCATTTCCTTAGGTAATTTTTGTGTGCGTTTTACTAATGAATTAATGAAAATGGTTGCCCAGTTAGAGGACTTTCGCTCTGCGATGACGGAGAATGATGTTACTCAGTTTATATCTGATTACTTCGTTCCTCTGGATGTGCGTCCAGAGGCTCCAGATGTTGACTCGTGTATAGCTGATTTCCCCGAAGGGAAAATAGGGTTATACACGAAATTCTTTGAGTACGCGAATTACCGCGTACCGATATCTATCTTCCTGAGCAATTTGCTCAACCACTATCGACTCCACATCTCACAGCTGCACTGTATAGGTACGGCTAAGGTGTCGAATTTTGAAGTAAACTGCCGTTTACTTGCGATAGAGCCGACCATAGCCTTGTTTCGCTCTTTTTGCCACACTACGTGGTCAAATGGATGGGTTTCCTTTGCGAAGCGCCCGGGGGCACTTTAGTGTTACACTGAGAAGGTGGACTCCCTAAGAAATTGGAGGGAGCATTTTTTCTGGGTTGATGATGTGGTTTTTCCATCGCCCTATGAGTTTTATACTCAGGATACGTTGCCAAGGGATGGGCGCCCCGCACCCGGTTCCTATAGGCTGACTGATGCGCAGACTCTTGATGCCAACCGCCTGTCCATTAACCCTTATTCGGAGGCGTTTTTGGTTCACATGGGGTTGAGTCGCAATTATTTCGGCGCTGCGGACGAGGTGCCTACTTTTATTAGTGAGGAAGGCCGGGGTGGGTGTTCGTCCCTTCTTCTTCAAATTTTGTAAGTCTTTTTGTATGCGCACCTTTACTAACTAATCCTTTCTTCTTTGTTGTTTTGTTTATGTGCGCAGAGATGGATCTGTTCGCCGTCGTTAAGCTGGAGAAGCCGAAGCAGGTGACTATAGGAGTGCGCCCTCTGAGGGAGGGTGAGCAGCCACTACTGGAGGCGACCGAGGGTCGCTTGACCGTGCTGCCGGAGGTTGTCCCAGAAAATACGCCACCGCCCCAGGTGACGCCTGTACAGAGCATGGCGCCAGAGGAGGTGGCGCAAGAGGAGGGGGCGCGCGCTGAGTCGTCCGACAGCGTGGAGATCCTAAAGCCCGAGGAGGTGCTGAAAGAGGAAGTGGCGCAGAATACTAAGCGCAAAGGGGAGGCTGGGACCAGTGGTCCCAAGAAGAGACGACGCTACCTCATTGGGGATGCGGAGTCGTCCCCGGAGGAGGAGACATCCGCTCCTGGCGCGGATAAGAAGGCTGCTGAGGCCTCTCCATTTCTGTAAGTATCTGCGTCTATATTATGTTTCTTGTACATTACTTGTCGCAATATGTACTAACTGTCGTCTTCATGTCTTGTAGGGATGATGCCGCGAAGAATGATGGGGTCTTCGTGGATGTGGTTTCCTCTCCGCAGAATGAAAACAAGGAGGGGAAAGCCAAGGTTGATGAGGGTGGAGAGGCGCAGCAATTGATGGATGAGTTGGCTGCAGCTGCTGCGCGTCAGGCTGAGCTGGTGGCTCAGTTGAGGGAGAAGTATGTTGGGGAGAGCAGTACTCTCGCCCAGAAAGGATGAGGAGATAGCTAAGCTCCGCGCGCAGCTGGCGTGATACGTGGGAATCGCACCAGGCTTTACCTCTCAAGGGATCTTGAGAAGATTACAACCCCCACCAGGCAGTGTACCTGATCGTTGTAGTATAGTATAGTGACAAGTACCGGGGGATTGATCGTTCAGCTAGGAATAGTGTCGCTAGGATTAGAAAACCTAAATACTAGTTCTAAAGGTGAGGGATGATTCTTTTTGTATTTTTATATTTTTTTAGAAAGCAAGTAAAAATCTCGGGTTTGAAGGATTTGGGCGGAATTAGTTGCTAGTCAACTAACCCAATACTAAAGATGCAATCAAAATAAAATACTAGAAATGAAAATAAACTAAATTATACTAAGGTTGTGAGCAATAAGTGGAGAAAATGTGTTTACTTATATTTCACTACTCCCTAGACATCTTTTACATGTTAATTACTTGTTATAGTTGCATGGATGACGGATTGTATTCCTTAATACCATTCATGGGGTATCGCACATAACTCCCCAATTCTATGAGCTCTTATCTCCTCCTATACCATGCCCAGCACAACCATAGGGATTATAAACAGTGGCTCATGCATTAAATACAACCAATAAAGACCTAGTGCAATAGGTTCATGTTTCCTAAGACGTTCAAGCATGTTACCATTTGGAGATCTGCCAGTTTTCTTAAGCCTAACATATAAATTCACTCATCCAAAACAATTATAAACAAGTAATCAACACATAATTAACATCTAGGTTTCATTAGATCCAAGCAAACACAAGATAGATCTAGCCTAGCATTATGGAATTAAGACAAGAACAAGATATAGACAACCAACACATAGACATATTGATTGAATTAAAAGAACACTTATCTCAATTACACATGAAAGGTATCAAGGGCAAAGAACCCTTGAAAAACCTGTAAAATTCGTACCAAAGTCGGACCTAGGGTTTCTCCAAAACTTCTCTCTTTTAATGTAAAAATTAGAAAACTATATATAGGAAATAGGGTCTGACGGCGTCAAGACCAATCTTGTGACGCCGTCACCTCACCGCCAAAACTCTTCTCGGACTGCCTTGATCTACTTCTGACGCCGTCATGTGTTATGCATTCCCAGGCCGTCATGACTTTTACTCTTGACGCCCTTTCTTGTGACGCCGTCAAATCTGTACTGGGTCGTCATGGAAATTACTCTTGACGCCGTCAGGATGTTACTCTTGACGCCGTCACCTACTGTTCCCAGCAAGGAAAATTAAGACTTTGGCGTTTTCTTCACTTTTATGCTCCAAAAACGTCCGAATTGCTTCCTTTTCC
This sequence comes from Artemisia argyi, assembly GCA_030686995.1. Lineage (NCBI taxonomy): Eukaryota > Viridiplantae > Streptophyta > Magnoliopsida > Asterales > Asteraceae > Artemisia > Artemisia argyi. Next base: position 97,346,481 of record CM060676.1, on the reverse strand, counting down.
AGATTTCACTCCCAAAGTACCTAAAATCACAAAAGGAACGATTTAGGGCAATATTTGATCAAATAAATTCAATTCCGGGCTTAAATGACACCCTAAAAGTGGTTCATTTTTCGCCTCATCATATACCCTTACACTTGAGATTTGCTTGTCCTCAAGCAAATGCGCTTTTATTCTACTCAAAAGACAAGTTAGGGGTCATATAACACTAATATAAAAGTAATTACAACAAATAATCGTTCCACTAAAGACCAATAGACAAGCACGGAGGTCATACACTAGCACCTCACAAATAGTGTTTAGATACTCACATCTCACGGGTGTAATAAAGTATAAATTACAATATGGAAACGGAAGATATCTCTCACTACCTGTCATAGCAAAATAGATTACCATAGGCTTGGGAAAGGATCAAACCTCCACCACATGGCGTAAGCACCTAGGATAAACTATCAAAGAGGTCTTTTAAAGGGTTGTAACGTTAGGTGTAGGGATATGAAATACACGGTTTTGTTGGATAAAGGAAGTTTTACTGGTGGCGAGTTAACAATCTTGGTTAATTACATGTACAATATGGCATTACTAAGCCAAGACTAGACTCAACTTAAGCTAATAAATGAAAAATAACAAAAATATAAAATGAACATAGAATAAAAAGGGATGGTAGTCCGTATGTTTTTTCTCTTTTTCCTTTTTCTATATTTTTTTTTCTTTTTTCTTATTTTTTCGATTTTTTTTTTTTTAGACATACACTCTTACCCTACCATCCAAAATAATACATCATAGGGAATGAACATTCCCCTTACACTTGAATCTTTACATACTTTACATTAAACTAATCAAATGACTCGAATTAAGAAAATCAAAACACTTGGAGCACTTTTAAGATTAATGTACGTATGGGGGTATTAAATGATGTTCTTCCCCATTGCTCCATAAAATAAGTACTTTACCCATGAGTCCCAATCGTCCCAAAACAATATGTACAAGGATATGAGTCGACTTAGCAACCATGTAATCAATTAGATAGTTAACTTAGGGTTTAACAAATAACAATAATGCACTAAAAATGAGTGCATACACGGAAGGCTAAGGCGATTTGGTTGTACATTTAAGTTGGGTGTAACAAATTCTTCCTTTAAGTAAAATGCTTAAAGTTAGAAACGAAAAGATAGGCTCGAAGGGGTGTACTAGGGGTTTCGTGTACTAAAAATGAGTACAACGCTAAGGTGTGGGAAAAATTAGTTGACTTAACTAGCCAAGTAATATGACTTAAATGGTCAAGTAATTATAATACGGGTTTAAAATAAGGGTGATCATAATGCCTCTTATCATGTAGTAAATCCTACTACACGAATGTAGTCTCACTAGCGGTCTCGAGATGCATCACTAACGCAAGTTCTAGAATCTAAATGCTACCAGTACACTCATAAGCACTAATAGTAAATGCTTTTCCTATCAAATCTAAAGGCGAACCTCACATATTTGGGTGGAAAATTTTTCTGAATATACGATTATGTGCTAGTCATACAATCTCCTATCCATGAGACGCTTGCTATGGCTAAAGTTTCACTCCTAAATATTGTAAAAAAATTTAAATTTGGCGCTAAAATTACACTAACAAGTATTTCTCATAGTTTTATTACACATCTACCATTAAACAAAACAAACTCAAGCGAAAGTGCATATGTAAGGTATCATCTTTTTACCTTCCCCTTACACTTAAGATGAACATTGTCCCCAATGTTCAAGTAAAGAATGTAAAAGTTAAAAAGTAAAAAGAATGAAATCAAATACTCCCCTGATTCGCTCTGTATGGATAATAAGGTGGCCAGGTTAAATCTTCCTCCAAGAAAATGAACAATCAAAGCTTCCCTTCCAGAATGTAAATCATCTTCTTGTCATACATAACCTGTAAATCCTGAGAAATAGACAAAACAACCTCGCGTAAAATCGGCGGCATCCTATATAAGTTACTAAATCCTAGAAAACAAGATAAGATATAATGCTTGTGGAATGAAGTTTGCAGATTTCCTGGAGATTATAAAACTTAATAATTCACAAAAACCGTAAGACTCCGTTAGAAAAACAAAACCGGTAAAATTTTCAGATTTTTACACGTGACGCCGTCAAGAGTTAACTCTTGACGCCGTCAGAAGTGACCTGCAAAAATTCTTATGTTAAGTTTCCGGAAAATTTCTGGAAAAAGTTGGTCCTACTTCCTGGAAAATCCTGCAAAACTTCATTATGACTCAATACAAGCATTTGACTCTAACAAATTCTAATACACGTGTTCATTTAATATTGTGGAGAATCATGATCGGTGTGTTTCTTAAAAACATATTTGGGGTTTCCCCTTACACTTATCTTTTGCAAAAATACTTTTAGGTGGAGTTAAGACTAGGCCAAAACAACAAAGTAAAGTATTTCCACTATTTAATTTAGAAACATGATCAACCAACAATAAAAACAAAGCATGCATACGGAAGCAAATAACAAACAAACAAAAATAAAATCACACAAAGCATGGGTTGCCTCCCAAGAAGCGCTTTTCTTTATTTACGAGTCTTGTAGCTAGACTCAAGGTCGTGGGTTACTACGTGATACGGGTGAGTTCCTCATTGAGGACATCTTTGGGATCAAACTTAGGTTTCAACTTCCTATCGGTTTCCTTAGTATGGTATGACCTTTCAAACTTTTCTCCATCCGGATCATACAAAGTCATCCTCATATGCCATGATCCGTCACCTTCTTTAGGTGGCTTGTCCCACCTCCATTTACACTTGTCTCCCTCTCTTTTCCACTTATTCATCTCTATGTTAATAGGCATTACGCTCAAGAACTCAATCATCTTCCTAAAGACTAAGGGGTCCTCAAAGGGATCTAGCTCTTCATCTCTAGCTATGAGTTGTTCTACCGAATGTGTATTTTCAACAAAATCTTTCTCTAGATAAAATGGGCATTGAGGTCCTATGAAGTTCCTTTCTATCCAAGGTCCATATCTAGACGGTCTCCTATTCATCTCTACCCAATGCGGTGTCGGTTCATCATCACAATCATAACTATACTTCTTTACATCGTACACTGACCAAGTATCGCCTTCACCTACCGCTATCTTAGACTCCTTACAATCTATCATGGCGCTAGCGGTTGCTAAAAATCCTCTTCCTACCAATAATGGGCATGTAGTGTCACTAACCATGTCTAGGACGTGAAAATCCGCTAATATAGTTAACTTTCCTACGTGAACAACTACATCCTTAATCATTCCAACCGGGTGGGCAATACTCCCATCCGCTAGCCCTATCAATACCTCCGTTTCCTCTAACTTTCCTAGCTTAAGAGCGGTGAATAAGGATAAGGGAATCAAGTTGAGGCTTGACCCTAAATCGGCTAGTGTGTCAAAAGCTTCGGATCTTCCTATCTTACAAGGCAAAACAAATATACCCGGATCATCAAGCTTTTTAGGCAACTTGTTTTGAACGAAGGCGGTCCCATTTTTACCTAGTTTAAACTTCTCATATTTTTCTAGGAGGGCACTATAGTAAGGAGCACGCGCTAAGACATCAATGACGGGGTGTTCAAGGTGAAGTTCTTTGAATTCATCGTCAAGGTCTTGCGTAGGAGGTGTTTCAACTATGCTTTTGACCGGTTCTATATCGGGTGTTTTATTTGATTGGTCCTTTTGAAGAATTTGGTTTTGTTTGAAACACGTGCTCGTTGATTTAACCGAGTAGTATTGTGGACACGAAGTGGGTGACGAAACTGAAGATATGGAATTAACGTTTAGTTTCGGATTCTTGACCGTGTCGCTTGGGAGTGCTCCCATTTCTCGGTCATTGAGAACTTTTAACAATGCTTCAATTTTGGTGGTCATCTCGCTTTGCTTTTGTTTGAAATCGGCTTCAAACTTAGATATGCGAGCTTCTTGAGATGCCATGAACTTAGACATCAACCCTTCAAGATTGTTGGTACTACCATAGTTATTTGAAGGATTGTTGTTGAAAGTACGGTTGGATGGTGGATCGTTTGGTTGGTAACGATTAGGCGGATTGGAAGAATTAGGTTGATTTTGTTTCCACCTAAGGTTTGGGTGATTTTTCCAAGAGGGGTTGTATGAATCACCGTAAGGGTTCGGCTCGGGCTTGAAAGTGTACCACTTATCTCCCGCTTCGTCGGTACGCGTGAATGCGTAGTCTGAAAAAGCTGTTCCGGGGAGTTCCACACAATCACGAGTGTCATGGGGACCACTACATAATTCGCATGAAGAAGTGATTTTGTTCACTTGGCTTGAAGGTTTAGGAGCTTCGTAAGATTTCATGAGAAACTTGACTTGGTCCTCAAGTTCCATGATCCTACGGTCGGGAGTGCTAGAATTGTTCGAAGGCAAAGATATTGCCTTGACCGTTTTGTTCAAATCACGGGGATCATTCCAACTTTCGTTGTCATAGAGAGCAAGATCTTCTATGAGTTCCCATGATTGTTCCGCACTTAGATCACGTAGCTTACCACCGGCCGATTGGTCAATGGCTCGCCTCGTGGAGAGATCGATATGGTCATAAAAAATTTGGACTTGGAGCCACAGTTCTATGCCATGATGAGGGACTTTTTGAAGTAAGTCCTTGAAACGAGTCCATGCTTCATAAAGAGATTCATTTTGACGTTGTTGGAACATCAAGATGTCATTTCTAAGCTTAGTAGTTCTCCCCGGTGGGAAAAATTGAGCAAGGAAACGAGTGGTGAGATCATCCCATGTGGTGATGGATCCCGCGGGTAAACGCTCAAGCCATTGACTAGCTTGATCCCGTAGAGAGAATTGGAATAGGCGTAATCGGGTTGTCTCTCTAGTTGCAACATCTAGGTCTATGGAATCTACGATTTTGAGGAAGTCCTTAAGATGTTGGTTTGGATCTTCAGAACGAAGTCCATGGAATGCACATCCGCTTTGCACCAACCGGATGGTGTCAGATCGCAAGGGGGTCACATTGGCTCCGGTGAGCTCAATGGTGTTTCGGTAGCCTTGGTGGCTAGGTCGGGAATACTCTCCTAAGGTTCGGGGCCTAAGGGGTTCTAGTGGTGGGTTTTGTTGTGGTGGGATGACGGGTTCAAAGATGTTCCCGTTGTCCATGATGTCGGGTGGTGAAAAGTTACGAACAAAAACACAAAGAAATAAGATAGACTAAAGAAAACCTAAAAATAAAAATAAAAACTTACTAGAAAGGAATCTAGCAAGTAGACCTAATAAAAAGAGATTCTAACCTAGACAATAACTATTCCCCAGGCTGCGGCGCCAAAAACTTGATACGTGGGAATCGCACCAGGCTTTACCTCTCAAGGGATCTTGAGAAGCTTACAACCCCCACCAGGCAGTGTACCTGATCGTTGTAGTATAGTATAGTGACAAGTACCGGGGGATTGATCGTTCAGCTAGGAATAGTGTCGCTAGGATTAGAAAACCTAAATACTAGTTCTAAAGGTGAGGGATGATTCTTTTTGTATTTTTATATTGTTTTAGAAAACAAGTAAAAATCTCGGGTTTGAAAGATTTGGGCGGAATTAGTTGCTAGTCAACTAACCCAATACTAAAGATGCAATCAAAATAAAATACTAGAAATGAAATTAAACTAAATTATACTAAGATTGTGAGCAATAAGTGGAGAAAATGTGTTTACTTAGATTTCACTACTCCCTAGACATCTTTTACATGTTAATTACTTGTTATAGTTGCATGGATGACGGATTGTATTCCTTAATACCATTCATGGGGTATCGCACATAACTCCCCAATTCTATGAGCTCTTATCTCCTCCTATACCATGCCCATCACAACCACAGGGATTATAAACAGTGGCTCATGCATTAAATACAACCAATAAAGACCTAGTGCAATAGGTTCATGTTTCCTAAGACGTTCAAGCATGTTACCATTTGGAGATCTGCCAGTTTTCTTAAGCCTAACATATAAATTCACTCATCCAAAACAATTATAAACAAGTAATTAACACATAATTAACATCTAGGTTTCATTCGATCCAAGCAAACACAAGATAGATCTAGCCTAGCATGATGGAATTAAGACAAGAACAAGATATAGACAACCAACACAAGACATATTGATTGAATTAAAAGAACACTTATCTCAATTACACATGAAAGGTATCAAGGGCAAAGAACTCTTGAAAAACCTGTAAAATTCGTACCAAAGTCGGACCTAGGGTTTCTCCAAAACTTCTCTCTTTTAATGTAAAAATTAGAAAACTATATATAGGAAATAGGGTCTGACGGCGTCAAGACCAATCTTGTGACGCCGTCACCTCGCCGCCAAAACTCTTCTCGGACTGCCTTGATCTACTTCTGACGCCGTCATGTGTTATGCATTCCCAGGCCGTCATGACTTTTACTCTTGACGCCCTTTCTTGTGACACCATCAAATCTGTACTGGGTCGTCATGGAAATTACTCTTGACGCCGTCAGGATGTTACTCTTGACGCCGTCACCTACTGTTCCCAGCAAGGAAAATTAAGACTTTGGCATTTTCTTCACTTTTATGCTCCAAAAACGTCCGAATTGCTTCCTTTTCCAGATTTCACTCCCAAAGTACCTAAAATCACAAAAGGAACGATTTAGGGCAACATTTGATCAAATAAATTCAATTCCGGGCTTAAATGACCCCCTAAAAGTGGTTCATTTTTCGCCTCATCATGGCGGAAGCTCAGGCGGAGTTGGAGTCTTCTAGGGTGTATACCGAGAAGGTCACCCATGAGAAGTTGTCTGCGCTGGCTGAGGTGGAGCAGGCGCGCGGGCAGCTTCATCATTATAAGTCTGACATGACTTGGGCCGTGCGCTTCTTGGAGGAGAAGAAGGTGGAGCATTTTGCTAACATTGCCAAATTCAAGGAAGATATGATGAAGATCATCCAGCTGCAGGAGGACAAGCTGCGCGGCCTGAGCATCGAGTACGATGAGGAGTTATATCCTCATTTGATGTCGACCATTGCTGAGCGCAGGTATTTCTTTTTCCTCTTCCTCTTCATAATATTTTGTATTGCTATACCTTTCTTTAATACAAATTGTCTTTGTTGATGTAGGTGGTTGATTAGCCACGGGCTGCGCCTGGCAGCTATGGGCACTCTTGAGTCCCAAGAGGTGTTGGACGCCTTTGGGAAGGTGGTTCATTGTGCGGTGGCTCGTGGGAAGTCGCAGGCTATGGAGGATCTCCATGAGGCCAATCTTCTGAGCAAGGACTTGGCGGAAGTCCCTGGGTATAATGCGGCAGCGTATGATGAGTTGATGCAGGCCATGGCAGGGTTGAAGGTCCTCGAGTTGCCGCACATTGGCAGGTTGGAGCGCGACCAAGACAACCCCATAGATGTACTTATGGCGGGGTTGACTTTGGAGCGCCATCTTTTAGAGGATGCGGAGGCGCAACCAGATTACTTTTTGAAGCCTGACGTGTCGCCGCTACAGGTTCCTGTGTTCGCGCAGCCTCGCCACATCCTTACCCCATTTGCTCTTGAAAGGGAGATTCCCTTGAAAGAGGTTTTGGAGCGTCATGCGCAGAGGGCTGCTCAGAAGAGAGGCATTCCGGGCAAGGCAGTGTTGTGTGGCGTGGGTGCTGCACACATCCCCAGGTCTGATGGTGTGCCCGTGAGTGTTCCCACAGTATCTCCCAAGGATGCTTTGATTCTGAGAAAGCTTCAGGAGGCGGTTAGTTCTGCTGCTCCGGAGGATAGCCCTGAGCATCGCCATAGCGTGTAGGCTTTTTGTATATGTATTATGTAAATAATGAAGTGTATCTTTCCTTGTAATTTTTGTGTAAAAATGTTGAGTAAGATACCTTTTTGTTGTTTAAGTTCGTGACTTAATAAATCTACTTTCATTGTTTGCTAAGTTTAATTATCTGACCAAATGTATTGGCTGCGTGATTTTAAAAAATATACTTGCATTGTTTACTAAGTTTTTGTTATTTGACCAAGTGTATTGGCTCATTAAGTGCGTGACTTTAAGAATTATACTTGCATTGTTTGCTAAGTTTTATTATTTGACCAAGTGTCTTGGCTCTTTATTTGCTAAGCTTGTACAGTGTACTTAATATTTGCGCACCCGTTGTGGGATGCGCACATGAAACTTACCTCGACGTCTCAAAGGTAAGGCGCTTAGCAAGGATACGAGATCCAATGTTGATGGGTTTGCAACCCTCTTACTCAACGAGTGAATTAGTAGGTTTACTCATCCTTTATGCCTTCGTGGGTCTTTAATTAGTGCATGCACGCCATGTAGGCAAAAATATAAGATAACAATATTGACATATATGAGTATGTATGCAATAAAGTGAAATACGCTATGGAATTAGCTAGAAACCATAACATTTTATTGATACTTGCAAGTTTTTTGAGAAAATAAAAATACAATTCCTAGGAAAGAAAAGAAAAACAAACACTTATTGGGCACTTCTTAGGGTGCAAAAGGTGTCTGTGTAATGGCCGTAGCCTAAAAGTAACATCTTTTAATATTGCAGATGTTCCAAGTGCGCGCTAGATCGTGACCTTCCATATCGCGCAGTCTGTATGTGCCGTTGCCGAGCGCATCTGTCACCTCGTAAGGTCCTTCCCATTTTGGTCTGAGCTTTCCTGTGTCTTCTGCGTGGATCGCATCATTGGCGTGGTAAACAAAGTCTCCTGGTATGAATGAAGTGTGTTTGACCTTTGCATCATAATACTTATTCATTTTTTCCTTAGCCTTTGCTTCGCGTATAGCTGCGCGTTCACGCTTTTCTTCCAGTAAGTCCAAGTCTATGCGCCGTTCCTCGTCATTTGTTGTGACGTTGACCTCTGCTGTTCGTATAGTTGGCATTCCTATCTCAGCTGGTATGACGGCTTCTGTTCCATAGACGAGGGAGAATGGCGTGTCGCAGTACTGGTTTTGATTGTTGTGCGATGCGCCCATAATACATGCGGGAGCTCATCCACCCACCTTCCTTTGTGTCTGTCAAGGCGCGCTTTTATCCCTTCACCTAGACTACGGTTTGCGCTCTCAACTAGGCCATTGGTTTGTGGGTGTTTTACTGAAGCGAAGTGTTGCGTGATGTTTAATTGCGCGCACCAATCTTTGAATGGGTTGTCACAGAATTGTTTTCCGTTGTCTGATATAATCTCTCCCGGTAGTCCGAAGCGACAGACAATGTTGTCCCAAACAAAGCGTTTGACTTGGTTTCCTGTGATGCTCACCACCGCCTTTGCTTCAATCCACTTCGTAAAGTAGTCTATGGCTATGATGAGGAACTTTACTCCTCCTGCTACTACAGGAAAGGGACCTGCGATGTCAATGCCCCATTTATAAAATGACCATGGTGAGGTAATTGGTGTTAGCTCTTGTTGTGGTCGGCGCGGGATTGGCCTATGTACTTGGTAGTTGCTGCATTTTCTTATCAGATCGCGTGTGTAGCGATGCATTGTTGGCCAATAATACCCTGACCTTAGAGCGCTTGCCACCACAGATCGCGGCCCTGAGTGCATACTACATGATCCAGCGTGGATTTCTCGGAGTACGTAGTCTGCTTGAAGAGGTGCAACGCATCTGAGCCATGGCTGTAAGAAAGAGCATCGATAGAGTATGTTGTCTCGTAGTTCAAATCGTTGCAATGTGTGCCGCACTCTTCGAGCGTCCTTATGATCTTGTGGTAAAGTTCCCTTGCTAATGAATTCAATGATAGGTGTCATCCATGTAGGATCTTGTTCTTCTATCACTGTGGATATCTCCATTTCCAAGATTGACTTGTTTTTTAGGGTTTCTACCAATACATGTTTTGAGAGGTGCGCGCAACTTGTGGATGCGATCTTGCTGAGCGCATCAGCCTTCCTGTTATCTCCTCTGGGCACCTGTTTTATTGTGAACATGTCAAAGTTTTTGATCAAGGATTTTGTCTTTTCCAGGTATTGGATCATGTGCTCATCCTTGGCTTCATATTCACCTAGCACGTGGTTAGCGACTAGCCGAGAATCTACGTTCGCTTCTAGGTTGCGTACACCCATTTGGATTGCGATGCGTAGTCCGGCTAGTAGGGCTTCGTATTCTGCCTCATTGTTTGTGGCCGTGAATTCAAAGCGTAGCGCATAGGTGAATTCTATACCTTCTGGATTTGTAAGAATAAGGCCTGCGCCTGATCCATCTACACATGAGGACCCATCTGTGAACAGAATCCAGGGTTCCTGTAGATCTGTTTTGGTTGCAGATGTTGGGCTGTCGCTATCTGGTTTCTCCACGATGAAATCGGCTAATACTTGTCCTTTGATTGCAGTGCGCAGTCTGTATGAGATGTTATACTCACTTAACAGTACACTCCACTTTTGTAACCGTCCTGATGCGTCAGGTTTAGAGATAACTTGTTTGATTGGTTGATCCGTGATTACAGCTATTGGGTGCGCTTGAAAGTATCTGCGCAGCCTTTTGGCTGCGAATACTAGAGCTAAGACCAGCTTTTCCATAGCGCTGTAGTTAGTCTCTGTTCTCTTCAGGGCTTTGCTTACAAAGTATATGGGTGTCTGGACGGAGTTCCTATCTGTCAATAGTACTGCGCTAACTGCTCCATGAGTTGCCGATAAGTACATGATTAGCTCTTCCCCTGGTCGCGGTGCGACAAGTTTGGGGAGAGATGCCAGATGGTGTTTTTGTTGTTGGAAAGCTTCCTCCGCTTCTTCGGTCCAGCAAAAGTCTCCCTTTTTAGTACACTTCGTGAGCGTTTTAAAGAGAGGAAGGGATTTGTCTGCTGACTTAGATAAGAAACGGTTTAGCCCTGCTAACTTTCCATTCAATGACTGGACTTCTTTAAGTGTGCGCGGTGAGGGGAGATCAATAACAGCCTTTGTTTTTTTCTGGACAAGGCTTGATTCCATCGGGTTCTATCAAGTATCCAAGGAACATGCCCTCGGTTGCGCCAAAGGTGCACTTCTTGGGATTTAACTTCATGTTTATTCGCCCCAATGTTCTGAACGTTTCCTCGATGTCGCGCACCAATTCATCCTCTGTGTGGCTTTTGATGACAAGGTCGTCAATGTAGACTTCCAGGTTGCGGCCTACTTGTTTCTCGAAAGCTGTATCCACTAGTCGTTGGTATGTTGCGCCTGCATTTTTTAAGCCGAAAGGCATTTTTGTGTAGCAGTATACTCCTTGACTGGTGTGGAAAGCTGTTTTTTCTTCATCTTCGACTGCCATCTGGATTTGATGATACCCTTTGTATGCATCTAGGAAGCATTTGAAAGGGTATCCGCACAGGGATTCTACCTTCCAGTCTATTTCTGGCAGTGGGTAGCAGTCCTGTGGACATGCTTTGTTGAGGTCCGTGAAGTCCATGCACATTCTCCAACTGCCATCGCTCTTCTTTACCATAACTGGGTTAGAGAGCCAGTCGTGGTAGTACACTTCGCGCATGATGCCTGCGTCTACGAGCTTATGTACTTCTTCCAGAATAGCCTTTGCACGATCTGGGGCCTGGCCGCGCTTCTTTTGTCGTATTGGGGGATATCCTTGTCGGATTTTTAGCTTATGCTCTGTGATAGAGCGTGGCACTCCTGTCATGTGTTTTGGTTCCCATGCAAAGATGTCCAGGTTCTTCTACAAGAGTGCGCATACGGCTGCTTTACCTTTGTCAAATAAAGATCCACCAATCGAAACTTGTTGTTCAGGGTAATCGGGATGAATAGCGACTTTTAGATTTGGCGTTTTTTCCGTGCGCTGTTCTGGAATAGTCTCTACTTCAGTTGTTACCGCATTGCATTCTCTTGGTGGTACTGTTGTGTTATAGAGAGTGACAACTCCTCCTTCCACTGGAAACTTAAGCATTCCGTGCGCTGTGGATGGTATAGCGCGCATGGATGATATTCCAGGTCTCCCAATGATACCATTGTATGGTGAGGGGGACTTTATTACCATGAAACTTATCCATGTTGCGGTTGAGTGTTGTTCATCTCCTACGACCACCAGCAAGTGTAACTGCCCCATGGACCAGATCTTTTCTCCCGTGAATCCAGTCAATGACGTTGTTGCTGGCATCAATTGACTTTGGATTTCAGGTCGCAGTCTTTTGAAACAGTGATCATACAGGATATCTGCGGATGCTCCTCCGTCAATGTACATGCGGTGGATATCATGTCCTCCCGTATGTATTTCAATGGTGAGAGGCTCTACGACTGCGTTGTCCGCAGCTAGAGTAGGGAAAGATATCTTTTTTTCTGGAGAGAATTTTTGGCTGACTTTTTGCTTTATCTTGCGCTGCCATGACTGTATCATGTATATGGTATCAGCTTTTTCTTTGGGGAGTTCTTTCTTACCCCCGTTCCTCTGTTTATCTTTTCCCTCTTTGATGTTTTTTACGAGGTGGTCCATTCTGCCTTCTCTTACTAACTTTTCAATTAGCTGTCTTAACTAGACGCACCCGTTAGTTGTATGGCCTTTTTGGCCATGGTACTCGCAGTATCCATTCCCTATGCGCTTTTCCTCTGCGATGCGCATTGGTGGCGGTTTTGGGAAGTTTGCACCTTCTGTTACAAATATTTCCCTCGGGGTTTTTGTGAGAGGGGTATACTTGTCATTGTCTCTTCCACTGCGGTAATTCCTGCTGTGGTTGTTATTCTGATCGTTGGATTGTCTCCTAGGCTGCTCTTGCTGCCTATAGTTCGAATAACCCTTTTTGCTGTCCGCAGCAGCTGCTTCTCCTTGTATAAAGGATCTAGTGCGCTTTGTTAGCTCATCGAAAGTTTGTGGAACTTTGTCGTTTAGCTTTCGGATGAGTTCTGGGTTATTAATCCCATTCATGAACCCTGAAATTTTTAGGATTTCAGGACATGCTTTGACTTGCACTCATCCTTGAAGCATTCCATAAAAGCGCTGGTTGATTCCCCTTGGCGCTGTTTCACTCTTGCTAGCTTAACAGGGTTTTTAGCGCACTTCTTTCTCTGGGTAAAGTTGAGACGGAATGCTTTCCGTAATTCCTCGAACCCACCGATGCTCCTACGTGGGAGTTTGCTAAACCATGTGCGCGCGTTCCCTACTAACGTAGAATTAAACATGTGGCACCACACAGGTTGTGGCCAGTTTTCGATAGTGGCGGCTGATTCGAAAACTTTTAGATGATCATCCGGATCACCTGTTCCATCATATGTTTTCACATTAGTGGGCATGCGCCTGCGTTTGCGGTCTGAGTAATCGCTGATGCGCCGTGTAAACGCGTCAACTTTCTGGCGACGCCATGGAAGAGACATATCTTCATTCTCTTCTTCGCGACGTCTTCCTCTTGACTTCCGGTGTCCTGTTTCTTTATCCTCGTTGTCCGAGGAGTCACTGGAGGAAGAGTAGTCTCTTTTTCGGCGCTTGCGCCGGCTTCTTTCAGAAGAAGAGCTTGAGGGATCTCTACTTGGGGATCTTCTTTTCCCCAATCTGTCTTGAATCCTCTTACTCCCCGGTTTGGAGGATCCTTGGCTTGGCGAATGTTGAGGTCCTAATCGGTCTTGTATCCCCCGACTGCCAAGTCTGGAGTGAACATTAGTGCGCCTTTCGCTGTCTTCTGAGTATTGTGAATCAGATGTCGTACCCAGCCTATCATGGATAGTGGTACGTTCTGCGCGTCTTCCTCGTGGGTGGCGCAGTGGTGATGGTTCGCGTTCAGGACCAAAATTGAGTCGAGCTTGCAGGCTCGTGCTTGCCCTTCTTCTTGCTTCTTCCTGCATGAGGGCGGTTAAGGTTTCATAATTTTGGGATACAAAATTTCCCAAAGTTAGATTGGGTGCGTCCTCAGTTGCTACAAGAATGTCTGCCTCAGTATTAGGCGCCCTATCTCGGTTAGGCGCGCCTGGTGGCACAGTGTTGTTCACTACGGGTACAGTTTGATGAGGAGTAGTGAAGAGGGTGTGCTGGATTTCCTCAATGCTTGGGACCACTGGGTGACTTGGGTAGTCCTTACAGGTAGTTCTACCACTGGAAGAGGTTGGGTTGTCCCTGCCTCTTGGTGACCAGGTGCGCTGGTTGTCCCAGCAACCTGTCTAGAGGTCGAATCTTGTTGATTCTTCCTCTGATGGTCACGTTTTTCTGACTGCGGAGTCCGCTGGCTTGAATTCTTATTCTTTGTCATTCTAGTCCTTTAGTTCTTAGTAGGGTCCCACGGATGGCGCCACTTGTTGATACAAAAGTTGGGCGTTCCTGATTATGGGCTCTTGCTCTGGTACCAATTCGCTTCTTAGTACTTGTAACCTGCGCACTAAGAAAATAAACAACACCGTTAGGCTTATCGTGGGATTGTCTCCCACGATTAGACTCCGGCGTGAGAGTAAGTAATCGATTTAGGGTTCTCGTAAAGAGTTAGGGTTTTGTATCGTACCTTGAATGAGAGAGATGTCATTCCTTATATAGGCGCAGAATCCTTGTAGGGTTCGTGCTCCTTACGTTTCGCACCCATGGTGCTTATCCGGGTAAGGATATCTATTCCATAGATAGATGATCCTTATCTATACCGTGTATAGTTTATTTGGGTTTGGGCTTACGTGAGCCTGTTCCCATTATTGATGCGGCCCAAGTTACAATAGCCCACGCATGGTGGTTTTGGGCCTTAGTAATGTTTATCATTTGGGCTCATGGCCCATATATAGACTATACGTCATCATCCAACTTAAAAGCTTCGAGTGGATTGTGAGAAGATCGGGAAAGAAAACGGGCATGAATTGGCAGAATTGGCTTTTTGATCCGTTAAAATGTGAAATCTGAAAAATCTACGAATATGTTAGGTGTGTAGACAGTGGTTTATGGTTTGCAAGTCAGTGTGGTGTAGGTGATATGATCTGCAATCTGTAGTTCATGACAGTTTGGTACAAGGTCTGAAGTGAAGTGTGGTTGTATGAGCTGCGCTAATGTTTATTCTCATTGTATGGGTGTTTGGTATAATGGGCTGCAATTTAGCAGCAGTTATAGAGGTTAGGGGCAGTTATAGAGGTTAGGGGTGTTTGGCACAGTGGGAAAACGTTTTAGCAGCAAATTATACAGGTTTCGGGTGTTTGGCACAGTGGGAAAATAGTAGCAGCATTTATTCAAGTTAAGGCGTTTGGCACAGTGAGATATACTGAAAGTTTATACATGTTACTATGTTAGGGTGTTTAATGTGGTCTGCAGTATGGGTCTTTTGGCATTAGTGTTCATGGGCCTATGCTAATTTGTGATAGTTGGAGTTTCTAAGTTATGCAGTGAATGGCATGACTGCATATATATGGTTTATTTTGTGTTTCATGTAGTATCCTACTATCCTTCAAGTTAGGTTTAAGTTTTTTTTTTTGTATCATTGTTTTTTCTTGGGTCCACTGATGAGTGCTCAAACACTCATCATTTTTGGTCTAATCTGAACTACAAAACATACAAAAACACTCAGAAATGCATCAAAATACTGAAAATATTTCAAAATTGTGTTTTATATGTTTTAGATGCAAAACGAGCAAAAACAAATGAAAAACGCACAAAGTTTGCAAAATTGGCAGTTTCAGTCCCCCAACTTTCATAAAATTACAAAACTAGTCCCTGGATATTCAAAATATGGAAAATTATCACCAAAGGTCATTTTGAAATCATAAGTTGTCATATTTAGTCCTTTGGTGAAAAATTGGAAAAGTTTTGGAAATTTACAGTTTGGTCCCTGGAGTTTCAAACTTTGGCAGAAAAGGTCCCTGGTGGGATAATTTTGAATGAAAAATCATTTTGGGTCCTTGGGAAGTTACAAAAATCACTTTTAATCCCTGGATGAAAATTTTGAGAAAATTACAAGTTTAGTCCCCGGAGTTTGGAAATTTGAAAAATTAGTCCCCGGGTATTTTATTTTGGAAAATATTAAATTTCATCCTTGTAATATTCTAATTTAGTCCTTGTGAATACTTTGTGAATTTTACATTTCAGTCCCTCATGATTAGCCAAATTACAAAAATAGTCCTTGTGGTGTCTTTTGTAACAAACCAAACGGACCCTTCCATATTTATTACCCAATAAACCAAATCCATTACCACCCTTATCACTCCAGCCCAACTCCCTTCTCAGCCCACCACTTAAAACTAACACAGCCCACCCCCACACTTATATACTCCCCCGTTCCAAATAATAAAATCTCCCCAGTCAAACCTTTCGTTGACTCACCCTCACCACTTGCAACTGCAACTCCAAACCAACACTTCACCCCCTCCTCACCCTCTGCTACCACTCCCATCCTTTGTCCCCTCCAACCCCACTACTAACCAAACTTCATTTAATGCCCCTTAATTCTCTCCAAGTTATCCCCAACTGCCATGTGGGCATTTTGGCGCCAAAAAGGAGTTCAAAGGTTAGGATTTCTCCTCACTCATCCAAGGGTCCTCAAATAAAGTGGGAAAAGCTCAAGTGGGTCTGAAAACCCTAGAGGGTCAGTATAAAAAGAAAAAAGATGGAGCAGAGCCAGAGAGTAGGTTTTTTAGATAGAAAATAGCTTTTAGTGTAATTTAGTTTAGTAATTAGTGTAATCTTTATTTTTAGTTTAATTTACAGTCTTGTAAACTTTTAAACTCAGTTTAATACCATTGTAAGTTTTTCTCTCATCATTTTGCAAAATTTTCCTTTTTAGCTTATCCACTCATCATCTGTCTTTAGCTTATCTATTTGCCTCATTAATCACCATTAGCTCTCTATGTGCTTTCTGAGTTTACTTAGTTATAATTTGTGATAGTATTGTTTGAAATAACTTGTTTGTTCATTAGGTTTGTTTGATGCTCATAATATTGACTTAACTGCCATAACTAGTAATCTTAGGTTATCACTGTTGTTATTGAAGTTTTTCTGCTCACTTAAGCTTATTATGTCATAATTTGTCTTTGTGAATAAGTAGTATGGGATAAATCACTGATTTGCTTTAAAATTCATCAAACAGTTACCATTTAAGGTGTGTTTGGAATAGTAGGTTGCTAGGTGTTCCTGTGGTTGCAGTGTTGTAATCTTGGCATTTGTAAGTTGCTTTAGGTTTAATTAGGCCCTTAGAGTCATAAAATTCAGGTCTTAAACATCCAAAAGTCAAATCTCACCACAAGCTTACATAATTCCACCTCTATTAGCAGTTAGGTAGTATAATCATGATTATTGATGCATATTTAGATAATATAACATAGGTTAGTTCCATTTTAGCATAACATTGCATAATTAATCAGTAGGATAGATTAGAACTTCACAATAGTCAAATTCCAAGTTTTGCTTAAAAAGTCAAAGTTGCATCTTTCAGAATTTTACAAAACTTCAAGGAATTTTAATAAATTTTGTGCAATGATTTAGAGGGTGAAACTTGTTTCTAGTTAAAGTGTATCAGCTCTATTTTAAGATCCCATATCTTTTTTATTTTTGTGAATTTTCTCCTGGGCCCCACAAGGCCCCAAAGACACTTGCAGGGGAGAACTGTGCTCTGCACAGCAGAACCATCACTCACCACCACCACTTGGTGGTGGTTTTCTGACCACCTCAGTGGGTCCCAAGCTACCATCTTTGTTCCTAACAACCCCCCTCCTGGTGGGGATCAACTTTTGACCATAGCTTTGACCTTGGACCCCCTGGGTCCCACCTGAATCTTGCCCTAAAAGTTGTCCCAGATTCTGAGTTCCACTTGGTTTTTGGATTAGCTTAATCACTCCCTTAGCTTATTCAGTGCTACTTTTTAGCTTATTCTAGCTTATTTTAGTTCACTTAGCTTATTTGCATCAGCTTTTACCTTTGTGGGCCCCCTAGCTGCCTACACACCTTTCTTCCCTTGACAGTTGACCAAAGTCAACTGTCAAACAAGCAAGCTTGTATTTTGCTTATTTTTAAGCTCAACCAAATTTGTTTTTGTAAAAGTTATCTATTTTTAAGTATAAATTAATTTTCCAAAAAGAAAATCCAGAAAATCCAAGTTTTAATTTAAGTGATAGTTTCTATTTAATGTAAATTAAATTTTAATTTTCATTTTTATATTTTTATTAAGAAATTAGCTATTTTATATTTTTCTTAAATTCCTAGTATATTAAAGTATTTATAATAATTTTCTCAGATTTTTACTTTGTCATTAAGTATTTATTAGAATTAATCTTAGTTTTATTAATTATTAATTAATATTGAGTTTAAAATAGCATAATTAGTTTTTATTAAGCAAAACCTAGTTTTTATATTTTTTATAGCTTTCATATGTTATAAAATAATTTTAGAAATTTTATTGGAATTTTTACTGTTCATTTAGTATTTTTCTTAATTCATAATAGTTTAATTAGGTAATTAATAATTAATTAGTAATTAATTAATATAAGATTCACAAAAAGACAAAAATAATTATTTTTATTTTTAAAATTAGTTTTTAGTTATTTTATAATTTTAGAAATTTTATTTTCACCTTTTTAGTATTTAAATAATATTATATTGTATTTTAGTTATTTAAGTATTAATAATAAGTATTAAATAGTTTTTAATTAATATTAAATAATTAAATAGTGTAAAAATTTATTTTCTTTTTCTAAAAAATTTCTTTTACCTTGTAGTTTGTAAAAAAGTCATTTTCACCCCTGGGTGTTTTCAGATTTCCGTTTTCACTTTTTATTTCGTACGTTTACGTTTTATTTAAACGTAACGTACGCGTTTTTAGGTTTTAAACATTTCTGGTTTTTCTAACTTTCACATAATCATCATATAGCTTATTTAAGCTATTCTCTTGTAGATTCCTTAGTTAAACCACACACAAAACCTTTTCATCCAAATTCACCCGATCACAAGCCGTTTGTTAGCCATTCACACCTCGTCGGGACATAACGACCCGGGGAAACACTATACTTCCGCGGAGCATTGGTTTTAGACGTTTGACCTGGTTGACCATTCCCTGGTCAATTAGGTTGACGGTTTAGCACCAATCATCCACTATACCTAATCTCCTTGTTAATATAGTGGACGCCTTTGTTTGTATTTGGTTTGTTCGGTTGGAATAAATTGCCTTTAAAAAAAACGCACACCATTTTGGGAAGTGATCAAAGTAATCACTTGTGCTTAAAGAAGTCATGAAATGTATAGCCATGCTATCCTTCTTGGTTTTGATCTTTTACAATCATCGTGTGGAATCTCAGCCTACTACACATACCAATGATACCATAAACAATAAAGGTGACCTTTTAAACATTCTATGTATTGTTTAAATTGTCTTTGCAAGGGATATATCTTTGGTTAATTGTAGGACTGAAGTATAATTTTAGAAAGTTGAGGGGCAAAATCGAAAGTTTATTCGATGTTTTGTATATAAACCAACAACGAGAGGGAGGGAGCTGCCAATCCAATCCCTTTGGGAAAAGAAGGAGAATGGTGCAAGGAAAACAAAGTAGGCGATCAGAAAAAGAGGATCGAATAAGTTTGCATACACCATTAGAACATGTACACTCTCCAAAAGATGGCAATATCTTTGGCCTCAACAATTTCCTAATCTCATTATTATTGATGTGAGGGACAATTCGATGATTTAGTGAATTTACTTGTGGGCTTCAAACCTATTGATGTGAGGGACTTATGGACTTGTTCCCTTAATTCCCTCAACACATACACTGTTTCCTCAATGCGATATGCTATTGATTCTTCGACTTTGGTTTCCACCATTGATAAGGTGAAGTGGAATAAAACTCTCCCTATTAAAATAAACATCCACTCATGGAGGTTACGCAAAGACCGATTGCCTACTCGCTCGAACTTGGATGCTCATGGGAATGATATAGATTCTCTTCGTTGCCCGGTTTGTAACGATGCCATTGAATCAACAGCACACCTCTTTGTCGAGTGCACTACTGCTGCAGATATTTGGTCTAGGATTAAAATTTGGTGGGGGCTGGTTTGCATCCCAAATAATCTCGATGGCATTCTTTCTTGGCATGAATCAGCGGATCTCAACAGAAAGGAAAAAATTTGCTTGGATGTCGTTGTCAACACTTCCACATGGGTCATTTGGTGCTTTCAAAATAGAGTTTGCTTTGACTTGAAACCCCCTCGTCGAGACACTCTCATGGAAGAAATCAAGACTCTTTCACACATTTTACTCATAGAAGCAAAAACATCCGGTTGAATTGGCTTGAATGGATCAGCACCCCTAGAGTGGCTTGCACCATTTAATTGTATCAAATTTTCATTGTATCTTTGTTCTAGCTTCTTGCTAGTTTTTAATACAAATCGTCGTTCAAAAAAATCTCATTATTATTGAACGTGGACTTTTGAATGATAAATTCTATTTGTCCATCAAAAAATTATTAAGCAATCAAACAACCCTCTCAATAAATTCACACTGCATGCCTATTACAACAACGAGACTAAATATCAAATCAACAGTTGTATTCGTAAGGCTATTAATCATAACGTTCAAGAGTTTGATTTTGATCTGAGTTTGTTTCCTTGGGGTATTTTCGACAATGGGTTTGTTTTACCTATGTTTTTTTCATATGTTCAAGTTTTATTCATCTCACTTTGTCTCGGTGCATATTTGAACAAGCCGATTTCATTAGTTGGAAAAACCTCAGGACTTTGCATATTGGACATGCGGAATTAGACCAACATCTGATTAAAAATATTTTATCTGGAAGTCCTCTTTTGGAAACTTTGGAGTTGGGTAGTTGCTATGGTTTGAAGCAGATTCATGTTACTAACAAAAGTGTTAAGAACTTGACGCTCATTGGAAACTTAGATGAGGTAGTCAAAATCAGTGCTCCTTATATTTTGTCACTAGCATTCAAAGGATATTTGTTATTGCAAAAGTGTGTGTTGCTAAATGTGTCTTCCGGAACTAAAGTTGAACTAGATTATTCCAAAAACCTACATAAGCCTGAGGAAATGCTGGAAGAGATGCTCAAAGGATTAATACTAAGCCTTGGCCATGTCAAGGAGGTTAAAATTGGGAAAAAATGTTCAAAGGTATAACTTTCTTTTTACCTTGGAAATTTGCATCTTAGTGGTTGTTTGGATATGCATTTTGATTGTGATTAATGTGACTTGTATGTATGGAAACAAACAATTTGGGATAACTCCTCTCCTCTTCATATCTGATGCATATTTTACTGGGATAAAATTATATTATGCAAAAACACATCAAATAAGTTAGAAAGGACTATAAGTTATACCAATTCTTTTTTGAAAATGTTCCCTACAGAAACTCACAACAGTAGCTCTAATTTAATGATTCATGGTTTGTGTTTATTAACAGACATTTTCATGTTCAGTAGTGTAAGTTTCATTATATTGACATAGAGGTATAAATGCTTGTTTTGTTTCTACTTTCTTGTCACAATGTTGAGTACATAACCACATGGTGTTATCATGTAAATATTTTTAACATTTTAGATTCTTGCACAAAGGGGATGCAACTTGTTAATTCCATATGGGCTTGATTTTTTATTTTAGTTGTTCTACTGTTTTTTTTTATTAACGTGAGGATGATGGTTAAAAACAGAACACACAATTACAAAAGTATTTAAACTCAGGTTTTTATAAACCAAATAACACTTTTAGAATAATCATACCCATATTTATCCCACCCATTTATC
Source organism: Artemisia argyi (assembly GCA_030686995.1). Lineage (NCBI taxonomy): Eukaryota > Viridiplantae > Streptophyta > Magnoliopsida > Asterales > Asteraceae > Artemisia > Artemisia argyi. The sequence continues at coordinate 97,324,916 of CM060676.1, read as the reverse complement.
AACCTCATACCCATGGTGAATCCTTTACAAAAGCCAAACACCACCTTAGACTTATATTGAAAAGCATCATACCATATTTGTATATTCCAGAGAAACCATGAACCCATCCCAACATACCTTGTCACAGACAATGAGCTTGTACTTACTTGCTGATGGTCTTTGTCGTGGATCCTGGAGTATGAATGTATTTCTTTCTTCCTCTTGAAAGTGTCTCTTTGATTATTCTGGGGTGTGATTGCAATTTGCAAGTTCCATTTAGTTAATTTATACATGGATTGCACCATTCTCATTTTTGTTCTCTTCTCGTTGCTCTTCTTTTATTGGTAGATTTTCACTCGTTTGAAAGCTAAAGGTCTCATTTTTCCATCAAACATAAAGTGTCCCGATGAAGATGAAGACGAAGACTAACCTATACTTATTTTATCCATCGAACTTGAAGGTTCTGAATGTTACATTACCTTTATACCCTTTTCGCAATTTGATGGAGCTAGGTGATTGGTTTGATTGTGATTCAGTTGAAAGCAAAGTTTTGGAGGTGTTATTGCTTGACCACATTCCCAACAGTGTTGAGGTTAATTGATCACTAGCACTTAATAATCATGTTTTAGCTAGACATGGTTACTATTTTCAAGACGATAAACTAATGATGTTGGAATGTTATCTTATATGTATGAATGGCACAAGAGTATGAGATAAGTAATTTCAATTTCTCTAAAAGAAATCAATTAAATATTTTCAGTTTCTCTTTGCTCTTTTTCTTTCATACCGATCCTAAATCCTAATCCTATTCGAAATCCATAGACAATCCAAACGCACCCTAAGGTTTCAAAACTACTTATGTTAGTGTATTCATTACATAATAAAGAAAAAAGTGAAAAGTTTAGTCATCTAATAGGAAAATTATATTTTTCGCACAGATACTTTCTTAAAACGCTTCTTATTCATCATTAGTTTTTCTTTTTCTGTATAAGTGAAATAAAAATTTATTTCATTCAAAACAAAATGTGTTCTACAAGTGGTTGTATGAAAATTTAATCCACATTTACTGAGTATATTGGGAACAAACTAATCTACCTAAAACCCTTGGGAGAGCCATACATATACTCCTTAGTTCCTTACAAAACATTTGTTGCAGTGTTTTTAATAGAATTGGTTGCAAGGCAGGTTGCAGCATACCATACTTTTCTAAAACCAAGGCAAGCTGCACGAACAGAAGTTACCCACTATTTGTTATTAAGATTTTGCACACAGTGTTCTATGAACCAGCACGTTGCGCTATATGGTGAAAAGAAAACAGAGGTTATGTGGTAACGTATACTTAGTTCCTTACAAAACATTTGTTGCAGTGTTTTTAATAGAATTGGTTGCAAGGCAGGTTGCAGCATATCATACTTTTCGAAAACCAAGGCAAGCTACACGAACAGAAGTTACCCACTATTTGTTATTAAGATTTTTCACACAGTGTTCCATGAACCAGCACGTTGCGCTATATGATGAAAAGAAAACAGAGGTTGTGTGGTAACGTATACTTTGTCCGAGCAGGTTGAGATCAATTGAGATTGGCACGGGTTTGAGTGATGAAACAATATGTCCATAGTCAAAGTATGCCAAAGGAATTGACTTTAATTGCGGACGAAGTTCAGCTTTTGATGTATGCTTTTGGTCTCGCCTTTTTGGTATTTTTGTTAGGATTCACTTTTAATATGCGCAAGTAGCCAAGTAGTTTTCTAGTTTGGAATGAAATGCTTGGTTTTGTTTTGTTAATTGTTCCCCTATTCAAAGAAAATAAACCAAACAGTCTAGATTGACCATGCCCAGTAATTATTTTAAGGGCAATGATATATACACATACAAATTTACTTTGCACACATACAAATCATGAATAAGGACAAAAAATACCCGTGTAAATTTATGTGTGCAAAGTAAATTTGTATGTGTATATATCATTGCCCTTATTTTAATTGAATGAATACTGCCAACTGGAATTTGTTTGTAAAAGATTTTGCAGAAAAATCTCTTTGAGAAGTAGTGTACAAAGGTTTCTTACGTTTTAAATATGTTCTGGTATAAAACAAGTGTCCCGTCAATATTAGAAATTCTGAAAGGCTGTTTGGTTTGATGAAGGGTATGTGAACCATTTGGAGAAATTATGCCGCCCTATCTTTTGAATTTGCTAACTAATTTCACAATCCAAAACTACCATCCAAGCACTTTTATAAGGGTTTTAATACTTATTTTAATATTACATAAGGGACAAACGGTTCAATCACAAGCCAACCTGTTAATCCCAAACCCAGATTTTGGAATGCTATAGATCGATGTGAACTTATTTACTTAGAATTTGGAAAAGGCATGCAATGTATTGAAAGTTCCTAAATCATATTGAAACCAGGAAGGTTACTACAAGTCTAATATTATAGGCAAGGCCAGACACAAAGCAAGAGTCTAATTGTAGCTAGTACAAATGATTATGCTAGACGACATACAACCAGGCAAAATACGCAACAATATTTCATTATGCAGCAACGCCACCTTCAAGAAGCATCTGATCAAAATGCCAGACCCCTGCAATTCAAATGTTACAGTGATTAACACATAATACAATTTTTCGAATGCATGTACCACATATAAAATATGCAAGTTATATGATTTACTGTATCAACTATGTTCTAACTAAATTGCAGACATATTTCTTCTTCTCAAAGATAGATTTTGATTCATATATATATACAAGTTTTGTTATGCAAGAAGATTTTCATGGAAACTTACCATGGCCTTTCCCAACTCTTCTCAGTTGAGAGACATAGTCTGATATTTTCTTTATTGCTTCAACCTACCATGATAAAGATATTACTTTAAGATATTTGGATATATATAAATATCGATACCTACATTAACATGTATTTCTACATATGATATTCACCTGCTCAGCTAGAAATTCGCTCTCAATGAAGTCTGCCATTTGGGGATCATTGTTTCTATCAGCCACCTTTAGTTTCAAAAACAATTGGTTAAACATTGTAAGATACCATATACAATATCTGATATCATCATTGATGAAATAGTCTTACGAAAAATACAAGGAAACGCATACGTACCGCGTGCAATGCAAGAAGTTTTTCATTGACTAGTTTCTCCAAGGACAATGTTAGCTCCATTGCTGATCAAGGTCAAAAGAATAAAGGCAAATATGGTTACTTATCGATCTGTTAATTAACTTGATATGGCTACTGTATTTCATGGATAATATTTGAGTTGGGCTTACCATATAAAGCATCTCCCTTTTCTACATGTTCAAACTCAGAAGGGGGGTTAACAATAGTGTTCAATGTCACTCTTCCACCTCGCATATTCTGCATATTTATAAAGATACCTAGAAACATCAGACTTCCACAACATGAAATTTCTTTTACTGTTGTGTACTAAAAATATTTTTGTAAAGCTATGTTCTTCAAAATCTATTAAATTCACATATGCGGAAATGACCTGATATTTCATTAGCTTCTCAGCATGTTCTCTTTCTTCATCACTTGATTCCTTAAAGAATCTGACATAAACAAACAGAATTTTATGATAACGTATATATTAAACTGTAAGGATGAAAGGATTTGAGTTTATGTGGTTTGCTTACTTGGCAAAGCCCTTCAAAGCTACGTTGTCCCTATCAAAATACGCATACAGAGCATGGTACACGTACGAGACATTATATTCCACACTGCAGCAATATTAAGATACAAAAGAGTTGGAGAAAAGTTATTGACCTTCAAATGATAATTTAGCTGCTACTAGTTTATGTTCTACAAAAATATGTATAACTTTAGACCGACTAATCGTTAACATCCTTGAAGTAAATACTTTTCGATCTTTTCATTTGCTTGGGTCATTCAGTTTGAAATAACATCAGTAACACAAACGGTTTAAAGTATGTCAAATTAAATAAGCATCACATAAATTTGGGTGTTGAAACTCCCTTCGAAAATGATATCTGTGACGCTTCACCAATAACACAAAATTTAAAAGATCAATGACCAACAAAAAGGCATATATTATTCCAAAGTTATTCCTTTAGTTTTGTACTCTGTGTTTATACAATTATCAAGTCATAAGTTTTTAGTCTTGTAGATCTTATCAATATCTATTTTTATTTTTTATTTTTTTTTTTTCTCGCTTATAAAAAATCTATATGACCAGCACTGAAATTCAGATTAGAAGTCATACTTTTAGGTCTATCAATAATTTCTTTAAAGCCAAATATAACAAATTAAGAGGGTGTTTGTTTAAGCTTATATGTGGCTTATGAGCTTATTTGTGTTTCGGCTTATATTTCATAAGTCTCAATTTTCTGGCTTATTTTGAGATTTGTGGGCTTATATAAGTTTATTATGATATGATAAACTTATATAATCTCATAAGTCTCAAAATAAGCCAGAAAATTGAGGCTTATGAAATATAAGCCGAAATCAAATAAACTCATAAACACCGTACTATCATACTTGTTCATAGATAACATCCTATATCTACATAGATCTACGATAAAACATAACTCGACGTAAATTAAAAAAATAATAATAATAATAATAATAAAGCCTTACTTAATCTGCTCATTAATAGCAGCTTCACAGTCATCAAAATACTTTTGCCTAGCAAGCGACGTCTGAGGCGATATCGGAACAATAAACTCATCCTTCTTAACCTCATCAAAAGGCTGAAACAAAACACCACTACTCACCACAGCATTCTCTTGACCCACACTCGCACCACACCTTCCATTTCCATTGAATTTAACGAAACCGATGGGTTTCCTCGGTACGTAACCGAGATCCGCATCGGGTTGTTTCAAAAGGAGATTAAATGATGAAGAAATTGATGTGTTTAGAGACATTTTTTAAATGAAATGATGAAATGAGAGCGTGTGTGTGTGTGATATTTAAAAGAGGAGCTTAAGGGTTCACGAGAGTGATAATAGGAGATGGGTGAATGTGGACCGTTGAATGGTGTGACACGTGGGGGTTGAGATTGATTCGAAGGTACGGGCGTGTGGTCGCCTCGTGGCTTATCTTAAAAGTCTGTGGTGGCTGTGGAAAGATATGTTCCATGTCATATTCTAGGTATCTTTTCTATTTTTCGTGATTTCACACCACTACTTTGTTTGAAGAAAACAATTTGAAGTTTTATACATCGGATGTCACTAGATTCAACATCGCACATCGGCTTTTACTTTCATCACTAAACCAACAACTAAACACAAACATGTCCCACTAAAACAAGAAAATACCCCATACTTACACACACAAAATAAGAATTACATTTAGTTTAACGGTTTGCACCACAAAACAGACGCAAAAACCACCACCACGTGTGGTGATGGCCTTGGTGTAAATGGTATTTACTTCTGTTCGGTGCCTCTTTCATTCATGGTCATATGGGTTCATTACGCCCAATTTAAAAAAAAAAAAAAATAATCTACGGTTCACGCAAGAAATGAAAATCCACCGCACACACAAAAATGTTTTCAACGAGAAGGGTGTAAGAAGAGAGAAGAGACGCCGTTAAAAGGTTCAAATGCCCAAGAAGGCATTTTGACATTTTTGGAAATTCTTTCCACCAAAGTTTACAACGAGGACATTAATCACCGAGGCATTAACCTTATGATAATATGTCAAATTTCATAAATTCACATATTTTGCTTCTCCGTTGTGTTTAACAATGTTAAACATATACACATGTTCCTCTCAAAACCTAAAACCAAGTAGGTCTTCGTCACTGAAATATTGTCTTCCAGCCTCACAAAATACCCCTCAAACTAATAATAATAATAATAATAATAATAATAATAATAATAATAATAATAATAATAACAACTTATTATTATTATAATAATAACAATAACAATACCAAAAATGTTGTGTCTAATGGTACCTAATGTTGTGAGATATATTATAACTAGTTTTAATGCCTAGGATGTGTGAGATATATTATAACTAGTTATAATGTTCGCGGGTTTAAAAAAAATTTTAACGATATATTTTTATTTATTAAAAAACAAATAATTTAATCTTTGTTTGTTTTGTTTGATTTATGATTTTTAATTATAGCTTTTTATTATTGAAGATAATCATATAAAAGGTTTAATCCTGTTAGTTGCATCTTATCTATATTTTTTGTATTTATCTTCTACTTGTGTAATATATCAACAAAATGAATTTATAAATTTATAAATTAAAAAATAATAATTCAATTATTACCTAATAAGAAAACATTATTTTTTCTGAAATACAAAAGTCCCTACTTGAAGTTTTGTTTTATTATATAAAAGATGTATGAAATAAATAGTTGCCGTTCTAAAGAAATACATGTCGTTTTACGCAAAATGTTATTGCTCTCTTAAAACCACTAAGGAAGGTTTTATTTTTATTTTTATTTTATTTATTTATTTTTTTAAACATCACCAAGGAAGTATCATTAAAAAGCTGGTTTCTTAAACACCTATAAAGAACCATGTTTAGTGAAACTATTACTCGAAAATTCATATTAGTGTTATGAAACATTATTAGTGGATGTCCATATAGTTCATAAGAGGCCCACGACCCAATTAGCTATTAGGGTTTTTACCCTACTGTTTATCTTCTCATAAATAAATAACTAATTATAGTCGAGTTTATCATCAACTTAAAATCTTATAACAATAGGTGATATCATTTATGTCTATTCAATGATTGTTGAAGAAACTCAAATAATACCAACTTTAATTAGCACACAAGCATATGCAAACCATATATCGCTTTAATGCATATCAATGTAAATATTAGATGGTAATTGCTATCAGACTTTAAATAAATTAACTAAAGCTAGTGGAAGATTTTACCAATATGAGATCGTATTAGCAAAACTTGACGTCATAGTTCACTTTATAAAACAAGTAATATACCAGATAATAGAAATTAGATAGTGATTTTGGTTTGAAATTGTCCAACTAATAATCAAATAATCAAAATTGGATATCACAATAGAGTGATATAACTAACATATCGCATGCGTGGACATTCGATATCAATAAACTAATCTCAAATTTGTATATAAGCATATAACGAACAACCATATATAAATTATACTATCTACAAGCATTAAGTATATAATAATTCTCAATTTATCAAAATTTCGTCCGTGATAAGGATATACAATAAACAAAATATGAGTTCAAGCTTAAACAAAATATCACAAGTTTAATCAAATAGTCAACGCAGATTGTAACAATCAATAATGAGCTAGATAACATATTTTGGGGGCCTCGACCACATCCAAACACTGTGGCATACTTTCACAAAATTATTTATACATAAGCCTCAACAAATATTTTATAAATTTTGCTTTTATGTAAGTTGCCAATACTCGTGAATTTTGAATAAACTTATCCGTCTATATATTCAAATAAATTAGATTGAATACTTTAGCGATTTTGAGGGCGTGTGAAAACGAACACGTTTATACGTACATATGAGCATATGCTTAGCTTTCTATAAATCTAAACAATATGGAGTATAGATAGCAATATAGATATGATACGCAAAATATAGACAGATAACAATATGGAGTATCTAATAATGTTTACATTATGAGGTGATGTAAACTCCCGTAAATTTCCTTATAAATAATAAAAGTAAATCAAAGACTAATATATCATTCATTAATTAATAACGTTTTTACCAATAACAAAATTTTTCTTTTATTTTATTTTTATCAAATACACTATGTTACTTAAAAATCACTACGATATTCATGATCTCATTTTGCTTGGAACGATGCTCACACATGTACCACTATAGCCTAAAATCGCGAGAATATTAAAATTTTCTTTTATTCGTTACGAACCTACGTTTTCAGGACATTTTCAAATTTACTATTCATCGGTTACTATTCACCAACCACTATTCATCATTTTTGGAGTTGGTTAGTGATATTGAGATGTTTTTCAAAAGTTTTACTATTCACAATACACTATTTACAAAACACTATTCACTCTCGGACTCACGTAAACGTTTCACTAAATATTTACTAAACCTATCACTAATCACAATTAACATTTTTACTAATCTAAATTACACCTAACCGGACCCTAATTATATACTAAGCCCAACACCATTTTCTCGGCCTGTTACTATTCACGGCCCATTCCATTTCAAGCCTATTTCCCTTTCTTTTGTTTTTCAAACCACTCGACTAGGACAAGTAAGAAACGAACCTCGTACGCTCAAATCCTACACACGACACCTATATATTTTTACACATACTCGTTCCTCCCCTAGCCAACAATTAGAGTGTCGATTTTTAGTTTCTCACATCGAGTCTAGATACGTTTTTACTAGGCAAAGCATTTGCCCCAAAAACTATTTCATAAAATTTTAACTAATCCAAAACTCAACCATTTTAACCCACGTTTGTTTCTATAACGTCCTAAAATCATTTCTAAACACAAACAAATGTCTAAATGTTGCAAAGTTATCAAATCTCACAAGCCATACACGAATTTCAAATCGGTTAACAAATGAAATGATAGTCGACATGCATTCTTCAAAACAAACTAGTACCTCCTTGTTTCATGCTCACTCATTTGCATATTATATTCACCTAGGCTAAGTACTACAACATTTTAAAAGCCAATTCACAAGTACCATTTCATTTTAAAGTTTCAATTCCCACGTTTTCTTTGAATTTGAGCATGTCGACACATAAGAAACAAAAATCTTGAGTAACATGTTTACTCTTACACCTTAGGACTTTTAATACACGCAACAATCCCATCTCATTAAATTTTAGATACTAAAATACACTAGGTACCATATATAAACCCCATGCATGCATGCTTTCGTTTTTATTTCCATGTAAACCAAAAACCTTTAAGTCTTTAGTCTATTCTTGGGTCGAAGCATTTGGGTAGGAATTCAAAGGAATCATGTGGGTTTAGGAGGAACAAGTTGTTGTTTGTGAACCTTGGTCGAGCAAACAATCACGCTACGCACTCATACCACTCTCTTCTCGACTCTACGTCTTGTTTTACCCACCATTTTGGTGTCGTAAGTTCCTAAACGACTCTTTTCAATATTTAGATAAACATACCTTTGCACTATTTTAACACACGACACAAACAAATGCACCTTAGTATTCAAAAACTAACTAAACAACATATACATATTTTACGTTCGTCTATATATTTTACACCTTAACAATCAAGTTATATAAAGTTTTGAAACTAAAAAGCTACGTACAAACTATTTTGGAATGCATTTCTAACATACCACAACAAGTATTGAAAGCTCTTAAATTTTTCTAAGTCTTTTGTTTTATAAAAACTCGTCCCATGCAAGCCCCAAAACGCACGTATATTTCTAAAATTTACTTAACGAGCATATTGTTTTATTTCACAAACCAATCGACCCCCTAGCAGACTATCACTTTCGTATAGAAACTTAATAAAAATACGTACGTTTGGATATAGTAAATGACCAAAAGCAAATCGACATAGGAACTATTTTTGGAAACTAATTAGTAACGACTGGGCCTTAAGGCCCAATCATCCAAAAATAAGCCGATCAAATAAGCTATGGCAATAAGCAGTTTGGTAACGTTTTTATAATCCTAACCTTAGCCCAAAACAAGGCCCAAAACCCTCGTAGGCCCATTGGATCTAAAAACACTAACGGGCCTTAGTTTTTCGTTAAAAAGCCCATAAGCTATAAAATAAGCTTTTCGACTAATAAGCTGTTAGGAAAAGTTAAATAAGCTATTTTGAAACTATTTAAGAAATGAAAACACTAAGTTTTGAAATTTGTGAATTTTGGACTAGATTTGCAAATTTTACAAAATTCGGGTTAAAAGTGTCAATTTTTCAAAGTTGTGGTATAAACTGTCATTACGTAAACTTAAGGATGAAAAACTAATTTTATAAACTTTTGGGTGAAAAGTGTAAGAATTATAAAGTTTTGGACGTAAAACGTAAATATTTTTAATTTTGGACTAACGGTGTAACGCTAACGCCGTTAGGGTAAAAAAAATGTAAATTTTTGGAAAAAGACAAGGGCCATATATAAAAATTAACATTTTTATTTTTATTCCATTTTTTTTTACGATTTCACGTCACGATGTTACATTTTATTTCAAACTATTATTATTATTACTATTATTATTATTAAACGTTACGTTATATTTATATATATAACTAAACTAAACATATGATATATTATAAAACAAAAAGTTTTACTATCATTAAATTAACAATTCACGTATTCAAAAACTACTCGCGATTAAAACATTAAGACTAACAAACACTAAAACTTGCCATATATTATCTAGGTCGTGTGTGGAGCCGTTCTCATTTTACAAACTGAGTATCGATATTTTTATCACTAAACCACTAAGGTGAGTTCATAGCCCACTGTTATTAAACTGTTTTAGTGGGGAGATACATGCTTAAAAATCTGAACACAAGTATTTTCTTATACTATGCCTGAAATTGTTATTGCTAAAGTCCCATTTTGCCAAAAGCCCCTCATATCATGAGCCTTAGTCACCCAGTGGGTGAACATAAATAATTGTGGATAGATCTATTAGGGATTGACAATCCCCGTTTGGGCGTTGAGAAAACAACCAAATGCACTTTATTTGAAATCTAATAGGTTACTGGCAAGGACCTATCCCGAGGGCCCCTGTTACTATAATCCATCATTTATGATGAGATCTGTTAATCGGCTGAGTGTCATGAGCTTAATGCAATAACAACTGATTTTTAAATTATAATTGTATACCGGTGCAATTATCACTTATAACTTGTGTTCAACTATTAAACTTAAACCTATGAATATCACTCAACTTTTATTGATTTTTAGCATGTTTATCTCAGGTCTATAACAAGCAAGGATGGGACGAAGGGGTACGAAATTCTCACAAAGGAAATAAATTTTTATTATCATTCGAAAACCTATTTAACAAATTTTGAAACCACTGGGACCTCATTTTGAAAACTCTGATGTTTATGAAAATTCGAATGATAAATGTTTTAGAAAATCATTTTCTACTGAAAAACTATGAGCTGTGAAGTAACACCCAATCTTTATTCCGCTGCAAATATTTTAAAATTGGGGTGTTACAGATTGGCATCAGAGCTTTAGTTATAGCGAAACAGGTCTAATTTAGATCTGAACTATAACCGCTTTTACAAACCAAAACATTTTATAGCCTTACACTCTTCGTGCCTTCCGTGTCTGCAAACTACCTTGCTCAGTACATTACCTGTTAAGATTATTCTGCATGTTTAGAAATTGCGCTTACGTAATTACTATTTCATCCGTACTATTATATCTTTAACATAAAAAGTAACTTATAAAATACTATTCCCGGTTACTACAGTAACATGTCTCCAAAAACTTTCGTGAACGCCAAAACTACTCTCCGTAATACTAATACATCACCCGTCAATCAAAATTCTCCAAATACTGAAGATCCCTACGTACAAATATCACAGCCCCAACTTAATATAGAAATCACTCAGAGATCACTTCCATCGTCACCTATCTGTTCACCCCTACGTCAAAAACTTAGGAGAACTACTGAATCATATGAAGATGTGATTGGTGGTCAGGTAACATTCGAAGTTGAACAAAGTTCACGACAAGAGAGGCCGTGGAAGAATGTTGAGCCAAATTCTCCTTTACCCTACACTTTAGATTCTCCAATACCAGATATCCCAAATACCTTATCCTCACCTAATTCCCCCAACTACGATATAAGCACACCTGATTCAATATGGACTCTTGTTTATCGACAAGCCAGCATATTAGAGGCTCACACTGAACAGCTGAAAGGTTTACGACCAACAAAATTTGAATGGTACGACCGTAACCTTGACGCATTGTTCAAAAGAGCGGATGCTGAAAGAAGAACAATATGTGAATTAGGAAATAAGATTAATGAGATAAAGGACAACACCAACCAGGAACTTGGAAGCTTGGATTCCAGGGTCCGTTCTGCAAGAAGAGAACACGGTCATACACATGATAGAATTGAATACATTGAAAGGACCCTATGGATGGCCAGAGACACAGCAAGAAACCAGAGTTAAAGGATTGCCGCATTAGAGACTATGTTGGCTAATCAAATGAACATGTGTCAGGAACGTTTCTCAAACATGGGAGCATCACAACTTGAACTTGAGAAAGAAATTAGGTATTTACGTCAGAGGCGTAACTAATTTTAAGTTTACAAGTATCCTTGTTGCAACTACTAAACCAGACAGACTTGGTTAGTATTTCATGTAATGTTCAATAAATCTGAACCTTTCAAAATTTGTAATCGAATCATAATAACCTCCTCTTCCATTACATCTCTCTGTTATGAATCAATCATTTCTTTCGTATCAAGCATGCATACTATGAATCCTCATACTTTCATGCAAAAATCTCATCAATTGTTACCTCCCTTGATGAACAAATAACTCCACGTAGATTTCTGACGTATTAATAAGAGACCTTGTACTAATCATTTTACAAAGACGATCAGTCAAGTTATTAATATTATGATAACTTCTACAATACTATTCAAATCTACCGTAAGAAGTCTTAACAATTGTAAGAAATTCTTAAACATACTATAATTCACCAGAAACCAAAGGATTGTCTAAAAAATAAATTTTCAAGAGAGATAAAATTTATTTTGTGGACGAATCGGTTTGTTCCTTAGTAATCCCATATCAAGAGTTGATTATCTAGCTATGATACAACATAGACATATCTTGAAATTAGATTACAGTAAGGAGTCAATTCAGTCTATCATCAATGAAATGATCAGAATTCATTATTTAAGTTATTCTGACATCATATGGATTCTAAGTTAAGTTTCATTAATGATTTCAGAAGATGGACAACGTAAACAATACATGTACTCCATCATCATCAAAAATCACCATGACTACTGAAGATGTCAGGGAGTTGATAAGTAACATCATGTCAGTAGTACTTAAAGGAGTCACCATGGTTTATCCAAGAGGAGAGTCGGATACGCCTGGAAAGCAGGAAAACTACATGGAATATAGGTCAAATCCCTTTAAAACTCCAGAAAGGACGACTAACCCTATCACCACCCATAACCAAGAGATTAGGCAAGAAATTAGACCTAATGGAATCAAACAAAAGCAAAAACTCACTAAAATAGTGTTAGCCTCGCTCTTTTATAAAGATAACGTCACATACGTGAATTGGACTAGATACGTAGTTAGTTGTGCCCGCAGGGACTACTATTGTACACTAGGCAAAGTAATGTTGTAATGAGCCTATAAATACCTCTCATGACTCTCCATGAGGGGTGTGGGAAATTGTGTATCTTTCATTTGTCATTAATATTAACCTTTTTCTTCACCTTCTCTCTACTTTATCTCTCTAAAACCAAACATGGAGTTCATCTTTAATCATCAACCTAGACCTCCCGAATCACATAAAAATCATTACTTTTTGGTCCTACAATTGGCATCAGAGCTATGGTGTTTTGTTTTGATGATTTTATTGTGGTTCGTACAATTTTTTTTTTGCTGTTTTACCAATATTTTCGGATCTGGAAAAAAAAAATTTCTTATCTTTTTAGTGGTAAACAGAAACAGTTGTTTGTGTATCCATATGGTCAAAATAAGGCGTTTTTTGTGCTGTATCAGTTTTATAATAACTGTTTTTGTCACTTTCATAACAGTTTATTATAACCGATCAAATTTTTATTGACTTATTTTGTACTATACTCATGAAAAGTGGTCAAACGTGGACAATATTAGTAATATTTATGGTCTATAATGGTAAAGTACATGGTCTGGTCTCATAAAGGATTCTGGAATATGTTCTGATGATGCTCATAATTTTTTGGCTGGAATCTGAACGGAAAAGGACGCCGGAAAACAGTCTACGCGAAAAGTTATGCCGAAAACCCTGTTGCTACGCGTATCTTCAGTTTTTCTACACATAACTTGGATAAGTTATGCGTAAGGTGCAACTTTGGCAAAAAACCCTCATCTTACGCGTAATTCTTACGCAAAAGATGGGTTTTACGCAAAAGACCTTAGCTTACGCGTAATACTTACGCATAAGTCATTGTTTACGCAAAAGATATAGATTTCTACGCGTAAGATTTATAGCAGGTCTACGCGTAACATTATGCGTAAACGGGTCAAAAAGAAAAATAAGAAGATCAAGATGAAGCAGAATATTGACCACAAACCAAATACCAAACTCAGTTGACCTCAGTTTCATATTACCATCATCAGTCCATGAGCATTAAAAAAAAATACGAAAAGATATCAAGAAGAACATCTACACATCTCAGCCAGTCTACAACCGATATCCACAGTCCACAACTCCAAAACTAACCTTCACCTCACCACACTCGTAACAAAATAAAACCAGTATTATAAGATCTCAGCCTTACATCTTTCGTGCTATTCAGAAAGACCTATGAAGATCAAGCAAACGAAAGAAAGAAACATCATCGATCTATAAGTAGTTTGATTTTTTTTTCGAATATAAAGAAAGAGGAATAACAAGTGTGTTACTCTCTTTCTTTAAGTTCGTTCTAATTATAACACAGTCAACGAAAATAACACAATAACCTACCCGTCTTCTTGATGACTCGTCTGTGAGTTCTCTTTCAAACTAAAATGAAATAGAAGGATATTGTTGTTGTTCGTTTGTTGATGGACAGAAAGAGAAGAAGAGTGATTGCACTTGTTTGATCCGTATGATGTAGATTAGGTGAGTTTGTGTCTGGTGTGAGATGGAAGTTATCTGGTGGGTGTAAAGATAAGAGTGGTAGGCGGATTATTATGTGTCTACATATGAGTGAAATTAGGGTAACCGGTTATAAATATCACTTTTGGTTGGATCAAGTTTATGGACTGGGCCGAGATATATTTTTGGTTTTGGTTATCCAATCGATTGGGCTGTAATAAAAACTTATTGGGCTTACATGATTTACACAGATTGAGCTGAGCTTGCTTCACTCAATTCGAAGATGGTAATGCTGAAAAATTTATAGGACTATCAAAATTATTATCCTAAATTTAATTTTTGGATATAATTCTTTGGTAAATGAGTGGTATTTTGGTTTATAAATTTCATGGGGATACATATATTCACGGCTAGAATTGTTATGGTTTGACAAGAAAATGACTACGGAGTTTTTGTACGGTATTATTAACTTGACTTTGAAGTGACATTTCATAACGTGTACTTATTTATCTCAAAGTCTAGGGGTGGTTGGATGCACGACTTTTTAAGATAACTTGTCTGCGCAAATTAAAAAATTCAGTCTTGACAATCTAGTTATTACTGATGTAAGGAGTTACGTTGTAGTGCTCACAGTATAGCTATCACTTAAAGGAGTTACGTTGTAGTACTCAGTGTCACACGAAGTAGTGGATTGTTCAAGCGGCGAATATTTCGTGCAACCTCATACTTAAAGGAGTTACATTGTAGTGCTCAGTATAAGTATTAAGTCACATCTATCGTACAAGCATTAAGTCACAAGATGGGATGATTACTTCTTTTTCAAGTTGGTCATATCGGGCTGTCTCCAAATGTGGTCATTACTAGTAGCCGGTGAATTACAAGGAGGTTCGTTTAAAGGTTGATTTGAGAGAATAGTATTGAGAGTATACTTTTGCGACATATACTCACAAATTATGCTTACACAGTCTATCTATATTGCATCAGAAGTGTAAAGTACGGGTAATTATGGCATGTACACAAAATAGTATGATGATTTCGACAAATCGCAACCATCAGGAGGGAGAAGAACATGCCAAAAGAAGTAGTGTTTCATCTCTAGTACGTTGGTTGTTCGAGGGAATTGTGCTTACACTAGAACTGAAGAAGTACTAATGATGTGTACATCGGAGCATATTACCAACCTTCTGTGCAATGTTATGTGAGTTATATTGTCATGATGCTCCCCGAACGACAACCATGTGCCTACACTTTTGAATCTACTTTATCCGCTGCGTGATGAAAAGAGAGTTGTCGGTTTAGGAGGGAGCAGGAAAAAGAATAAAGGCTCACTAGTTAGGAGGGAGTAATAACCTAACTAGACCATTACAGTTGAAGTTCAGAGCTACAAAGACCTTTGCCGTCATTATGCCGAGATCGTCGGAAGAGAGAACTTCAAGTCTGCTTCAGTATCTAGACTACAGAGACTCTGCGCTTCAACAACGTCAACATAGTTTACTATTATTGTAATTTACATTGTTTATGTATTTATAGGTCTCATTGTAACCATTCACCTGTGACAATATCTTGGAGGGAGATTGTTAGCCTCGCTCTTTTATAAAGATAACGTCACATACGTGAATTGGACTAGATACGTAGTTAGTTGTGCCTTTAGGGACTACTATTGTACAAAAGGCAAACTTGTAATAGGATGAGCCTATAAATACCCCTCATGACTCTCCATGAGGGGTGTGGGAAATTGTGTATCTTTCATTTGTCATTAATATTAACATTTTTCTTCACCCTCTCTCTACTTTATCTCTCTAAAACCAAACATGGAGTTCATCTTTAATCATCAACCTTGACCTCCCGAATCACATAAAAATCATTACTTTTCGGTCCTACAAATAGGAACCAGCAACTCCACCCACTGCAACCTCACCAATGCTCAAGACTGCCACCACAAACGTCTGGGATATCGTTTCAAATATCATCACCGACTAGGATACAAACAAAAGGCTAATAGATACTGCCTCATCACACATGTTGCCAGAAGGGTATATCTTGGAGGTAAACCCCTGTGTCGAAAATGCGAGAAGCATCACACAGGAATCTGCAAGATTAAGTACCTAGAGTGTCAGAAAACAGGATACAAGGCAACTAACTATAGGACTTTGGATAACAAGGGACAAACAACAACTGTAATATGCTACGGATGTGGTGCAAAAGGACACTACAATAACCGATGTCCAAACTACAACATAAATTGGAAAGCAAAGACTTTCGCTAGGAAATAAAAACTCTACAAGGACGTCGGTGGTATCAAGGGAATGATTACTAGATTTATGCAGATGAATAAATTCCTATTGTGAATAAATAAACTCTAGTTCAAAAAGTTCCTGATTGTACCTCTTCCTTGTATTTTACTTTAAGTTACGATGGATGTAACCTAAAGTACAACAACTATCCTTCTACCGTATCGAAAAATCTACCTTGTAATATTTCCAAAATAATTATAATCTACGTCAATTTCAATTCCTATTCCATTTACCAAATAACAGCATACTGTTATTTCCCTAGAAATTTCTGACTCATAAATATATATATATATATATATATATATATATATATATATATATATATATATATATATATATATATATATATATATATATATATATATATATATATATATATATATATAATAAATAAATAAATAAATAAATAAAGTTCCTACTTTATTCTTAAAAGAAATTGTTGGCATGAATATTACGATATTTAATCTAAACATTCTCTTCATGTTTTTATGTTGACAAAGATGTAAGTTACAACATATAATGTAAAGTGCTTAAGCTACTTGTGATCACAATTCATCTTTGCATTCTTACGTCAACAAGCCTCGACATCTCAACGTCTCGAGTTTGCCTCAACAATCACTTAAGGTATGTACAAACAAATGTCTAATACATTTTATGATCAAAGGGATTTTATTTAAACATTACAAAGTTTATAAAATGATATAAACATGTTGTATATTTTTTGAAAAACAATTTTGGTAATTAAAGGAAAATGTTTAATTCATAACAAATATATGAATTCAAATTTTTAACCAAAATCAGTTAGTTTTTCACCAAATAAACTTTCACCAGAAAACACAAAGATTTCTGGCCGTTTCAGTAGGGCGTCCCCCCTTAATTATGGGCTGCCCCCTAAATAATTAAGGGGACCGGCCGTATAATTAAGGGGACCGGCACGCTCCTCTGTCAGAAATCTTCTCCAATAAATACCACCCCAAACCTGGTATTTTTCTCACCTTTTGCACAAAGATTTTCAGATCCGATTCTCTCTAAACATCCTTCTAAAACCCTTTGATCATAAGATTATTAATCTTTGTTTCAAGTGATCCAATCTCTCATAACTCAAAGTGCAAGAGAAGAATCCTCCCCATCATAAAGCCAAAGATGTAGTTAGTGCTTATGTAAAGTTGTGAGCTTTGTATATGTAATAAGTAGATCAAGATGATCTTACTTAGTAGTGAGTTTATGAGTGAGTAAGAAGTAGTGTGAAGAAGTTGTGAAGTAGTGAAGAAGTCGTGAAGTTGTGAAGCCATGAAGAAGTCGTGAAGCCGTGAAGAAATAGGTGTGTTATGAAGAAGTAGTAGTGAAGGTATGTTAAGTAGTATAGTTGTAGTGTTGTGAAGAAGGTGTGTTGTGGTGTGAGATTGGTTCTAGCTACTATTAGAACTCGACATTTAGCTTAGTGTCGTTAAATGGTGTAAGCAAAAGTTGTGTAAGGTTATCTCCACCAAAAGGGAGCTTGTTGAGTAGTGAAGAAAACTCTCGAGTAGGTGACTCGGGGAGTGGAGTAGGGCAAGGAAGGTGTCCTTGTAGCTGAACCACTATAAATCATCGTGTCCGGTTTGCATCCTCTTTCTCCTATCTTTTTACTTTCATTCTTGCATTTATCGCGTTATATCTATGCTTGCAAATATGTGTTGATTGTTGTTTATATTGTCATGATGATTGATTGTGGTGTAATTACAAGTTAATATTGTGATAGGATATAACATTGTATGATATTGTCTAATGGACTTATGTAACACCCCAAATTCATGGATGCAGCGGAATTCGAACTGGGTGTTACTCGACGGCACAATAGTCACAATAATAGAAAACGAACTCCAATTGAGTCGTTTTGAAAAAGGTTTATCATTCAAATTATATAAATATCAGAGATTACAAAATGAGGTCCCAATTGGTTCCATGTTTACAATGTATAATAAATGAGTTTTGAATGATAATAAAATTTATAGCCCTCTTGAGTATCCGTGTCCTTCCGTGCCATCCTTGATCGTCATGAACCTGAAATACATGCTTGAGAGGTCAACACAAAGGTTGAGTGATATTCATAGAGTTTGTTAAATCGATTGAACACAATATGTTGGTAGTGTGAGTTATAGGCTCACACCAATGTTTGGAAAACAAAACAGGTAGGCTACGTTATTATACGCCCGGAACATGTATTATACACTAAGCTTATGACACCATAACGTTAACATGTACCAATATCGATCGGCAGATTTATCCCGGTAGGTACTTTGCTAACATACCTAAATCTCAAATATTAATGCATTTGTTTGAACTTAGTCAATACAAATGGGATTCGTCAATCCCAATAGGCCTATTATTAATATTCGCGCTCACTATTTCTAGTGATTAAATGGTTCATAATAAGGGATCTCGGTTTAGCAAGGTTGGTACTTAGTGATAATAAAACATCGTCGTGAAGCATACATTAGAAAGCATTGTATTCGATTTAGAAATAGCATGTATTCCCCCCAAGGATTTGTAAAACAATTAAGTAATGGAAAGTGGGGCTATGAACTCACCTTAAGTTATGTAGTGAGTAATGAATGTGATGGTCGAATCGTGAAGGTTTCTACGAGCAACCTATAATAGAATGTCGCGACTTAGGATCGGAGTAAAGAATATGAAGTAGTGCCTATATATATATCTTGCATTTAGTCCATGATGTGGTATGATGTATATTGTAAATCTTTGAAAGTAACGATTCATGAAACATGTATGTTTTGTATATCGTTTACTACCGTTCGGGCCGACATAATTCAGAAGTCATGTTAGTAAGCGTTCGAGGAGCCAGGACACTTTAACTCGTAAATCCACAACTCAACTCGACGGCTTACATAATGAACTCCTCACATGAGGCTCCCTACTATTGTAGTAGTTGATGAAATATATAGATATAAGTTTTGATCCGAAAGTTACATGTCCGATATTTGTATAAACTTAGGAAAGTTTATTTGTACATGAAGATTGTTATTAGGGGTAGTTTCATAAGTCTTGTATGACCATTTTCTATTGTTATATCTCATGGTTCCTTTAGATGAAGTAGATCCAAATTGTATGTTCAAGTTATCGCCAACTTCTCTAATTCATGTATTTGCCTTGGTAAGCTTGTATGGTCATTTCGTCATGGCCTAGCCATGACCTTTGGTCCTTGTTCCAAGGTCATGAGACACAACCTTGGCTCTAGCCATGGTTGTGGTCTTAATTATAGGTCATAAGACCTCTTGTTCCATTTAAAGTATAACCATAATCTAGTGACTTTGGTCTAAAAATGGGCTGTTTAGAATTTGAAGAAATTTATCACCCGGAAAGCGTTTTCAGGGCTCGAGCTTCTTTGTTCCTGAACGAAAACGTCGTTCCGGACAACTTTCGTGTTTTAACTTTTTGATGAATCGGACCAGAAATGGGACTTTCAAAACCCAAATTTGATCAGAATGGTATTTGGCAGTTTGCCGCAAAGTTTTGGTAACTTCAAATGGGCGTAACTTTTGACTCGTATACTCGTTTTAGGTGGTTCAAATTGCTATGGTTTCCTTGTTAAGTCCTCTAATACAATATGTAATAATCCAATATCATATTTTTACCATTTTGATCAGGTTATACCAACAAAGTCACTAGTTTACTTGTTTTATGAACTCGTCTTATCAATCATGTACAATAACTTGTTTTACTCACTTTTATACATCATGGACATTAATACAAGACATAATATAGCACAAATAATATGTAAATAACATGAACATGATTATTTAACAAGAATCAAGTTAGGGTTTGGCTCACAACTTTTGGCTTTCAAAGATGAAAGGAAGTTAACATGTAAGGATAGGACTTTGATAGACTTGCTTCAACCCACTTCACTTCATGCAATCTTTCTACCCTTGTAATCTTGAAAGATGGATGATGAAGATTGAGGTGACTTGAGTGGATTAAAACTCAAGAGAAATCACCAAAGTTTCAAAGGATTTGAAGTAGTTTGATAAATCAAAACCAAACTAGAGATATAGTACTTGATTTCTTGAGTAATTCTTGAAGTAGAGGGAAAATTAGGAGTGTGTTTGAGTGTGTGAGGTTATGAACGACTAAAAGGAGGTGAGGAGGGTTTTATAGTGTGTTGAGGAGGTTAGTGTATAAGAATGAATGGCTTAGAATGAAACACATGATAACTACATGTATGTTTTTAGGCCATAAGTGTTTCTAAGGCTTAAAATGATACACATGAGTGATCTAATAGTTCCATGGTTCTCACTAAGCCACCAAGATCATGGTGAATCACCTCTTGGTCGTTCCATATGAGGGGGAAGTGACTAGATGGATAAACTTGGTATTATCTAGTTTACGGAGTGAGTTTTGGTCCCGTTAATCGCTAACGGTAAGTCGTTAAGTCATGAAACTTAAAACCGGGTATCGTAAAAATACGAAACTTAGAAGAATGGTTAAACATGTCATTATACTCCATAATAAAATATAAAATGAGTGGTAGGTTCTATCGGGTGCTAAAACCCTGCTAAAAACTGGAAACACGGGTCTAAAACGCGTAATACGTAAAACGTACGAATATTGCGTAAAATTGAGAAAAGTAAAATGTTACTTTTCTAATGTGATAAAAATGATTTAAAATGACTTATAATGTCTAGACTGGGCTCAGTCTAGTGTCGGTTGGTATTAAATGTCTTTTAGACATCAAACCGTAAGCCTAAAAATCACGAAATGACTTATAACATCAAGGGATGATTTTTGGTCAATGGAGGAGGGAAAAATATGTTGACTTTTTCTAATAAGTTGAAAACTCAAATCGTCTTAGAAACGCGTTTTGTGGTCTAACGGTTAATCGCCCATACGGTTAAGCGTGCTCATGCGAGAGTAGTACTGGCTTGGGTGACCTGCCGGGAAGTCTTTGGTCATGTTTTTCTCAGTCACGATTAATTCTCAAATAAATCATGAGTGTGTCAAACATTTTTCTGATGTGGGGTCACCTGACGCAGTCGAATTTCGTTGTGCGTAGAATTTCTAATTGACGTTTTACCCTAAAACGTGTAATTCCATGTAATTCCTTAATAACTTTCACGAAAATGATCTGACGGATGTCAAACATTTAATTTGCCATGGAAATGATTTATCACTCGAGAATATCAAATAAAAATCAACTTTCGGGAAAAATGAATAGTAAAAATGAATAGTAACATGAATAGTAAAAGTGAATAGTGAATTTTCCGGGAATAGAAGTTATCTTGAAAATGTGAATTGTTACAGTCTCCACCCCATATGAGAGCTCCGTCCCGGAGATCAATTTGCGTTGGGAGTAGAAACTTTGTTGGTAAAAAGATGTGGGTATGTCTTACATATCTGGTCCTCTCGTTCCCATGTGTATTCAGGACCACGTCGTGAGTTCCAACGAACTTTGACAATTGGAATACGGCTTTGCTTGAGTTGTTTGACCTCTTGGTCCATGATTTCTACGGGTTCCTCAATAAATTGAAGATCGTCATTGAGTTGAATTTCATCGAGTGGAATCACTAGTGATTCATCCGACAAGCATTTCTTTAGGTTAGATACATGGAAAGTGGGGTGTACACTACTGAGTTCTGATGGAAGCTCAAGTCTGTACGCCACATGGCCAACCCTGGCTAGGATTTTGAATGGTCCGATGTATCTTGGGTTTAGTTTTCCTCGTTTACCGAATCATATCAAGCCTTTCCAAGGCGATACCTTTAGCATAACCCTATCTCCGACTTGGAATTCTAGGGGTCTGCGTCATGTGTCGATGAACAGGTGTGGTAATAGTCGAATATCAAAGGAAATTGATATAGCAGTCGAATATTAATAGGAATTGATATAGTAGTTGCAATTATAGCCTAGTAAGTAATCGGTTGTTGTACCTAGTGTTTATTGACGTCATACTCATGTTATTTCGGATACAAATAAGCCCACTTGTTTATAATTCTTTATTTACATAGAGAGGCATCCCAAACAATGTAGATAAGGAAATATAAACTTATGGTTTAGTGATTTACAATGTCTTTATTTAAATGAAAAGGCATCCCAATCCATTCAAATAATTACAAATCATCCTACACAACATTCATACTTAGTCGGTGAGTTACAAGGTAGGGTATTACGAGATGATACTGGTGTTCCAAAAGTACAAGATGAATATTCAATCTTGTAAAGCTGATGAGCGTGCTTGTGGTGTAACTATGGATGATTTGAGCTTTAAAAGTGCATCAAGATCTGTTAATGAGCTTGTGATTTCAACGGTTGTGAAAGTAATGTTGTGATATGTTGATGAACAAAAGTGTGTAGTGTATGCTTAACATTAATACTCTTAGGTATAGATGTTGAGTTTGCTTTAAAAATCTTAAGAGATTTTAAAAGTTTATGATGGAATGGTATCCTTAGGACCTAAACAGGATAGTACTTCTACAGGATGAAGAGAAGAATTGATAACTATCCCAAGATAGTAGTTCGGATTATCTCATAAATGAAAACTTTCAAGAATGAAATTAGGTAGTACAAATAAGGTGTTAAGATTTCGCTGAGTGGTAAAACACTATCGTGTCTCTAGATCGTTTTAAAGAATTCGGGTGGTTTATCGAGTTCAAGTAGGAAATCAACCTAAACATAACCCTAGTACAACTACTCTCAGTATTTGAAAATTTTAAGTCGAATATAGTTAGTCAGACTATATTCCACTGTCCCAAGGTTAAATATAGGTGACTAGTCTATATTTAGCCAAGGTTCGATAAAATTTTCAAATACCTAAATTAGGTATACTTTTGATATGTCCGTTGCTTTCGAGAAACTGTCCACTAAACAAAGGCGATGTCAAACCATTCAGTTACAAGTCCCGCCCATACAAGACTTGTAACCTATGTTTTCACATTCCATTGCATAGAAGATAGTACGGGTAGATACATGTGGAAAGGAAGTTTTAAGTAGTTCTAAAATAGAACATACTTGGCCAGGATCACGAATTTTTAACAATGAAGGTTTCAGAAGAAAACTTTGATGAATGTAGAGAAAATTCAGCTTTTGTCGATGATGGATTAGTTTGTCCTTTAGAAATCTCATATTTCTTGTTTGGAAATCGATAGATTGTGATGGGTTTTTGATATCATATGAAATGATATTGATGAGGTGGTGGAATAATTCGAGAGACCATTGCACAAATCACAATGTCTCGGAAGTAGATTAGACCATTGTGTGACTCAAAACATTTGAGAAATGATTAAGACTATTGTGTCATACAATGTTCGGGAAATAGAAAAGACCATCGTAATTCGTTACAATATCTTGGATATAAAATGTTGGAGTAGGAACATGGTTGGGAGAATGTGGTTGTGTCGAAATGCCATATAATAGGCATGTGTAGATATGTTTAGATAAAATGATTGAAAATAACTCGAATGTATATATAAATATACTTATATGTTCATGTAGCATAAAATGCTTAATAAGTCCATAATCGTCTGGAGGATGGAAGACACGGAGATCGGAAGGCTATAAAATGTTTTTGCTTGTAGTGTGGTTATAGTTTAGGTCTCAATTAGACCCGTTTCTCTATAACCATGGCTCTGGTACCAATCTGTAACACCCCCAATTCATGGATGCAGCGGAATTCGAACTGGGTGTTACTCGACGGCACAATAGTCACAATAATAGAAAACGAACTCCAATTGAGTCGTTTTGAAAAGGTTTATCATTCAAATTATATAAATATCAGAGATTACAAAATGAGGTCCCAATTGGTTCCATGTTTACAATGTATAATAAATGAGTTTTGAATGATAATAAAATTTATAGCCCTCTTGAGTATCCGTGTCCTTCCGTGCCATCCTTGATCGTCATGAACCTGAAATACATGCTTGAGAGGTCAACACAAAGGTTGAGTGATATTCATAGAGTTTGTTAAATCGATTGAACACAATATGTTGGTAGTGTGAGTTATAGGCTCACACCAATGTTTGGAAAACAAAACAGGTAGGCTACGTTATTATACGCCCGGAACATGTATTATACACTAAGCTTATGACACCATAACGTTAACATGTACCAATATCGATCGGCAGATTTATCCCGGTAGGTACTTTGCTAACATACCTAAATCTCAAATATTAATGCATTTGTTTGAACTTAGTCAATACAAATGGGATTCGTCAATCCCAATAGGCCTATTATTAATATTCGCGCTCACTATTTCTAGTGATTAAATGGTTCATAATAAGGGATCTCGGTTTAGCAAGGTTGGTACTTAGTGATAATAAAACATCGTCGTGAAGCATACATTAGAAAGCATTGTATTCGATTTAGAAATAGCATGTATTCCCCCCAAGGATTTGTAAAACAATTAAGTAATGGAAAGTGGGGCTATGAACTCACCTTAAGTTATGTAGTGAGTAATGAATGTGATGGTCGAATCGTGAAGGTTTCTACGAGCAACCTATAATAGAATGTCGCGACTTAGGATCGGAGTAAAGAATATGAAGTAGTGCCTATATATATATCTTGCATTTAGTCCATGATGTGGTATGATGTATATTGTAAGTCTTTGAAAGTAACGATTCATGAAACATGTATGTTTTGTATATCGTTTACTATCGTTCGGGCCGACATAATTCAGAAGTCATGTTAGTAAGCGTTCGAGGAGCCAGGACACTTTAACTCGTAAATCCACAACTCAACTCGACGGCTTACATAATGAACTCCTCACATGAGGCTCCCTACTATTGTAGTAGTTAATGAAATATATAGATATAAGTTTTGATCCGAAAGTTACATGTCCGATATTTGTATAAACTTAGGAAAGTTTATTTGTACATGAAGATTGTTATTAGGGGTAGTTTCATAAGTCTTGTATGACCATTTTCTATTGTTATATCTCATGGTTCCTTTAGATGAAGTAGATCCAAATTGTATGTTCAAGTTATCGCCAACTTCTCTAATTCATGTATTTGCCTTGGTAAGCTTGTATGGTCATTTCGTCATGGCCTAGCCATGACCTTTGGTCCTTGTTCCAAGGTCATGAGACACAACCTTGGCTCTAGCCATGGTTGTGGTCTTGATTATAGGTCATAAGACCTCTTGTTCCATTTAAAGTATAACCATAATCTAGTGACTTTGGTCTAAAAATGGGCTGTTTAGAATTTGAAGAAATTTATCACCCGGAAAGCATTTTCAGGGCTCGAGCTTCTTTGTTCCTGAACGAAAACGTCGTTCCGGACAACTTTCGTGTTTTAACTTTTTGATGAATCGGACCAGAAATGGGACTTTCAAAACCCAAATTTGATCAGAATGGTATTTGGCAGTTTGCCGCAAAGTTTTGGTAACTTCAAATGGGCGTAACTTTTGACTCGTATACTCGTTTTAGGTGGTTCAAATTGCTATGGTTTCCTTGTTAAGTCCTCTACTACAATATGTAATAATCCAATATCATATTTTTACCATTTTGATCAGGTTATACCAACAAAGTCACTAGTTTACTTGTTTTATGAACTCGTCTTATCAATCATGTACAATAACTTGTTTTACTCACTTTTATACATCATGGACATTAATACAAGACATAATATAGCACAAATAATATGTAAATAACATGAACATGATTATTTAACAAGAATCAAGTTAGGGTTTGGCTCACAACTTTTGGCTTTCAAAGATGAAAGGAAGTTAACATGTAAGGATAGGACTTTGATAGACTTGCTTCAACCCACTTCACTTCATGCAATCTTTCTACCCTTGTAATCTTGAAAGATGGATGATGAAGATTGAGGTGACTTGAGTGGATTAAAACTCAAGAGAAATCACCAAAGTTTCAAAGGATTTGAAGTAGTTTGATAAATCAAAACCAAACTAGAGATATAGTACTTGATTTCTTGAGTAATTCTTGAAGTAGAGGGAAAATTAGGAGTGTGTTTGTGTGTGTGAGGTTATGAACGACTAAAAGGAGGTGAGGAGGGTTTTATAGTGTGTTGAGGAGGTTAGTGTATAAGAATGAATGGCTTAGAATGAAACACATGATAACTACATGTATGTTTTTAGGCCATAAGTGTTTCTAAGGCTTAAAATGATACACATGAGTGATCTAATAGTTCCATGGTTCTCACTAAGCCACCAAGATCATGGTGAATCACCTCTTGGTCGTTCCATATGAGGGGGAAGTGACTAGATGGATAAACTTGGTATTATCTAGTTTACGGAGTGAGTTTTGGTCCCGTTAATCGCTAACGGTAAGTCGTTAAGTCATGAAACTTAAAACCGGGTATCGTAAAAATACGAAACTTGGAAGAATGGTTAAACATGTCATTATACTCCATAATAAAATATAAAATGAGTGGTAGGTTCTATCGGGTGCTAAAACCCTGCTAAAAACTGGAAACACGGGTCTAAAACGCGTAATACGTAAAACGTACGAATATTGCGTAAAGTTGAGAAAAGTAAAATGTTACTTTTCTAATGTGATAAAAATGATTTAAAATGACTTATAATGTCTAGACTGGGCTCAGTCTAGTGTCGGTTGGTATTAAATGTCTTTTAGACATCAAACCGTAAGCCTAAAAATCACGAAATGACTTATAACATCTAGGGATGATTTTTGGTCAATGGAGGAGGGAAAAATATGTTGACTTTTTCTAATAAGTTGAAAACTCAAATCGTCTTAGAAACGCGTTTTGTGGTCTAACGGTTAATCGCCCATACGGTTAAGCGTGCTCATGCGAGAGTAGTACTGGCTTGGGTGACCTGCCGGGAAGTCTTTGGTCATGTTTTTCTCAGTCACGATTAATTCTCAAATAAATCATGAGTGTGTCAAACATTTTTCTGATGTGGGGTCACCTGACGCAGTCGAATTTCGTTGTGCGTAGAATTTCTGATTGACGTTTTACCCTAAAACGTGTAATTCCATGTAATTCCTTAATAACTTTCACGAAAATGATCTGACGGATGTCAAACATTTAATTTGCCATGGAAATGATTTATCACTCGAGAATATCAAATAAAAATCAACTTTCGGGAAAGTTTCGGGAAAAATGAATAGTAAAAATGAATAGTAACATGAATAGTAAAAGTGAATAGTGAATTTTCCGGGAATAGAAGTTATCTTGAAAATGTGAATTGTTACAACTTATATATTATTAACACTTCTCATATTAAGTTTAACTTAATCGATAATTTGATACAAAACATTTTAAGATTTCAAAAGGAAAACGTATTCACATAAAGATCGACCAAAGTTACATTCATAAAACTAAGTTTCCAAAACTAATTCATAAGCGTACATATATAACCGATCTTATTGATTATATGTTTTTTTCACACTAAACTCCAATTGAAGGTTTTTCAAACAAACAATTGAATAAATTTGAATCAACATTTTGAAACCAAGTTTTTATAAAATTAAAAAGAGGGGAAAACTATTCAACCCCCCCCCCCCTTCTAGTTTTCCACAATTGGTACCAGAGCCACGTCGCTCAAATTTTCAAAACAAATAGTTTTAAAAATTGAGTACGATCCATGTATCAAATTACCCATTAAGGAGGATTAAATATGAAAAGTGTTTTGTTGATTAACTTGTATTAGTTTTGATGATATATACACTAATTATACTAGCCTGAAATAATATTATGCTTAAAATAAGTGTTATATGTTCGGTATCAAAATCAGAAAGTTACACACCTTTCCGAAAAGTCAGAAAACAATTTTTTACAAAAAATGAAATTTTGAGTACCAGATGGGCGGTCCCCTTAATTGTCTGGGCGGCCCCCTTAAATACTGGACGGTCCCCTTAATTATTTAAGGGGTCCGCCTGTCTGTTCGACAGTTTTTCGAAAACTTTTGAAAAATCATATAAAATTAATCGTAACTCCGTAGAAGTCGTGCCACCCGGCGTTTTAAAGGTAATTGAGTTTACTTTCATTTAAAAATACTTATAAGTAACCATTACAAACTTAAATAAGTAAGAAAGTCAAAATACTATACGGTGGTCAAAAATTTGTGTTTCGTTTTAAAGTAAAACTTTTGTTTTACCTTTTCCTTCAAGTCGGGTATTCCTAGTTGATATACTTTTGAAAAATTAAGTATTTATGTTTTCAAAATATTGATCTTAACTAAATTATAGAATGGGAGGAAACTATTTTATTTTCAAATAAATTCGAGCTAAGTAAACGTTGGTGTTTATAATATACAAAACGACGACAAGTGTTTTATGTGTTATGTGAACTTCTTTGGGATTTTATTTTCTTAATTGAATATATTAAATGATTGTTGCTATTTGAAGTTTAGCTATGTATATATCTATGCATATGTGCCCTATTAGTGTATAGCTAGTTTGCCGATTTATACTTAACTAGATCTTATGCTAGATTTCTTGCGTTAGGATTGTTATAATATGATTGCATTGCATATAGGTATAGATGGCTTAATGTTACTCAAAAATCTTGTAAATGAGTTCAATCTAGTCACCTAAACATTTCAAACAATTTAATCTACTCTTCACAACACACTTAAATATTTTCTACAAATTAGCTTGTTTTACCTTAAGATGTTTAATAAGAGAAATTGAATCATTGTAAAACATTAATAGTTATATAAAAGAAAAAGTATTTTCAAAATCTAAGTGTGTTCATAATAAGTAAAAATGAAGAGTCTTTCACAAAAACAAAGCATATAACAATCATGAAATAATAAGTCAACTTTCAATCATTCACTAATAAATAATCTTAGGATTAATGGAACACACTATTAAAATGTTTATTTATTTCAAATGAGTGTCCGTGAGGGTCAAGAAAGATCTTGATATTATATCAATTCATTATTCAAATTATGGTTGATATATTCATCAAATCTAATTGACGTGTTTTTGAGTGTGGACAAGAAATTGGATTGTTATTTGTTTAGCTTCAATATTATATCAAATTACAACAAAAGATATAGTCTTGAATCTATAAACTCAATCACACTAGATTGATATGAAAATAGTTACATCCTTTGTAGATGAAAAGAGTGTGCATTGGATCATAACTCACACTTGTGTTGATAATGTCATATTTAATCTACTTGTCCAATAATTGTGTTCCAAATATTAGAATAACATTTTAAACACATTTATAAAATATACAATGAAGTAGGATTGACGACTTGGATGTTTCGTCCGAAATATTCAAGCAATTTACATTGCAATGCAATAGATAAATGTGTCATATCCGAAAAACCAAACATGAGCAAACTAACATATGTAAACTTTGCTCACACTACTTAAAATCGTCACTTCAAGATAAAATACATATTTAAGAATAATACACACTATATATTCTATGTATTTCATTTTCTTTGTAGCATGAATGGTTGTGTTACAAGATAATGCACTACACTTTCCTTTTTGAAATAATATAAGTTATTAGAAGTGAAAAATAACTTGTCTCAATCCATAAACAAATAATTTTTTTTAAATACTTGTTAAAGTATGATATATAACATTGGCAAAAATCATAGAAAATAATATTTGTTTAAAAATATATTAATGTCTAGTTTTGATATCATTTGAGAATCACAAACTCATTTAAGATAAATAATCTTAATGAGATTCATTTCACAAGAGATGCTAAGGTGCACTCTTAAGTTTAGCACAGTTATTAAATCAAGTAATATGTCATCAAAACCAAACAACCGGTAAATCATGAAGAAAAGATTAAAACTTTTTGTTTACTCTTATCTAAACATTCAACACGTCTCTATTAGGATCGTGATTAAAATATATCATCTAGATTTACCTTCATTAAAACATGATGTTTGAGTCACATTAAGCCAAGTATTAGTGAATCAAGCAAACTTCATGTTTGGTAATCTTCAATAGGTAAATTTAGGAACTCAATTTCTTCTAAAAAGAGAATGACTACTGGAGAATCTATTGACTAGAAATTCAATTTAACCTAACGGTTGAATTGCTTCTATGTGAGAAGTTGGGTGTGTGTAACCCGTAAAAATGGTCGTGTTTAGCCTGAATTGAGCACCAATAGTAATAGTCTTATACTCATTCTCCAACTTGATTAAATTGCTCTTCCTATATATATACCTAACGCTAGTTTACTTTTATGAACTTTGCTTCTCATTAGATTCTTTCATTCCTAGATTTATGGCATATCGCATATATGTTGTTTCTAGATGTTTATTTGCTCCTATGTGATTTGATTGTATGCCTTTACATGCTTAACTCTATGTCCGGATGAGCACGAATTTAATGGGAAGGGAAAACACACTCACTCACATATATTCCTCAACCTTACACTCAAACCTCATAACCCTTCTTTAGTACATCCTCAAACCACCCATGTGAAATGAAAAACCGAATCATCCTTTATACTACCAATCTCGAGTCATCCACCATTTTCATGCCCTAAAAATTTACCTTCCTAAACCACATTTCTCATACACTGTAAATACCATCTTCCCAGCATTAATGCC
The DNA here is from genome assembly GCA_030686995.1 of Artemisia argyi. Taxonomy (NCBI): domain Eukaryota; kingdom Viridiplantae; phylum Streptophyta; class Magnoliopsida; order Asterales; family Asteraceae; genus Artemisia; species Artemisia argyi. Next base: position 97,293,370 of record CM060676.1, on the reverse strand, counting down.
ATCACACCCAAACATGTCATCTCCCAACAACCAAAAACCTAAGATTTCAAGAACCGCAAGGATCTCCGTCAAACCCGTTTGGAGGAGGAAACTTGATTCTTGTCATAACTCAAGTGATGTTGTTCCAAGTCAACCAACTACTAAACCTCAAACCCACAATAATGACTCATCTCACAACCTATCACCCACTCATTCCCTCATTCATGCTTCTTCTTATGATGAGCATGCTCAATCCCAAAACAACAATCCCAATCTCTCAATGAATACTTCACATGTTGCTCATTCAACAAAAACACCACTCACTCTTAGAGAACCTCTTCCACCCATTTCATGTTTTCATGACTACCCAAGCTCAACCATGTCTCCACCACCAAGAGTACCACCACCACATCCTACAACCTCACATGCCATTCCTATGTTGCATGTTCAAACCTTCACCCAAGACAACCATCATGTTCCACCATCATCACCTTCCTCCGAACACTTGAAGTTCGTTGAGGAGCAAAAAGAGGCTCATGAGCTTAGTGCTCTTTTAGCATTACATCTTGCGCAACGCAATTTGGATCCAACCCAATCAAGCTCACCATCATCACCACACAACATCAACCAAGTTGAGAAGCATGTCAACAATTGCCCTTGTTGCATCTTCCTTCAACAACAAACCATTGCCTTGAATGAGCACTTCACTTGGATTGAGTATCTTCTTACAAGATCTCAACAAACATCATCACTTGAACAATATCCAAACTCTCAATCAACCTCTTCCGCTCCTAAATCTACACCCCTAAAAGTCAAGCGAATTTCTTTATGAAATGCATCTTTTCCACTTCCTAGCAAGTGAAGAACACAAAGAAGATATCCATGCTTCAAGTGTTGTCAAGCCATCACCACTTCATTCACATATCCATTTTCGGTCGTCAACCAACAAAACACCTAAAAATCCCTTAATTCCAAATCATCCACCCTTGTCAAATGTTATATTAATCTAAACCATATTTGTCAACCTTTTGTCATTACCTTCCCTTTTCATTCACGCTCATCCTTCTTTATTTTTCTACGTCTTTAAAAGAAGGCATCATTATCATTTTTTTTCTCTTTTAGAATATATATTTTGGTATCTTTTGCCAAAATATGTTGGTAGAATCTTTGCATTAGGTTCCAATCATTATCATGTCTTAAGCTTTGGTCATGGTAATTTTTTTTGGGAAGTTAGGTTGTTGTTTTTAAAACAATAATTACATGTGTCATATTTTTAGTGCATATACCTATTACGTCCATATATTGTTCCCCTATTAGTATCATGCATATACCTATCATCATCATTATATATATTTGCACTTGTCTACTAACTTTGTTTTGAAGGATTACTTCATCGCTCGATTCTTTGGTAGCCAAAACTAGTTTTGAGCATACACCAAGGGGGAGTATACACAAAGGGGGAGCATACACCAAGGGGGATCATTAAGGTTGACTGGATCAAGGCTTCACTTACGATGATGCAAGCTCGCCTTTTACATTCTTTCTCAAGGGTTCAAGCGTAGTTGAAGTCTCGTCTAAGTGTCCACCTTTTTGCTTCGACAAAAGGGGGAGAAGAAGTGTAAACAAGTAACTTATACATTTTACTATGAGTTATAGTTTACATAGTTTGTCATCATCAAAAAGGGGGAGATTGTTGGCATGAATATTACGATATTTAATATAAACATTCTCTTCATGTTTTAATGATGACAAAGATGTAAGTTACAACATATAACGTAAAGTGCTTAAGTTACTTGTGATCACAATTCATCTTTGCATTCTTACGTCAACAAGCCTCGACATCTCAACGTCTCGAGTTTGCCTCAACAATCACTTAAGGTATGTACAAACAAATGTCTAATACATTTTATGATCAAAGGGATTTTATTTAAACATTACAAAGTTTATAAAATGATATAAACATGTTATATATTTTTTGAAAAACAATTTTGGTAATTAAATGAAAATGTTTAATTTATAACAAATATATGAATTCAAATTTTTAACCAAAATCAGTTAGTTTTTCACCAAATAAACTTTCACCAGAAAAGACAAAGATTTCTGGCCGTTTCAGTAGGGCGGCCCCCTTAATTATGGGCGGCCCCCTTAATAATTAAGGGGACCGGCCATACAATTAAGCGGACCGGCACGCTCCTCTGTCAGAAATTTTCTCCAATAAATGCCACCTCAAACCTGGTATTTTTCTCACCTTTTGCACAAAGATTTTCAGATCCAATTCTCTCTAAACATCCTTCTAAAACCCTTTGATCTTAAGATTATTAATCTTTGTTTCAAGTGATCCAATCTCTCATAACTCAAAGTGCAAGAGAAGAATCCTCCCCATCATAAAGCCAAAGATGTAGTTAGTGCTTATGTAAAGTTGTGAGCTTTGTATATGTAATAAGTAGATCAAGATGATGTTACTTAGTAGTGAGTTTATGAGTGAGTAAGAAGTAGTGTGAAGAAGTTGTGAAGTAGTGAAGAAGTCGTGAAGTTGTGAAGCCATGAAGAAGTCGTGAAGCCGTGAAGAAATAGGTGTGTTGTGAAGAAGAAGTAGTGAAGGTGTGTTAAGTAGTGTAGTTGTAGTGTTGTGAAGAAGGTGTGTTGTGGTGTGAGATTGGTTCTAGCTACTATTAGAACTCGACATTTAGCTTAGTGTCGTTAAATGGTGTAAGCAAAAATTGTGTAAGGTTTTCTCCGCCAAAAGGGAGCTTGTTGAATAGTGAAGAAAACTCTCGAGTAGGTGACTCGGGGAGTGGAGTAGGGCAAGGAAGGTGTCCTTGTAGCTGAACCACTATAAATCATCGTGTCCGGTTTGCATCCTCTTTCTCCTATCTTTTTACTTTCATTCTTGCATTTATCGCGTTATATCTATACTTGCAAATATGTGTTGATTGTTGCTTATATTGTCATGATGATTGATTGTGGTGTAATTACAAGTTAATATTGTGATAGGATATAACATTGTATGATATTGTCTAATGGACTTATATATTATTAACACTTCTCATATCAAGTTTAACTTAATCGATAATTTGATACAAAACGTTTTAAGATTTCAAAAGGAAAACGTATTCACATAAAGATCAACCAAAGTTACATTCATAAAACTAAGTTTCCAAAACTAATTCATAAGCGTACATATATAACCGATCTTATTGATTAAATGTTGTTTTCACACTAAACTCCAATTGAAGGTTTTTCAAACAAACAATTGAATAAATTTGAATCAACATTTTGAAACCAAGTTTTTATAAAATTAAAAAGAGGGGAAAACTATTCAACCCCCCCTTCTAGTTTTCCACAGAAATTACGTGTTATATTATAATAACAAAATGTTGAACACCATCTAAAACAACTTAAAAAAAAAGCATAAATACCACTGTGACTGAGTCAAACATCACATCATTTAGTCCTCCATTAAACATAGCCTGGCCAACTATGTCTAATTTAGGAAGAATCATGTTATGATGGAACAATCATAATGTAAAAATTTCTAAATAACAATCTTCATGTAAAAGCAACAAATAGAGATAAACTGAACTATTCATAAATATTACAAACTACAATAAATACATATCTTATTCCTTCGTCATTAGGACGATAAGCCAACAACAGTACAAATAAGAAAACCCTAAAGACTAACAGAAAACTCCAATAACGAAAAATTTATCCAAATCCATGGAAATGAATAAATAAACAAATAATTAGCATCGGAAGTGCTAACGTCCCAATAATTACAATATAAACCATAGAATATTCAATAGGTTGATCCGCTATGACAACAAAAACCCCCACCAACATAACCATAGCAAGAGCCACCACAGGATGAATCACCTTAATTATGCTGAAAGATAAATATAAACAAGTCATTAAAAATAATAACAAGACAAATTCCTAAAAACAAAACAAATTTTATTCATTATTCGTTAACAATACATAGAAACACGACAAGGAATTAATTTAAAACAACCCTAGCTTAAGATTATTACTCCCATATCTTGTCCACGGTAATGGCTAGAACCATGAGGGGTACGACAAACTACAAGATCGCAACCAAGAACCCAAAGTCTTCGTCTGGAACATACGCTAAGTAGATAGCGGCAAGGACGACATACACAATCGCTAGTATAGTGATGAGGTGCGGCATTTTGGAGATGGGAAACGAGAAGCAAATGGTTGGTGGAAGAAATGGAAATTTGAAAGGGGTATTTGTAGGTGGAAATCTAGCCGTTAGTCACTATTTAGGACCGTTGGGATTTACTATTCATGACCGTTGTACACGGTGCACATAGCCGTAAATTTACTATTCATAACCATTACCTTCAATATTCACAACCCTTAAATACACCAGTTACTTGATCTTGTCTAGCACAAATAAGTCTAACTAAACCACGTCTCCTAAATCTTAATAATAAAAATCTCTCGACAACCCTCTGATCGAAATTTCCTAATACAAGAGTTTTGTTAAACTTGAATTCCGGGACGGAATTCAGAATAAGGGGTAGGTACTGTAAACTCCCGTAAATTTCCCTATAAATAATAAAAGTAAATCAAAGACTAATATATCATTCATTAATTAATAACGTTTTTACCAATAACAAAATTTTTCTTTTATTTTATTTTTATCAAATACGCTATGTTACTTAAAAATCACTACGATATTCATGTTCTCATTTTGCTTGGAACGATGCTCACACATGTACCACTATAGTCTAAAATCGCGAGAATATTAAAATTTTCTTTTATTCGTTACGAACCTGCATTTTCAGGACATTTTCAAATTTACTATTTATCGGTTACTATTCACCAACCACTATTCATCATTTCACTATTTATCGTTTTTGGAGTCGGTTAGTGATATTGAGATGTTTTTTAAAAGTTTTACTATTCACAATACACTATTTACAAAATACTATTCACTCTCGGACTCACATAAACGTTTCACTAAATATTTACTAAACATATCACTAATCACAATTAACATTTTTACTAATCTAAATTACACCTAACCGGACCCTAATTATATACTAAGCCCAACACCATTTTCTCGGCCTGTTACTATTCACGGCCCACTCAATTTCAAGCCTATTTCCCTTTCTTTTGTTTTTCAAACCACTCGACTAGGACAAGTAAGAAACGAAAATCGTACGCTCAAATCCTACACACGACACCTCTATATTTTTACACATACTCGTTCCTCCCCTAGCCAACAATTAGAGTGTCGATTTTTAGTTTCTCACATCGAGTCTAGATACGTTTTTACTAGGCAAAGCATTTGCCCCAAAAACTATTTCATAAAATTTCAACTAATCCAAAACTCAACCATTTTAACCCACGTTTGTTTCTATAACGTCCTAAAATCATTTCTAAACACAAACAAATATCTAAATGTTACAAAGTTATCAAATCTCACAAGCCATACACGAATTTCAAATCGGTTAACAAATGAAATGATAGTCGACATGCATTCTTCAAAACAAACTAGTACCTCCTTGTTTCATGCTCACTCATTTGCATATTATATTCACCTAGGCCAAGTACTACAACATTTTAAAAGCCAATTCACAAGTACCATTTCATTTTAAAGTTTCAATTCCCACGTTTTCTTTGAATTTGAGCATGTCGACACATAAGAAACAAAAATCTTGAGTAACATGTTTACTCTTACACCTTAGGACTTTTAATACACGCAACAATCCCATCTCATTAAATTTTAGATACTAAAATACACTAGGTACCATATATAAACCCCATGCATGCATGCTTTCGTTTTTATTTCCATGCAAACCAAAAACTCACCAAAAACCTTTAAGTCTTTAGTCTATTCTTGGGTCGAAGCATTTGGGTAGGAATTCAAAGGAATCATGTGGGTTTAGGAGGAACAAGTTGTTGTTTGTGAACCTTGGTCGAGCAAACAATCACGCTACGCACTCATACCACTCTCTTCTCGACTCTACGTCTTGTTTTACCCACCATTTTGGTGTCGTAAGTTCCTAAACGACTCTTTTCAATATTTAGATAAACATACCTTTGCACTATTTTAACACATGACACAAACAAATGCACCTTAGTATTCAAAAACTAACTAAACAACATATACATATTTTATGTTCGTCTATATATTTTACACCTTAACAATCAAGTTATATAAAGTTTTGAAACTAAAAAGCTACGTACAAACTATTTTGGAATGCATTTCTAACGTACCACAACAAGTATTGAAAGCTCTTAAATTTTTCTAAGTCTTTTGTTTTATAAAAACTGGTCCCATGCAAGCCACAAAACGCACGTATATTTCTAAAATTTACTTAACGAGCATATTGTTTTATTTCACGAACCAATCGACCCCCTAGCAGACTATCACTTTCATATAGAAACTTAATAAAAATACGTACGTTTGGATATAGTAAATGACCAAAAGCAAATCGACATAGGAACTATTTTTGGAAACTAATTAGTAACGACTGGGCCTTAAGGCCCAATCATCCAAAAATAAGCCGATCAAATAAGCTATGGCAATAAGCAGTTTGGTAACGTTTTTATTATCCTAACCTTAGCCCAAAACAAGGCCCAAAACCCTCGTAGGCCCATTGGATCTAAAAACACTAACGGGCCTTAGTTTTTCGTTAAAAAGCCCATAAGCTATAAAATAAGCTTTTCGACTAATAAGTTGTTAGGAAAAGTTAAATAAGCTATTTTGAAACTATTTTAGAAATGAAAACACTAAGTTTTGAAATTTGTGAATTTTGGACTAGATTTGCAAATTTTACAAAATTCGGGTTAAAAGTGTTGTCACACCCTCGCCGAAGGCGGAAACACGAGGTGTAACGAAATCGATATACATCACCAAAGAGAAATAAGACAATACCATAATTTACATTATGGAAAAATATAACATTACAACGTTGTTATTGCCAACTTTGGCAAATAAAAGACATAAGTTTGATTCCCAAAAGATGGTATTTTAATACATAATGAAAAGAAGTGACACGTGAAAACTTCATTATGCAAGACCTTGCTGACAAGCTTACTGACGATCACCTGAAATGCATGAGAGAAAACGGTCAACTATAAAAATAGTTGGTGAGTATAAACGTTTTATATAATAAGAAAACCATTTGAAAAAGTTCACAAGCCAAAGGCGTTGTCAAGTATTATGTCTTGTAGTCAAGTGTCCGCGGTCATAATAAGTCACAATATAAGCACCACCTATATAATAATGTATGCCATGCAAAGCCCCTAATTAAATAATATACGTCCCGTAACATAGTGGACGAGAGGTTGGCCGACCTCTAATAGCGCTATCCATACTACTAATAGGTGTCGAACAATGCGAATGTACGAACAGTACATCATACAACTATTATATACGATTAAGAACGCTCCAAACATGGGAGACTTAGCACGCTCCACCAATAAGGCGAGACTTTAGGTTAAGAACGCTCCACCAATAAGGTGAGACTTTAGGTCATAGCACATACGGTTCATTAAGTTCAAAACAAGTCATATGTTCGCAATAAAGTTCAAGAGTTTAGGTCAAAAGAGTTCATAATAATCAAAGGGTTCCAAAACAATGTTCAAAGAGTTCAAGTAATAATTCATGCATCCACCCCAAAGCGATTAAAATAGTTAGAAAAAGGGGTTCGTGAATACTCACCTGATATAAGCGATATGATAACAAAGGGTACGAACTGAGGTAAGACGCGCACTCTAACCGCAACCTAAATGAATGATATGATCTACTTTAGATCATGAAATGATGAAGAAATGTACATGCACATGTTTCCCTATACCACTCTTAACTTGAAAAATACTAGTTGATATCAAAATTATATAATCCAAGAATTTGGAAAAATATTGCTATTAGAAAATAAAATAAGCTAATTGCAATATATATACTTATATATATATCGTATGTTTCCATGTTAGTATTGAAATCCTCGGGTTGAAATCCTTGATATAACGCCTTGAAATGATGAAAATATACTTGTAATAACTAATACTTCATTAGTTATAAAATTTGGTACTTGGTATTATTTCTAGCTTCTAAAGTTACTACGTAGTTTTTGTGTCAATATTACCAAAAGCTGTCAAAGTAAAATGGGTTTTGCCGATATTCAAACGTGAATATCTTTGTCGTTATATGTCCGTTTTACTTGTTCTTTATATCGACGGTTACGTCTTAGTATGTAGTAATATATTTTGGAAAGCTCGGCTCCTCCGGGTTACGTCTAAAGCCTCTTTTTGTCCGACGAAAAACGTCCAACAGCATGTAATTTCCAGAAAAATACTTTTCGTCAATAAACTTGCAAAAATCATAACTTCTTCGTTATAAACTCTTTTTAATCCGTTCTTTCGCCTACGGATTCGTTTTTGAAAGTATTTTCTAAAAATTTTGCCAAAGTTTACTTTGTATCTACTGATTTTCCAGAATTTTACAAAATGGGATAGCATGTTTATAAACTTGTTAGAAATCTATTTCCAAGGTTCAAAACTAGTTCCAACTTCAACCAAAACTCTTGCAAACTTCACAAAACTAATCTAATCCTACCATACACCTTCTTAGGGTGCCATGGGTTCCTAATGACTAGAAATCAAGTTAATTTAACAAGGGAACACCTAAATCACAATCTAGGGTTTGTATGTTTCAAAAGTCTTCAAAAATAAAGTGGTATAACTAGTATGAGCATGAAATTAAGCATGATTACCATGAGATATAAGTGTTAATTAGAAGAAAACTTGAAAATAAATTTGTATACTCACTTGAAATATGAGATGATTGGATGACTAGAAACCTTGAATTTCTTGTATATTTGATGCAATATTCTTGATTAGAACCACAAAATGAACAACTTTGGTGCTTTAAACTTTTGAAAAACTTCACTTGATCATGGATTATGGTGTTGGGTCGTGGGTTTGGTGATGGAGAGGAGAAAGATGAGCTTTTGATTCTTAGAAATAAGTATGTTTATGTTTTAGAGGTTTTTAGGATATTTAGTAAAGTATATAGTATTATAAGTGTACATTAATGCACTAGGTTAATAAACTTTGTAATTTTTGCCTAGGAGAGGACTTATGGGCTGGTTTTCAATGTGAAAAGGAGAAGAAAAATCGGTTTTGATCACTTAGGAAATGTGGTGTAATATTAGTTGTAGTTTAGTGTAAGTATTAGTTATAATCGGGTACCGGGTTTGCTAGAAATAAATATTAATGAAGTTAACCGGGACTTAATAAAGTTATAAAAATGTTAAAATTATATTAGGTACAAGTATTGAGTGATCGGGTGATTATTATTTAGTTTTCACGAAAACCGTCGTAATATTCATAAGCTTACGTTATAAATAAAATAAATTTCCAAAATACTGGGTAACTGAATGTTATAACTTTTATGATGATAAAATGGATATAAAAATATGTCGGGACCATTGTGGGAATATTTAGATATATTCGTCGTGTATAAACCGGGTGTTAACGTTTAATTATAAATACTTATACGTAAAACGTTAAATATACTAAATATATTAATTTGAGAATCCTAAGAGTGGTATAGCATGTAAATGACATTATGATGATATGCAGACTATTCTAGTCCGTATGAGAGGTCCTTACTGATAATGCACGTGAATAGTGGAATTTCTTCCGGAATGAATAGTGTTCTGTGAATAGTAAAATTTTCAAATATTTCTCAGAATATCAAACGGACATCAAAAACGATGAATAGTAAAATGATGAATAGTGTTTTGATGAATAGTAATCGATGAATAGTGAATTTCCAAAGTTTGGAAATAAACGTAGACGTGGAAAATATCGGGTTGTTACAAGTGTCAATTTTTCAAAGTTGTGGTATAAACTGTCATTTCGTAAACTTAAGGATGAAAAACAAATTTTATAAACTTTTGGGTGAAAAGTGTAAGAATTATAAAGTTTTGGACGTAAAACGTAAATATTTTTAATTTTGGACTAACGGTGTAACGCTAACGCCGTTAGGGTAAAAAAAAATGTAAATTTTTGGAAAAAGACAAGGGCCATATATAAAAATTAACATTTTTATTTTTATTCCATTTTTTTTTACAATTTCACGTCACGACGTTACATTTTATTTCAAACTATTATTATTATTAAACGTTACGTTATATTTATATATATAACTAAACTAAACATACGATATATTATAAAACAAAAAGTTTTACTATCATTAAATTAACAATTCACGTATTCAAAAACTACTCGCGATTAAAACATTAAGACTAACAAACACTAAAACTTGCCATATATTATCTAGGTCGTGTGTGGAGCCGTTCCCATTTTGTAAACTGAGTATCGATATTTTTATCACTAAACCACTAAGGTGAGTTCATAGCCCACTGTTATAAAACTTTTTTAGTGGGGAGATACATGCTTAAAAATCTGAACACAAGTATTTTCTTATATTATGCCTGAAATTGTTATTGCTTAAGTCCCTTTTTGCCAAAAGCCCCTCATATCATGAACCTTAGTCACCCAGTGGGTGAACGTAAATAATTGTGGATAGATCTATTAGGGATTGATAATCCCCGTTTGGGCGTTGAGAAAACAATCAAACGCACTTTATTTGAAATCTAATAGGTTACTGGCAAGGACCTATCCCGAGGGCCCCTGTTACTATAATCCATCATTTATGATGAGATCTGTTAATCGGCTGAGTGTCATGAGCTTAATGCAATAACAACTGATTTTTAAATTATAATTGTATACCGGTGCAATTATCACTTATAACTTGTGTTCAACTATTAAACTTAAACCTATGAATATCACTCAACTTTTGTTGATTTTTAGCATGTTTATCTCAGGTCTATAACGAGCAAGGATGGGACGGAGGGGTACGAAATTCTCACAAAGGCTATAAATTTTTATTATTATTCGAAAACCTATTTAACAAATTTTGAAACCATTGGGATCTTATTTTGAAAACTCTGATATTTATGAAAATTCGAATGATAAATGTTTTAGAAAATCATTTTCTACTGAAAAACTATGAGCTGTGAAGTAACACCCAATCTTTATTCCGCTGCAAATATTTTAAAATTGAGGGTGTTACAGGTGATAACTAAAGAATGGGTCTCCAATTTAATACTAATAAACATGATACGTAGAGTGTTGCTAGAAAACTTCTATCAAACGAAAAAACCAAACAAAACAATTCTATCAAACGGCATATGGTATCGAACCGAATCATGATTTTTCTTTTTATAACTAATTATAAGCGAGGTCTAGTATTTGATAGTTTTTATGTGTAGACAATGCAAGTTAGTAAAAATCAATACAAGACATGCATAGACTATTATGCAAGATATGGTAAATATGTTTTTAAGAGTTGAGATCCATGAAGAACCCATACATGCCATAGAACCTATCAACCAATCATAGCCACCCATTTATATTTTTTACATTTTTTTTCAAAACAACATATCTTGCAAACGGTAAATCTTGAAGCTACAAAAAAATACCATCGCGACGAGAATTAAATAATCTTTCTATAGATATACATTATTATATACTTTTGACGAACTTTTTTTTTTTTTAATTTTCGCCCAGAAAGAATCATATATGATTTGTCAAAATCATATATGATTCGTAAAAAATCATATATGATTCGATTCTTACGAATCATATATGATTCGTAAGAATCATATATGATTTGTTAAAATCGAATCATATATGATTTTTTTAGGCGAAAAAAAATAAGTTCATCGAAAAAAAATTCGTCGAAAGTATATAACAATGTATGTCTATAGAAAGATAATTTAATTCTCGTCGCGATGGTATTTTTTTTGTAGCTTGATGATTTACGGTTTGCGAAATATTTAAGTTTTATAAAAATGGTGAAAGTTTATTTTTTTATTTTGATAAAAAAAATGGGTGGAAAATATTGCTTGATGGGTTCTATGGTAAAAATTGGATCTATAAAGAACTTTTGGCATGCTTTTAATGTTAAGAAACAAATCATATGTCCAAAATCGTGAAGATTAACATAGTGAATAAAAGATTAAATTTATGCCTAGCAATCAATTAAGCTCTCAAATATATACAATAAAGTCATGTTGATAACCATAACCGTGTCCTTATATCACATCCAGAATATTAAAACGACATTATGCAAACATAACTATAAAAGTAGCCGGTGACTAAAAAAAATCAAATTCGATGACTTTAATAATAATTAGATGAATACACATTCCTTAATGATCAACCATATACGTGCATGTAAATGCTTTTATCCAGAATAAATCAAACAAGTTTTTAATAATTTCAAAACATATAAACAGGCACATGTGGTCTAAAGAATTCTCGCTCTAACATATTAAATATCCCTTTTAGCAATTGGACTACACCTTATGTTTTAGCAATTGGACTACAGTTATGGAACATAGCATCTTAATTACGATTCACTAATTTTGATACGAAGGAAACGATAAATATACACGAATTATAATTACCGTCAATTATAACATATATTAGTAGCAATAAATCTTGAATCAATGAACTATGATTAAAAACGCGTATGAGATAAAGCTTGTAAATAAACCTATCATGCATTGCTCAAGACTAAAAAAGTACCTGCGCGATGCGGGGGCGGATTGTTGGGTGAAGAGGAGGGAGGTAGGGTGGTGGAAAGTGGTTGTTGGGGTGGTTGTTGAGGTGGTTATAAATTGTTGGGGGTGGTTGTTGAGGTGGTTATAAATTGTTGGGTTGATTGTTAGGGGTGGTTGTTTCCATAATTAGTAAGTAAAAGTCTGAATTTTTAAGCCTTTCTAATTATAGAATAGTCCCAAATGTAGTATAGATATTATAATCATAAGCTATATGTTAGTACCTCAAATCATGACTAACTAGAAAGGTGACGGCCCGCCGCGTTGCGGGCGGGTCTGTTTTTTAGCAGAGGTTATGTCGTAAAAGTATATATGAGTATTTTGGCTGTTCTAAATATCGCGGTAAATATTTGATAAGCATTTTTTTCAATATGTGTGACAAAACGTATTTTGTATGTTTCTTTTTTATGATGTATAATTTTTGTCTCTTATTTTTTTTACCTGTTATTAATTTTTTTTGTTATAATATACATTTTTTTTATTGTTTTTTTTTTGTTGTCTACAATGTTATTAATTTTTTTTTTTGTGTTTTGTTTTTTCACACCAAAACCATCAGCATCCTAATAATATAACGCGGTGCTGTACCAAATTTCATAAACTCTTTTTAATCTTGATATGTCATTGTTCGATTAAATTTCCGAGCTCGTTTTGTTCATAATATTGCGGCATGTTCGGTACTATGTTTATTATTAAAAAAATTGCATATCTTCAGCCTTTATAGTTTTAAAAAAGCTTAGGATAATTTTTAAAGTTATTTGATATGATAAGGGTGCATTTTAAAACTTCTTTTATTTAAAAACCATACATATATGTCAAAAGTATATCAATATTAGGCTTGTTTTGTTCGTTATCGAGAGACCAACTTGGTAGTAATTTTTTTATTGAAGAAACCGCTAGAGATTTGTTAAATATTTAGTAAATAAAGTTTGTTATATAAAAAAACGTAAATATTAATTTTATGGCATCTTTTGTAAAAAAAAATTTTTATAAATGATTTGTTTTGATTATATGTGTGTGAGTCCATGGGAGTTATGATGGGGAGTCATGCTAGAACCAATAGGATCGGAGCACAGTTTTTTTTTTTTTTTTTTTTTATAAATGATTTGTTTTGATTATATGTGTGTGAGTCCATGGGAGTTATGGTGGGTACTCATGCTAGAACCAATAGGATCAGAGTATATACGGGCCAAGTAAACAGTTGGGCTGGGCTAGCTGATTTTTTGGCGGGAAAATAACGACGCAAACGACGTCGCACCTGAGCTCATTTAATATATACTTATAATAACCAAAACTCGTAGATAGTTAACCAAAATCATATGCATAGCTCCAGCCATATACATATCATCTAAGATATTATATACAATATATCAAACAACAAAACCCCTAATCTAATTAACATGTCCAACAACTATATGAAGTATTTAACCATTTGCATGTGTTCACGACGTACAAGACTAAAAACCCATATGTACAGCAATAACAATAATGTGTAAACCATTCAAGATGATAACGCTTGTTAACAAGTGATCATATATTATAAGTACAAATACACTGAATACTTATATATGACTTTTAATTTGTGTCTATACAAATTAACTTGTATCATGCAAAAACTCGAGAACACATAGAAAATAATATGGTTATAGAATCAACTCAAGTCTAAAAGATACAAGACAATCAATCCTTTGACAAAGCTATAATAGCTTGAGCGTCGTATGAAAATTAATAATTTTCAGAGATCATCTAAAACCGATTTTTATCATAAACCATTATATATGAATTACTTTCTTGGCTTCTTTTTCCCTTTTGTTAGACCAATGAAAGGTTGTCCCTTCATTGGTTTTAATCACTTTATAGTATTTATATAAAAGTAACTAATTTGGCATACACATACTCAATGGCATATACTAGCAATAAACAAGTGCGATTAATAGGTACAAAAAGTTGGGAACGTACCTGAATCCATGATCTAGTATATTAAGTAGAATGGTTCGGTGGGTACAATTACAAATAAAAACCACAACATTAAAGTGTGCTGATAACATGTTGTAAACAATAATTGAGGGAATGAAAGTCAATTGATAATTAATGTCAGATATACATGAGATATAGAAGATAAGATTACTTATGATGATATTTTTTTTACTCTGAATTGATGCTTATTGCCAAGAAATATTATTAAATCCGTATAATTAAATAAGATGTCATGACTTTAATTATGTCACTAAGTCGGTTATACATGCATGCATTATTTATTATTTGAGTTTTATTTGATTATGAGACCCTCTATTGGATGGTTAGTGGTATATATGTGTTTAGAAAATTATGCAACTTCACTGGAACAAAAAGATATGTTTTTGTTTAATGATGCTCTAGGCTAACGGAGTATTATATTACACTATGTAAAAGCTATGAAAGAGCTCATATATAGGTTCAAGTGCAGTTGAAGCACATGTGGTCATAAAATATAAGTTTATGAGCCAAGATTGTTGTATTAATTGGCATGACCGGTTGGACCATCCCGAGTCAATAATGATGCGAAATGTATAAAAGAACCATGGGCTCTTCAAGGTTGATTTATTTGATCTTATAGTTCTAAATGGAAGTTAATGTTCATATATCACCATCATATTAAAGTGAGGACTTTGTCCTATAAAGTTTTGGAAAAAATATAAAGGGGATGTATTCAGGCCTATACATCCGCCATGTGGATCATTTTGAGTTTTAAAATCGATGCATCATCAAAATGATTCTAAAATACGCAACTAAAGGTTAGCGTGATTAATGGCTCGTCTTATAAAATGCGAGCATGATTTTCCAAATTGTATATTTGGAAACGGTGGTGAATACTTTCAAGTATTGGGCGATTATTGGAATAAGTGTTGAACATAAAAGTAGCCCATGTTCATACGAGAATTGCTTTTGTTGAAACATTTATTAAACGTCTTCAGTTGATTGCAAAGCCAATAATATTGTGAGAACAAAAGTTTTAGTTTATGGGGCATGTTATAACGTATGAAATTCACATCTTGCCATTAATCTATAATGAATCCTCCCCAATATAATGGTTTTTGGTCACAAACCATATTTCCCATGTGAAATTTTATAATTGTGCGATATTTAGTAAATCCACCACAATGCACAATAATGGGTGTTGAGATGGATAATTCATTCAGGGGGAGAGAATGAGCAGCAAGGAATATGGAATGAATTATGATATAAATTTTGAGGATATGGAATGAATTATGATATAAATATTGATCCTCACAGTAATGAATATGAACTTTAAGTTAAAGGGACAATTTATATTCCAGATCTAGTAATTGCCAGCATGTTTGTGACCTAAAGAAGTGACTAGATCATATAAATGCTGCTAATGCTCCAATTAAAATGTGTGTCCCAAAAGTACAACCAATGATTGGTAGTAAGTCTATGGCACGTCTCAACGTGATAGACTAATCGATTCCAAATAAAACTCCTCGATTGAAGTGATAAAATGGAGCAAGAAAATGAAGATGGTTAAATCGAGGTAATAAGACCCGAAATCGAAAAGTAATGAATCGACGTCGATAGTACTATTGTATATGATAATGGGCATGGTAATGATTATGAAAGTATAAAAGATATCGCTATAATCATGGTGAGGATCATGGAAGCATACCTGCAGGAAGTGAAAATGAATAAATGAGTGGCCAAAGGATGTAAAGACGCAAAGAAGTAATGAGAGAATGAAGTCTATTTTGACGAGACATGGTTACTGGGACTTGAAGTCCGTACATATGAATGTGTAAATTATTGGATATGCGTTGGTCTTTATGAGAAAGCGAAATTAAAGTATTGAAACTTTTGTAATTAAGGCATGACTAATGGCACACAATATATTCGTAAAGACATGAAAATGATCATAAGGAGACATGTTCTCATGTGGTGGATCAAATAATGTATTTAAGTCTGGTAGTATAATGGTAATTGATATGCGTCTAAAAGTTAAGGAATATAGCTCATATGATTTTGAGATTTCATTATAACATATAAAATGAATGGAGCATGCTAGTGATTTTTTATGTTAAAGCATATAAGAGAAGTTCTCGAGAACACTACTTGATTGTATTGAATTAATCAAGTTTTTGGTATACGTTTAATAATTGCGTTAGTGTATAATATTGTGCCAAATAAAGAATTTTGCTTGCCTATGAAAGTTTATAAAGAGATCTAGATTTGAATATTGTTTAAGTTTCATGTTGTTTGATTTATGATTATAAAGGCAACATCCCTGAGCGTATAAGGAGTTATGTATTTTTTTTTTCACTTCACTAGAATTTTGTCCCATTGGGTTTTATCTAATAAGGTTTTAACGAGGCATAATCCTCAAATGGAGTAAAGCAAATATTTCAGTATCTTCAAGGTACAAAGGATATGGGTTTATATTTCACTAACCCATCAAATACAAGTCTAGTTGGTTTTGCAGATGCAGGATATATGTCTGTAACCACCGGTAAATTTCCACATAATTAATTTAATACTTAACCATTTTTCACGTCTAATTTTTTTATTTATTTAAACATTATCATAACCTAACTCATATTCTAAATAAACCCATTCACTTAGTTTTGTTTTGAATAAATATTTTTATATGTCAAGTACCAAAGTTTTCAATTTATATTTACCACGTTACAATTTTTTTGTTAATATATAATTATTAAATGTTCAAACTAAAGTTAGCCATTTAGAGTTTTAACGAAACTTTTTCGGTTATTAAATTAACAATTAACTTCTATTTATTATCACTATAAATTTTTAATTTAAATAACATTTAAACACTTCGATAAACCACGATTCATTTTAGATATAAAAATTAAGTATGTTAATAATTATTAACATTTTTATAAACTAAATATTTTTAGGTCATTAAGTTTTAAATTTCGTAAATTAAAGACATAACATTAGCAATTACCGGGATCACACTATACCGTACCCTATATACTAAAATGCACACAAGATAAACAAGTATAATCTGTGTTACTCATTTATCATTACAGATGTCACCATGCAAAATTTCAAACACATAGCTAGTATATATGTGATTCATGCACACAATTACTTAAGACCAAAGTTACTATATGAATCATGCATGCTACATAAAACTTCATACGTGGGAACACATTTCAAAAACATATAAACTACTTCACATCAATATTAAAAGTCATGATATTTATATCAACATTCAAAGTACTACTACACCAACTTATTTTTGTTTCTTCTTTCTCATCTTTGCCGAGCCATAAATCAAACCAAGGATCAAAACTAAGTTTGTTGCAAATTACAAACCACAGGTACTGATCACTTTAGCCTATTGTACAAGCAAATGAAGTAAGAAAATCAAAAACTCATCCATGTATGTTTACTTTAGTCTCGACAAGAACACAAACAAACCAAATCGAATCCTAACTAGTTTCTAAGTTACTAAAGCCTTAAATTAAAGCTACACATCACCATGTTTTGTAATCTCCTACACTAAGTCAAATATGTCAAACTAACTTGTGGATCTAAAATGAGAGCACAATGTAGACACATCATCTTGTCTCCTAGATCTTCCACCCATATGACTAGAAAATCGAACAAGTATACACTTAGGTGTTCTTCTTCTTAACCATTCGAACCAAATATTTACTTTGTGGCTATGAATTAAACAAATACACACCATGTTGAGAACATCTCACTTTGTTCCCTAGACTTTCAACCCATTGGTCAAATGTGTCAAGTCCTAGCACATGGTAACTTTTATTATCATTCGTATGATCATGCTAAGCCACAAAATCCACCAAATTACCCTACTTATGTCTCCTACAATCTTGACAAAGTCTCTACAGGTGGCAAATGACATTTAATGCAACCCTAATCCCTTGATCTATATAAATCGAACTAAATCCTCCCATTTCCACTCACAACCATTCGAAACACATAAACTACTCATACACTCACATACATTCTGATCCTAGAGTTCAAGTAGGAGCCAAAGGAGAAGGAGAAACCTTGGAGTGGAGCTTAGGAAGAAAAGAAAGCTTGGTTTCCATTATCCTAGTCTCATTGCCAAAAACCTGCTCTTAATCGAATTTAAGATCAAGTAAGTGGTCTAATCCTTTTCAATCTCTTTTGTACACTTCAAATACTCTTAAACAAATCACTAAATAAATTCTAGTATCAAGCTTGGAGCAAAACCTATGATTTCTTTTCTTTTTCTGTCGAGCCCAAACCAACACCCTTAATTTATTTGTTTTGACATGTATACTAAACAAGGACTTTTAAATATGACGGGAAACCTGCTAACAAACACTAAAGACAAGTTTATGAAGTTTTAAAGGCTAAATCACGATTCTGTTTTTCTTTCTGTTTTGGTCGAGCAAACAAACACCCTCTATTGTTTTTCTTGTTGATATTTTAAGAACACTAGACTATAGGACACTCACATATTGTTGAAGAGAATATTTTTACTAGAACGTAGCAATTTGAATCACCTAAAACGGAGAAACGAGTCAAAAGTTACGTCGATTTAAAGTTATATATAAACTTACTAAACTTTCTGTAACAGCAACAAACATCACACGAAACGAGGCCTTTCTGGTCCGTTTCGTCAAAAACTTAAAACATGAAAGTTCTCCGGAACGACGTTTTCTTCAAAAACTCTTTAGACCTCGAGTCATAAAAACGTATAACGAACGATGTTTTTATTTAAATTCAGAACTGATTTTTAGAAAAGACAACAGCAGACCTCAGTTTTGTGTGCTTAATTTCGAATAGTAAACGAGCTTGTAAAATACTAGATTTTGGGCATGTTTAAAGACCACTAAGAGGGCAAAATATAGGAAAAAGGATCAGCTAAATTGGTTAAGAAACGAGGGAGAACCAGCCACTTTTGTTGGGTCATTTCTGTGTCGAGTAAACTGTGGTTCAAGAGCTTTAAAAATTGTTTGTGACGTCTAGAGTTCGAACCAGGGTCTAATCTTTGGTAGAAATAGTCTTAAGACACTAATAGATGAGTTCGGATAAGAGTCGTAAAAAGTTTAGCAGCGATATCTAAGAAACAAAACGTTTTTGTATAAAAAGGACATCGGGTGTAAGTTATATTTGCATGAGGGGAATATATTGCCAAAACTATAAATAATTTTATATTTTGGGCTAGAAATAAAATAAACTTAAGTTCAAGGGTAAAAGTTGCCATTTTTTTTATATAGTTTGAGGGTAAAATTTGTCAACTTTAGAAACATGAGGGTCTAAAATGAAAATATTGTAAACCCTAATTAATTATTTAATATTATTATTAATATTATTATTATTATTCTTATTATTATTATTAGGGCTTGGAAAATAAACCTAAAATATGTTTTGTACCGTAACTAACAAACGAAGTATTCATTTAACGAACAGACAGAACCAAAACTTACGGATAAGAAAATATAATAAAATAATACTTTTGAAACTACATATTGGTTCAATAAAATATTTAACCATTAAACTAAAACGAAACGAACATTTAAAAACTGATATAATCAGAAACAATTACTGAGAACTTAACCTAATAACTCAGGTTTCAAGCCGGAGACGTTTATCAACTTCATTTAACTTTGTTTTCCATCCAGACTGCTCAGGTGAGTTCATAGTCCCACTATTTTCATACATTTTCTAAACTTGTGGGGAGATACATGCTACAAACCGAACACAAGTATTTTTCTGTATGCTATCCTGATTTATATTGCCTAAGTTCCCACTGTCGCCTTTCTTGATAAAAGTCCCTCATATCATGAACCATTAATCACTTGCGAGTGAACGCGAATATGGTAAATAGATCTATTGGAAGCTGACGGCCCATTTGTACTAGCCGGATAGATAGCTATAAGCTAGCCGGATTGATAGACAGATGTACTATATTTGAGTTGCATAGGAGCCTGACAAACTCCTACCTGAGGGCATTATTACTTTCATTTGGTTATGTTAGTAATAAAACATTATCTCGGTAATGTTCCAGCAGTTAACGTTTGCGTTCATGAGGCTTAGTGCAATATGCTACACTGCAATACGATGTTTTATAACGATTTGACTTGTGTTCAAACTATTACTTATTTACAAACGCTGTGAATTCACTCAACCATTGTGTTGACATTTTAGCATGTTTATCTCAGGTCCATAACAAACAAGGATGGCATGGAGGAGCATGGATACGGAAGGAAGGCTAAGATTTTATTATTCTTTGATAAAGTATTTAACAAATTGTAAAACTACTGGGATCTTATTTTTTAAACTCTGATATTTGAATAATAAAATTTCTAAAACAACTCAATTAGAGATTGTTGTCCTATTATTATAACTGTTGTGCCATCGAGTAACACCCAGCTTTAATTCCGCTGCGTATCCCAAATTTGGGGGTGTTACAGATTGGTATCAGAGCTATAGTTATAGAGAAACGGATCTAATTGAGATCCGAACTATAACCACTTTTTCACAAAAATGTTTTGTAGCCTTTCGTTTTCCGTGCCTTCCAGCCTCCAGATTATTATGTGACTTCCAGGTAATTATGTTACTCAAAAACTTTAGTAAACTGGTATATACATTTATGATATACTTCTGATCACTTTATACAAATAAACATGTCTGCAGATGCCTATTTTAAGGCATTACGCTTTAATCCTATCTTTCTGAGCATGTATCTACTCCAATATTTCCATAAATTTACAAAACTTTCCTAAGACATTGTGGTTTCCACAATTCTTATCCTATTTATGTTAAAAATATACTCACCAAACTATTTTGAAAGAAAAAAAAAACTATATCAACTCACCTTGATTACCTACTCTCATATCCAAAAATGGGTATAAATACTCTCTCCGTACTCTCAGAATACCTAATTCATTAACTAATTACTAATATTAAATTAGAAATTCCCAAGTAGGATAATTAACTCATAAATCTTGAATAACGTCTTCCCATCACTACACAATTCATACCAAAGATTACCCTAGAAAATCAGCAGGATCCCAACAATCGTCAGAAGACAACAACAACGTCTAAATAAAAATAAGAAATTTCTGTTATAACAATAAACCATAGCTCAGCTCTTTAGGGTTGTAATTATTTCTCTGTACTTTACCTTGGGTACAATGATGTAACCAAGTTATAACTAGTACTTTCCCATCTAATGTCTTTTAATAACCTCACTACTACTATAACCATCGTCCATTTCACTTTCCTCTTATATTATTCATAGCCACTTCGTAATAATATACCACCATTTTATACCTGATTATATCTATTAGGTTTTTCTGCGAATATATTCCTAAGAATTTCTTCAAACTATTTTCCTATCACCCCAAAGGTTGATATCCTGCCATCCTACCAATTATATACTATCATTATCCGAATCGATTCCTTATTACTCTAAAAAGTATTCGGGATGCTATTTTATAAAAATAAAACGTTGAACACCATCTAAAACTTGTGAAATCTAATATCAAATTTGACTGAATCACGCATCACATCATCTGTCCTTAATTATACATAGCCTGATCACCTATGTCTAATTCAGGAAAGATCATGTCATGGGGGAAACAGGTATTTTTGTAGATTTCCAAAACAAACTTTACTTAAAAACAAAACCTTGTATTAAGATAAACTCTTAACAAACGTTTCTAACGTCCACGTCTCCTAAGTACTTACATCATTTTATTATAAATCGCCAAACCATAAGCTATTATTTCTCTATTCATATTATTTAGAACGCCTTTTCATAAATTATAAAAATGAAAATTATAAATCCGAGAATCACTAAAATTCATAAAACACAAATAACGTAAAATTTCATTAAAATCCATAAATATTAATACATAACGAAATAATTAGCATCGGTAGTGCTAATGTTACAAATATCACTAAGTAAACGATAGAATCGCCAATAGGTTGATCCGCTATGCTAATGAAGAACAACACTACGCCTACGAGAGCAAGAATCACAACTGGATGTAAAATCTTGAAAACTCTGTAACGAAAAACGTAAACGAATTACAAACACGATAATAAAAGAAATAATCATACGCATAATCTTATTCATAAACGATTACAAGAAAATACAAATGAAATAAAAGTTGCTTCGACATTCCTACCCCCATATCTTGTCCACACCGATAGCTAGGACCACTAGAGGAACGAGAACTGCTAAGACCATAGCCAAGAACTCATAGTCTTCCTCCGGAACATAGGCGAAATAAATCGCAGCAGCAACGGTATATATAAGCGCGATAATGGTAATAGGGTGCGGCATTTTGTAACAAATATAGATGGAAATGTTAGTAGGAAAGAATGAGGATTGAAATGGGGTATTTATAAATAAAAAACTAGCCGTTGGACACTATTCATAGCCGTTGGAAATCACTGTTCATGACCGTTGGGATCACTGTTCATGAACGTTTGAAAATTAAAAAAAAAAAAAAAAAATTTAAGGAACAGACGGATTCATCATCTACGAAAGTTTAAAAATTTTCTTTACATTCATCAAGTTTTCATTCGAAATTTTCTTATTTAAAAGACAGTTTTTCGATGTCAAAAATTTGATTTTTACTAAACGAGAAATTTGAAATCAGGATATTTTCAAGGATAATTACTGAAACAGGATAAAATTTTATAAATAACAATCTTCATTTAAAATAAATCTTCTTACGTTCATATGACCTTTGGAATAATATTTGTACATGTAAATCTAAATAATAAGTTTTCATAAACTAAACATTTTGTCGTTATCATTTTGACACCTAACATAGACTGAATCTCGGGACGAGATTCCGTTAAGGGGGTGAGACTGTAACCACCGGTGAATTTCCACATAATTAATTTAATACTTAACCATTTTTCACGTCTAATTTTTTTTTTATTTATTTAAACATTATCATAACCTAACTCATATTCTAAATAAACCCATTCACTTAGTTTTGTTTTGAATAAATATTTTTATATGTCAAGTACCAAAGTTTTCAATTTATATTTACCACGTTACAATTTTTTTGTTAATATATAATTATTAAACGTTCAAACTAAAAGTTAGCTATTTAGAGTTTTAACGAAACTTTTTCGGTTATTAAATTAACAATTAACTTCTATTTATTATCACTATAAATTTTTAATTTAAATAACATTTAAACACTTCGATAAACCACGATTCATTTTAGATATAAAAATTAAGTATGTTAATAATTATTAACATTTTTATAAACTAAATATTTTTACGTCATCAAGTTTTAAATTTCGTAAATTAAAGACATAACATTAGCAATTACCGGGATCACACTATACCGTACCCTATATACTAAAATGCACACAAGATAAACAAGTATAATCTGTGTTACTCATTTATCATTACAGATGTCACCATGCAAAATTTCAAACACATAGCTAGTATATATGTGATTCATGCACACAATTACTTAAGACCAAAGTTACTATATGAATCATGCATGCTACATAAAACTTCATACGTGGGAACACATTTCAAAAACATATAAACTACTTCACATCAATATTAAAAGTCATGATATTTATATCAACATTCAAAGTACTACTACACCAACTTATTTTTGTTTCTTCTTTCTCATCTTTGCCGAGCCATAAATCAAACCAAGGATTAAAACTAAGTTTGTTGCAAATTACAAACCACAGGTACTGATCACTTTAGCCTATTGTACAAGCAAATGAAGTAAGAAAATCAAAAACTCATCCATGTATGTTTCCTTTAGTCTCGACAAGAACACAAACAAACCAAATCGAATCCTAACTAGTTTCTAAGTTACTAAAGCCTTAAATTAAAGCTACACATCACCATGTTTTGTAATCTCCTACACTAAGTCAAATATGTCAAACTAACTTGTGGATCTAAAATGAGAGCACAATGTAGACACATCATCTTGTCTCCTAGATCTTCCACCCATATGACTAGAAAATCGAACAAGTATACACTTAGGTGTTCTTCTTCTTAACCATTCGAACCAAATATTTACTTTGTGGCTATGAATTAAACAAATACACACCATGTTGAGAACATCTCACTTTGTTCCCTAGACTTTCAACCCATTGGTCAAATGTGTCAAGTCCTAGCACATGGTAACTTTTATTATCATTCGTATGATCATGCTAAGCCACAAAATCCACCAAATTACCCTACTTATGTCTCCTACAATCTTGACAAAGTCTCTACAGGTGGCAAATGACATTTAATGCAACCCTAATCCCTTGATCTATATAAATCGAACTAAATCCTCCCATTTCCACTCACAACCATTCGAAACACATAAACTACTCATACACTCACATACATTCTGATCCTAGAGTTCAAGTAGGAGCCAAAGGAGAAGGAGAAACCTTGGAGTGGAGCTTAGGAAGAAAAGAAAGCTTAGTTTCCATTATCCTAGTCTCATTGCCAAAAACCTGCTCTTAATCGAATTTAAGATCAAGTAAGTGGTCTAATCCTTTTCAATCTCTTTTGTACACTTCAAATACTCTTAAACAAATCACTAAATAAATTCTAGTATCAAGCTTGGAGCAAAACCTATGATTTCTTTTCTTTTTCTGTCGAGCCCAAACCAACACCCTTAATTTATTTGTTTTGACATGTATACTAAACAAGGACTTTTAAATATGACGGGAAACCTGCTAACAAACACTAAAGACAAGTTTATGAAGTTTTAAAGGCTAAATCACGATTCTGTTTTTCTTTCTGTTTTGGTCGAGCAAACAACACCCTCTATTGTTTTTCTTGTTGATATTTTAAGAACACTAGACTATAGGACACTCACATATTGTTGAAGAGAATATTTTTACTAGAACGTAGCAATTTGAATCACCTAAAACGGAGAAACGAGTCAAAAGTTACGTCGATTTAAAGTTATATATAAACTTACTAAACTTTCTGTAACAGCAACAAACATCACACGAAACGAGGCCTTTCTGGTCCGTTTCGTCAAAAACTTAAAACATGAAAGTTCTCCGGAACGACGTTTTCTTCAAAAACTCTTTAGACCTCGAGTCATAAAAACGTATAACGAACGATGTTTTTATTTAAATTCAGAACTGATTTTTAGAAAAGACAACAGCAGACCTCAGTTTTGTGTGCTTAATTTCGAATAGTAAACGAGCTTGTAAAATACTAGATTTTGGGCATGTTTAAAGACCACTAAGAGGGCTAAATATAGGAAAAAGGATTAGCTAAATTGGTTAAGAAACGAGGGAGAACCAGCCACTTTTGTTGGGTCATTTCTGTGTCGAGTAAACTGTGGTTCAAGAGCTTTAAAAATTGTTTGTGACGTCTAGAGTTCGAACCAGGGTCTAATCTTTGGTAGAAATAGTCTTAAGACACTAATAGATGAGTTCGGATAAGAGTCGTAAAAAGTTTAGCAGCGATATCTAAGAAACAAAACGTTTTTGTATAAAAAGGACATCGGGTGTAAGTTATATTTGCATGAGGGGAATATATTGCCAAAACTATAAATAATTTTATATTTTGGGCTAGAAATAAAATAAACTTAAGTTCAAGGGTAAAAGTTGCCATTTTTTTTATATAGTTTGAGGGTAAAATTTGTCAACTTTAGAAACATGAGGGTCTAAAATGAAAATATTGTAAACCCTAATTAATTATTTAATATTATTATTAATATTATTATTATTATTCTTATTATTATTATTAGGGCTTGGAAAATAAACCTAAAATATGTTTTGTACCGTAACTAACAAACGAAGTATTCATTTAACGAACAGACAGAACCAAAACTTACGGATAAGAAAATATAATAAAATAATACTTTTGAAACTACATATTGGTTCAATAAAATATTTAACCATTAAACTAAAACGAAACGAACATTTAAAAACTGATATAATCAGAAACAATTACTGAGAACTTAACCTAATAACTCAGGTTTCAAGCCGGAGACGTTTATCAACTTCATTTAACTTTGTTTTCCATCCAGACTGCTCAGGTGAGTTCATAGTCCCACTATTTTCATACATTTTCTAAACTTGTGGGGAGATACATACTACAAACCGAACACAAGTATTTTTCTGTATGCTATCCTGATTTATATTGCCTAAGTTCCCACTGTCGCCTTTCTTGATAAAAGTCCCTCATATCATGAACCATTAATCACTTGCGAGTGAACGCGAATATGGTAAATAGATCTATTGGAAGCTGACGGCCCATTTGTACTAGCCGGATAGATAGCTATAAGCTAGCCGGATTGATAGACAGATGTACTATATTTGAGTTGCATAGGAGCCTGACAAACTCCTACCTGAGGGCATTATTACTTTCATTTGGTTATGTTAGTAATAAAACATTATCTCGGTAATGTTCCAGCAGTTAACGTTTGCGTTCATGAGGCTTAGTGCAATATGCTACACTGTAATACGATGTTTTATAACGATTTGACTTGTGTTCAAACTATTACTTATTTACAAACGCTGTGAATTCACTCAACCATTGTGTTAACATTTTAGCATGTTTATCTGAGGTCCATAACAAACAAGGATGGTGTGGAGGAGCATGGATACGGAAGGAAGGCTAAGATTTTATTATTCTTTGATAAAGTATTTAACAAATTGCAAAACTACTGGGTTCTCATTTTGTAAACTCTGATATTTGAATAATAAAATTTCTAAAACAACTCAATTAGAGATTGTTGTCCTATTATTATAACTGTTGTGCCGTCGAGTAACACCCAGCTTTAATTCCGCTGCGTATCCCAAATTTGGGGGTGTTACAATGTCTGACCCTCATAATGGTCGATCTCAAATTGGATATGTATTTACAAGTGGAGGAACTGTGATTACATAGCGTTCAGTAAAGCAGACAATCTTAGCAACTTCATCCAACCATGCATAAATTCTAGCAATCCATGAAGCAAGTTGAGAATGTGTTTGGTTAAGAAGCGTGACACAACACATACGTAAATCATGTGATATTTCTTTCAAGAAGGAGACACCAACAGTTTTGCATGAAGATAATGCAGCATCTATTGCTCAACTTAAAGAAGAATATATCAAAGGCGACATCACATATTTTACCAAAATCATTTTTCACGCATGACTTACAGAAGAATGGTGATATTATTGTTCAACAAGTTCGTTCAAGCGACAATTTGATAGATCTATTTACAAAGGCGCTTCCTACCTCAACATTTAGGAAACTAAGTCACAACATTGGGATGTGGCAACTCAAAGAGCTCAAGTGATATAGTCATCAGAGGGAGATAATATGCGCTACACTCTTTTTGTCCTTAGTCATGGTTTTGTCCCACGGGGTTTTCCTGACAAGGTTTTTAATGAGGCAGCATTTCCTAAGCGTATTAAAAATACGGACATCCAAGAGGTAGTGTTATGGAACATTATTAGTGGATGTCCATATAGTCCATAAGAGGCCCACGACCCAGTTAGCTATTAGGGTTTTATCCTACTGTTTATCTTATATATTGTGATAACTGGCAAATTAGGGAGTCATTTTGAAAACCAGCATTACTTTAAAAATTATAATTTTGGATTATTTGAAAAAGTTTATTGTGACGAGATATTTTATGAACGTTGGAATGTGATTTTAATCGCATGTTATTTATGGGATTCGATTATTTATTTATAGTTTGGTTTGGTTCGTTTCGTGATGATTTATTTTGAGATCATTATTTTGGCACTACATTGACTCCGGCACTAGGATAACCTAACAATTTTTAATTATTTTAATATTGGTTCGGATATTTATATTTTTGGAACGTATCGCGAGATTTTTGATTATTTGGAATGGGTTCGGTTCGAGAGAGTTGATTGGTTATTTAAGGTTTCGGGTTTGGTCCGTGTATTTACACCGGGCTACTTAACCCACCTTACCCCTTAATATATTACTATCTTTAATAAAATATTTTTTTTAAAAAGAGTAAATTACAAATCGTCCTTGTGGATCTGATATAACAACACAACAACACCAACACCCTCACCAACATTCATCACTCTCTCTCTCTCTTTTAATATATCAACACCACCACCACCTTAAACCCCCAATAGCACCACCACCGCCACCCTCACACCAAAACTAACACCACCATCTTAATCATCTTTTCCCGATCTATCTATTGGTATAAACCACGCGCGATTTGGACCACCCTAACATCCCGTACGAATTAATACCACCACTTTAACACCATTTTCCTTACATTTCCTTGTTGGGTTTTTAAAGAAATCGAGTTTTGGAGCTTTATTGAAGGTGAGTGGCCACGAATCTTATTCGTGCGCCTCGATTATTACCCAATCCGGGGGTATATGGATATTTTCTTGTTGGGTTTTGATGAAATCTTGACTAAAAATGATGGGGAAATGATATTTTGTCATTAAAAATCCGTTTGGTATCTTGGATTTTGGTTTTGACCCGAGTTTGATACTCGATTTGTAACATGGGTCGCGTTTGGTTTTGATTGTTGGCTCGTATGGAGCATGGCCGAGACTTAAGGTCTCGGTGAGACCCTTTTCTTGGCTCGTTGGGAGTCTAAGATGACTCATGGTCCGATATTATTGATTCTTGGTCGATTTGGATTAGCCGATTTGATGTTGTGTTTGTCTTGGGTGTGCCGCGACCTCGTATGGTCCGTTTGGCAGATTTGGTTCGGCTCGTTTGAGCCTATGCCGTGGCCTAGTGGCCTTGGCTTTGAGTCCTTGTGACTCATGGTTCTAGCCGAGACCCAAGTGGGTCGTTCGGCTTGGGTTTGGCGTGGTAAACCAAACCATATAATATGTATCATGGATGTTTTCTTGTTATTGTTTTTATTGTGGTTATTATTATTGTTGTGGTATTATTGGACCAAAGCTTTTGGATGGGTCGAGACACCTTGCGGTCTCGACATGGTATACTTGTGATTTGATGTTGGAGATGTGTTGACGAAAAGAGTATTTGGGAACCGATTGTGAGACGGTCACTAGAATGACGAAGATAGGATTAGTTGGGTGCCGTAGTCGGACCCTCATGTTGTAGCACGTGGATATGGGATTGATTTGGACGGAGTTGATTTATTTATTTTGACATGGTTATTATTTTTGGACTTGGACTATGAGCCGAGAGTGATGACTCGGACATGTGACCAAATTCTTATGACTCGATAAATATTCAAAATCAAAACATTAAAAATAATACTCGTAATAACATTATTGATAATATAATCGTTTATATACGTATATAGACGTGATAAACGTACATGTATATCTATAATACTATAAGATTCAGTCCCTAAATTTAATGTTGAGTTATGATGATAGAGTTTTTAGAGTTAGAAACATGTTGGAGTCGTTTAATAGTTGCATAGAGTACAAGATAGCTAATGATCGGAATTCAATGCAGCCACATAATAACTATACAATCATGAAAGGAGATGAAGTGCAAGGGTTGCCCGAATTGATCACATGGCATTTAGTATAGACTTAAAAGTCGGTTAGATGAAGTGCAAGGGTTGCGAAAGGTTGCAAGAATAATTAATGATTTAACCTAATTCATGCCTATATAAACCGGCCAAAATCGCATTTAGTGAGTACATTTGAAGATGATTCACACATCTTTTAAATTTTGATTGTTGGTAGCGGTATGTAAATTCTCTTTTGCAACATTTTGGAGATGATTCACACATCTTTTAGATCTTTGTAATTAACTTGATCTTCTTTTTTTCTTAATTTAGTTATCATACGCAGGTACCATGAAAATCACACAAGATCATGCATGCTCAGATAAATGGAACCAAAGATTGGGATACCAACTATTTTCTTTGTTTCTTACATATTTAGGTGATTGTTATAGATAAGTATATATATAGATATATGTATTATGTTAATACATTTTCATATACAAGTAATTTATGTGCAATTTCTATTGATGTAGCTCACATGTGCGAATTGATTCAAGAAAATGTGCACGAGCATTTATGTAAAGCAACATTTAAATGATTGAATGATACTTTTTAGCGTGATTAGTTTATTTAAGTAGTTGCTTTCGAATGCTCTTTAAGAAATATTAGAATGAATTTATCGTGTGCAATTGGATTATTATTGAAAAGAAGAAGGTCCACGCATCGCAAAGTGTTTTCTTTTTCTATATGTAGAATCATTAGTGAGAAACAAATATTTACGCCAATTAAATGAGTTTGCCATAATAGCAAAATATGACATATTAAAAATATCACATTGAGTAATGAATAGAAAGGAAAAAATACATAATTTTGAGTTAAATCCGTTTGTAAATTATAATATCAAATTAAAAAAGTTGAGTTTTAAACATAAGCAAAAGTTCAAACTTTTATCGAAAAACAAAACCAGTGCATTTAATGTGAAGTATATACAATATCGAGATGGAAATGCAAGGCTTTCCGGAATTTATCACATGATATTTTGTAATTAGTATACAATTAAAAGTCGGTTATGGATTGAGATGGAGTTGAAAAGGTTGCAAGAATAATTGATGATTTAACCTAATGCAATATATATACATATATGTATTATGTTAATGCATTTTCATATACAAGTAATTTATGTGTGTTTTCTATTGATGTAGCTCACATGTGCGAATTGATTAAAGAAAATGCGCACGAGCATGTATGTAAAGCAACATTTAAATGGTTAAATGTTAGTTTTTAGCATGATTAGTTTATGTAAACATGCAACTTGAATAATGAATATAAAAGAAAAAATATATAATTTTTGCTCAAACCCATTTGTAAGTTAAAAAAAATTAAGTTTAAGACATAATAGTGGAGTCTAAAGGTTTTAGGAATTATTAATGGTGTATTAATTAATATTCATTTAGTTAGCTATTTAGAATTGAGTTTATTGATAAAATTTATTAATATTAGTTAAACTTCAATGTTAATTTTCAATGAAATTAGTTGTACAATAAAATGAGATAAAGCTAAAAAGGTTTATAACGATTTTTATACAGTTTATGTGGCATTATTATATATACATTATTACACAAACTTTAACTTACAAACTTAATAAAGGAAATATTTAATGCACATTAAACTATGACCAATTAGATAAACCCCGTGTGCTTCATATTACTATGCAAAAACCATCTAATAGACAAGTATTGTAGGGCTAAGTAATAGACCAAAAGAAACAAAGCCATTTTTTATCATGCAAATAAGTAATAGGCCAAAAGAAACAAAGTCATCACAACTTAATAACCAAAAGCCCATATATAGAATACAACATCACAAAACCAAAACAACATCAAACACTTTTAATTTTGTAGAGTTAGAAACAAGTTGGAGTCGTTTAGTAGTTGTATAGAGTACAAGATAGCTAATGCTCAGAATTCAATGCACCCTCATAATCTATACAATCATGAAAGGAGATGAAGTGCAAGGGTTGCCCGAATTGATCATATAACATTTAGTATAGAATTAAAAGTCGGTTAGATGAAGTGCAAGGGTTGCGAAAGGTTGCAAGAATAATTAATGATATAACCTAATTCATGCCTATATAAACCGGCCAAAATCACATTTAGTATGTACATTTGAAGATGATTCACACATCTTTTAGATCTTTGTAATTCACTTGGTCTTCTTTTTTTCTTAATTTAGTTATCATACTCAGGTAACATGAAAATCACACAAGATCATGCATGCTTAGATAAATGGAACCAAAGATTGTGATACCAACTATTTTATTTGTTTCTTACATATTTAGGTGATTGTTATATATATATATATATATATATATATATATATATATATATATATATATATATATATATATCATCGCAAAGTGTTTTCTTTTTCTATATTTAGAATCATTAGTGAGAAACCAATATTTACGCCAATTAAATGAGTTTGCCATAATAACATAATACGACATATTAAAAATATCACATTGAGTAATGAATAGAAAGGAAAAAATACATGATTTTGACTTAAATCCGTTTGTAAATTATAATATCAAATAAAAAAGTTGAGTTTTAAACATAAGCAAAAGTTCAAACTTTTATCGAAAAACAAAACGGGTGCATTTAATGTGAAGTATATACAACATTGAGATGGAAGTGCAAGGCTTGCCGAAATTGATCACATGATATTTAGTAATTAGTATACAATTAAAAGTCGGTTATGGATTGAGATGAAGTTGAAAAGGTTGCAAGAATAATTGATGATTTAACCTAATGCAATATATATAGATATATGTATTATGTTAATGCATTTTCATATACAAGTAATTTATGTGTGTTTTCTATTGATGTAGCTCACATGTGAGAAAATGTGCACGAGCATGTATGTAAAACAACATTTAAATGGTTAAATGATACTTTTTAGTATGATTAGTTTATGTAAGCATGCAACTTGAATAATAAATATAAAAGAAAAAGTATATAATTTTTGCTCAAACCCATTTGTAAATTAAAAAAATTAAGTTTATGATATAATAGTTGAGTCCAAAGGTTTTAGGAATTATTAATAGTGTGTTACTTAATATTCATTTAGTTAGCTATTTAGAATTGAGTTTATTAATAAAATTTATTAATATTAGTTAGACTTCAATGTTAATTTTCAATAAAATTAGTTGTACAATAAAATGAGATGGAGCTAAAATGGTTTGTAACGATTTTTATACAGTTTATGTGACATTATTATATATACATTATTACACAAACTTTAACTTACAAACTTAATAAAGAAAATATTTAACGCACATTAAACTATGACCAATTAGATAGACCCCGTGTGCTTCATATTACCATGAAAAACAATCTAATAGACAAGTATTGTAGGGCTAAGTAATAGACCAAAAGAAACAAAGCCATTTTTTATCATGCAAATAATTAATAGGCCAAAAGCAACAAAGCCATCACAACTTAATAACCAAAAGCCCATATATAAAATACAACACCACAAAACCAAAACAACATCAAACACTTTTAAAATTTTATACAAGAAAGTTAAAACATTTCATACAACATACTAAACAATAATTAAGTATACACTCGCCAATATACAGAAAGAATACACGATTAACAATTAGATTCTTAGCCCGTGCGTAGCACGGGTTCTGTCTGCCTCGTATATATATAAATGCGTATATTAGTAATAAAATGATCACGAGTAAACGTTATAATAATATAACGATAATTATTATACTATGCAAATAGTGCAATAAATGTCGGAATATTATTATAAATAAATAACTTGAAATAATGTCGAGAACTAATAAGTCGGGTGAGAAATAAATAAAAACATGATGATTTTTATAAATTTAGAAAAACTTATCGAGTTATACGAGTTGTGGTTATTTAAAGTTCAAGTGGGCTTTATTATGTGACTTTTGTGAGGTGGTGAGTGAGTGGGAGATGGGGCGGGAGATGACGCGCGTGATAGTGAGGATGGAGTAATGGAGATGCCCGTGGAGGTAGTTTGGGTCCTTTTTGGGAAAGGTAGGGATGAGGGCAGTATGTTGTACCCTCGGACTCTCTTATAAGTAGTACGATGGCCAGTAATGGGTGGGGTGGTCTGGATGGATGGTGGCGAAGTAACGGTGGGGTTTGTAGTGATAGTAGGTGTAGGCTGAGTAGGTGTGATTTCAGGTTGTGCTGCCTGTACTGCTTGGACATATGGGTCTTCAGCAGTGACTGTAGGCGAAGGCGGTGGTGACATGGTCTGTGACAAGGTGGTGAGCATGTGTAAGTATACATAAAATACTTATATCGTATAAAACGCAAAATAGTAAAGTGTAACATATAGTTAAGCTAAGTATACAGTAATTAAAATGGCAAGCAAGGCAGGCAGGCAAGTGGCGGTCGTAGGGTGATCTTTTTGTAAAAAGCGGTTATAGTTTAGGGTTTATATGTACCTAGTTCTCTATAACCTTGGCTCTGATGCCAATCTGTAACACCCCCAAATCTGGTTAAGCGGAAGCAATCGGGTCATGGGGTGCTACTAAATTGGTAATCACAACACAAAGAAATAAAGAACGGAATACATACTCCGTTTAAATATATTACACCAAGTATTCTTACTGCACCTGTACACCCAGCACAGATCACCATGGCTCCTGATGATCCTTACAGGGTTGCCATGCATTCAGCTACTGTGTCACCGACAGCTTCTACTTCAGCACCGCCTGCTGCATCTACGCAGGGACCCTCATCTTCTCTAGGGCTCCCTGGTACATCGAGGCAGCTTACTCTTCATCAGGCTTTGGCTCGTGTGGCTCCACGTTTTGCCCACCGAGCTACGGCACGTATGTCGGTACGCCCTACTTCACCACCTTTACAGTTGGATGCTCACTCTCTCCTATCAGATGCACCACCTGCATCATTGCGTCATCGTCCTAGATCTCCTACCGCTTCACCACATGGTTCACCTGTTAGGAGACGACGATTGATGATGTACTCTTCCGATGAGGAGGAGGAGGAGTACGGGGGTGAGGATGAGGCTGATGACCCTCAGGAGGCTGAGCAGGGTGATAAGACCCTGAGGAGGAGGATGACCCTCAGGAGGAGGAAATGCCTGATGATGATGATTTGTTAGTGTCGCCAGCTCAGGCTGAGGAGCCTGATTCACCTATACATCCGATTGAGCCTGTTTCACCTGATCATCCATTTTTGTTTGAGTTGCCACCTGGTAGTCCCGTTGAGTCGGATGCACCTTCTGAGGTTTCTGCTGAGCATGCAGAGTTAGGTGAGACTGGTAGGATGTGGGCTCAGATTACTGCACAGGGCGAGAGGATCTCGCGGTTATCTGATCGACCTGAGAGGGTTATTGGAGAGTTTATAGCGGATTTGAGAGTTGATATGACTGTGGTTGTGGGCAGGACGACTGAGATGAGGAGAGTTTTGATGGAGATTCACGAGCATATTGAGGGTTTACAGCGAGGTTTTATTACAGCTTGAGAGGCCGATCGCAAGTTATGGCAAAGGAATGCCGAGCTGGAGAAGGAGGTGGCTGACCTCAAGAGAGACAGCGACACCCATGGTGTGGAGTTGGGATCACTATGGAGAGAGCTTGAGGGCTTGAGGCAGGAGTTGAGGAACCTCTGCCAGCAGCGTGGCTAGATGTTTGGGTTATTTTATCTTGTTGCTTTCTACACCGAGGAGTGTTCGGTTAGAAAAGCTAGTTATCTTATTTTGATGTATTTTCCGTTGATTATTCGCCTCGTTTGGAACGATTATTATCTTTTGTGTTTTTCGGTAGTTGGAACGATGTTGGATCTTTATTGTATGGTTGATGGTTATTATTATTATATGGTATTATGTGGTTTTGGATATTGTGGAAATTGAGTCCCTATTCGCTTTATTGATGTCTCGTGGTGTATTGTTGATATTCTTTCCATGACTTGGCTTCATTGAATTAATTCTGGTTGAGCATATGATAAGTTCTATCAGAGACTCATGAACTTGTATGATGTTTCAGATCAATGGCCCCATGACGAAACCCTGTTAGAGCTACCAGAACTGGTCCTGCAACGACTACCCCTGGTCGTCGAGGACGCCGTCCTACTCGAAATGTTGAGACCCCTACTCCTGATAACCTGGACACTACTAACAGCAACAACAGTAATCAAAATGTTGATGTTCAGGGAGACAATGATCATGTTCCACTTAACGCACCTACTGTGGATCAAGCAATGATCAATCAACTTGTGGAGCAACGAGTTGCTGAGCTACTAGCTGAGTCAAATCATTCCAACAATTCTGCTGGAACATTTCCACCTGTTCGTGCTAATGGATGTAACTACAAGGAGTTTAAAATTTGTGGACCCGTTGAGTTTGGTGGAACTGAAGGAGTGGTCTACTTGGTCAGATGGATGGAGAAGACTGAGTCAGTGTTTAATGTCAGTGGTTGTGCGGAGAATGCGAAGGTAAAGTTTGCTTCTTTTACCTTCAAGGATGAAGCTTTAACTTGGTGGAACAATTACCATAACTCAGTTGGGAGTGATGTGGCTTATCCTATGACTTGGGAGCAATTTAATTCTTTGTTGATTCAGACTTACTGTTTAAGGAATGAGATTAAGAAGCTGGAGATTGAGTTCTGGAACCATAAGATGAAAGGTACCGATATGGCAACTTACAATCGCCGTTATTGAGAGTTAGCCTTACTTTGTCCCGATATGGTTAGGACTGAGACTCAAAGGATTGAGAGGTATACCGATGGGTTGCCGGTAGCTACAAGGAACGATGTGATTTCTGCTAAGCCTGCAAACATTCATGAGGCTATCACTATTGCTCAACAATTGATGGACTCGTTGGCATTGGAAGAAGCTGAGAAAGACAAGAATGGAAAGAGGACGAGGGATAATCACTCTAAGGGTAATGATCGTCGAAACAAGCGACAAACAACTACTAGAGCCTATGCTATGGGAGATGGAGACAAGAAGAACTACAATGGAGATGCACCCAAGTGTAACCGATGTTATAAGAATCATTCTGGACGATGTACTGTGATGTGTAAGAATTGCTCTAGGATGGGACACATAGCTAAGGATTGTAGAGCTCGACCACTTGCTATAGTTCAAGCTACTCCTGAAACTATGAGTAAGGCAAATGTTACTTGTTATGGATGTGGAAAGAAGGGACATTATAGGAATGAGTGTAGGGAATCGTGGAACCGAGGAAATCAAGGATCGGGTGGTAATGGGTACAATAATGGAAACCGTGGAGCTGGAGGAAACCGTGGACGACAAGATAATGGGGACCAACGTGTGGAAGCTGGAGCTGCTCATGGAAGAGTGTATGCACTTGGGAACGAGAGAGGAGAAGATCCGAACGTCGTTACTGGTATGTTCCTTCTCAATAATCGTTATGCTTCCATACTATTTGATACTGGTGCCGTTAAGAGTTTTGTGTCCACTAAGTTTGCACCCTTACTAAAGAAACCCCCAATGGCCTTAGGAATTGGTTATGATGTAGAGTTAGCTAATGGGAACATAGAGAGGATTAGGACTATCATTCGCGGTTGCATGTTAAACTTTCTGAATCGTCCTTTCAACATAGATCTTCTACCCGTCACGTTAGGAAGTTTTGATGTCATTATTGGTATGGATTGGTTGTCGAAGTATCGTGCTCATATACTTTGCGATGAGAAGATCGTGCGTGTGCCTTACGTCAAGGAGATTCTGAACATACCAGGAGATAGAAAGGATTTGAGAGGCCCATCTAGATTAGTGGTCATATCTTGCACTAAATTGCCGAAGCTAATGGAAAAAGGATGTTGCCTTTTCTTAGCTCAAATTTCTGAGAAATGAGGGGAGGAGAAGAAGGAAAGGTGCATTGGAGATGTGCCTATAGTTCGTGATTTTTTGGAAGTGTTTCCCGATGAATTGCCGGGAATTCCGCCTACTAGACAAGTAGAGTTTCAGATTGAGTTGATACCTGGTGCTGCACCCGTGGCACGAGCGCCTTATCGTCTTGCACCTACTGAACTGGAAGAGTTGTCGAAGCAACTAGCGGAGTTAGCCGAAAAGGGATTTATAAGACCAAGTTCTTCGCCTTGGGGAGCCCCGGTCTTATTTGTGAAGAAGAAGGATGGATCGTTTCGTATGTGTATTGATTATCGATAGTTGAACAAGTTAACGGTGAAGAATAGATACCCGTTACCGAGGATCGATGATTTTTTCGATCAGCTTCAAGGATCGAGTGTGTATTCGAAGATCGATTTGAGATCGGGATATCATCAGCTCCGAGTTCGCGAGGAAGATATTCCGAAAACGGCTTTCAGAACCCGTTACGGGCATTACGAGTTTCAGGTGATGCCGTTTGGGTTGACTAACGCACCGGCGGTATTCATGGACCTCATGAATCGGGTGTGTAAGCCTTACTTAGATAAGTTTATGATTGTGTTCATCGATGACATTCTAATTTATTCAAAGAGTGAGAAAGAGCATGAGGAGCACCTAAGGCTTATCTTAGAATTGCTCAGGAAGGAGAAACTGTATGCCAAGTTTTCTAAATGTGAATTTTGGATTCCGACGGTACAATTTCTGGGTCATGTGATTGATAGACAAGGAGTTCATGTAGATCCTGCTAAGATTGAAGCGATTAAAGATTGGGCTGCACCTACGACCCCAACAGAAGTTCGTCAATTTTTAGGATTAGCCGGGTATTACCGAAGATTCATTGAGGGATTTTCGAAGATAGCAAAACCGTTGACCAAATTGACTCAAAAGAGTGTTAAGTACGAATGGGGAGATAAGGAAGAGGAAGCATTTCAGTTACTTAAGGAGATGTTGTGTAGTGCTCCTATCTTAGCGTTACCTGAAGGTAACGAGAACTTCGTCGTCTATTGCGACGCTTCGCATAAAGGTCTGGGAGCTGTGTTAATGCAACGAGAGAAAGTGATAGCTTATGCTTCCCGACATCTCAAGAAGCACGAGAAGAACTACACCACCCATGATTTGGAGTTAGGTGCTGTGGTTTTTGCCTTGAGGATATGGAGACATTATCTGTATGGTACCAAATGTGTTGTATTCACGGATCACAAAAGTCTACAACACATCTTGAATAAAAAAGAGCTCAACATGAGACAGCGATGTTGGATTGAGTTGCTAAGCGATTATTATTGTGAAATTCGCTACCATCCTGGTAAAGCAAACGTTGTTGCTGATGCTCTTAGTCGAAAGGAGAGAATTCCACCATTACGAGTTAGGTCATTGGGAATGACTATCGTATCGCCATTACCGTCTCAAATATTAGAAGCTCAAATGGAAGCGTTGAAAGCAGAAAATCGACCTGCTGAGAACATATTTGGGATGGCAGAAAATGAGAAAGGATTTGTTAAGCGTTCTGATGGAGTATTATGTTTTGGAGAGCGAAGTTGGGTACCATTGTATGGAGGAATTCGAGAGTTGATTATGCATGAGTCGCATAAGTCAAGATACTCTATTCATCCTGGGTCTGACAAGATGTACCAGGATTTGAAAAAGTTATATTGGTGGCCAAATATGAAGGCAGATATAGCATTGTATGTTAGTAAGTGTTTGACTTGCTCTAAGGTTAAAGCCGAACATCAAAGACCGTCAGGATTATTGACGCAGCCAGAACTCCCGATTTGGAAATGGGAGCGGATCACGATGGACTTTATTACCAAATTACCAAAGACAGCTAGCGGTTGCAACGCTATATGGGTAATTGTGGATCGTTTGACTAAGTCTGCTCATTTCCTGGCAATTAGTGAAGATGATAGTGTTGACAAACTTGCGAGGTTGTATGTGAAGGAGATTATTTCTCGTCATGGAGTTCCGATATCGATTATTTCTGATCGCGACAGCCGCTTTACGTCAGCGTTGTGGCGATCACTTCAAACCGCTTTGGGGACGAGACTTGATATGAGTACTGCATATCACCCCCAAACCGATGGTCAAAGTGAGAGAACTATTCAGACTTTGGAGGATATGCTTCGTGCATGTATAATAGACTTTGGTAAAAGCTGGGAGAAATATCTACCCCTTGCGGAGTTCTCCTACAACAATAGCTACCACACAAGTCTTAAAGCTGCACCGTTTGAAGCTTTATATGGTCGTAAATATCGTTCACCTATTGGTTGGGCAGAAGTTGGAGATAGCCAACTCACAGGCCCTGAACTTATTTTGGAAACTACTGAGAAAGTGACTCAAATTCGAGATCGATTGCAAGCAGCTAGAGATAAGCAGAAAAGTTACGCCGATCAGAGACGTAAACCCCTAGAATTCCAGGTTGGAGACAAAGTGATGCTGAAAGTCTCGCCTTGGAAGGGTGTGATACGTTTTGGGAAACGTGGGAAACTTAATCCCCGCTACATTGGACCATTTCTTATTTTGGAAAGAATTGGGCCCGTGGCTTATCGATTGGAATTACCACCGGAATTGAGTAAAGTTCAAGATGTGTTTCATGTAAGCAATTTGAAGAAGTGTCTTTCGGATGAAACGCCGGTTATACCAATTAAGGATATTCGTGTGGATGAAAGTTTGAATTTTGTGGAAGAGCCGATTGAGATATTGGATAGAGAGATTAAACGACTTAAGAGAAGTCGTATTCCGCTCATCAAAGTTCGTTGGAATTCGCGGCATGGACCGGAATTCACGTGGGAACGTGAGGATGAGTTTCGAAAGAGATATCCGAAGCTTTTTACTTCGTAGATGGTTTGTTCCGAGAGAAACCCGGGACGGGTTTCTTCTGAGGCTGGGAGGATGTGACAACTGGCAAATTAGGGAGTCATTTTGAAAACCCGCATTACTTTAAAAATTATAATTTTGGATTATTTGAAAAAGTTTATTGTGACGAGATATTTTAGGAACGTTGGAATGTGATTTTAATCGCACGTTATTTATGGGATTCAATTATTTATTTATGGTTTGGTTTGGTTCGTTTCGTGATGATTTATTTTGAGATCATTATTTTGGCACTACATTGACTCCGGCACTAGGATAACCTAACAATTTTTAATTATTTTAATATTGGTTCGGATATTTATATTTTTGGAACGTATCGCGAGATTTTTGATTATTTGGAGTGGGTTCGGTTCGAGAGAGTTGATTGGTTATTTAAGGTTTCGGGTTTGGTCCGTGTATTTACACCGGGCTACTTAACCCACCTTACCCCTTAATATATTACTATCTTTAATAAAATCCTTTTTTTTTAAAGAGTAAATTACAAATCGTCCTTGTGGATCTGATATAACAACACAACAACACCAACACCCTCACCAACATTCATCACTCTCTGTCTCTTTTAATATATCAACACCACCGCCACCTTAAACCCCCAATAGCACCACCACCGCCACCCTCACACCAAAACTAACACCACCATCTTAATCATTTTCTCCCGATCTATCTATTGGTATAAACCACGCGCGATTTGGACCACCCTAACATCCCGTACGAATTAATACCACCACTTTAACACCATTTTTCTTACATTTCCTTGTTGGGTTTTTAAAGAAATCGAGTTTTTGAGCTTTATTGAAGGTGAGTGGCCACAAATCTTATTCGTGCGCCTTGATTATTACCCAATCCGGGGGTATATGGATATTTTCTTGTTGGGTTTTGATGAAATCTTGACTAAAAATGATGGGGAAATGATATTTTGTCATTAAAAATCCGTTTGGTATCTTGGGTTTTGGTTTTGACGCGAGTTTGATACTCGATTTGTAACATGGGTCGCGTTTTGTTTTGATTGTTGGCTCGTATGGAGCATGGCCGAGACTTAAGGTCTCGGTGAGACCCTTTTCTTGGCTCGTTGGGAGTCCAAGAGGACTCATGGTCCGATATTATTGATTCTTGGTCGATTTGGATTAGCCGATTTGATGTTGTGTTTGTCTTGGGTGTGCCGCGACCTCGTATGGTCCGTTTGGCAGATTTGGTTCGGCTCGTTTGAGCCTATGTCGTGGCCTAGTGGCCTTGGTTTTGAGTCCTTGTGACTCATGGTTCTAGCCGAGACCAAAGTGGGTCGTTTGGCTCGGGTTTTGCGTGGTAAACCAAACCATATAATATGTATCATGGATGTTTTCTTGTTATTGTTTTTATTGTGGTTATTATTATTGTTGTGGTATTATTTGGACCAAAGCTTTTGGATGGGTCGAGACACCTTGCGGTCTCGACATGGTATACTTGTGATTTGATGTTGGAGATGTGTTGACGAAAAGAGTATTTGGGAACCGATTGTGAGACGGTCACTAGAATGACGGAGATAGGATTAGTCGGGTACCGTAGTCGGACCCTCATGTTGTAGCACGTGGATATGGGATTGATTTGAACGGAGTTGATTTATTTATTTTGACATGGTTATTATTTTTGGACTTGGACTATGAGCCGAGAGTGATGACTCAGACATGTGACCAAATTCTTATGACTCGATAAATATTCAAAATCAAAACATTAAAAATAATACTCGTAATAATATTATTGATAATATAATCGTTTATATACGTATATAGACGTGATAAACGTGTATATATATATATATATATATATATATATATATATATATATATATATATAAATGCGTATATTAGTAATAAAACGATCACGAGTAAACGTTATAATAATAGAACGATAATTATTATACTATGCAAATCGCTTTGTTTATTTAAAACTTGCTATGCTTATAGAACTAGGTAGGATTAAGCGAGGCCTAGTCCCGAACTAGGTAAGCTATTGATTGGTTGTTGAGCGAGGCCTAGTCCCGAACTAGGTAAGCTATTGGATTGATTATAGAGCGAGGCCTAGACTTGAGCTAGGTAAGCTATTGATTGGATTGATTTGAGCTATAGCGTGCACCTATAGGGTTGATTTGATTTGGTTGGATTATTTTGGTTGGATGATTGAGGGTCTAGCTAGCAAGCGTTTTGCGTATATGTCCACTATATTGAATTATGAATTTAAACCTATGATCTCACTAGCGAAAGCTGACTTTTAGCACGTTTTCTCAGGTAATTAAGTGATGCCCTTTGGATGCTTGGATTGGAGGCTTGGCAATGGCATCCGGTTATGGTTCTATTTTCTAAAACTCTGATAAACTATTGTGGACCTATGTTTATTTCTTTTGGGCCTTACTTTGGATAATTCTTGAGATAAATGTAAACTTTAAAACCCGTTTTGGTTGTGTTTTTCTTATGTTTACTTTCTCTCGTTCTTTCATGACTTTGAATGGATACCAATCCCCGTAGCACCCCGAAAGCTTGTTGAGTCTTCCGCTGTATCAAATTTTGGGGGTGTTACATATATACCCCATGTATATCTGACATTAATTATCAATTGAAGAATACTTTCATTCCCTCAATTATTGTTTACAACAATTAGAAAATTATACGGTCCAATATGTTATCTATATAATCCTTTGAAATACGCAAATCATTTATCCATTTGTCTCAAAATAAATGTTTATTTTTAAAAAATCACACTAACTACATTATAAACCAATCAAATATTATCTTTACCCACATAAACTTTATTTTATTAGTTGAAACACAAAATAAATATTTATTTGAAACATCCAAAAATAGAAACATATACATTTATTTTGAGACAAATACACACAATACTTTTTTATTTTCTATTATTAGTTAGATGAGACGACTTTCATATCATACTACTTTTTATTTTCTTCTATTAATTGGATGGTACCACTTAAAATGTGATATCTCTACCTCCAAAATCATACCAAACACAAATAAAGGAATTGCAATGCCTAATCCCATGGTACCCTTTAATCAAAGTTATACCCATAGTGATTCCAGGTAGCAAACCAAATGCACCCTAAATGATCCCAAAGATGAGAATAATCGGTGTTTTTACTCTTGACATTGCTGCTAGGCACAAGGAAAAAAACACCACGTTTAAACACTTGCTGCAGACCAGATCTTCATTTTTCACATGATCAGCAATCATATTACATAAACACCCCCACACAAAAATATATAATCAGCACATTCAAACCTTATACAACTTTTAGTACATCATTCGACACTTTCACATACAGAAAGAAACCTGTAACACATCCATTACGGTTTATGGTTTTCAGTTTTCACATAACTCAAAAAACATAAATGAATATCAGAAACTTGCCACGGTTCCAACACATCTCAGAACTTATCTACCGTAATCCCATCCCTGCAAGCCTCATAAGCTTGTCTACTTCTAGTTTTCTTCAAGCCGGCTGTGAAATGCAGCTTCGATCCTTCAGAAGTGATACAAGTTACTTTGACCCAGATCATAACTTTTGTCTTAAGTCCTTCAACATCAGTTAGCTTTCCTTTTTCAAGATAACCCGTCACAGTGGTTGAAAACCTAAGAACTGATGAGTCTCTGTAACCCACTTCACAAATTGAAGGTATGAATACTGTTAGTTTTTTGGTTTGTTCATCAAACTCATAGTTTGTGGCATCACGGGGGAAGATACCCACTGGGAAGTCGTGCTCCTTAAGTAGTTCGGTCAGTGGCTTTTGCATTTTCCCTGCAAATGGGACACCCTTAGCAATTGGACTTGTAATAATTAGTTTTTAGTGTGTGGATGAACAATTTTTGTATCTGATTATCTGTGGTTATGTAGGGATCAAATAGATCGTTTATAACTAGCTGCATATAAACACTAAACCCTACTGTATTTCATATACAAAACAATTTAGTACAGTTATTTAGCAGATATTGTAGTATTATTCAACTCACATGATAACTTTCAAAGCGCAAATCCAAGCAACCCT
Source organism: Artemisia argyi (assembly GCA_030686995.1). Classification (NCBI taxonomy): domain Eukaryota; kingdom Viridiplantae; phylum Streptophyta; class Magnoliopsida; order Asterales; family Asteraceae; genus Artemisia; species Artemisia argyi. The sequence continues at coordinate 97,248,504 of CM060676.1, read as the reverse complement.
TCATTACTTATTCAGAACGATACTACCATTTTAATAAGTGAAGTTATAATCCTCTTAACATTAAAATTTGAATGGAAAAGAAAATCACATTTTGAACTGTCCCACCAAAAAGATTGCCTAGTTAAAAAATATATTTGTATCCAGACTCCAGACTCACCAAGTGCCAACGTTCATTATTTCAAAACTAACAAGATTGATTTCAAACAACTAAAATCTTCTTATTTCACCATTACCAAAGGATAGCTTAGATATTTGGCTAATAATCACACTTGCTAAAGAATCTTTAATTTATAGTAATGAAAGTTTAAGGAAGGGTGTAGGTACAAAATTATTATGATATTCTCTATCAGGGCAAGATTGAGTTTGTATAATCCAGTAACGCATCTATGCCATGCAGTTTTTTTTTTTTTTTTTTTTTTGTATGATAAATAGCAGCTGCAAGAATTTTTGGCGAATGTATGCTGTAAAAAATCATCCGAAATTTACAACTACTTCATGCATGATATTAAACTGCACAGCTCCACCACTTATTCCCCTAAACCATAATACTTTATTGGAAACAACATTATGCAACAAGATTTAGAGCTAGAGCCCTAATAATCAAAATAAAATCAAGAAATAGAAAGCTCTAGATTGCCTATGATCACAGAAGAACATCGACAGTAAGATTATATTCAGTATGACGAAATTACGATAACCAACTTTAAAATAATTACCCTCAAATAAAAGAAATAAAAAGAGAAAGTAGCACAAAGAAATAAAAGCAGCCCAAATTTAAGTTGGACATCAGAACAGAGAGCTAAACAAACCTTTCATTTTGTTGACGAACCAGGTTGCTCCACCCGAAATACTGCTTTGCAAACTCTTAATGATAGAAAAAGAAGCAAGAATCAGATATTTTCCATACAAAGATTAGCAGGTGCTGATACAGGGCAGCTATAATTGCAATATAAAGGATCAAAAGATCGTAAACGATAAATAACTTGTAGTCAACCAATTGTACTATGGGAAGAATCAAATCAACGGTACCAATAGATTAACTTAAAACACAAACTGTTTCTCCGTGATTTTACATTAATGTTAGTAATGATAGTTGACTCGTATCTATTCCTATGAATATGTAAGACCCAACAAATTGTAGTGAATATGCAAACTGATCTAAGAAACAGGTTTTTCTATACATTTTGTTGTCATTCAACGCTGCTTTAGGTAATTTTTTATTTTGGAGCCGGAATGCATGTCAGAATAGCAGATTATTTCTTACATATGTGCTTTGAATATATAAATCTTAACATATTAGACATTTAGACCAAAAGAAGTATATATAACACAAAGCATCCCTATCATAAGTCAGAACTTTACTGATGTTTCGGTTCATGAATCCTGTGTTTAAGTCAAATTACGGGTTGGGAGGAGATAAGTATAAAAGAGAGGGATAGAAAAGAAAGTAAAATAAATTTAATTTTAAAAGAAAAGAAAAGGACTGCTAATGAATTGGAGTGAATAAATATACAATGTTTCAAGTTATAGGCATTTATGCAATTCAACAATATTATTAAACTCAAACCACCTATGGAAAAAAAGTTTTAGGAGAGAATATTTATCCAATCTTCCCTCCGATTCCTTTCTCTCATTTGCTTAATATAACTCGAAAATTCAGTTTTTTTTTTTTTTTTTTATTTCTTTCTCCTTCCTCACCAAAATAAAACTTGGGGATACAATATTAATGGAAACAGCTCATCAGATGGCAACTAACCTCCAAAAGCTTCAATCCTTAAACATTGAAAAAAAAAATGTAAAATGTGATTGTGATTGTGGTTGCTAGTTAATGTAAAATGTCCACAATACACTGCTTTCAGAAAAAAAGTGCAATATAAGGTTCAGGGGTATCTATGGAAATTTTAATTAGTTAATTAAGTTCAAAACTTTATCCCTAACCACCCTTGCCCTCACCACTGACCCCCACCATGCCCTGGCGTATCCTGATTCCCTTCACACACCCCTACCCCCACATCTATGTGCCCCCAGTGACCATATTTTCAAAATCCCACTTATTTGCAAAGGAAAGAAGCAGTTCTTTTCCATGACCCCGAAAGTCCAAGGACTGGAGAATGTTGACAAACAAATACAACATGACTTTGTAAAAGTTGCAGCGACCCTAAATGAAGAAGTTATGATACCCGGACGACTCTTATATGGCTGAAATCCTAGAAGCCTGCTAGATCACTGAAGTCATGATGGAATTTATAAGGGGAGAAGACCAAGGGATGGAAGGGAACGAGACATGTCACTTGGTGGGGTGTCATGCAATGATAATGGCGATGGAGGCTTTGTGGGTTCTTACTGCATACAAGAAACCCCTATTCTAATAAGAAATTAGAGAAAGGGATTATCAGTTGGTAGGTGAATAGTATAATTGCCAGTGAAAATTGGAAGTTAGAAAGCTTAAGGAGGAAAGGTATAGGTGGTAGTTAAAAGGCGTATGTATGAGTTGGTTGTTGGATGGGAATAATCGCCTCTGAAAACACTTCACACCAAACACATTTTCAAACAGGATATAAAGTCATTAGAATCAGCAAACAAGATTGACGACACCTTATGGGTGAACTAGAGCAAAAATCTAAGAAACCAAACTAAAATATTTTGGATTGGTTGCTGTTCCATGCTGAAAGAAAAATGACTGAACTTGGATAGACAACAAAAGAAACGAAAAGAACGAAGTTCACTCTCTTTGATCTGATTATAGCAAGGCAAAACTGACGTGCTTGATATGACGATATCACGATAACACTATATGAGTAAAAATGTGTGATAAACAAATCTTTAACTGCAATTATGAGATTGCAAGAAGAGTGAATTTATAATGATTCTTCTAAGTAATTTTCCTCTTTAAACAGAATCAAACAGTATACATGTGCAACAACAAAAAGAGCAAATCATCAATATTTTTTAGGGTAAAAGTACATAACAATATCAGTATGGTACCCAAATTTACTCGTAACAAAGTTTTGTTACGCATAATTAAATATTGGCCAAAACTTTACGGCTCACATGTAAGTAATCCCTAATTCATTTAGCTTGCTTTGGCAAATTCAAATCTGACTTTACAGGAACAAGAATTGTTCTATGGCTCGTTTGTAATCTTAGTAACTGTGAGCCTAGTTATATTCTTGTACATTCTTGTGGGATTACATGACTGAAATTTGATGTTAAAATTTGTTTATGAAGTTAATGAACTTAAAGCAGATAGGCTCAAAACATGGTTGCAAATAGCGCTAGGCGCTAGCCGGGCGGTTGACCACCGCCTGGCTAGTAATCGGCTGAGGCGGGGGCCTAGGAGGATTGGACTTTTCTATATACAAATTTTAAAATTATATGTATAAATTAAAATATATATTGATTAATTTAAAATCTTCTCTTCTTCTAATATACAACAATTACGTCACAAAGTTTATTCTCACACCATTAAACACAAGATCCGACCAATTGAAAATAAAACCCTAATTTAAAGTTAAAAAACGGTGCTGACCGCCGCTTGCCCGCGTTGACCACCGTTGACCGTTGTGTTGGCCGGCGTTGACCGCCCAATTGGCCGATTTTGTGAAATCGGGGCGGCTAGTGGCCACCTAGGCCACTTTTTACAACACTGGCTCAAAACATAATAACGATCACACCAACTTTGAAGTAAAACGTAAACTTGCATATACTCAAAGGGGAAAAGTAAGTGATTCTAGAACCCAAGAGAGCATATGATCCCATACCGGGCAAATTGTGCAAATTAGCAGTGTATTGTCACCTCATTTCTAAATCAATTGTGAAATCCTAGTTACTAGAACTACTTGTCTTTAAGAATTAATTGTGTGTGGTAAATTTGACCAGAAGCCTGTATACTGCGACTGTATCAATGATAAAATGACGGTTTACGAAGGTTGGGTGGTACTTTATAGTGGATTGGGACGAGTAACGTGTTGAGTAATGATACATTCTCCTAAACTTGTGCCTAAAAATCTTCCTAATAGACAACTGGATTGATCCATAGACTGATCAACTAACAACTATGCCAGGTATTCCACAACATACGTAACTGGATTTGTAGGCACATGTTTTTGGCTTAACTGGATTTGACCTATGGATCATGACACAGTTATGTTCAAACTTATTATTTTTGCTAACTCAGTTTTTATTGTCGTAATATTTCTCTTGAGAATGCAAACAAATATTTGATTAAAGAAGTTAATGTAATAAGATTCAAGACCTTATCAGACCATAAGTTCATTTTTCCAGCAGGTATCTGTAAGACTTGATAGCCTAATCGATTAATATTATATCAGTGATTTAAATTCTCCCACATCAAGGATATAATCTAATTTCCATTAACATCATACCCGCAAAATGAAAACATCATCAAAAGGGATATGACCTTTATCCCCTCAATCAACAGCACAACATACATTTTCGTTTAAGATCCAATTTTTATCATAACGCCAAAATGAAAACATCATCAAAAGGGATATGATCTTTATCCCCTCAATCAACAGCACAACATACATTTTCATTCAAGATCCAATTTTTATCATAACGCCAAAATTGCAAAAGATTTTGCCATAGCTCTAAATCAGAATTCGTTTATCTATACTATTAGCTACAAACTTCATTGTAGTTACTGCAATTTAACTTGGCACAAATTCACAATGACGCCATCTTTGAGTTGAAAGTTGAATTGCTTGTCCTAAGAAGCCAACAGTTTATACTTTTATTTGATTATACGCTTCCATATTTGGTAAATTGAAACAAATAGGAGTTACTTTCACCTCATTCGTAAATTGATCACTCGAAAATTCAAAATCGCTACTAAAAGCACTACACGTTTTGGATATGAACTATTTTTGGTAATTTGACTGAATGATTTTCATATCAGATTCCCTAGAATATGAAACGGAACCGTGTTGAATGTCCAATTGTTTTAGTAATGATCTCTAGATTCCACTGACCAATATATAAATATCGTGAAAACGCATTGCTACCTGTTGCAATTTGTACATGCTTCCACAATGGAAACCATAAAAATTAGCAACTTATGGTCACCTAAGTTCTAATTACATCACTTTATAAATACTAGTCACGAAAACCCCTAACACTCTTTTCACAATGATTGTTGTTATTATGTTTGACCATAAACCTGTGTATAATGTTATCGTCCCTGAATAATTTCATAACCACATCAAGAGTTTGGTAGGTTTTATAATACTTTTTGAGAAGGGTTCTTTTAAGTAATGCTATATCCCTGTAAAATCGTGCATACAAATCCTCATAACGAACAATTGGCATTGAATCATTGATCATTATGCCAAGTGTCCCAGATAATTTTCATAACCATTCCCACCCTTTTTGCAACGATCTAATTAAAAAAACAACCATCATCAAACTATATATAACTACTTACTGCAAAAACAATTAAAACCATAATTATGTTAATTAAATCACCAAAGATCTATCTTTAACTTCAATATGAACCAGGGTCAACATCTAAAACCCACAAATATGATTAATTAACAAATAAGAATACTTCAATTTTACAGAGATCATAAGAATTAAACACAATAATAAAGACTTACATTAATATCATCACCAACAGAATTAAGTTCTTTGCTGGCTTTGTTACCCAACCAATAACTTCCAAATTTACCCATTAGCTGATCCATTTTTGGATTTAAATAATTTCTCAAGACTGTGTGATTCTGATTAATGAGATTTATTCAAACCCCTGAATTGAAAAGAGTATTTGAATGGTTTTGTTGTTACGGCTTTGCAGAGGTTTTTCCTTGTCACTTTCGGGGAACTTACACTTTGCATCCTTTATTTTATGTTTTTTAGTTTTCTGCGCTAAAGCTTGACTTTTTAACACTTGTAATTGTAAATGTTTAGGTAGGGGATTTTATTTGCGATATTTTAATTAAGTATTTTGTATGTATATGAAGTTAAAATCATCAAAATATACTTTTACTAAAACACATAAATAGATATTTAAAAAGAATGAAAAAGTACAAAACCATAATTTGTATGTAATTCTTAGGCTAGGATATCCAATATCATAATATCATATAGGAGTTTTGAGTAGTAGAAGTGAGCAGGAGCTGCTCCTGCTCACCGCTCACAGCTCACAGCTTCATAAAGAAGCATTGTAAATGAGCTTTTCTAAAAAATAGCAAAGCTCAATGTTCTAATGTCAAACGAACACTAAAAATCAGAAAGCTTATTCTCACCGCTCATCGCCCCAAAAAGCTTCAAAAATCTTTGCGCCAAACATAGCCTATATATGATATCTAATTAATTATGATCGGTAGCAATATTAGGCACTTTTTAAAATATATATATATATATAAATCAAAGGTTTTTTTATGAAAAACTAATCAAAAATTTGAAATTAAAAGCTTACAAGGGGCATTTTAGGTGTATAGCATTACTTACTTTTAAGTTTTTGAAACTTAAAATAAGAGATTTGTTTTTTTTTTCTTCTTTATTAGTCAAGATAAGACAACGTGTTCATGGAAATACATCATGGCACATTGGCCTGTCCTACAAGTTCAAACACCCAAAAATCGACTTAATTATTTAGTTTGGCATCGTTCAAAAAAATATAGTTCGGAAAATTACTTAGTTTGCTAAGTCAGGCGTTATTTATTTGTTACAAACTTATGAAAAATGAACTAGAAAAAATATGAAAAACATGGTTGCGTTTAGTTAAAAAATAAATAAATAAATAAATAAAAGTATCTTTGAAAAAAGATTAAAAAAAAAAGTAAACCAATGGAAAACATGTTTAGATACAATATTTTCTAAAAAAAAAAAAAAAAAAAAAAAAAAAAAAAAAAAAAATAGAAAATGTTTTCTCTAATCATTAGAAAAGTGAGATGTATGTTTTTATGTAGGGCTGTAAACGACTGAATATTCAGTGGACATTTCATGAACCGTTCGGTAAAAAGTTTGTTTATGTTCGTTTATTTATTAAATGAACGAACATAAATAATATTTTACGTTCGTTTAGTTAAATGAACAAACATAAACAAAAGTCGCGTATGTTCGTGAATGTCCGATTATGCATTTGTTAACGTTCATTTATATTCATTTACTTATTTATGTTCGTATATCATGTTTTTTAATTGTATAATTTTAAAATTGGTTTGTTTAAACCAAACAACACTTATAAAACAATATATTATGTATAATTTAAAAAAGTTAATGTTTGTTTGTCTATTTTCATCTATGTTCGATCGTTTAGCGTTCGTTTAGTGTCTTAATGAACGAACATAAACGAAAATGAACAATTCATTTTCTTAATAAACGAACATGAACAAGAAAATTCGTCCGTTTAAGCGTTCATGTCCGTTTATTTATCCGGTTAAACTAAACGAATGAACATGAACAAGGCTCTGTTCATGTTCGTCTGGTTCGTTTACAGCCCTACTTTTATGCATGTTTTCTTACATTTCTCTTATACTTTTTATTTTTATAAAATATTTTATTTAAACACGTTTTCTATATTCTCTAAAATTTTCCCACCTTTAGTTTCTTCTAGACAGCCAAGATTGAAAATTAAAATTAATTTTTTTTACAACTAAACACACCGCTTTTTCAGCTAACTTATTGATATTAGTATAACTACTATGGATATATTTGACAAAACTAGTTGTAACCTGTATGCTATGAGCTGTAAACTGTAAGTTGTAAGCTGCAAAGCTGTTAACATGAGCTACAAGCTGTATCTTTTTTTCAATAAAAATGTTTGATAAGTTAGCTGTTAAATTATCCTATATTCTAAGAATGAAAGTTGATGTGACATAAATTATCTTGCAAATTTTTTGTTTTACTTTTTAAAGTTGCTTCCTATTGGCTAGAGTTAGTCATTAATTTGGTAATTCTGCAACTTTAATGGAGTAACAGTGCTGGGGCGTGGGCCTGGCAAAAGCCCATTGGCTACAAAACATTTGAAGTTAAACTGTTCATGGGTTATCCTTGCTAATCGCTCTGCTAACACACCAAACGCGACAATATTTTCAAACCCACGAGGGTTTAACAGCTCCTAGAAATTTCCAGCACTTCCCATTCTTCTTCTCCATCTTATCAAACAAGACACACTAGATTTACACAAAAACACACACTTATCTTCACCAAAAAAACACACACTAATTTGATCAACCAAATCCAAAAACATATCCACGAACCTATACTCTTCATTGCTTTCTATGTTGAAATCACGGAGCCAAAAAAACAAAGACACACAAAACAAGCTCCACTGATCCAAATGTTGCCGCTCGCCGATCGGTAATTATTTCATTAGAATCAGCATTCAAATCCAAAAAGAAAAAAGAAAAGAGAAAAACAAAAGATCGTCAGTAATTTTCTTTTTTATAAGAAGTTTGTCATTTTGTTTATGCTTTTGTTTAATTGCAGGTTTCAAATATTTTCGGTTACATTTATGGATTACAAAGAAGGGTGAAGTAAAAAAAAGGTTTGATTTTTATTTAAGGGTTTTGGGATTGATTTCTTATTATTATTATTTTTTTCGTTTTTATTTATTATGTGGTGATACTATGTGTTTGTGTAATTAGGCATGAAAGGTATGTATATTTGCTTCAACTCAAGTTAGTCCGACAAGGCCATTATTGGTGGTTCATTTTGTAGATTGTGAGATCAGGATTAACAAGTGAAAAAGAATTGACCCGGGATAGTGAAAGTGAAAAAGGTAGTAGTACTTTAGATAGATGTTTTTTTGGTTGTTTTGAACCTAATTGTGATTAAAAGATTAGAGCTTTTAGCGTTCTTGAATTTTGCTCTATGTTTTTTTTAATTGTTTTTTTAATTTGAATTTGTAACTGTTACGGTTTATGTATTAATCGTGGTTTTGTATTGTCATGGCTATGTGTGGACTTTATCCGAGTAGCATATGTTTTTAGTCGTATACACGTTTATGGTTGAATTGTGATGGTATATATAAAAAAAGTGAACTTGGTGTCTGATGTCAAAAAGGATTTAGATAACATGTATGCTATAGGCCTTTTGTCATTGTGTTTTCCATATATTTCAATGTGGATTCATCTAATTCTAATTGTTTAGTATGACATTAGTTCTCATAGACATGACAGCTTATTGTTAGGTGCGGCTCAGTGTCATGGATCTCATGGCCTTCTGGAGAAGGGGATGGTTATTCAAGCGGATACTTTGAGCATCGTTCAAGGCAGGTTTACTGCTCAAACTACTACTTTTGAAGCAAGTTGTGAAGTGGTTAGACTTAATTGCAACAACTTGGTTACTAAAGGAGACCATGAAGCACTATCAAGGTGGACATCAACTACGAGTTAAGTGGCCCGAGTCTATGGCCTTCATACACATCGACTATGGGCCTACAGTTACGGAGGTAATTTGGCTCCACAAGGTTAATTTACTATGTATTTTTTTGAAAGCTTAACTTGGACATTTGCCTAAAAAGTTGCTAAATTTTGACAATAAATAAATGCTCTTACAATTGACAGAGATTCAAACACCTTAACATATTTATAAAAGTTAAACATGTTGAAATTTTCATGAACTAAAGGATGTAATCATATACTTTCATAAGCTAGCGCCTGATTGTAGAGATTGACCCAAATGGGACATCAACCTATCTTTAAATGGCTTACACATGCAAAAAAAAAAAAAAAATACTGTGACAAAAAAGGGAGAAAACACAGAAGTCTGTTGGTACACAACCATCTCCTTTTTATTTTGGGTTTTTATTAACAGAAATTTGTCGGTGAGTTATATATGTAAAATCTATAGTAACTCATGTGGAGGCTAATTTGTGCGTTTGTGTGATGAAATAGGAGCTGAAATGGGTGGGTTTGGGGGGCTTAAATGGGTCAGTTTGGAGGCTGAAATGATTGTGGGATTGGATGCTTAAGTGGGAACTAAAACTGGTGCACTTGGGTCCTGAAATAGGGGCTGAAGTGGGTTCGTTTGGGGGCTGAAGTGGGTCGTTTTAGTGATGAAATGAAGCTGAAATGACTGTGTTTAGTTGAACAACAAAGACGTAAGGAAGAAGAAAATGTGGAACCGGAAGCGCGTGTTGTGAATGATACTCAGTTTTGTAAACTGGATGAGCTTCTATTTCAAACTCAACTTTATTCGATGTATGTTCCTATGTTTGCATTTGTCGTTAGATTTTTGTATGTAAATTTTCAGTTGGTGACAGTTTTTTAACTGTTATTGCAGACAGTGGTGTCTGAAGGCGTTGATGATATAAAGGAGGTGAAGATGAATGGCCGTGTGTCAAAACGAAAAGCAGTCACCAGTAGTATCAATACAGTAAGAGTTTCACTTAATTACATAGATGCATTTAGTATTCATTTTGACTCCCAATTTGGTTACAACAAATAGAATATTGCTTCATTTTTTGAGCTTATATTTTAAGATGCTTGAAATGTTGTTTTTTAAGGGGGTTTAGTATTTCATTTTTTCCCGTGTTTATAGTATATTGAGCGTAGGTGTGTAATGTGATGTTGTCTTAGATATACCGAAATGAGGCTAAATTAAAGTGACCAATATATGTTTTTACATTTATTTTCTGAAGCCTTCTTTGACAGCATTTCAAGCCAAGGTACCAAAAATCTAGGACAACATCATTTACGTATATCTAAGACACCATCATAGTACACTGGGAAACGAGCCTAATGTCCTTACAAGTTGTATGCTGGAAAAGTTGCACAAAACATATAGCTGTTTGTTAAACATTGATAACTTAAAGAATCATACTTTTAGGCATTTATCCTAATAAAATGTGGGAAATTCTCATATTAGTATTACTGCATAGTATGTACACAGATCAGTAATTTTAAAATGCTTATTAGGATTTACTGATCTCAGAGGTTTTCAGATAAAGAGGAGGGGTGAGCTGTAATAATGGTGATAATGATAATGATGATGATGATGGGGTTAAGTTTGTTGGGACTAATTATTCGGGTGAGGCTGCTGCTCAACAACTGTGTAGTTATAGCCGTGGTATGCTTGATAAGGAGACTGGTCTTTTGAAGATTCTTCCTATTGAGTCTAATAAGGTATTGTTTTGTTTTGGTTATGATTTTTGTTGTGTTTTAGAGGGTGTTTTGGTATTGAAATTATCTGATTTATTGTGTTTGTGGAACGCGAATAATCAGGCGAACTTTGTCGGAAATGTGTTTGCGTGACAAAATGTAGGTTTGCTTTAATGCAGTTTAGGAGACGCGTATTATGTTTTTAAGGGGGTTTTTGTTTAAGCTTATATAGCAGCCTTATGTGGTTTTCGGCTTATATTTGATAAAGTTCAGTTTTTATGGCCTATTTTGAAGTTTTCATCTTATGTAAGCTTATTATGACAATAATAAGCTTATATAAGTCGAATAGTTTCAAAATAAGCCACCAAAAGTGAGCTTTTGAGACATAAGCCGAAAGCTACATAAGCCATAAGCCCGCTATATAAGCTGTCACAACTCATCATTTCAGGTCATTTCAAGTCATTTCCCGAACTTTGGAAAAACACTATTCATCAAACACTATTCACCAAACACTATTCATCAGTTTACTATTCATCATTTTTTGTGTCAGTTTGACATTCCGAGAAGCATTCAGAAATTTTACTATTCACTGAACACTATTCATTTCCAGAAAAGATTTCATCATTCACTTGCATTACACATTTCATCGTAAATTTAGTTTACGGGTATTAAAATTCGCGTAACCGTATGGGTTTAGGTGCGAATTCATTTCATTATCAGTAAGGACACTGCATACGGACTAGAGACAGTCTGCGTATCATCAGTAGGTCATTTACATGTTATACCACTCTTAGGATTTTCAAATTTACATATTTGATACATTTAACGTTTTTCTTATAATTATTTATAATAAACGTTAACACCCGGTTTATAAACACGACGAATATATCTAAATATTCCCACAATGGTCCCGACATATTTTTATATCCATTTTATCATCATAAAAGTTATAACATTCAGCTACCCAGTATTTTGGAAATTTATTTTATTTATAACGTAAGCTTATGAATATTACGACGGTTTTTGTGAAAACTAAACAATAATCACCCGAACACTCAGTAATTGTACCCAACATATTTTTATCATTATTATGACTTTATTTTGTCCCGGTTAACTTTGTTAACATTTATTTCTATTAAACCCGGTACCCGATTTTAACTAATAACACATAATAACACTAAATCCTACACAAAATCCCTAATTAAATCAAAACTACCCTACCCCCCTCCCCCCCTCATCCCCATGGACCGGCCTCATAAGTCCTCACCAAGGCAAAATACTTACAATTTTCTAACCTAGTGCATTTATGTATTCTTATAATACAGTATAACTTTCCTAAAATATCTACAAACACTAGTTACATTAACACTTAACATTTTTAGATCAAAATCAACTTCTTCATCTTTTTCTTGCTCAAACCCACGACCATAATCATACACCATGATCCATCCATTATTTTTCTTAGTACAAAGCATCAAAGTTGTTCATTTCATCATCCTAATCAAGAATCATCCAACAAAAACACAAGTAATCCAAGGTTTCTAATCATCTCACTACCTTTTTATTTCAAAGTGAGTATTCAAATTTATTTTCATGTTTTCATCTAATTAACTGTCACACCCTCAAAATCGGGTCCAGCGGAAGCATACGTGTAGCTGGGGTGTAACTCAATCAGTATCACAACACAAGTACAAAAATGGTTTTCACTTTAATCATTTAGAATAAAATCGTTTAATAAAAAAATGTTGAATTTACATCGTTAAAAGTAGTGCGGAAGTAGGCCCTTAAAATAGTTTAAAACGGTCCCCATATAAATAATCAGAGTCTTCTATGACCATGCCATGCCCTGCCAAAACCTCCTGTAGCGTGCCATAGGTTAAAACCTGAAAATACATGCTAAAGTGTCAACACGAGGTTGGTGAGTTCATAGAGTTTGTTTAACAAATAAAGTCTATAGAAGAAAAATGATCACACAGCAAAGGCATCGTAAATCCACTCAGTTACAAGTCCCGCCGTAAGAGACTTCTAACCTGTGTGTTCACAACCCACTGCTAAAATATAGTTTCTCAGGATTATATTCACCCATGGTCACGTCTGTTTTGGACCCATAGGCGGGGAACCACCATCCCAAATAGTACATGTCACCCAACGTCGCATCTGTTTTGGACTTGGGTGGGGGGTGTTTCCCCATAATAGTACTATCAATACCTCTCCTTTGACAGATTACTGGGTGCCATTTCCCAAAGTATGAAAGATTACTGGGTGTCGTTTCCCAAAGCATAAAAGTTTAAACGTTTAAAGTATCAAGTAAGTATAACACAATTAAGCATAACACAATCACGTATGTATAAAATCAAGTATAAGTATAATCAAGTATAAGACAATCAAGTATAAATGTTTCAAATATTTGTACAAGTAAAAACAAGTAGTTGAGCATGTATCTCCCCCAAAGAGTTAAAAGAGTATAAAAAGAGTAAAAGCGGGGCTATGACTCACCTGGTGCGATAGCTACGATGACCAAAGTGGATACACAGAAGTGAGGTACGATCTCTAACCGCAACCTAATATGAATGATAGTGATCTACTTAGATCATGAAAGGATGTAATGAATGCACATGCACATGATACCTATACCACTCGTAACTTGGAAATAATTGTTATAGTCAAAGTAAAGTATTTTTCCATACTTAAGAAAAATAAGTCCAACTAGAATAACAAAAACTTGTCGTAATATATCGTATATAAAAAAAAAACGTTAGTGTTATATTCCTCATTTTGAAAACCTTAAGATATCGTCTAGTAGTCGCATAAATAAACCTTGGGTCGTACGTATTTCGTTAGTTAAAAATAAACTCCTTGAATAAGAAATCTAGAAAATATGTCATTTAGTACGTAGTTATATTATTTCTAGTAGTGACTAAATATATATATAGTTTTGACGATTTTAAAACGTGTATAACTTGGTCGTTTTAAGCTCATTTTACTCGTTCTTTATATTCACGGATTCGTTTTAGTATATACTAATATATTTTCGATAGCTCGGCTCCTCTAGGTTACGTTTAACGCCTCTATTTGTCCAACGAAAACTGTCAAACAGCATGCAGTTTTTCAGAAAATAGTTTTCGTCGTTAAATTCGGAAAATCATATCTCCTTCGTTATTAACTCGTTTTAATCCGTTCTTTCGCCAAAAGTTTCGTTTTTAAAAGTATTTTCTAAATCTCTAGCCCAATGTTACCCGGAAACCTCTGAGTTTTCTGGATTGGTCGATTTGGGACAGTAGGTAATTATATATGTTTAAAATCCATTTTTAATGTTCCAAACTAGTTTCTAATCCAACCAAACCACTTTCAATCACCTCAAATCTAGTCTAATCTTACCATACACCTTCTTAGGGTGTCATGGGTTCCTAAACATCATAAATCAAGTGGATCTAACAAGGATCTAACTATAATCTATTTCTAGGGATCAAAGTTATATAAATATATATATATATATATATATATATATATATATATATATATATATATATATATATATATATAAATGAGTGGTATAACTAACATATGCATGTAGATCTTGAATAAACAACATGAAACTAGAAAAATGAAAGTATGGAAAGATCAACAAGTGATCTTGAAGCTTACTTGATGATTGGATGAGTTTTGAAGATGATGATGTAAAGAAAACTAGAGTTTTATCACAAAACCCTAACTAGAAATACATATGAGACCTAATTAACACTTGATCTTCAAAAATCCATAGTTTCTTCTTGTTGGTTGTTCTTGGCCGATCCACACAAGAGGAGAGAAAGCAAGAAAGAAAGTTTACTAGTTGTATTATTTGATGAAATGAAAAATGAGATGAAAAAATGTATATCTATTATAATAAAACTTGTACAAGTAATAATGTAAGACAAGATCCACATTTTTGGGAGGATTAGGGGGGGGGGGGGGGGGGGGGGCGGAAATGTCAAAGAGGTAGGAAGAAATGTGTGATTTTGTGTAAGATATCTTGGACTTTTGATGTAGTTTAGGTAGTTATTATTAGTTTTAGGTGATACCGGGTACCGAGTTAACTAAAAATAAATTGTAATGAGATAAAATAAAATATAATGAAGTTGAAAAAAAATTATAAAATAATATTCCTGATGAGAATTGGAAGTTAAAATAATGATCGGGTTGAAATATCGCAAACCGACGGAGTTATAAGCTTCGACCGGAAAACGTAACAGTTGATTTGAAAACACCGGGCAAATTAATAATAAAAATTTTTATATTATTATTATGAGTATAAAAATGTGTTAGGACCATAGTTGGGATTGTCGGATCAATTATTTAAAATAATAGCTCATAAGATAACGTTTATTAGGTTGATAATCGTACGTTTACAAAAATGACGCAACTCACGCATAAATGACAAATTTTCTCCGGAGGTGAATAGTGTTTTATGAATAGTAAAATTTTAAAACGCTTCTCAGAATATCAAACTGACTCCGAAAAATATGAATAGTAAAATGATGAATAGTGATCGATGAATAGTAACCGATGAATAGTAAATGTGAAAGTTCGGGAAAAGACCAGAATTTACGAGTTGTGACATTAACATATGTATCTTATAGTATTCATGCTTAATTTCATGCACAAACTAGCTATACCACTTTATTTTTGTAGACTTTTGAAACATACAAACCCTAGAATTGGTTTTTGGTGTTTCCTTGTTAAATTAACTTGATTACTAGTCATTAGGAACCCATGACACCCTAAGAAGGTGTATGGTAGGATTAGTATAGTTTTGTGAAGTTTGCAAGAGTTTTGATTGATGTAGAAACTAGTTTTGAACCTTAGAAATGGATTTCTAACAAGTAAATATACCTACTGTCCCATTTTGTTAAATTCTGGAAAATCAGTAAAAACAAAGGAAACTTTGGCAAAATTTTTAGAAAATACTTTCAAAAACGAATCCGTAGGCGAAAGAACGGATTAAAAAGAGTTTATAACGAAGAAGTTATGATTTTTGCAAATTTATTGACGAAAAGTATTTTTCTGAAAATTACATGCTGTTGGACGTTTTTCGTCGGACAAAAAGAGACTTTAGACGTAACCCGGAGGAACCAAGCTTTCCAAAATATATTACTACGTACTAAGACGTAACCGTGGATATAAAGAACAAGTGAAACGGACTTATAACGATAAAGATATTCACATTTCTATATCGGCAAAACATATATTATTTTGACAGCTTTTAGAAATAATAACACTAAAACTACGTAGTAACTCTAGATTCTAAAAATAATAACCAAGTATCCAAATTAATAACTAATGAAGTATTAGTTAATACAAGTATATTTTCATTAATACAAGGCGTTGTTTCAAGGATTTCAACAGAAACACTTATATATTCGATATATATATATTTCAGCAAATTTTATTTTCTAGATTGTCTCATTTCTCAAGCCTTGGAAAATATATATATTTTGACATCAACTTGTATTTTCTTTAAGTAAGAGTGGTATAGGGAAACATGTGCATGGATATTCATAATGTCATTTCATGATCTAAGTAGATCGTTCATAATTCATATTAGGTTGCGGCAGATTGTCATTTCCTTTATTGTTCATTTCCTTTCATCTCACGAGTACCATTATTTCGAGGTGAGTTTCATAGCCCCGTTTTAATTCAATATTTTGATTTCAAATCCCACGGGGGAGAATACATTGCATTACTTATTTTTGTGTACATGCCTAAGTATAAAATTCCATACATTGCTTAAGTTGCCTTATTTACCACGTCAGAACAAGTCCCCTTTATTATTTCATGGACCGTTAATTAAGTTCCAAGCGAGAGTGAGTGAATAGATCTATTGAGGGTGACTCCTCCATCTGTGTTTGGGTTGCTCCAACAGAATTACAGATGCATTTCATGTCTTTATTATTAGAGTGTCTGGTAACCACTCATTGGGGCCTAGTATCGTCTAGCTTCGGGGTCATGAGCTTAAGAGCCAATGTATATTTTTTTTTCCGGACATCCTATTTCTTGACTTTACTTATGGCATATGTACACCAGATTTCAATTATAAACCTATGATCATTCACCAACTTTATGTTGACCGTTTTCGCAATGTATTTTCAGGTAACTAAGAGTATCACTTCATGGCATGCATGGAGTCATTTTAGTGAGGACCTAGGATGACGTATCTCACTTTGACACTTTCATGCACTTATGTATAATCATCGTTTGACATGTCTTAACTTATTTCTGTAAACCTTTCATTGACTTTTGGGACCTATGTAATATACTCTAAATGTTTTAATAAGTCAAACGATGTGTTTTCAAAACGACACTTTAGGTCGTTCTATATAACCTTGTGACAGATGTGATGCTAGGTTCAGTTACACCCTCAGGTATTCCATTCCGCTGCATGTCATGGCAAATTGGGGGTGTGACAGATTGGCATTAGAGCTAAGGTTATAGCGAACTAGGATGTATCTTGGACCCTAGACTATAACCACATCATCATAGCATCTCATCATTTCATCATAAGTGCATATTCACTACATATGTTGTTTCAGGCACACACTGCGTGAGTTATTTATACCCATATTCATATATAATTATATTGACCTGTTTCACAAGTGACATGTCTTCAGATACCTACCCTGTCATCCTTTTATCAAATTCCGACATTGAAGATGCCTTGTCATCTTCCACTGCCATTATACCACCAGTTGCACTTACACCATCATTAGCACTATTGATTTGCCATAGGAACAGGTTTTTCCTATCATTCAGCCCATACATAGAATACCGTTTGGTAGAGTATTCAGATTTAAATCTTAATGGACCTATTAGGATGCTTATTTCAAGGACGATAGTATATTTTCTTTCCTTCACTAGTAGGACGCTTACTACTCAGGCACTACCGCCACCATCAGCCGCTTATTACACTATTGGTCGTCCCATATTGCGTACTTTAGTTTTACCACTTAGATGTCGCGAGGTATCGCGAAAGAGGATAGTATTCCATTAACTAGTACCATCATTGTCATTTTCCTTTTCCATTCCCACTTGCCATGAACTAGATAACACCTAGTAGATAATACCAAGATCACAGACTCAACAGGAACCTCCGCAACACCAGGAAGTCTCTAGACTAGACTTATATCTTTAATAGCTTTTACTATTATCCTAGCCACGAGAAGTGTGGGACATAGTCTAAAGAACTTGTTGTCTTTTGATTGTTGTACAAACAAATATATCAAGTGTGACTCTACTATAGGGGAATGGTTGTGCTATCTATGATATTGGTCCATATAGACCGAAACTTTCATGTATTATATTCATGTGTTATGAATATGATGATTTTTATTACCTATAGATCCTCATGGACTCTTATGATTTGATGGAAATAGATTTAAGCAAACCACTCCAAGCATGACACAAGCCGCCGTTGAACAATTCATTGCCAGGAACGTAACTACCGCCCTCACCAAGGAACTTACTCACGTGGAATTTATGGGCTGTAATCCTCCCTCCTTTAGCGGAATTAGAGACACAAAGAAATTTCTCAAATGGTTCGAAGAAATAGAAACGATATTTCGATGTGGCGACTATCGTAAGGAGGATAAGGTTAAGTTCGCCACATGCACTTTTCAGAATCTTGCCCAAGAATGGTGGACCACACATGTTAAGATAGTAGGAGTTGATGATGCTTACTCACGCTCTTGGGAGGAACTAAGAAGGATGATGGGTATAGCCTTGTGTGTAAGAAGTGAATTACGAGCAATAGAACAGGAAGCACTAAACCTTACCATGGTAGGAGATGATGTTGTCAAGTATACTGCTCATTTTTATGAATTAGCTCGACTAGACCCTGCAATTGGTGAACCGGAAAGTAAGAAACTTGATAGGTACGTCGGAGGACTTTCTCCTGAAATTCGTATGTTGGTGGTCGCATGGGAACCCAATGCCATGTCTGAAGCTATCCAGATGGCGATCAAAGCAAAGGAACTCATGGTTCGCGACAAGACATCGGGAAACAATAGTAACAACAAGAGAAAATGGGTCGGTAATCAGGATGCTAATGCTATCAACAACCATTTAAGATACAACAAGTGGTGGAGACCTTTGCTGCTGGGTCAAGCCAAAAGAAAGGGTATGTAGGTAAATTACCCGAGTGTAACAAGTGTCAGTTTCATCACAAAGGATCTTGCCCCTCTCAATGTGGAAACTGCCAAAAGTTAGGACACAAAACCAAGGATTGCAAGGCTCCCGCCCTCGCAAGGCATCAGAAACTCACGATAATCTGCCGTGAATGTGGAGTAGTGGGACACTTCAAGAGTGAATGCCCAGAGTTGAGAGACCTGAACTGGAGGAAGAAGTTTATGTTTTAAAACCATAGTTCGAGCCCTTTAGGGTTGTACTTTCTTTTGGTACTTTCCATAAGTACGTTGGTGTAACCTAGTTATATTAAGCACTTTCCTATCTAATGTAATGACTATCTTTTGTTATCCCTGTGATAATCGTAACCTTCGTTTATTCCATTTTCTATTGCAATTGTGCAATTTCCAATCGTTTAGCAACATTATACCATTGTCTTATTAGGGAATAGGCCGATTTCGTATTTGACGGATTGGTAGATTATTTCCATTCCGTAGGATTTACCCATGTATCCAATAAACCATTCAACGGATTTAGTTTCAAACTATTTTACTACCCTATGGGGAAATTGTTTTACCGAATTTCTAAAATAAGCTATTTTGTTACCGTACTATAAATTGATTTTTCCGTCATTACACAAAGTATTTACTATTATTACGCGAGGCAATTTTCATGTTACTTGAAAGAAAACATCAGGACACCATTTTAATAACAATGTGTTGAACACCATCTAAAACTTTCGAGAAAAGTAATGATATTTTGACAAAATCTAACATCGCATCATTAGTCCTCAATTATACATAGCCTGATCACCTATGTATAATTCAGGAAGGATTATGCCATGAAGGAAATAGTTATCTTTTTAAAGGATTGAAAATAACAATCTTCATCCAAAAGCATTTTAAACAAATAAACTCTTTCATAGACATCTCTTTTTGACAAACTCTCCCTGGATACTTACCCCACTTGTCAGTCACTCAGACATTTAGTCAGATTTTTCCATTGACTTACCTAGGAGAGACTTTCCAAATCAATTACATGTAGGATTCCTCTATACAATAAAAGCAACGAAAGGACTACAGAACTACTAACCAGGACTAGAAGTATATCGTGAGAGAATTCGTAACTCAACAACAAATTCTAAGATACTGCGAGACCATCCGAATCATCATCTCTGACTTAGTTGTCAAATTCTATCATTTAAAGGTGCTAGCTAGACTGAGCTACAGGATTGAACTCAATATTAATGTCCACATAACAACACTATAGAAATGAACCAAGCTTCTAATTGAGACTGTAGAGCATTTCATTTAAACGTGGCCTCATCCATACATAAACTTTCCTGCAGTAAGTTTTCACAAAGGACAATTGTTTGAATCAAGAATATCGATGTAGATTCCTCTAAGGCATTATATCTCTAGAAATTTCAGATAACCTCACCTTCATACCAAGAAAGGGATCAAACCAGAACATATCTCCTCGTCTACATGGGAAAACAGAATAGACATTCATCGACACAACATCAAGTGATACCTTCACCTTGCCAATTACAACGATAAACCATTTCAGGACTTAAGTTAGTCTAAATACCTACGTTTGTAGTTTTGCCTAATAGACATTACCCAACCTCAGGAACTAAATGTTAGACATCTATGCATTTAAGTGAACATTTCCTATCATACCATTTTATCCTTGTTAAGTGTTTTCACTTTTAAATGAAGTTGATTCAATTGCGTTTACATAAATCACATACCTTGTGGAAAAATGATTTCTGAAATTCCTATTTTGAACAAGTACGATCCTTTTTGGTCAACCTTTAGCAACACTATTGTACAACAAGAAATATACATAGACATCAAACTTTGGTAAGTAGTTTTAATCACAACATGTTTGAAAACATTTTTCTATTTCATAACTACTGAAATTTTGAATCATCAGGAAAAATATTACTTAGTAAATCATTTGCTCCATTTTCTAAATTCGTTTATTCAGAAAAAGATTTCAACCAAAACTCACAATTGCGAGACAAATTTCTAGGACAAATTTCCCTACTACATCGCTTATGCATTTAGGATTTGTGACTTGACAATAAAGAATATTTGGAATATGTGATGAAGGAATTAGGAAGGACATCACAAATTAATCACGAACTTCAGTAGTGGAGACCAAACCCAATAGACAAAGAAAAACATATGTCTTATCATCCGTTGGAACAAAACACAAGGAATCAAATTGTTACCTATATTCTATCCCTTTCAGATAACGCCAAGTTCGAAGGACCGAACGTTGTGGAATTAGTCACAAAGGTTTATTGTACCCATTTCAGTTATTCTTGTTAAGGAAATCGATTCACCTTGGACTTCAAGTAATCATTTCAGGATTTCCTTCAGAAACCCATTTAGATGTAAACATCACCTATCACCCTCAGAACGATGGTCAAAGTGAGAGAACAATTCAAACATAGGAAGGTATGCTCAGAGCATGAGTGATTGACCTTAGAAATGGTTGGACTAATCACTTAACATAAATCAAATTCATCTAGAACAATAGTTATCACACCAACAACGAGAAACTGGCAGAAGTTAGGTTGGTACATAACACACATCATTTGGATTGAGTATCCTGAACAACAAACCATCCAGATTTAAGTGGGAGAACAAACTAAGTTAAAAGCATTGCCTTGGATTGGCATGATACAAATTGGATAACAAGAGAGGTTGAACCTTTAGCATATTGGACCATTTAAGATTCATTTTAGAATCGACCAACTAGCATACAAACTTGAGTTCTGGCAGAATTCAGCAGTATATATTACCAGTATCACATTTAAAACATTAAGAAGCGCAGACCATCTATTGATGGGCCAAACTCAGAAAAAGCTCAACTCACTAGTCTAGTAGGCATTCATGAGATAACCAGAAATTTCCTACAAGTCAAGAATCAGTTACAAGTTCTATAAGTTGTAAACCATTAAAACTTCATGTTGGTAAGCAGAGTTATGCAGAAAGTTCTGCCTAGGAAGGGCATGATATCATTCAGAAAACTTGGAAAGTTAAACCCGATATACACTGGACCATGTAATATTTCAGACAGAGTAAGCCTAGTGGCCGTCAGACTTGAGCCCTGTTAGAGAACAACAGGATTACACAACCATGTATTATCATCTTTTCAGATTAGTCACTCATAATTCCATTGGAAGGGATCCAACTCAAATGACAATCTCAGACCTTGTAAGAGAACCAACAAAAATCATGGACCGTGTGGTCGAACAGTTGAAGCAGAGTCGAATTCCTATCGTTGGAGTTCGCTGGAATTCTCGAATATCATCACCTTTTCACCAATATATTTTCAGAAACCAACATAAACTGAACTTCGGGACGAAGTTCCTTTTAGAGGGGAAGACTGTCACAACTCATCATTTCAGGTCATTTCAAGTCATTTCCCGAACTTTGAAAAAACACTATTCATCAAACACTATTCATCAAAACACTATTCATCAGTTTACTATTCATCATTTTTGGTGTCAGTTTGACATTCCGAGAAGCATTCAGAAATTTTACTATTCACTGAACACTATTCATTTCCGGAAAAGATTTCATCATTCACTTGCATTACACATTTCATCGTAAATTTAGTTTACGGGTATTAAAATTCGCGTAACCGTATGGGTTTAGGTGCGAATTCATTTCATTATCAGTAAGGACACTGCATACGGACTAGAGACAGTCTGCGTATCATCAGTAGGTCATTTACATGTTATACCACTCTTAGGATTTTCAAATTTACATATTTGATACATTTAACGTTTTTCTTATAATTATTTATAATAAACGTTAACACCCGGTTTATAAACACGACGAATATATCTAAATATTCCCACAATAGTCCCGACATATTTTTATATCCATTTTATCATCATAAAAGTTATAACATTCAGTTACCCAGTATTTTGGAAATTTATTTTATTTATAACGTAAGCTTATGAATATTACGACGGTTTTTGTGAAAACTAAGCAATAATCACCCGAACACTCAGTAATTGTACCCAACATATTTTTATCATTATTATGACTTTCTTTTGTCCCGGTTAACTTTGTTAACATTTATTTCTATTAAACCCGGTACCCGATTTTAACTAATAACACATAATAACACTAAATCCTACACAAAATCCCTAATTAAATCAAAACTACCCTACCCCCCCCCCCCCCCCCCTCATCCCCATGGACCGGCCTCATAAGTCCTCACCAAGGCAAAATACTTACAATTTTCTAACCTAGTGCATTTATGTATTCTTATAATACAGTATAACTTTCCTAAAATATCTACAAACACTAGTTACATTAACACTTAACATTTTTAGATCAAAATCAACTTCTTCATCTTTTTCTTGCTCAAACCCACGACCATAATCATACACCATGATCCATCCATTATTTTTCTTAGTACAAAGCATCAAAGTTGTTCATTTCATCATCCTAATCAAGAATCATCCAACAAAAACACAAGTAATCCAAGGTTTCTAATCATCTCACCACCTTTTATTTCAAAGTGAGTATTCAAATTTATTTTCATGTTTTCATCTAATTAACATATGTATCTTATAGTATTCATGCTTAATTTCATGCACAAACTAGCTATACCACTTTATTTTTGTAGACTTTTGAAACATACAAACCCTAGAATTGGTTTTTGGTGTTCCCTTGTTAAATTAACTTGATTACTAGTCATTAGGAACCCATGGCACCCTAAGAAGGTGTATGGTAGGATTAGTATAGTTTTGTGAAGTTTGCAAGAGTTTTGATTGATGTAGAAACTAGTTTTGAACCTTAGAAATGGATTTCTAACAAGTAAATATACCTACTGTCCCATTTTGTTGAATTCTGGAAAATCAGTAAAAACAAAGGAAACTTTGGCAAAATTTTTAGAAAATGCTTTCAAAAACGAATCCGTAGGCGAAAGAACGGATTAAAAAGAGTTTATAACGAAGAAGTTATGATTTTTGCAAATTTATTGACGAAAAGTATTTTTCTGAAAATTACATGCTGTTGGACGTTTTTCGTCGGACAAAAAGAGACTTTAGACGTAACCCGGAGGAACCAAGCTTTCCAAAATATATTACTACGTACTAAGACGTAACCGTGGATATAAAGAACAAGTGAAACAGACTTATAACGACAAAGATATTCACATTTCTATATCGGCAAAACATATATTATTTTGACAGCTTTTAGAAATAATAACACTAAAACTACGTAGTAACTCTAGATTCTAAAAATAATAACCAAGTATCCAAATTAATAACTAATGAAGTATTAGTTAATACAAGTATATTTTCATTAATACAAGGCGTTGTTTCAAGGATTTCAACACAAACACTTATATATTCGATATATATATATATTTCGGCAAATTTTATTTTCTAGATTGTCTCATTTCTCAAGTCTTGGAAAATATATATATTTTGACATCAACTAGTATTTTCTTTAAGTAAGAGTGGCATAGGGAAACATGTGCATGGATATTCATAATGTCATTTCATGATCTAAGTAGATCGTTCATAATTCATATTAGGTTGCGGCAGATTGTCATTTCCTTGATTGTTCATTTCCTTTCATCTCACGAGTACCATTATTTCGAGGTGAGTTTCATAGCCCCGTTTTAATTCAATATTTTGATTTAAAATCCCACGGGGGAGAATACATTGCATTACTTATTTTTGTGTACATGCCTAAGTATAAAATTCCATACATTGCTTAAGTTGCCTTATTTACCACGTCAGGACAAGTCCCCTTTATTATTTCATGGACCGTTAATTAAGTTCCAAGCGAGAGTGAGTGAATAGATCTATTGAGGGTGACTCCTCCATCTGTGTTTGGGTTGCTCCAACAGAATTACAGATGCATTTCATGTCTTTATTATTAGAGTGTCTGGTAACCACTCATTGGGGCCAAGTATCGTCTAGCTTCGGGGTCATGAGCTTAAGAGCCAATGTATATTTTTTTTCCGGACATCCTATTTCTTGACTTTACTTATGGCATATGTACACCAGATTTCAATTACAAACCTATGATCATTCACCAACTTTATGTTTACCGTTTTCGCAATGTATTTTCAGGTAACTAAGAGTATCACTTCATGGCATGCATGGAGTCATTTTAGTGAGGACCTAGGATGACGCATCTCACTTTGACACTTTCATGCACTTATGTATAATCATCGTTTGACATGTCTTAACTTATTTCTGTAAACCTTTCATTGACTTTTGGGACCTATGTAATATACTCTGAATGTTTTAATAAGTCAAACGATGTGTTTTCAAAACGACACTTTAGGTCGTTCTATATAACCTTGTGACAGATGTGATGCTAGGTTCAGTTACACCCTCAGGTATTCCATTCCGCTGCATGTCAGGGCAAATTGGGGGTGTGACATAAGCTTAAACAAACACCCCCTACATGATTTCCTAAACATTGTTTTCTGATTGTTCACATGGAGCAAATACAAAAACCCTGGACTGTTTCGCCCAAAGCTCAATCCAGAACATACTCTAAGATACTCAATTGTTTGATTCAAATTGCGGTATCGATAATTGTTTGATTGCTTGGCAAAGAGTCTCTAATATGTGAAGTAGTATGAGATTTTTGTTTGATATGTTTCTTATATCTGTAAAGGTTGGTTAATACGGAGTGGTTAGGATGAGATAATTCATAATGAGATAATGGCTGGAAGTGTTTCCACTGTTGAAAATTGTGATAATTAGGAGGGGCGGGGTGTTTGAATTAGCTTATTTTATTGGCTTATCCGCTTATTGAGATTTGGAAAAGCTAATAAGCCCATAAAATGAGCTAATCTAAACACCCCTAGATAATCAATGTGATAGATTAATAGGGGTGTTTGGCAATTGGATTTTGATGATAAGATAATGGAAGTTTTAAGTATTTTGCTAAGCTTATTTGAGTTGCACATAAGCTTATCCAAATGCTTACTGGAAAGTGCTTGATAGCATATATATGAGTTAAAAAGTGTTTTTTCAAAAGCCATAAACTTATATGGTGAGATATGCCAAACACCTCCTTTGGCTATGTGATACGGAATAATGAAAATTAGAAAACTAACTAAATGGGTTACTGAGATAGTGATCGGATGTGTTTGTGAAAGATTACCTGATACTTGAAAATAATCGTATTATAAATGCATCCCAAACACCCTTAGTAACAGTGTTATATATGATTAATGTCATTTTTTTTCTTGGGTGTAGATCTTTAGATTGGAACCAAGGTTCGGTGATGAAGTTGATCCTGCAGATGAAATTTCAAAAGTTGACGAAGCTGAAGAGAAAAAAGAAAAAACGTTTCAGTTTTCGACTAAAAAGTCTGAACAAACGGTATGCAAACATGTTATCTTATTAAGATGCAACTCATTAGGTAGTAGTTTCGGCTTGATATTGATTGTTAAGGTGATCTGAAATACTTCGTTTTATACAAAAAGTTACCATGTTCAAAAGTTGGCTAACAAAACTATACATTTATCACAGCCTTTATATGATTAGGGCCATAAAAGCACACCTCTATGAACTTGGTCCATTTTGGCCATTAGTCTATTAATCTCGAACTGAAACTGGCTTGATGCACTAATTTCACTACTTTAGCCCATTAATCATTATGATAATATACTTTCAAGGATGTAATTATACATAGATGGATGAAATTGCAGGTTCCAATGTTCGTGATAAATGTAGCAACTTCTGCAAGAGCAAATATTCTTATATTTTGGTATATGGAAAATGTTATAGTGAGGTTATCCACAAAGATCAGGAAAGAGTATAATAAGCCTGGTGTGGCTATATGTAATTCAATTGACGATCTAACACAATTTTTATGTAAATGAAAGATGTTAACCTCATCGATGTTGTCATATTGGATGATAACTGCTCTTTGTAATTCTTCATTATTTTCATTAAATTTTTCCGCCCAATTAAAATGTATCAAAAAATAACATTATTAGTTACTCCAAAAAAACATTAACGTTGGTTACTCAAAGAAACGGTTAACATAATTGTAATAAACACAAACACGGACGCCCCACAGCAACGCGTGGGCAATCCCGCTCGTGTAATTATAAGAACCAAAATGACATAAAAGGACACATTTATAATTGTAAATGATAATGATTAATTTGGTACCTTTTTAAGGGGTCATTTAAGCCTAAAATCATGTAAAATGTAATCAATTATTACCTCAAATTCTTTCTTTTTGAATATTAGATACTTGGGACGAGAATTGTTGAAAACAACACTCTTGGAGCATATTTGGACGATAAAGTGAAGAAAACAACAAAGTCTCGAAAAACCTGTCAGACAATAGTGTCTGACGGTGTTACATGCCACTACTGACGCCGTCCCTTGCAATTCAAGATGGATTTTCTAGTGTTATGTTAACAAGTGACGCCTCAAAGAATTTTGAAGACCTTATAACCTGACGCCGTCAGGTGTTAGAAGAAGATGGATGTCATGCTTTAAGCAAACAAGAGACGGTCTAGAGAAGTTTTACAAGTGACGGCCTCATGTTCCTTGGTGACGCCGTCAGGATTCATAAGCTGACGCCGTCACAAGTTGATCAAGACTATCACAACATGCGCATGAAGTAGCTGATACTATTTTGGCCATATCTTCTGCATACGAACTCAAATTTAGGTGATTCAAAAGGCCACGGAATCAGGATAAAGAGATCTACAATTTGGTGAAAAGAAGGGCTTGTGACACCATCACATGTTAAACCTGAAGCCGTCACAACGCCGCGGACAGAAAATCAGCTATAAATATAACGTCATAACTTTAGTTTTTGTGATCCCCTAACCCTAGGTCCGATTTTAGGGTTATGGTAGAGGTTTTTCCAGTAAATTAAAAGACTTATATTTTAGGGCTTTTCCAGCCTTTTCATCCATGTTCGATTGAAGATAAGTTACTTGTCTAATCATTCAATATGTCTATGTGTTGTTTGATTACTTGTTTATCTTTTCTTCTTTCTAACATGTTAGCTTAAATTCATTAGTGTTTAATTAGATCTAATGAAACCTAGTTGTTGATTATTGATTTGTTGTCTATTGTTTAGTTGATTGTCTCGCGTTAGGCTAAGAAAACTGGCTGACTTCTTATATGTAACTAGCTTGAACGTCTTAGAAAACGTAACCGTATAATGCACTATTAGTTTTTCTTGTTGTATTTATTGCATGAATTGAGATTAATGATCCTAGAAATTCTTAACAGGCTTTAAGGTTTTAGGTGAAATTAATATTCATAGAGTTGGGTAATGTAGCACACCCCCACGACCGGTATTAATGAATAAAATGCTTCAACTAAAACAAGGACGTGACAATTCAACAAATTAGTAGGAGATAACTAGGGAGTAGTAAAATCTGAGTAAACACATTTGTTTCCCCATAAGAGTTTACCAATTTACTTTCTCTTGTCATTAGTTTAATTTAGTTTTATAAAAAGTAGCTTTTGGGTTAGTTGATTAACAACTAATTCCGCCTACTCCTTCAAAACTCATATTTTAATTTGCTTTTCATAAATTATAAAAACACAAAAAGAATCATCCCTCACCTCTAGACTTATTTCGACATACACTTCAATCTAACGACACTATTCCCCTAGAGAACGATCAATCTCCCGGATTTACATATACTACACTATAACGGTTAGGTACACTGCCTGGAGGATTGCAAACCTTCTTGAGATCCCTTGAGAAGTAAAACTCCTTGTGAGGTTGCAATATCTCGCATCAAGTTTTTGGCGCCACTGCCGGAGAATAGTTATTGCTTAGGTTTGATTTATATCTCGTTTAGGTCTACTCACTAGATTTCTATCAAATGAGATTTTTATTTTCTTTTTATTAGCTTTTTTTGGGGTAAAAGGTCAAAAGACCCGGTAAATATATTACTCCAAAAAAGCGTTTAAGTACAAAGGATATGTGTGAGTCCCATATCTCAGCCCGTTACATAGGCGAAAAGCTTACATAATAAGATACTTCCCATTTTCTAAAAAGAAAACAAACCACTACTCAAATGATAACAAAAGACAATGACGAAATAAAATTACTTCCTAAGACCTTGAAGCTTAGTGCCATACATGGCATTAAAAGCATCCAAATTCCCTAGAAGATCATAAACCTGCTGCGTATAGCAATCGTAATCATATCCATCATAGTCATATTCACGCTCGTGACCACCACCAAATAGATTAATGGACTCATAAAACGTGTTAACAACCTCCTCATCATCACTATCAGACACAACGATCTCTCCTATCTTAGAAAATGGGTTACCTCTCTTAGTAGAAGAAATAGACAGAGAAGAAAAAGTGCTAAGCTTAGAAGTCCTAACATATTCCTTCTCTTTCGGATCACTCACAAGGGGTTCTTGTGATGTAGTAGCAGTCTTTAAAGACCCATCCTCTTTAGCTTCCACTGTACTTCCAGACGCCACATCCAAAGTCACTTCCTTAGTAGGAATACCAAAATCATCAGTATCAGCCATATTAAGGGCATCAAACTGATTAGATGTAGCAATATTCATTCCACTTGTACTAGGCACATCAGCAGCCTTTTTCTTGTTGACGTCCACTTTCTTAGGTTTAGGGTGGGGGCTTTTTGGGTTGATAAGTGAACTTCTTACCCACAGAAGGTTTAGTAAACCCTCCTTGACCCGTATTAGTTGAACCACTTTGTTTACCCTTCATCTTGTTGTTGACAATTTGGAAACCATCATTTCCACTCTTAGAAGGCTGAGTAGGGGGTAAAACAGATTTTGGTCATTCAACAAGAGTATGACCAAAGATCTTACACGTATCACATCGAGGTGGCCTCCACTCGTATTCCACCCGTATCTTTTTATTAGCTTTCTCGTAGTCTATCTTTTTCTTTGTGCCTTTGTTCATAAAAAGTTTTCATTGACTATTCCGTTTGTCATTATGGAAAACGTGAATCCGACAAATGTTTCATCCAATCGACTAAATCCACTACAAAATCTACCCTTTCCATTTCAAAATGACATCTTGATGTTCCGACAACATCGTGGTGAATCTTTTCCCGATGCATGGACTCGTTTCAAATACTTAATACAAAAAGTCCTTCACAGTGTTCTTGATTTATTGCCTCTACTTCAATTCTTTCACACTCATATCGACCGCGAAACCCAAAAGAGGCTAGACTATGTAACATATGGGGAATTTTTGGAATATGATGTTAAAGACGCATGGGAAAACTTTGAGATTCACGCCAAATATAGATGTGGAACATGGGACCCAAAAAACGTAAGTTTATACCTATTTTAAATTTGGAAGGCTTAATTGAAAGTTTGTTTGGGGATAAAAAGGTTAGTGTTGAGATACCTAGGTGTATGTCATGGTTAGATCCTACCAAAACACAAGATGAACACATAGGTAATCTAGATAAGTGTCACAACTCACCATTTCACGTCATTTACCATTTCAGGTCATTTTCCCAAACTTCGACTTTTTACTATTCATAAATCACTATTCATCAAAACACTATTCATCGTTTTACTATTCATCGTTTTCGAGGTCAGTTTGATGTTCTGAGAAACTTTTTGAAAATTTACTATTCACTAAACACTATTCATTTCCGGAAAAGTTTTCATCATTCACTTGCATTACTCATTTCATCGTAAATTTAGTTTACGGGTATTCAAATTCGCGTAACCGGATTGGTTTAGGTGCGAATTCATTTCATTAGTGTTAAGAACACTGCATACGGACTGGAGATAGTCTGCATATCATCATAACAACATTTTCATGTTATACCACTCTCAGGATTTTCAAATTTCTATATTCAGTACATTTAACGTTTTTACGTATACGTAATTATAATAAACGTTAACACCCGGTTTATACACGACGAATATATCTAAATATTCCCACAATGGTCCCGACATATTTTTATATCCATTTTAACATCATAAAAGTTATAACATTCAGTTACCCAGTATTTTGGAAATTTATTTTATTTTTAACGTACGCGTATGAATATAACGTCGGTTTTCGTTAAAACTAAACATTAATCACCCGATCACTCAGTAAATGTACCCAACATATTTTTAATATGTTTTTAACATTTTTATAACTAATTTCATCCCGGTATACTTCGTGAATATTTATTTCTAATAAAACCGATACCCGATCGTAACTAAAAACGCTAACTAGTGCAAATTCTTTCAAGGTTTCCTAATTAAATCCCAAGTACCCTAACCCCCCCCCCCCTCCTACCCTTTGAAAACCAGCCCCAAGACACACCCTTTTAACCCCTAGCATTAACTTAACCATTTTATACTAATAAACCACTTAAAACATAACTTTACCAATTTTTACAAATCATAATCCAACTTTTGAGCTAAGAACACTTTTCATCTCATCTTCTTCCATTTCCTCTCCAAACCCACGACTTATTATTGATCTCCATGATCAAGTGATCATTTTCCATAAAGTAAAACACAAAACTTGTTCATTTTACAAGCCTAATCAAGAATCAAGCAACAAAAACACAAGAACATCAAGCATAATCATCCTATAATCATCTCATTTTATCAAGTAAGTTTTCATCTTTATTTTTTCATGGATCATCCTATTTTTACATGTATTACATAAGTATCATGCTAAAAACCATGTACAAGTAGCTATACCACACTTTATTTTGGCTAAAAAGAAACATACAAACCCTAACTTTTTAGTTATGAATCCCCTTGCTCTAATAACTTGGTTAGGAGTCCATGGCACCCTAAGAAGGTGTATGGTAAGATTAGATTAGTCATGTGGTGATTACAAGAGGTTTGGTGATGGTAGAAATTAGTTTTTAACCTTGGAAACTTGATTTGGAACCTATTTTAGACATGCTGTCCCGTTTTGTAAAAATCTGGAAAATCAGTAAACACCAAGGAAACTTTGGCAAAATTTTTAGAAAATACTTTCAAAAACGAATCCGTAGGCGAAAGAACGGATTAAAAAGAGTCTATAACGAAGGAGTTATGATTTTTGCAAGATTGTAGACGAAAAGTATTTTTCTGAAAATGTATGCTGTTGGACGTTTTTCATTGGACAAAAAGAGACTTTAGACGTAACCCGGAGGAGCCGAGCTTTCCAAAATATATTACTACATACTAAGACGTAACCGTGGATATAAAGAACAAGTAAAACGGACAAGTAACGACAAAGATATTCACGTTTGAATATCGGCTAAAACCATTTTTATTTGACAGCTTTTAATAAAAATGGACACTAAAACTACGAAGTACTTTTATAAGCTAGAAATTATATTAATTACCAAATTTTATAACTAATGAAGTATTAGTTATTACAAGTATATTTTCATCATTTCAAGGCGATATTTCAAGGATTACAACCCGAGTATTTCAACGCTTACATGGAAACTTACGTTATATATATATAAGTATATATATATTATAACTAGCTATTTATATTTTCTAATAGCAATATTTTCCAAATTCTTGGAATATATATTTTTGATAATACAAGTGTTTTTCCAAAGAGTAGAGTGGTATAGAAACATGTGCATGGACATTCATAACATCATTTCATGATCTAAAGTAGATCGTACATCATTCATTTTAGGTTGCGGCTAGTGTGCGCGCCTTGTTTTTCAGCTCATTACATGTTCATGGTACCATCATATCAGGTGAGTCATAGCCCCTACTCTTTTAATCGTTTTGCAAACTCTTTGGGGGAGATACATGCTTAAATACTCGTGTTATGCTTTTATACGATTTCAAATCCCATGGGGGAGAATACATTGCAACAACTATTTTTGTACATGCCCAAGTATTACAAATTCCTTACATTGCTTAAGTTGCCTTATTACTACCATGTCACGACAAGTCCCCTTTATTTCATGGACCGTTAATTAAAGTACGAGCGAGAGTGAGTGAATAGATCTATTGAGGGTGACTCCTCCATTCGTGTTTGGGTTGCTCCAACGGAATTACGAATGCATTTCATTTCTAATTTATTGAGTGTCTGGTAAACACTCATTTGGGGCAGGATTTAGTACGTCTAGCTTCGGGGTCATGAGCTTAAGAGACAATGTAGCACTTTTGACATTTATGTCGGTTTACTTTATACTTGGGCTATTGTACATACAAAATTACTGATAAATTCCTGATACTTTTGCATCAAGTCTTATTACTGAAATACGATACTTTTGCATCAAGTCTTACTACTGAAATACGATGCCTTTGCATCAGCTTTATTACTGAATTACAATGCTTTTGTATCAAACTTATTACATTTGGCAGTGGGTTGTAAACACACAGGTTACAAGTCTCTTATGGCGGGACTTGGAACTGAGTGGATTTACGATGCCTTTGCTGGGGAATCTTCATTTCAATGCATTACATTCTTTTTCACAAGACTCTATGAACTCACCAACCATTGTGTTGACACTTTAGCATGTATTTTCAGGTATTAACCAATGGCACGCTACAGGAGGTTTTGGCAGGGCATGGCATGGTCATAGAAGACTCTGATTATTCATTTGGGGACCGTTTTTAACTATTTTAATGGCCTACTTCCGCATTACTTTTAACAATGTAAATTCAACATTTTGATTTAACTATTTTATCCAAAATGATTCAAGTGCAAACCATTTTTGAACTAGTGTTGTGATATCAATTGAGTTACACCCCAGCTACATGTATGCTTCCGCTGGACCCGATCTTGGGGGTGTGACAATAAGATGGAGGATAGAGTAGAAAATCCAAGCCCACCGAGTACCCCACGAGTCCTACCATCATTTGAGGCATACAAATCGCCCGTGACTTACCCGAAAGAAGTAGAAGAGACTATAGGAACCCCGATTTAAGTAGAACCGTTGGAAGAAACACAACTAGAAGAAATAGGTTTGAATACTTGTAGTGATAACCTTTCTCTAAGTTCTAGGGAGTTTCCTATTGTTGATGATCCGGAGCCTCAACCACCACTCAACTTTCCATCCTTAGATTTAAATCTAGGAATTGAAAAAGGCGCCAATCCACTCTTCAACCCCTATAATCTGGGTTGTTTTAAGATGAAGGAAGCCATTCACACACCCCCTTAACATCACTTGGCATATTTCCACCCTGAGGGTGTGTATCGCTACTTTCACCCACACTTAAGCCTAAGTGTAGGGAAAACCCCCTTATATACGTTAAATAAGGGTAGAGCCAGGCTCGTGACACGAACAAAAACAAGCGCTTCTTGGGAGGCAACCCATGTTTTTAATTGTTTGAAAATTTTATTTTATTTGTTTGTTTGTGTCATATATGCTTAATCATAATTGTTTATTTTCATGTTTTGAATAATTTGTGAAAATGCTTTATTTTGTTTTTAACCTTGTCTTAATTGCATATGAAGGTATTTCACAAAATGATAAGTGTAGGGAAGTTTATATATATATTTTTTAAAAAGAACGAAATTTGAACATGAAAAATTCACAATTTATGATTAGTATATATTCTATCTTGATTGTGTGTCAATACTTGTAGATATGTTTTATGAGTTTCTGAAGGAAAATTGACTTTAGAAAATAGGTTTTCCCAGTAAAATTTTCTAGAAAACAAAGCATAAAAAATACTGTCAGGTCTATCCTGACGTCGTCACGGTTTACACATGACGGCATCAGCCACTTTAGCACAGTTTTTCCAGATTTTGGTTAAATGATGAAAAATTAACTTTTGAAAATTTTTCATAATTTCTTAAATATCCAATTTTCCTGGATGTTATTTATATTATATTTTACAAGTATCCTATCTTTTTATTGTTTTGTTTTGTTTTTATTTTTAAGTCTCGAATTACATCTAGTAGTGATTTGTCTTTGTTTGGTTTGATGCTTTGGTTCGTTGTTTTTTCTTTCATTACATGACTGGATTAGATGAGGATGGTCTTTTGGCGATTCTTTGATGAAGATTTAACCTTGCATCTTGGTTCTCCGTCCATGCCAAGCAAATCATGGGAGTATTAGTTTCTTTCATCTATTTTATTTTTCCCGTTATCATAACTTTGATACTTTTCAAGAACATTGGGGATAATGTTCGATTTAAGTGTAGGGAGGGCAAAATGGGATACCTTAGAAACTATAACTCCACTTGATTTTTGTTTTGTTTAAGAGTAAATTTGTAATAAAACTAAGAAAGATACTTGTTAGGGCAATTTTAACACCAAATTTAAATTTTTTTACAACATGTAAAAGTGAAAATTTACTCTTAATGAGTGTCTCATGGATGGGAGTTATATAGCTAGCACAGAAACCCTTCCACTCAAAAATTTCCACCCCAAAAATGTGAGGTTCGCCTTTAGATTACTAGGAAAAAGCATTTACCTTTAATGCTTATGAGTGTGTCGGTAGTATATAGATCTAGAACTTGCGTTTGTGATGCATCCCAAGATTGCTAGTGAGACTACATTCGTGTAGTTAGGATATACTAAATGATAAGAGGCATTAGGATAACCCTTGTTTTAAACCTGTTTTATAATTACGTTGACTTCATTGATCAAGTAATTTTCCCACACCTTTGCGATATACTTATCTTTAGTACACAATACCCCTAGTACACCCCTTAGACCCTATCTTTTTCGCGGTTCTCGTGATATTTTGGTGGATTCCGAAATATTAATGAAGAACATTGTATACAATCCACCCCCAAATGTACACCCAAATTTCCTTAGCCTACCTTGTATGCACTCATCTTTAGTGCATTATTGTTATTTGTTAAGCCCTTTGTCAATTGTCTAATTGGTTACATGGTTGCTAAGTCGAGTCATATCTTGTAAATACAGTTTTGGAACGATTAGGACTCATGGGTAAAGTACTAGTTGTTATGTAGTAATAGGGAAGAATGTCACGTTATTACCCCTATATATGCATTAATGTTTAAAGTACTCCAACTTTTTTAATTTTCTTAATTCGGGTCATTAGTTAGTTATGTGTAAAGTATGTAAAAGTTAAAGTATGGGAGGATACAGGATCCCTTGGATATATTATTTTGGATGGTTGGGTAAGAGTGTATGAAAAAAAAAATTGAAAAAAGAGAGAAAAAATGATAAAAAGAAAAAGAAATAGAAAAAACATACGGACTACCATCCCGTCATTATTTATGTTAAGTCAAAATAGTGTTTTGAAAAAAAAATAGTTATTAGTTGGGAAGTTGAGTCGAGTCTTGGCTTAGCAACGCCTCTTTATATATGTAATTGACCATGATGATTGACTTGCCACCAGTAAAAATTACCCATATCCAACAAAACCATGTTTTCCATACCCTTACACCTAACGTTACAACCCTTTAAAAGACCTCTTTGATAGTTTATCTTAGGTGTTTACGCCAAAGTGGTGGAGGTTGATCCGTTCCCAAGCCTATGGTAATCTATGTGCTATGGCAGGTAGAGAGTGTTATATTTTCCCTTTTCCATACGTGTTTTATACATTTATACACCCGAGAGATGTGAGAATCTAAACACTTTATGTGAGGTGCTAGTATATAATTTCCGTGCTCATTTTGACTAACGTGGAACAATGATATGTTGTAATTACTTTTATATCAATGATAAATGACCCCTAACTTGTAAATTGATTAGAATAAAAGCTCATTTGCTTGACGACAAGTAAATCCTAAGTGTAGGGATATTTGACAAGAATTAATTTGATACCTTTTTAAGGGGTCATTTAAGCCTAAAATCATGTAAAATGTGATCAAATATTACCTCAAATCATTCCTTTTTGAATTCTAGGTACTTGGGACGAGAATTGTGGAAAACGGAACTTTTGGAGCATATTTGGACGATAAAGTAAAGAAAACGACGAAGTCGCGAAAAACCTGTCAGACAACAGTGTCTGACGGTGTGACATGTCATTACGTGACGCCGTCCCTTGCAATTCAAGATGGATTTTCTAGTGTTAAGCTAACAAGTGATGCCTCATGGAATTCTAAAGACCTTATAACCTGACGCTGTTAGGTATTAGAAGAAAATGGGCGTCACACTTTAAGCCAACAAGAGACGGCCCAAAGAAGTTTTACAAGTGACGGCCTCAAGTTCCTTGGTGACTGATAAGGATTTATTTGAGACCTTTTTAAGGGGTCATTTAAGCCCAAATCGTGTTTATATGATCAAATATTACCCTAAATCGTTTCTTTATGCATTTTAGGTACTTGGGACGAGAATTCTGGAATTTGGCGCTTTTTGAGCGTTTTTGGACGAAAAAGTGAAGAAAACAACAAAGTCGCAAAAAATAGTTAAGATGGAAGACTGACGGCGTCACATTATACCTTGTGACGCCGCCACTTGTTATTTTGGGGCTAGAAGATTTTACACACGTCGCTTCAGAAAACTTTGAAGATTTATAACCTGACGGCGTCAGGTGCATTTCGAAATAGGGAATCACGTTTTAAGTTTGCTAGATACGGCTTAGAAGACTTTTAAAGGGATGGCCTCAGCCATAAGCTGACGACGTCAGGGAATAAAGAGCGACGGCGTCAGAGCGGCGACTTGTACAAGACGAAACCTTATACACGGTTGTCTGACGGCGTCAGAACCCATAAGCTAACGTCGTTAGCTTTGTAAATCTATATATAATTTTTGATTGTTATTCATTAAGGGTGAAATCTTTTGGTACAAAACCCTAAACGATTTCCAATGTATTTGTAAGGCTTTTTTTAGCCTTTTTCATCCATGTTATATTGAAGATAAGTTATCCTTCTAATCGTTCAATATGCCTATGTTGTTGAGGCAACATGATCAAGATCTCTTTATGTTTTAATGATGACAAACAAACCATCGAAACACATAAAATAACAAACGTTAGCTCAAAATCGCCGGAGCCAATGTCTGCTCCTGGCGCGCTGCCCGCGCGTCAATGCACGGGTGACGCGCCAGGAGTCTGTATGGTTCCGGGCGAATTTTGAAAGTCGGCTTTCCCCTTACCCGACAAATGTGGATCTTTCAATACAGGTATGAATATGTTATGTGCTTAATTGAGAACGCTTGAAACGAGTTTTGAGACTTGAGAGATCCTACTTTTAAAACATCCATTTACGGGAAAACGCCAACTCATGTTTTCTAACTATTGCCTCTAGCCAAGGCTTTTCTAAACTTAGGGAGTTTATATATTTCACGTGACATCGTGTTGAAGCATCCATATGCTCATATCCCGTGCTTATGTCTTCTCTAATTACGTAACGGGTTTACTCCCTTATTGGTCAAACTAAGTCAAAGGTCACTTTGCGTAAACGCATCCTTTCCTACTTGGGTTATGCTTTACATCAAGGAAAAGCACTTAACTTGTTTGAACCAAGGTATTAGTTGAGAACGTCGAGTCGTGGAAAGTCACGAGATATGAAACTATGGATTCTCCATGTTGTGTTACTTGAACTTATAAGTAACCTATGATTTTCTCAACTTATAATCTTAGTTGTCTAAACCTTTTCTTCTTAATGACAATTAGATTATGCCTTAATCTTCTCTTAATCCCATTTATACAAAAGACAAAACCAATCATATCCAAATCAAATATTCTCTTACACAATCTCTTACACCCTTACATATTCCCTTACACAGTACATCTAAACCATCCATTCCCTTACAACACATCTCATCCCTTCATTTTTGACACATGGGGAATTGTTTGAAACCCTAATATGGCTCCTCTCATCTAAGCCATTGATTTCAAATTACAATACATCACAACCATCCATCCAACCCCTCATCTCTATATCATCACATGGGCTTGATCTCAACCATTGAATTCAAACTAAACTCATCTCAACCATCCATCCAATCTCTCCTATCTATGCCACCTCATGTGCTTGATCTCAACATTGAATTCAAACCAAAACCATTTCAACCCTTCATTTCTCCTTTCCCCCCCAAGCAAAGCATATTCCCTTAGAATATCCTTTCTTAACCCTAACGTAGGCTTGATCTTAACCATACATTTCAAATGAGATCATCTCATCCATCCACATTCCCCACATGCAAAATTATTTGAAAACCAAAAGAGGCTCCCTTTGATCCTAGCCATCCAATTCAAACCATTTCATCATAACCCTCCATCTCATTCTTCCCCCAAGCATTGGAATATTCCTTGGCATATTCTTTCTCTCTTTTCTATGCCATGTGAGGAGATACACTTCTACCTCTTCCAAATTACCTATCTACACTTTATACCCTTGGTAATTTGGTTTCTCTTTAAACACTTCACAAAACATTTTCCAAATTGGCTATTTGAGTTAGCAAACCTTAGAATGATTAATGTTAAGGTTTAGTGTGAAGTACAATTGGGGGTTTAGCAAGGATAGGTATTTGTAAGATCCAAACACCCAACACTTGGGAAAATCTTACAGATGCCTGGTGTCACAACTCGTAAATTCTGGTCTTTTCCTGAACTTTCACATTTACTATTCATTGGTTACTATTCATCGATCACTATTCATCATTTCACTATTCATCTATTTCGAAGTCGGTTTGTGATTCTGAGAAGCGTTTTAAAATTTTACTATTCATAAAACACTATTCACCTTCGGAGAAAATTTGTCATTTATACGTGAGTTGCGTCATTTCTGTACACGTACGATTATCAACCTAATAAACGTTATCTTATGAGCTATTATTTTAAATAATTGATCCGTCAATCCCAACTATGGTCCTAACACATTTTTATACTCATAATAATAATATAAAAATTATATTATTAATTTACCCGGTGTTTTCAAATCAACTGTTACGTTTTCCGGTCAAAGCTTATAACTCCGTCGGTTTGCGATATTTCAACCCGATCATTATTTTAACTTCCGATTCTCATCAGGAATATTATTTTACAATTTTTACAACTTCACTATATTTTATTTTATCTCGTTACAATTTATTTTTAGTTAACTCGGTACCCGATATCACCTAAAACTAATAATATCTTCATAATATCCACCAAAGTCAAGATATCTTACAAAAATCTCACCTTTTCTTCCAACCCCATCCCATTGCCGCCCCCACCCCCCCCCCCCCCCTCACCAAATTTCTTACATCTTTGAAATTTCATACTAACCCTCATTACTACTTGTCCTTTTTGTCCAAATACAATAATACATGTTATACTTAAAAGATTTTTAACACACATTTCACTCATTCTTCAACTAGCTCAAGAAAAATTATTCTCTCATTCTCTCTACTCTCACTCACGGCACACACAAGAAGAGGAGCAAGACCAAGATTTTTCCAAAGATCAAGTATCATACTTAGTGTATTTTGTACTCCTTTTTGAGTTTTGAAAGACAAACTCAAGGTTTATTTAGGTTTTCTCCATCAAAAGCTCATTAATCTTTCAAGTAAGTGTATGAATCTTATTTTTATAATTTTACCAAGCTTTTATAATACTCATATGATTTATATACAAGATCTACATGCATATGTTAGTTATACCACTTTATTTTTTTACAAACTTATAACTTTTGAGCTCTAGAAATGATTTTTGGGTAGATCCTTGTTAGATCTACTTGGTTATGATGTTTAGGAACCCATGACACCCTAAGAAGGTGTATGGTAGGATTAGACTAGTTTTGTGGTGATTGAAAGTGGTTTGATTGAAGTTAGAACTAGATTAGAACCTTAGAAATGGTTTTTGAAACTACATATTGACCTACTATCCCTATTTTTGAAATGTCGGAAAATCAGTGGAGGATGGGTAATTTTTGACCAAAGATTTAGAAAATACTTTTAAAAACGAAACTTTTGGCGAAAGAACGGATTAAAACGAGCTTATAACGAGGGATATATGATTTTTGTAAATTTAACGACGAAAACTATTTTCTGAAAAACTGCATGCTGTTTGACAGTTTTCGACGGGCAAATAGAGGCGTTAAACGTAACCTAGAGGAGCCGAGCTATCGAAAATATATTAGTATATACTAAAACGAATCCGTGGATATAAAGAACTAGTAAAACGGAATTAAAACGACCAAGTTATACGCGTTTTAAGATCACCAAAACTATATATATATATATTTGGTCACAAATAAAAATAATAACTTACGTACTAAATGGTATATTTTCTAGAAATGTTACTAAGGACTATATTCTTAACAAATGAAATACGTATGACCCAAAAGAATATTTATACGACTTAACGATGTTATTTTAAGGTTTTCAATACGAGGAATATAACACTAACATTTTATATACGATATATTACGACAAGTTTTTATAAGCCTAGTTGGACTTATTTTTCCTAACTATGGAAAATACTTTACTTTGACTATAACTATTATTTCCAAGTTATGAGTGGTATAGGTATCATGTGCATGCATATTCTCTTCATCACTTCATGATCTAAGTAGATCACTATCATTCATATTAGGTTGCGGTTAGAGATCGAACCTCATTTCTGTGTATCCACTTTTGTCATCGTAGCTATCGTACCAGGTGAGTCATAGCCCGACTTTTACTCTTTTTATACTCGTTTTAACTCTTTGGGGGGGAATACATGCTCAACTACTTACTTACTTATACAAATACTCAAAACATACTTTCTTGATACTCAAAACACTTATACTTGATTGTCTTATACTTGATTGTTTTATACTTGATTACATTTATACTTGATTTCATACATACGTGATTGTGCTATACTTAACTGTGTTATACTAAACTGTGATTGTGTATTCTTGAGCAACTTATACTTTGGGAAATGGCACCCAGTAATCATACATACATACTTCTAGTGGCTCCAGATTAAGTTGCTGGATGGCTACTGAGACTTCCAATGGCCCCAGATTAAGTTGCTGGACACAACCATTGAGACATACATACTTATGTGAGGTCTTCGGAGATGAAGTGTAGACTCACTACTAATTGCTTAACTGTTGTTATGAACTTATACATGTTTAATCTTACTATATATGTTAGCAGTGGGTTGTGAACACACAGGTTACAAGTCTCTTATGGCGGGACTTGTAACTGAGTGGATTTACGATGCCTTTGCTGTGTGACCATTTTTCTATAAACTTTATTTGTTAAACAAACTCTATGAACTCACCAACCTCGTGTTGACACTTTAGCATGTATTTTCAGGTTTTAACCAACGGCACGCTACAGGAGGTTTTGGCAGGGCATGACATGGTCATAGAAGACTCTGATTATTTATATGGGGACCGTTTTAAACTATTTTAAGGGCCTACTTCCGCACTACTTTTAACGATGTAAATTCAATATTTTGATTAAACGATTTTATTTTAAATAAGTAAAACTTGTTGTTGACATAAATAATGCCTAAAAAACATTATTAAGTTTTTATCAATATCTCTATGTTTTGATCATTACAAAATATAACCTCAAAGAACTAAAACTTATGACATAAACAAGTATTTGGTGATTAATATTTCTCTTTACATCCAAATCACTTAAGGTATGAATAAACAAAGTGTTTAGTGCAATGTATGATCAAAGGGGTATTTAATTAACTAATACAAAGTTTATTTAATTATATAATCTTATTATATATTTTTGAAAAATACTTTTGGTAATAAGGAAAAATGTTTTAATCATACTAAATATATGATTTCAAATATTTAACCAAAATCAGCTAGTTTTTCATCAAATAAACTTTCCCCACTAAAAGACAAAGTTTCTGGCCGTTTCAGCTGGGCAGCCCCCTTAATTATAAAGGGCGGTCCCCTTAAAATTAAGGGGACCGGCCATGATTTAAGGGGACCGGCCACGCTCCTCTGTCAGAAACTTTTGCCTATAAATACCACCTTAAACCTGGATTTTTTCCCCACCTTTTGCACTCCAGAACTTTCTGTTCTAGATCTCCATTTCCAATCTATAAATCCTTTGATCATACATTCTTAAATCTTTGTTTCAAAGTGATCCATACATAATCCATTCAAGTGCAAGAGAAGAATACTTCTATCCCTCAAGATAAGAAGTATTACAACTAGTTGTGATCTCCACATCTAAGTTGTTTGAGCATCATCATTGATTATTATTTCATAGTGTGATTAGTTGTGAATATTTGTTAGAGAATAGTTGTGAAAAAGATAAGTTAGGAAGAAGATTGGTGTGTAGAAGAATTGGTGTGTAGAA
Organism: Artemisia argyi; assembly: GCA_030686995.1. NCBI lineage: Eukaryota > Viridiplantae > Streptophyta > Magnoliopsida > Asterales > Asteraceae > Artemisia > Artemisia argyi. Next base: position 97,205,148 of record CM060676.1, on the reverse strand, counting down.
GTATTGGTGTGTAGAAGATTGGTGTGTAGATTAATGGTGTGTAGAAGATAGGTGTGAAAGAAGTGGTGTGATTAAGTAGTGAATTGGTGTGTAGTAGTTGTGATCTAGGTGTGAAGATATTGTGGTGTGTAAATTGGTGTGTAAGGTTTTCTCCGCCATAAGGGAGCTTGTTGATATAGTGAAGAAAACTCTCGAGTTAGGTGCTCGGGGAGTGGAGTAGGGCAAGGAAGGTGCCTTGTAGCCGAACCACTATAAATCGCTTGTCTCTCGGTTTGATCTTTCCATCTTTTACTTATTTCATTACTTACATAATTATTGCTTCATAGTATATATACTTAGTGTTGTTCATATTGTGTATAACTAGATTTCATATACCATCGAATCTATATTTTATAAATCAACGAAAACTTTTAAACAATTTGTTTTATAACAATTAAAACGACGTAAAACTATTCAACCCCCCTTCTAGTTTTCCACACTTGTGTTGTAATACCAATTGAGTTACACCCCAGCTACACGTATGCTTCCGCTGGACCCGATTTTGGGGGTGTGACAGATTGGTATCAGAGCTTTGGCTATAGCGAACTAAGTGTTTTTAAAACCTAGACTATAGCTACTTTTATGAAAAACTTAACCCTATGACCGTCACGTGCCTGCCTGCCAAGCTGAAGCCTCATTGTGGTTTGTTGCTGACTTAGGTGATGAGATTTGTGTCTCATTATCTGGTATATTATATTCACTTATTCTAGTTGATTACTATAATTGTCTTTCATATAACCATGTTCACGTATCATATATGTCACCCTGTTATGTTTCTCCTTGCATAGTTTCACCATTTGACCTCGAGTTTGGTCACCTGCCTTAGTCTTTCTGAACGTCTTGGTATTTGTGAAGGACATAGTCTTAGTATAACTGAGCTGAGTATTTCAAAATTCATGGAACCTCGGTGGAATATAGACTAGTCACCTATATTCAACCCGGGATAGTGGGACATAGGCTGACTACCTATATCCGATTCAGAAATGAATTTTACAACACTGAGAATGGTTATAATAAAATTCTGTCTGGATTGAATCCTCAACTCAATTTCCAAATGTTACATTTATGTGTGTGTATACCCGCGTTGTCAGAACGCTTATACTTTTCCTCACCTCGTGAACCGCCGCCTAGAAGCACGTCAACTTGTCATTTCATCTCATGAATCTTCACCTTTATAACACTTTAGAGACCAACATTAACTGAACTTCGGGACGAAGTTCCCTTAAGGGGTAGAGACTGTCACAACTCGTAAATTCTGGTCTTTTCCTGAACTTTCACATTTACTATTCATCGGTTACTATTCATCATTTCACTATTCATCTTTTCGGAGTCGGTTTGTGATTCTGAGAAGCGTTTTAAAATTTTACTATTCATAAAACACTATTCACCTCCGGAGAAAATTTGTCATTTATACGTGAGTTGCATCATTTCTGTACACGTACGATTATCAACCTAATAAACGTTATCTTATGAGCTATTATTTTAAATAATTGATCCGTCAATCCCAACTATGGTCCTAACACATTTTCATACTCATAATAATAATATAAAAATTATATTATTAATTTACCCGGTGTTTTCAAATCAACTGTTACGTTTTCCGGTCAAAGCTTATAACTCCGTCGGTTTGCGATATTTCAACCCGATCATTATTTTAACTTCCGATTCTCATCAGGAATATTATTTTACAATTTTTACAACTTCACTATATTTTATTTTATCTCGTTACAATTTATTTTTAGTTAACTCGGTACCCGGTATCACCTAAAACTAATAATATCTTCATAATATCCACCAAAGTCAAGATATCTTACAAAAATCTCACCTTTTTTTCCAACCCCATCCCATTGCCGCCCCCCCCCCCCCTCACCAAATTTCTTACATCTTTGAAATTTCATACTAACCCTCATTACTACTTGTCCTTTTTGTCCAAATACAATAATACATGTTATACTTAAAAGATTTTTAACACACATTTCACTCATTCTTCAACTAGCTCAAGAAAAATTATTCTCTCATTCTCTCTACTCTCACTCACGGCACACACAAGAAGAGGAGCAAGACCAAGATTTTTCCAAAGATCAAGTATCATACTTAGTGTATTTTGTACTCCTTTTTGAGTTTTGAAAGACAAACTGTCACAACTCGTAATTTCCGGTCATTTTCTAACCCTCGACAATTTACTATTCACAAGTTACTATTCACCATTTACTATTCATCAATCACTATTCATCGTTTTTTAGGTCAATTTGACATTTCGAGAAACATTCAGAAATTTTACTATTCACTTGACACTATTCATTCCCGGAAGAAAACCACTATTCACGTGCATTACTCATGTCATCGTAAATTTAGTTTACGAGTATTCAAATTCGCGTAACCGTAATGGTTCAGGAGCGAATTCATGCTTTATCATTTGGGACATCTCATACAGACTAGAAATAGTCTGCATATCATCATTATGACACTTGCATACTATTCCACTCGTAGGATAATTAAATTAATACTTTTGGTATAATTTACTTTTACGTATAATTATTTCTAAATAAACGTTACAAGCAATCAATAATGTGACTAACACGTCCGACACTCCCGACTATGATCCCAATATATTTTTATACTCATTATAATAATATAAAAATTATATTATTAATTTACCCGGTGTTTTGAAACCGATTACTATATTTCACGGTCGGAGCTATTACTTCGTCGGTTTGCGTTATTTCAATTCAATAATATTTCTGACACCCGATTCTTGCAAGGAATGATATTTTACAACTTTGTCGTATGTTACTTCACCTCGTTAACATTTATTACAAGATAACTCGGTACCCGATAACACCCAAAGTGTACACAAAATACACTAAGTCATCCAACATTTAGACAACTTCATTAATTAGCCACATTTCCCTTGTTTTACTCCTTTTGCTCTTGTGTGCCGCCCCCCCCCCCCCCCTAGCCCCCTAAATCCATGTGATCATTAATATACCAAGACCAATACATGAGAAACTTTTGACCAAGACCAAGTATATATACATCTATACATCAATCTTCCATTTTCATTCTTATTTTACACAAACCAAAGCTAGCAAAGTTTTTCTCTCCTCCTTTGTGTGTGGATCGGCCAAGAATACAACCATAAGAAGAATCCATAAATTTTGAAGTTCAAGTCTTAATCTAGTCTCATTTGTGCTCCTAGTTAGGGTTTTGAAATAAAAACCCCAAGGATACTTAAGTATTTTTCTCCAAAACTCATCATTTCTTTCAAGTAAGTATATCAAACTCCTTTTTATAATTTTATCAATTTTATACAAGATCCATATGATATATATACTAGATCTACATGCATATGCTATTTATACCACTTTATTTTACAAATTTTTAACTTTTTAACCTTAGAAAGTGTTTATGGTTAGATCCTTGTTAGATCTACTTGGTTTATAATGTTTAGGAACCCATGACACCCTAAGAAGGTGTATGGTAGGATTAGACTAGTTTTGTGGTGATTGAAAGTGGTTTGGTTGAAGTTGGAACAAGTTTGAAACTAGGAAAATGATTTTTGAAAATATATATTTACCTACTGTTGCTATTTTTAAAACGTGGGAAACTCAGTAGGTGATGGATAATTTTTGACCAAAGATTTAGAAAATACTTTCAAAAACGAAACTTTTGGCGAAAGAACGGATTAAAACGAGCTTATAACGAAGGAGATATGATTTTTGTAAATTTAACGACGAAAACTATTTTCTGAAAAACTGCATGCTGTTTGACGATTTTCAACGGACAAAAAGAGGCGTTAAACGTAACCTAGAGGAGCCGAACTACCAAAAATATATTAGTATATACTAAAACGAATCCGTGGATATAAAGAACGAGGAAAATGAGCTTAAAACGACCAAGTTATACGCGTTTTAACATCGTCAAAACTATATATATATTTTGTCACTACTAGAAAAATAATATAACTACGTACTAAATGACATATTTTCTAGATTTCTTATTCAAGGAGTTTATTTTTAGCTAACGAAATACGTACGACTCAAGGTTTATTACGCGACTACTAGACGCTATTTTAAGGTTTTCAAGACGAGGAATATAACACTAACATTTTTATACGATATACTATGACAAGTTATATACTTCTATATTTGGACTTATTTTCCTAAGTATGGAAACTATTTTACTTTGACAATAACTAGTATTTCCAAGTTACGAGTGGTATAGGCATCATATGCACATGCATTCATTTCATCACGTCATGATCTAAGGTAGATCGTTATTACTCATATTAGGTTGCGGTTAGAGATCGTGCCTCATTTCAGTGTATCCACTTTTGTCGTCGTAGCTATCGCACCAGGTGAGTCATAGCCCCTACTATTTTAATTGTTTTGTAAACTCTTCGGGGGAGAATACATGCTCGTTTTACTTAAATGCATTCTTTGCTTTACCTGGTTGATTACCTACATCTCATTGATATGCTTGATTACCTGTATTTCATATGACTTGTCTCTTAAACATTATTACTTATTTTATATGACCTCCTTGTCAATATTATTTATCTGGCGACATTGTCAGCATTATTTATCTGGCCTCATTGTCAGTATTATTTATTTGGCGACATTGTCAGCATTATTTATCTGGCGACATTGTCAGCATTGTTGATATAACCTCATTGACTGAATTATTTATATAGCCGTTTTGCTATATTTATCTGGGATTTTGGATACCAGTATTACTTATGTTCATGTAGACTTTAACACATTTGGCAGTGGGTTGTAAACACACAGGTTACAAGTCTCTTATGGCGGGACTTGCAACTGAGTGGATTTACGATGCCTTTGCTGGGCGATCTTTTCTCTATAGGCTTTATTTGTTAAACAAACTCTATGAACTCACCAACCTCGTGTTGACACTTTAGCATGTATTTTCAGGTTTTAACCATTGGCACGCTACAGGAGGTTTTGGCAGGGCATGGCATGGTCATAGAAAACTCTGATTATTTATATGGGGACCGTTTTTAAACTATTTTAAGGGCCTACTTCCGCACTACTTTTAACGATGTAAATTCAACATTTTTGATTAAACGATTTTATTCTAAATGATTAAAGTGAAAACCATTTTTGTACTTGTGTTGTGATACCGATTGAGTTACACCCCAGCTACATGTATGCTTCCACTGGACCCGATTTTTGATTAAACGTAACCTAGAGGAGCCGAGCTATCGAAAATATATTAGTATATACTAAAACGAATCCGTGGATATAAAGAACTAGTAAAACGGAATTAAAACGACCAAGTTATACGCGTTTTAAGATCACCAAAACTATATATATATATTTGGTCACAAATAAAAATAATAACTTACGTACTAAATGGTATATTTTCTAGAAATGTTACTAAGGACTATATTCTTAACAAATGAAATACGTATGACCCAAAAGAATATTTATACGACTTAACGATGTTATTTTAAGGTTTTCAATACGAGGAATATAACACTAACATTTTATATACGATATATTATGACAAGTTTTTATAAGCCTAGTTGGACTTATTTTTTCCTAAGTATGGAAAATACTTTACTTTGACTATAACTATTATTTCCAAGTTATGAGTGGTATAGGTATCATGTGCATGCATATTCTCTTCATCACTTCATGATCTAAGTAGATCACTATCATTCATATTAGGTTGCGGTTAGATATCGAACCTCATTTCTGTGTATCCACTTTTGTCATCGTAGCTATCGCACCAGGTGAGTCATAGCCCCGCTTTTACTCTTTTTATACTCGTTTTATCTCTTTGGGGGGAGATACATGCTCAACTACTTACTTACTTATACAAATACTCAAAACATACTTTCTTGATACTCAAAACACTTATACTTGATTGTCTTATACTTGATTGTTTTATACTTGATTGTTTTATACTTGATTACATTTATACTTGATTTCATACATACGTGATTGTGCTATACTTAACTGTGTTATACTAAACTGTGATTGTGTATTCTTGAGCAACTTATACTTTGGGAAATGGCACCCAGTAATCATACATACATACTTCTAGTGGCTCCAGATTAAGTTGCTGGATGGCTACTGAGACTTCCAATGGCCCTAGATTAAGTTGCTGGACACAACCATTGAGACATACATACTTATGTGAGGTCTTCGGAGATGAAGTGTAGACTCACTACTAATTGCTCAACTGTTGTTATGGACTTATACATGTTTAATCTTACTATATATGTTAGCAGTGTGTTGTGAACACACAGGTTACAAGTCTCTTATGGCGGGACTTGTAACTGAGTGGATTTACGATGCCTTTGCTGTGTGACCATTTTTCTATAAACTTTATTTGTTAAACAAACTCTATGAAATCACCAACCTCGTGTTGACACTTTAGCATGTATTTTCAGGTTTTAACCAACGGCACGCTACAGGAGGTTTTGGCAGGGCATGGCATGGTCATAGAAGACTCTGATTATTTATATGGGGACCGTTTTAAACTATTTTAAGGGCCTACTTCCGCACTACTTTTAACGATGTAAATTAAATATTTTGATTAAACGATTTTATTTTAAATAAGTAAAGTGAAAACCATTTTTGAACTTGTGTTGTAATACCAATTGAGTTACACCCCAGCTACACGTATGCTTCCGCTAGACCCGATTTTGGGGGTGTGACACCTGGCGCGCTGCCCGCGCATTGACGCGCGGGTGACGCTCCGGCCTCGGTAAAAATTCCCAAGTTTGGGTTCTTGGCCTATAAATACCACCCTTGTCTCTTGTATTCCTCACCCCTTGCCATTATTCTTTCTCTCTAGATTCTTTCTCTCTAAACACTCTCAAATCTCTCTATCTCTCTATCTCTAATCTTGTGTTCTTGATTTTCATACTAACATCTTTGAAAGAACACATATCTTTACAAGGGAAGAATCACAAGAACCTAATCCACTCTTGTGATTGTGTCGAGGGTCTTCTTTCTTATACCCTTTCTATTACAATCGAGCCTCTAGGTTAGGTTAGGGCTTGGTTGAACAAACACATATTCATTCATTCAATTGTTTGTAAGGGAAGTCTTGTGTCTTGGTGACCAAGCCTAGATCATTGGGGATCTAGTTGGGGTTTGATACTTCCGGGTGGAAGTCTTGGTAGAGATCTTTGTGATCCTTATGTGAAGTCGAATCGCGAGATTCTTTTGGGTGGTTTCCGAGGGCGGAATACCGTTAGGGAGTAACTCCCTTCTTTCTTAGCATCAATATTGGTGAATATTGGTGGAGTGAATTGTAACGGTTTGTAGTTCACCGAAAGGATTATACTAGTGAATAGTATCAGAGTCGCGGATTCACAACTGGACGTACGGATGGTATAAACCCCCCATCCTGAACCAGTATATATCGTGGTGTCTTTTACTTGCTTTATATACTTTGATTGTGATAGTGGTTGTTAATTTATTATACAACCACTTGGTGTTCTCTTTGGCTTAAAGTTTTTAAACATCTAAAAAGCCGAAGAAACCGTATTTACCCCCCCCCCCCCCCCTCTACGGTTCTACAATTGGTATCAGAGCAGTATACTCAAGTTTATGAGCATTAAAGCCTTCCCGAGAAGTCGTTTTAAGTTAAAAACTTCTTTTCCAAAAATCTAAAATCCTAACTAAGATTTTTGGTAAAGTAGAGTATAAATCCATGGCTCAAGAGAACTATGTTGAGGGGTGTTCTATGCAAAGACCACCTTTGCTAGAAACCGATGGGTTTTGCTTTTGGAAAACCCGATTCGAGACCTATGTTAGGTCAAAAGATCTTGATTTGTGGGAAATAATTCAAAATGGCAACTTTGAGTTCATGGTAGAAGACTCGAAAACAAAGTTGTTGGTGAAAAAGCCACATATGGATCTTAATGATGATTAAAGGAGAAAGCTTGGTAAGAATGATGAAGCCAAGATGTTGATCTACAATGCTCTACCTCGAAGGGAGTTCGAGAGGGTTCATGTTTGCAAGACTGCCAAGGAAATTTGGCACTCTCTCATCATCACTCATCAAGGCAACTCTCAAGTGAAAGATTGCAAGATCGATTTACTCATACAACAATATGAGAAGTTCTCGATCTCGGATGAAGAAACAATTGATAATGGGTACACAAGGTTCAATGCTATAATCACTAGTCTCACGGCTCTTGATCCTAGCTTCTATAACAAGAACCATTTGAGAAAGTTTCTTTGAGCACTTTCGGTGAAGTGGAGGCCAAAGGTGACGGCCATAGAAGAAGCCAAGAATTTGGCGGAACTACCTCTTGACGACCACATTGGAAATCTCAAAGTCTATGAGATGATTCTTGAGAACGACAAGGCGAGTACCAAAGACAAGAAGGAGAAGGTTAAGTCTTTGGCTCTTAAAGCTAAAGTTACTAGTACTCAAACTAGTAATGATAGTGATGGTCAAGAGGATAGCAATGAAGAAGATGATATGGATGACGAAGAGTATAATCTCATGGCTAAGAACTTTCGGAGGTTCTTTAGGAAAGGTGGTAACTTTGGAAGAAGAAATCGGTTTGGAAACCAAGATAATGGTGGAAGAAACAACTTTGGGGGAAACCGTAGTGGTGACAACAAGGTTGGTGAATGCTCGAGACGCACCCAAGGATGCTACAATTGTGGAGAAAGGGTCACTTCATAAATGAATGTCCTAAGCCGAGAGTGAACAAGGCATTCGTTGGAGGAGCGTGGAGTGATAGTGAAGATGAAGATCAACCAACAAATGACGCTACATGTCTTATGGCCCAAGAAAAATTTGAGGTATCTCTAAACCCTTCCTCTTCTAATAACTTAGATATTATCAATTTGCAAAAAGAGAATGAGGAACTAGTTAAGTTTAATGATGAGTTTAGAAAAACCCTAGATAGAGCTCTCAAAGAAAAACGTCTTCTTGAACTAGAAAATGTTAAATCTAAAGAAAGGGTTTGTGAACTTGAAAATAAAGTAAAAACACTAGAACATTGCAAAGAGATGTTTGAACCTTGTAAAAGTTGTGAAATACTCACACTTGAGGTTAACTCTTTGAATGAAAAAGTGTTGGAACTTCAAAAGGAATCATTAAGCTTTTCAAAATATAAAAAGAGCACAAATGATTTGGAAGAATTAATAAGTCGACAAAAAGTGTCTCAAGATAAGGGAGGTCTTGGTTTTTTCAAACAAGGTACAACCACTCCTATAAGCCTAACAAAACCAATAACATTTGTAAAGGCTAAAGAAAACAAGGCTCCAAAAATCCCCGAGGCTGACGCGATGGCTGACGCGTCAACGCGCCATCAGCGCGCCAGACCTCTGAGGAAAATTGGATCTCCATTAAACAATAACGTTAAACCAATTACTCCTCAAGCTCCTCTTGTAAGTACTCGAGGTAATCAAGCTCCTATTGCAAAAAGAGAAAATACAAAACAATTTTCTAACTCAAACTCTCGCAATGGACTTGGATACTCACAACCTCGAGTAAATCATAGACCATTTTTGCATACACCTAATATGAGATCTTCTACCTCATACAACCAAAGACCATCTTTTCAAAATAACCAAAGAAGAAATTTCTCTAACTATGGTCAAAAGTCTTCTCAATACCAATACAACAATTACCAAAAGAGAGATAACTCCTATTCAAACCAAAACTTCTTTAGACCACAAGCATATCATAACTACAGACTAAGTTATCAAACTAAAAATGACTATCAAAACAATCCTTGGTCCGCCTTTTCTTAATATGGTATTGAGAAATTATGTGCTTTGCTTCAAGACCCAAGAATGTTTAACTTGGGCACTTTAAATGCTAACCAAAATGGACCCAAGAAACAATGGGTACCAAAGGCATGAGTTGTATTTTTGTTGTAGGTTTGCCTCAAAAGTGATCTACAACCGGATGAGTGGGTAGTGGATAGTGGTTGCACTAAACACATGACCGGGAATAGAAGATTGTTCACATCATACACGGCGTATAATGGCCATCAAGTCATTTTTGGAAGCAAACTTAACGGCAAAATTGTCGGCAAAGGTGATGTCCTTCATGACTCCATAGAAATTTCCAATGTTGAGCATGTTAGGGGTCTAAGTTTCAATTTGATTAGTGTGAGTCAATTATGTGGAAAACTAGAAGGGGGGTTGAATAGTTTTATGTCTTTTTAAAATTATTTTCAAAATCTTTGTAACTTATAAAAACTTTCGATTCGATCTTACGTGAATTCAAGTATCAACAAATACAAGCAAGGTTAATCTAATAATGAAAGTATTGAAATAGAATGAAGAAAAGATAGAGTTAGAAAGATCAAACCACAACACACGAATTTATAGTGGTTCTGCTACAAGGACACTTTCCTTGCCCTACTCCACTCCCCGAGTACCACACTCGAGAGTTTTCTTCACTATGTCAACAAACTCCTTATGGCGGAGAAACCTTACACACCTTAGCTTACACCTATTAACGACACTAAGCTGAATGTCGAGTTCTAATCGTAGCTAGAACCAATCTCACAACTTCTTCAAGGCTTCACTTCTTTTTCACACCTTCACAACTTCTTCAAGATAGCTTCACACCTTTTCTTCTTGTCTACTTCACACCTTTTTATATGCACAACTAAGTCACAACAACTACACTACTTTACAACACACCTAGTATCTACAATCAACAAATTCACACAACACTTTACAAGTATCTAGCACTACTACAAGACAAAACTAGCTAATAACAACAGTACTACAATTTAATGGATGTAGAGGAGTGTTCTTCTTTTTGCACTTATGAATTATATGATCAAAGGATTGTTGAGATGGAAATGGAGATTAGATCAAAAGGTTTTGATTGCAAAAAGGTGAGAAAATTCTGTGGAATGAACCAGTATTTAAAGGGGACAAATTTACTGTTCTGGAGCGTGGTCGGTCCCCTTAATTAGGGGCCGGTCTCCTTAATGATTAAGGGGGCCGCCTTATGAATTAAGGGGGCCGCCCCTCCAGAATGTTGGAAAAGTTTGTCCTTTTGTGGGGAAGGTTTTTCTGGATAAAATTTGCCCTTTTTGGTTGGAAATTTGAAATCATATCTTTGTAGTTTAATGAAAACAATACCAAAAATGATTTTCCAAAATATATAAAATGTCAATGTCATTTTATAAAATGTTTTGTGTTAAGACAATATTTCCTTTGATCATGTAATGCATAAGATACTTAGTTTATGCATACCTTAAGTGATATAAGTTATAGAAGTAAATATTTGTTACTAAATACTTGTTTATGTCATAATCTTGACTTAATTTAGTTTACATTTTGTGATTATCAAAACATAGAGTTATTGAGAAATATTAATAACGTTTTTAAATATTATTTATATCAACAATCTCCCCCTTTTTGATGATTAAAAAACTTAAACTCGTTAACTCAAAAATTAGTGTTTAAACAAGTATTTTATTGAGTTTATATTTACTTCTCCCCCTTTTTGTAGAATCAAAAAGGTTATGCCGACAAATTTCAATTGTGAAATATTGACAGGATGAAAACTCCCCCTTGATGTGTACTCTCCCTCGTTTGGGGGCACCAAGGAGACGAACTATGGAATGCTTGCAAGACAAAAATATTAGAATCACAAGTATATACATGCAAATATATATAAGGTGACAAAAATATAAATAAGCATGATTAAAAAGAAGCATTCATATTAAAGCAATAGTTGTGTCAAGACACAACAATACAAGTAGCATCAAGAAAGATTACAAATAAGATAGCTACTACATAAACTAATAACAAGAATAATATTCCATCATGCAAAGATTACATGGGCTTCATAGAGCTTGCAAGCAAAAGGGTGGTAAAAACTTTATTTATTAAGCATATCATATGCTTAATTTGGAGAGCATGATGGTGATGGTGGAGAAATGGGTGAGGATTGTGGTGGGGGAATAATGGGTGAGGATGGTGGAGTTGGTGGTGGTGGTGGGTTGGTAAGCAAGTGTTCAATATATGAAAATATATATTGAATTTCATCTCTAAGACCAAAGATTATGGTTTGGTTGTGGATGCAACAAAGGCAAGTATCTCCATGAGCTTCAAGTAAGCTCCAAGGTACGGGATTAGCAAAGATTTGTGGTGTAATTGGTGGAGATGAGACATGAGCATCAAGTGGTGATATTGGTGAGAGTGAGATGGTAAGTTGGGTGGAGAAAGGTTCTTGTGTAGGATGTGGTGATGATGCTTGTAGTGGTGACAAGTGTGAGTTGATGTAGTCATTGATTGATGAAGTTGAAGGTATGGAGGATGAGGAAGTTCCATGAGTAGAAGGTGTTTTGGATGGTGCATTAGGTGCACTTGGAGATGAGCATTTAGGTGGAGGTGATGGGGTTGTGTTGTCTTCATTTGTTAAGTCAATGAAGAGTTGTTTTGGAGGGATGATGACAATCTTTTGCTTCTTTGAAGCCTTAGAGATGGAGGTGCTAGGTGAAGACATGATGGTTTGGATTGAAAGAGATGATGAATAATGAGATGAATATTGTTAGTTTGGAGGGAATTTATAATATGAAAGTGGTTGATTTAGGTAAATTTTTGAAATGGTTTAATAGGATTCTAAAATCAGTTGGGTCAAGAGAAGAAATGGTAGCTGAAACTAGAGAAAAAGGTCACAAGATGCAAAAGACAGTAAACCCAGTTCCAGATGGCCGGTCCCCTTAATTGTAGGCCGGCCCCCCTTAATAATTAAGGGGACCGCCTAAGAAAATTAAGGGGGCCGCCCATCTGGTGTTTTCCCAGACGACCAGAAACCAAAAATTTGCAGAAATGGGTGGTTTTTCAAGTGTGTGTTTCCAGCAAGCTCTATTTGAAGCATATACTCTAGGAATGATAAGTATGTATAAACAAATCATGCATGCAAATAACTATATTATAAGCCAAATATAAAAGAAGCATAATATTAGCATTAAATAATGATTAAGATCCTAGCATGATAATAGTTAAAACTTAAGCATCATTCAACAAATAATCATGAAAGAACACAAGTATTTCCGAACAAATCGGACAAATAGCAAACCATACAAATGTCTAATAGAGTAGTAATATTATTAAGTAGCAATACATCAACAACTCTACTTTTTCTTCTTGCCCATGATCTTCCTGAACATTTTTCCTACGGACTTGAATCCTCCTCGCATTTCTTCATGCATTTGTTGTTGTTGGTTAATGATGGATGTTTGGCGAGTAAAGAGGAGTTCATCGGTACGCTCATGAGGAAGAGGAATTTGATATTCAGAATAGTCAATATCAGAGAGATCATCAACAAAGGTCGTGGGGGATGGAGTACTAACACGTGAGGTATCTTCCTCCTCCTCATCATCATTGCCTCGATGAGATGTCGAACTACGAGGCATAAAGAACATAGAACCACGAGCTTTTCCTTTATCACTACGAGATCGATGAGTCCGGACAAGAGTGAGTTGATTCAAGGTGGGATGAATAAGCACATAGATATCACTCCGAAGATGTGGGTAATGTTCCATGACATGACGATAAAGTCGTGTAAGGAACATACCGTAAGGAAGGTTGTCATTTGGAGTGTTTTTGGCGAACATGATTCGATGAACAAAGAGTTAAGCCAAATTGTAGTTCTTTTCAGCAACTACACAATATAACACGTGGGCGATGCTTGCCGTGAGATGATCACGGTGACCTCCGGTACCAAACACATTCTCGCGAATGAGTTCTTCCCAATTTTTCATATCGGGGCTTAGCTCTTTGAGAAGAATTTGATTAGCATGAATATCGATATTCTTCGACTTGATTCTGAGACTAGTCGTACTAGGTTCTAGTTCAAGCAGTCGACGAATGTCTTCAGGACTAGGAATCTCAGAATAGTATGGGCCATCCTGAGGACGATTTCTTTCAAGTCATAAAAGATCCCACTCATTTGAGAATACGGCTTGGCCGTTGTATGGGATCCTGAGAATTTGCCCAAACTGTGCAAGAGTAAGAGTGATGAATTGATTTTGAATCATGAAAGAAATAAGGAGATGGCCAAAGGGATCAGTTTGCACCGTCACTTGGCTATAGAAATCAAGGATTAAACGGGGAATGATTGGTTCGTTGATTTGGTAAAGACATTCAAGACGAATATTGGAGAACATTCGTTCGATTTGATCGGATTCATAGAAGGATGGATCGACAATTCTACCTTCGTGAATATTTCTATTTTCAATGGGACGATAGAAACATGCAACTGAAGGAGACATGCCGGGAGTAGAAGAAACTTGAGGAATGTATTGTTTGGTTTTTGAAACATCACCAACCGTGGTCTTAGGCATTTTCACCTAAACAATATAACGACAAAAATAAAATTAAGACAAAAACAATTAACATGCATATGTTATATATATATATATATATATATATATATATATATATATATATATATATATATATATATATATATATATATATATATATATGCAATACATGTGGAACGGAATTCTACTTCGACAAAAAAAAAAATTATCCTAGGAAGTAGTTTCACAATGTTCCTTGTTTTTAATTTTAAACTCGTTTAGAATGTATCTTATGATGTCAAAGTGTAGTTGTGGAATAGGTTCAACATAATATCAATACTATCCAAACATCACTTTAGATATCATAATTCATTTCGAAATTAGGCTAGATATATATTGGATTATATATCTTGCTTTTTCTTAAGAGTTTGACTAACATAAAACTTGTTTAAAAGGTTAAAATATGAATTTTGATTTTCAAAATGTCTTTTTCAAGATAAACCAAAAGCTCCCTTAACTAGATGAATATTGCCTAAAACATCAATATATATATTGATTATATATCTTGTTGACATCTATAGACTCGAATTATGTTAGGAAGTTTAGTAAGCTAGTTTTAAGTTTTAAATAAACACATGTAAGTATGATTTGTTCATGAACCAAACACCCATATTGACTTCATGAACCCTTTTATAATGAATTAAAAAGTATGTTTTGATTGTTTAAAACATTAAACAACTATAATGTAGTATGTTCTAACTAGTTTTTAAGAGTTATATCAACAATGTACTTTTTGAAGAATAAAATTAACAAGGGTTTATGGGCGATTAAAGATTTTGACATGATGTGTTATACTTAGTTTGAGTAGCAATTCTACATTTTAATCCTATGAGAAGCATTTGGTTATTCAATTCCTAACTTCAATTTTACTAGAATTCGGATTAAGGTAAATTTTAATAAAATACCTAATTATTGATTAGACACTAAATTGAATGAAATGTGAAGAAATGTATGTTGGAAAATTTACAAAAGATGTTGCTATACGTTTGGTTAGCGTTTGCCCCTTGCAAAACAACTCCGGATTGGTGATTTACTGAAGGATTTTAGTGGTTTTGGTTCGTTCACAGCAGAGGTGGGTGGAGAAAATATGAACAAATGGAGTGTTTGGAAAAAGATTTAAGGTGGAAAACGATTTTGGAACTATCAGATGGCCGACCCCCTTAAACATTAAGGGGACTGCCCCCGATTACAAGGCGATCCCCTTAATTATTAAGGGGGCCGCCTATCAAAAATGAAAATTTTTGCGAATTTAATTCTGATAGTAAACTATTTTTATGTATATAATTAGATTTATGTTATATTGAAACTACGTTGGAGTTTATGAGCACGAGTAAGGAGTGCTTGACATCTTTAATTAACATTTCGTTAATCAAGATATGTCTTGATAATTTTGTATAAAATGATCAAGATGTCATGATTACAAGGGATTAAAGAGATGTGATGGAATGTGTGTTTATATAAGTATATATATATATATATATATATATATATATATATATATATATATATATATATATATATATATATATATATATATATATATATATTTACTATGTGTTAATGGATTATGGAATGAGGAAATGGAAGAGGCGGAAGCTGAGGGCGATAGGAGTTTGTTCCATTCATAATATATGTGTGCGAAGGTTCTTCTTTTTACTCTTGTGTTGATCCACTTGACTTACATCCCTTCATCATCATGAGTCTTCTAATAGTGGACATAAAAGATCTTCGAGTTGAACGTCAAAGTTCAAAAGAGCTAAAGGGAAAGGAAAAGGTTCGAAAACGAACAATTTCCCGGAGTTCTAGAAAGTCAACTAATGACGTATATAGGTTATGTGCACGCATATGTATATATATATATATATATATATATATATATATATATATATATATATATATATATATATATATATATATATATATATATATATATGTTCAAGAAGAAAAAGGAAGTAAATTATATTTATGCAATCAAAGCAACAAAGAAAAGATTATCTACGCATGGCAATGAATAGAGAAAGAATGGCGTACCCGGCGGTCTTCAAAAAGAAAGTCTTCTAAATCTTCAAGATGATAAATAGACTTTGCAAAAGTCTATGGCGATAGAACTCCAAGATAGTGATAAGGAATGTTGATCTAGCTATTTGGTCCCCATTGCCTCTTTGGTCCAAAGTTGTTTGGTCCAAACATGTTCAACATTTGGCTAGGATGCATGAAAGGTGGTAGTATTCCCCAAGGGTTGTAACTTGGTTGATAGTTCCACATTTGATTACTAGGGTTGTTGTAGTTTTGTTTATTTTGGTTTCTTCTTGGTTGAGGTATTTTAGATCTAGGATAAGAGTTATTTGGTTTCCTAGGTGGTGGAGTTTTAGATCTTGTTTTAGGTTTAGACGATCCTACATCGGTCTTTAAAGATGGTTTATAAAACGGTTTTATTTCTTCATCACTAGCAAGAGGTATTTTCTTATCATTTATGAGTATATACTTATGATTAAATTTTAGAGGTTTTAGTTCATTAAGTTCATTTTCAAATTTGACATTTTTAATTTCGCTTGTTGAAGCTTCGGTTGAGTTAAATCCTAAGCCGGTTTTATCCCCGGATACTCTTTGAATACTTATTATTTTACTAAGTGAGTGACTACTATTTTCAAATTTATCAAGTTTGCGAATTTCTTTCCTGAGTATTTCGTTTTCACCTTTAAGCTCTTGACATGATTTACATTCTTCAAAAATTTCCTTACCTTTTTCAAGTTGATGTATTTTAATTTTTAGTTCTAGTACTTCATTTTCCAATTGGTTGTTTATGCATTTTAGTGATTTGTTTTTAGCCATTACTTGTTGTCCTAGTTTGCATAATCTATTGTATTCACTATCTAAATCTTTTTCATCTAATGATAAATTTTCATCACTAAAGCATTCGGTTTCGGAACGTACCTCACTTGATGTCTTCGCCATGAGACACTTCTCTTCCTTTTTCGTTTCTTTCTCATCTTCATCGCTATCACTCCAAGCTCCTTCAACAAATGCTCTTTGATTTTGATCTCTTGTCATCATTGGACGTTTTCCAATGAGGTGATTCGGATCACCACACTTGAAACAATTTCTCTCATTCTTGCTATACTTGTCATCTTTATTCTTTTGAGATGCTCTCCTTTCATCGTGTGGTTGTCTAACGAATCTTCCTCGCCTTTTGAAGAATTTCTTGAAATTTCTTACGGCCATGGCGTATTCTTCGTCATCACTTTCGGAAGATGAGCTATCTTCGTTACTAGATTCCTTTCTAGCGTTCAAGGCGATTGACTTGCTTTGCTCTCGTTTTTCTTTGACCATTTCGGAGTACTTCTTTATAATTGCTTCGTAGACTTTCAAATTTCCAATTAATTCATCAAGTTGCAATGTTGACAAATTCTTTGATTCTTCAATAGCCGTCACTTTAGCTCCCCATTTTGGGTGAAGGGCCCTAAGAAACTTCCTAACAAAATTCTTACTAGAAAAATTCTCATCAAGTGCTTTTAAACTTGTGATGATAGTGTTAAATCTAGCGAAAGCATTATCAATTGATTCCTCTTCCGGAATCGTGAATTGCTCATATTGTTGAACAAGTAGATCTATTTTATTATCTTTGACTTGACTATTACCTTGGTGAGTTATTAATAAAGAGTTCCAAATTTCTTTTGCGGTTTCACACATAAAGATCCTTTCGTACTCTTTACGTGGTAGCGCATTATAAATAACCATTTTTGCTTCATCATTTTTAGCAAGTTTTCTTTTTAAATCATCATTTTGTTTTTCAAAAGGTACGATTTCATCTTTCTTTGTTCCGGGGTTATTTTGAATAGGTAAAAAATCACCATTAGTAATAACATGCCAAAGATCTAGATCTTTTGATTTCACATAAGTTTCGAATCGATTTTTCCAATATAAAAATCCATCACTTTCAAATAGTGGTGGTCTTTGCATAGACTGCCCTTCCAAATATTTTTCAGATTCCATAGATCGTTACAAGTTTTAAAATACAAAATATTTTAAAGATCTTGCAAGACGTGGCTCCTGATACCAATTGTGGAAAACTAGAAGGGGGGTTGAATAGTTTTACGTCCTTTTTAAATTTATTTTCAAAATCTTTTGTAGCTTATAAAAACTTTCGATTCGATTTTACGTGAATTCAAGTATCAACAAATAAAAGCAAGACTAATCTAATAATGAAAGTATTGAAATAGAATGAAGAAAAGATAGAGTTAGAAAGATCAAACCACAACACGCGAATTTATAGTGGTTCGGCTACAAGGACACCTTCCTTGCCCTACTCCACTCCCCGAGTACCACACTCGAGAGTTTTCTTCACTATGTCAACAAACTCCTTATGGCGGAGAAACCTTACACACCTTAGCTTACACCTATTAATGATACTAAGCTAAATGTCGAGTTCTAATCGTAGCTAGAACTAATCTCACAACTTCTTCAAGGCTTCACTTCTTCTTCACACCTTCACAACTTCTTCAAGATAGCTTCACACCTTTTCTTCTTGTCTACTTCACACCTTCTTATATGCACAACCAAGTCACAACAACTACACTACTTTAGATCACTTCGAAACAAAGACTTATGAATTATATGATCAAAGGATTGTTGAGATGGAAATGGAGATTAGATCAGAAGGTTTTGAGTGCAAAAAGGTGAGAAAATTCTGTGGAATGAACCAGTATTTAAAGGGGATAAATTTACTATTCTAGAGCGTGGCCGGTCCCCTTAATTAGGGGCCGGTCTCCTTAATGATTAAGGGGGCCACCTTATGAATTAAGGGGGCTGCCCCTCCAGAACATTGGAAAAGTTTTTCCTTTTGTGGGGAAGGTTTTTCTGGATAAAATTTGCCCTTTTTGGTTAGGAATTTGAAATCATATCTTTGTAGTTTAATGAAAACAATACCAAAAATGATTTTCCAAAATATATAAAATGTTAATGTCATTTTATAAAATGTTTTGTGTTAAGACAATATTTCCTTTGATCATGTAATGCATAAGATACTTAGTTTATGCATACCTTAAGTGATATAAGTTATAGAAGTAAATATTTGTTACTAAATACTTGTTTATGTCATAATCTTGACTTAATTTAGTTTACATTTTGTGATTATGAAAACATAGAGTTATTGAGAAATATTAATAACGTTTTTAAACATTATTTATATCAACAAATTATGTGATGATGATTGTGAGGTTAAATTTACTAATGTAGATTGCACTATTAGTAAAAATGGTGTTGTGTTAGCAAAAGGTCATAGGAGAAATAACTTATATACATGCAAGTTAGGTGATAACTCTAAGCAACGCATATGTCTTATGTCCATGGTGGACAACTCAATGCTTTGGCATGGGAGGTTAGGTCACGCCAATATGAGGTTAGTCCAAAACCTAGCTTCTAACGAACTAGTACGGAATCTACCAAAGTTGAGCTTTGAAAGGCATTATTGTGACACATGTCTAGGGAGTCAAGGACAAACCAATAATAGGAATAAAAAGGAAGTGTCAACTAGTAAAGTTTTAGAATTAATTCATTTAGATTTGTATGGTCCATCTCCGATCCAAAGTTATGGAGGTAACTTCTACACTTTAATGATCATAGATGATTATTCAAATTACACTTGGATATTATTCTTAGAAAACAAAGATGGTGTTTTGAATAAATTCAACATTTTGAGAAAGAAACTTGAATACCTACTTGATTGTTCAATTGTTTCAATTAAAACAAATCACAGTGGCGAATTTGATAAAATGCAATTTGGAACCTTTTGTGAACAACATGGAATATCTTATAACTTATCGGGACCTTTCACTTCTCAATCACATGAGATTGTTGAAAGAACACATCATAAGTTAAGAAAGATGAGTCGTGCAATGCTTGACGAGAAATCCATTCAACAAAAGTTTTGGTGTCATGCCCTAGATACCGCTTGTTACATTTTTAATAGAGTCTACATAAGAAAGGCAATTAATAAAACACCTTATGAAATACTTAGGAATAGAAAACCATCCCTAGAATATTTTAGAGTATTTGGTTGCAAAGTATTTATACTCAACACCAAAGAATATCTCACCAAATTCGACCCAAAGTCGTATGAAGGTGTGTTCCTAGGATACTCTCAAAATAGTAAAGCATACATAGTGCTTAACAAGGAAACAATGAGGATTGAGGAATCTCTCAATGTGACCTTTGATGAGAGCATGCCCGAGCCTAAATCATCTCCTTCGGTAGAAGATGATGTGATCAACGAACCTTTAGTTCAAGATCAAGAAAGGTCGCCAACATTATAAGTTAATGATTCGGATGAAGGCAATCCTAAGGAATTGAGAGAAGCGAGGGTCATCCTATACAACAAGTCATTGATGACTTAAATAATAGGACACTTAGGTCACAAAACAAACAAGTCTAAGTTTTGGCATGACATTTTTTTTTTCAAAAGTCCAAATTGCTTTGGGATAGGTTTTGATGCTAAAACTTGCATCTTAGGAGAACAATCTTTAGGTGCTCTTAGAGCTTATGTGATTAAGGATTATGTGGAGGCATGGATGGAAGATCAAACAAATGTCTTCCAAGAGGAAAGACATGTATCAATTCATTATTCAAACTAAGATTGATAATATCCAAGATTCAACATGTCTATACTATGTGTTTGAACAAGAAAACTTGACACAAAATTATCATGATTCATCTTGAATATTTTGACTATGTTAAGTCTCCAAGATTGGATATGACATTCTTCACAACTCACACTTGTGTTTAAGATCTCGTATCTAATCCCTTTTGTTCACCTTATGTGATAGACTACATGTTGTATGCTTAAATTAAATTGAATAATGCCATCTCCTAATAATGAATTGCTTGTTGTTTCATGCATAAGTTTAATGCATGCATGATATAATTATGTGTACTATCATCCTCTTTTATTCCTTACACCATCACATGCTTAATGAAATATTGGTACATGATTTAGATGTCTTAGCCATCTCTTCAAGCATCTTTGTTGTTGAACTCATCATGAACATGAAAGACTATTTTCTTTACTCATACCTACCACCCTTCTTCCATCCTATATATATCACATTACTTCTTGTAACTTCACATACTTCTTGTTCTTCTTTCAAAACTTAAATCACCTAGAAAATTCTCCTCTCTAAAATGAGTAATGCTTCAAACAATGACTACAAGGGTAAGTCCATTGTGATTGATGAAGAACCAAATGATGAATGGGAAAATCCATCATGTATTGATAATCAAATTCTTAGGAATTATGTGATGAAATGTTTGTGGAGTGATCCCATATGGTACAAAACGGGGTACCCTCTCCCTCCCAAACTTGATGTTTCAACTCATGACCATGCACGAAGGTGTAAATGTTGTGAGAAAACAATCAAGATTGAGAATGATGTTAAGGATCTTCAAGAGGAGATGAGGGAGTTGCATCTTGCCTACAAGAACAATTTCATGATGTTAACAAATGTTGTGAATGGTCTTGCAAAAGTTGCGGCTCAAAAGCGCAAGAAATAAGTGCTCTTGGGCAACTTTTGTTGTAGGTTATGTGTAATATAGTTATTCACCATATAATATTGTGCTTGAATAAGGTGATTGTAGAATGTGTCTCTAGCTTGTATTAGGAATTGTCTTTGTTGTATGCTTTATGCTCTTCTATGTGATATAAAATGTATTATGGGTTATATGTGAAAATCATGTTTAATTCATCTCCATTTTTATATAGTGCTCAACATTTGGATATTGGAGTCATCTAGAACACAAATATAGGACAAATACTTATTGTTATGATGTGGTCTAACCCATGTTGCAAGTTTTCAAATGGTAACCTAACCCATTTTGAAACTTTCACATGTGAGGATTTCTTGGTTGTTGCATGTTGTGATTTCTATGTGTAGCTAGGCCACCGCAAAGGTGAGGCTCTTGACCCATGGATCCCCGCCTTGTAAGGGGGAGCAACGATCTAGGGGGAGCTATGTTTAAGGGGGAGCACATTCGGTCCCGCCTTTTTGATTCGACAAAAGGGGGAGAAAGAAAGCAAGAGCGTGAAGACCATTCAAGTAATGTTAAAGGCTTCATAAAATTACAAGACAAAGGTCAAGACGCAAAGCTACACCAAAGGCGCGCTTTGTCTTCGCTAAGTTTGGTAATTTTATTTGCTTTCAGTTTTTATTTGTCATCATCAAAAAGGGGGAGATTGTTGAGGCAACATGATCAAGATCTCTTTATGTTTTAATGATGAAAAACAAACCATCGAAAAACATAAAATAACAAACGTTTGCTCGAAATCGCCGGAGTTAATGTCTGCTCCTAGCGCGCTGCCCGCGTGTCAATGTGCGGGTGACGCGCCAGGAGTCTGTATGGTTCCGGACGAATTTTGAAAGTCGGCTTTCCCCTTACCCGACAAATGTGGATCTTTCAATACAGGTATGAATATGTTATGTGCTTAATCGAGAACACTCGAAACGAGTTTTGAGACTTGAGTGATCCTACTTTTAAAACATCCATTTACGGGAAAACGGCAACTCATGTTTTCTAACTATTGCCTCTAGCCAAGGCTTTTCTAAACTTAGGGAGTTTATATATTTCACGTGACATCGTGTTGAAGCATCCATATGCTCATATCCCGTGCTTATGTCTTCTCTAATTACGTAACGGGTTTACTCCCTTATTGGTCAAACTAAGTCAAAGGTCACTTTGCGTAAATGCATCCTTTCCCACTTGGGTTATGCTTTACATCAAGGCAAAGCACTTTAATTGTTTGAACCAAGGTATTAGTTGAGAACGTCGAGTCGTGGAAAGTCACGAGATATGAAACTATGGATTCTCCACATTGTGTTACTTGAACTTATAAGTAACCTATGATTTTCTCAATTTATAATCTTAGTTGTCTAAACCTTTTCTTCTTAATGACAATTAGATTATGCCTTAATCTTCTCTTAATCCCATTTATACAAAAGACAAAACCAATCATATCCAATCATATCCAAATCAAATATTCTCATACACAATCTCTTACACAGTCTCTTACACCCTTACATATTCCCTTACATACTACATCTAAACCATCCATTCCCTTACAACACATCTCATCCCTTCATTTTTGACACATGGGGAATTGTTTGAAACCCTAATATGGCTCCTCTTATCCAAGCCATTGATTTCAAATTACAATACATCACAACCATCCATCCAACCCCTCATCTCTATATCATCACATGGGCTTGATCTCAACCATTGAATTCAAACTAAACTCATCTCAACCATCCATCCAATCTCTCCTATCTATGCCACAACATGTGCTTGATCTCAACCATTGAATTCAAACCAAAACCATCTCAACCCTTCATTTCTCCTTTCCCCCCAAGCAAAGCATATTCCCTTGGAATATCCTTTCTTAACCCTAGCCTAGGCTTGATCTTAACCATCCATTTCAAATGAGATCATCTCATCCATCCACATTCCCCACATGCAAAATTATTTGAAAACCAAGGGAGGCTCCCTTTGATCCTAGCCATCCAATTCAAACCATTTCATCACAACCCTCCATCTCATTCTTCCCCCCAAGCATTGAAATATTCCTTGGCATATTCTTTCTCTCTTTTCTATGCCATGTGAGGAGATACACTTCTACCCCTTCCAAATTACCCTATCTACACTTTATACCCTTGGTAATTTGGTTTCTCTTTAAACACTTCACAAAACATTTTCCAAATTGGTTATTTGAGTTGGCAAACCTTAGAATGATTAGTGTTAAGGTTTAGTGTGAAGTACAATTGGGGGTTTAGCAAGTATAAGTATTTGTAAGATCCAAACACCCAACACATGGGAAAATCTTACAAACGCCTGGCGCACTGCCCGCGCGTTGACGCGCGGGTGACGCGCCGACCTCGGTAAAAATTCCCAAGTTTGGGTTCTTGGCCTATAAATACCACCCTTGTATCTTTTATTCCTCACCCCTTGCCATTATTCTTTCTCTCTAGATTCTTTCTCTCTAAACACTCTCAAATCTCTCTATCTCTCTATCTCTAATCTTGTGTTCTTGATTTTCATACTAACATCTTTGAAAGAACACATATCTTTACAAGGGAAGAATCACAAGAACCTAATCCGCTCTTGTGATTGTGTCGAGGGTCTTCTTTCTTATACCCTTTCTTTTATAATCGAGTCTCTAGGTTAGGTTAGGGCTTGGTTGAACAAACACTTATTCATTCATTCAATTGTTTGTAAGGGAAGTCTTGTGTCTTTGTGACCAAGCCTAGATCATTGGGGATCTAGTTGAGGTTTGATACTTCCGGGAGGAAGTCTTGGTAGAGATCTTTGTGATCCTTAGGTGAAGTCGAATCGTGAGATTCTTTTGGGTGGTTTCCGAGGGCGGAATACCGTTAGGGAGTAACTCCTTCTTTGTGAGCATCAATATTGGTGAATATTGGTAGAGTGAATTGTAACGGTTTGTATTCCACCGAAGGGATTATACTAATGAATAGTATCAGAGTCGCGGATTCGCAACTGGACGTACGGATGGTATAAACCCCCCATCCCGAACCAGTATATATCGTGGTGTCTTTTACTTGCTTTATATACTTTGATTGTGATAGTGGTTTGTTAGAAATGAAGCTGAGCGATATTTACATGAATTGGAGTAGACAACTAGAATGCATAAAGTGCAGGGACTACTAATTTAATATTGTAAAAGTTATCTTATGTAAGGCCTATAAATACCCCTCAAGGCTTCACTTGAGGGGTGTGGGTGTGCAACATCATTTATCATAATAAAAATATCTTTCTCACCTTCTCTCTACTTTCTCTCTCTAGAATAATGATGTATTTTGATCAACCTCGTCCTCCGAAACGTGAATCTTGGGTTCTACAATTGGCATCAGAGCAAACCGGGGGCGAATCGTGGTGTTTTTGGGTGAAAAAACATGTTTTTGGGTGAAAATAATCGGATCTGGTACTATTCATCAGCGTGTTATCGAGTTTGGATTTGATTTTTATCGAGTTAAGAAATTTCTTATCGAGTTAAGATAAGGAAATTGGCGAGTTAGGAAATTGATGAGTTAGGATTTTGGCGAGTTAGGTTTTATAGAGTTAGGGTACCGAGTTTGAAAGGTTTTATAGAGTTAGGGTACCAAGTTTGAAAGGTTTTATAGAGTTAGGGTACCGAGTTTGAAAGGCTTATCAAGTTAGTTCAATTTTTTGGCGAGTTAGCCTTGGTTCCTTATCGTTCATCGAGTAAGGATTTTTATTTGGTTAACACTAAACGAAACTCTGCCAAAATTAATCTAGGTTATCGAGTTACAATAATCTTATCGAGTTAGAAAAGATTTATCGAGTTTGAAGGTTACCGAGTTAAGGGACAGTTTGCGAGTTTGGGAGCTTTACCGAGTTACAAAGTTTATCGTGTACGCAAAGGTTACCGAGTTAGGATGTTTTACCGAGTTAAAGATATTATCGAGTTAGCCAAAAAAAAAAAAAAAAGTTTTTTGGCGGGAAAATTTGAGTAAAATTTAATTTTTGCAGGAGACTAAATGTCCAATTTTTACGCGAGATTCAAAGTTTGGTATAACGTTGAAAATTTTGGCTCGAAATTCAAATTTTTAGGCCAAAATTCAATTTTTTTCGGTGAAATTTTGCGTAAAAATTTTTAATACTCAATTTTTTTTGGTAACCTTAGCATTGTATTTCTTAGTGATTTCCAAATTATGGGCGAGAAAATTTTCCAATTCAATTTTTGGAGGGAAAATACGAAATCACTACGAATCAACCAGATTGAATTACAAGCTTCACCAAAAACACACCGCAAATTGCTTAAAAGATCCTGATCAAGATTCACCAAAGAGCAATGGCTAAATTTTGAACGTTATCAACGGTGACTACGGGGATAATTTGTTTATTACTTATTTGAGCTTGAAGTGACGTTTCACGGGTGCGTGTACTTAGTATCTCAAAGTCTAGGGGTTGGTTGGATGAAGACTTTTGAAGATCCTTCTTTGAGCATTCATGGGATAGTGATTAAGACTTGGACATTTAGCTATGTGTGAGATCTATAAACGCATAAGTTGGTTCTTAATGCTCACAATAGCTATCACTTTAAGGAGTTACGTTGTAGTGCTCAGTGTCACACAAGGTTGTGGATTGTTCAAGAGACTAATATACAATAAAGGATGGATGGTTGGGTATATGCCACTACCTATATTGTAAGGAGTAACGTTGTTGTGCTCAGTATAGGTTCTTAATCAGGATAGTACAAGCGTAAGTCACAAGTCTGGAGAATTTTACTTCACACTCAAGTTTGTCATATCGGGTTGTCTCCACACGTGGTCACTTACTATTAGCCAATGGAAGTGAAAAGAGGTTGATCTGAGATGAATTGTAGAGAGAATAGTTATTGCCATTTCACTCATGGGGTATCGATTTGTATGTTGCTTCCAGTTGATATGTTTATGTACACATATTTATGATGATTCCGAGAGATCATCATCATCCAGGGGGGAGAAATGTGTACATCGGGGCTTTTATTGAAGAACTGGAAGCATTCTAAATGAGTTGAAGATGACAATATGATGCTCCCCAAACAAACCTGTGAAGAAGTTACATATTATCAGTCTAAGATTCATTTTCCGCTGTGCATGTCATGATATGAGACTGAAGACTATTTGGGCAGAATTCAAAGATACTTCTTCAACAAGCATCAAGGTTATATCAAACGGGTTGTCTATTTGGGAGGGAGCATGTATAAGAAAATGGCTTACTAATTGGGAGGGAGTAATAACCCAATTAGATTAGCAAGTGATTCGTCTACAAGTAAAGAAAGATTGCTGGGGATATTTATGAAGAAAAGAGCTATGAAGTCCTCCTCAGCATTGTTGCGCTTACTTTGATTGTTTTATTTTACTTGTTAGGAATCATTGTAACCAATTCACGTATATCTCCAGCTGGAGGGAGATTGTTAGAAATGAAGCTGAGCGATATTTACATGAATTGGAGTAGACAACTAGAATGCATAAAGTGCAGGGAATACTAATGTAATATTGTAAAAGTTGTCTTATGTAAGGCCTATAAATACCCCTCAAGGCTTCACTTGAGGGGTGTGGGTGTGCAACATCATTTATCATAATAAAAGTATCTTTGTTTCACCTCACTTTCTCTCTCTAGAATAATGATGTATTTTGATCAACCTCGTCCTCCGGAACGTGAATCTTGGGTTCTACATGGTTGTTAATTTATTATACAACCACTTGGTATTCTCTTTGGCTTAAAGTTTTTAAACATCTAAAAAGCCGAAGAAACCGTATTCACCCCCCTCTACGGTTCTACATATGTGTTGTTTGATTTTTTGTTTATCTTTTCTTCACTTTAACATGTTAGCTTAAGTTTATTTGTGTTTGCTTAGATCTTATGAAACCTAGTTATTGATTATTGATGCGTTGTCTATTGTTTAGTTGATTGCTTCACGTTAGGCTAAGAAAACTGCCTGACTTCTATATGTAACTAGCTTGAACGTATTAGAAAATGTAACCATATCGTGCAATATAGGTTTTTCTCGTTGGTATTTATTACATGAATTGATGTTTATGATCGTTTATTCATTAATATACTTTAAGTTGTAGGTGAAATTGATGGTTATAGAGTTGGGGAATGTAGCACACCCCACGACTGGTATTAAGGAATACAACGCTTCAACTAAAACAAATGACGTGACAATTCAACAAATCAATAAAAGATAACTAGGGAGTAGTGAAATCCAAGTAAACACGTTTGTCTCACTCTATTCACCAAATTTACTTTTATTGTTATTTTAAGTTTTTGTTTTATAAAAATAGTTCTTGGGTTAGTTGAATAGCAACTAATTTCGTCTTTCCCTTTAAAACCGAGATTTTTACTTGCTGATTTCTATCTCGTTTAGGTCTACTCAGTAGATTCCTATCAAGTGAGATTTTATTTTCTTTTTATTAACTTTCTCTAGTCTATCTCTTTCTTTGTGTATTTGTTCACAACATATGTCAGCTATTTGTATTTTCCCTGGCAGAAATTTTCAACTACCCAGTCCGACCCCGTTATGGAGGATGAGAACCCAACAAACCTTTCGCCCGACAATCACTTTGGCAATGATTCTGAAATTGATGAATCCGACCACGACACTGACCATGAAAATGGCCCTTTTTATTACTCGGATTCCGATGACGATTTAGGTGACGGAGAAGTAATTGATGAGGTTAGGTAAGAAGAGGAGGTTGATTCTCTTAAGTATGCTGACCCTAGGACTAAAATCGAGAAAGATAGCCTTGTAAAATCGGATATAGGAACTTTGATGCTTAACTTTGTTAATCTATACAATGTCTTCATGTTTTAATGAAGACAAACATGTAACTTGTAATACATAACGGAAGGTGCACAAGTTACTCATTATACAAATTATCAATGCCGGAATGCGTCAACATCTCTCGACGGCTCAAGTCTACATCACTTAAGGTATGAACAAACTCTATACCAATTTTGTTAAATGATCAAAGAAAATATTTTTGCCCTTAAACCTTACATTTTATAAATGTCACAAAACATTTTTACAACAATAAACTAGACAAATTATTTTTGTTTCTATAAAGAAATGTTTTAAAGAAAAATAAATTTGAATTTGAAATTTGAATTTCAAATCCCCAACAACCATTTTTCCTGCCCAAATCAGATAAAATTTTACCACTAAAGGAAAAAAACTATTGGGGAGGTCCCTTAATTAAGGTGGCGGTCCCTTATTGATAAGGGACCGTCCTAGGTTTAAAGGACCGTACCCCGCTCCTCGAGCTGGCTATAAATACTGGGCCATTTTCCATAGAAAAACTTAATCCTCTTGGCACAAAAATTTCTGTTCTTTCCTTCTTCTTCTTTGATCACTATAACTCTTTAGTATGTATTTATAAGTGATCTCTTCATCCTCTATCTCAAGTGCAAGAGAAGAACACTCGAAGTCATCAAGAATCGAAGTGTTATTGAGTCCACACACAAATGTAACTAGTCTTACGATTCTCTTCTTCCTCTAAACTCTATTCTTGTATATTAGTAGATCCGAATTGTGTATTATTCGTGATTAGATTTGTTAGGTTAGAAACGGACAATGTGTAAGTCCATAAAGTGTTGTATCTAGGGACTTTATATAAGCTGGTGTCTAGGTGTGTAAAGATTTGGACTTGTGGTAAGTCCTTGTAGTGAAGACTAGGAACTAGTGAAAGTTTGTGAAGACTTGGATCGAGTGAAGATTCAAGTGTAGCAAGAGTGCTTGTACGTATGAAGACTTGGATTAGGTGAATCTAAGTGGACAAGAGTGCTTGTTCGTGAAGCCACGTGGGCTTGGTGTAGATTGGTTCTAGCTAGGATTAGGACTCGACATTCCGCTTAGTGTCATTAAACTTGGTATAAGCTTTGGTGTACGGTTTGTTCCGCCATAATGGAGCTTGTTGACTAGTGAAGTAACTCTTGAGTGTTGTACTTGGGGAGTGGAGTAGGACGAAGAGGTGCTTCGTACCAAACCACTATAAATCACTGTGTCTGGTTTGCGTCTTCTCTTATCTTCTCTTTACTTTTCTTTCTCGCATTAATCTTTTTGCATTTAAGGTTGTGTTTGTGTAGCTTGTTGCTTAGATTGTGATTATGCTTGAGATATAAACTAAAACAACTAAAAAATGCAAATACATAATTAATTACACATTTGCTCTAAGACATGCCCACTGACGGCGGTCCCGTATACAGGGATGGTCCCCAACATTTAAAGGACCGTCAGTGTATATTAGGGACCGTCCCTAATGCAATCAGAAATTGATAAATACTTTTAAATCTCGTGTTATGCTTATGTTTATGTGATTGCTTGTATACTTGTAATTGAGTGACATATATGTTTGTTATGAGTGACATAACTACTATTTATAGTTAGCTAGTTGAGTCGAGTCTTGGCTTAGCAACGCCTCATTGTACATGTACTTAACCAAGATAATTGACTTGCCACCAGTAAAACTCCCTTTATCCAATAAACCATGTTTTTCATACCCTTACACCTAACGTTACAACCCTTTAAAAGACCTCTTTGATAGTTTATCCAAGGTGCTTACACCAAAGTGGTGGAGGTTTGATACATTCCCAAGCCTATGGTAATCCATGTGCTATGACAGGTAGAGAGTGTTATATTTTCCTGTTTCTATATGTGTTATATAACTTATTACACCTGACGGGTGTGAGAATTCAAACACTTATTGTGAGGTGCTAGTATATAATTTTCGTGCTTATTTTGATTAACGTGGAGCAATTATGTGTTGTATTTACTTTTATATTAATGTTAAATGACCCCAAACTTGTAGATTGATTAGAATAAAAGCTCATTTGCTTGAGGACAAGCAAATCCCAAGTGTAGGGATATTTGATAAGGATTTATTTGATACCTTTTAAGGGGTCATTTAAGCCCAAAATCGTGTTTATATGATCAAATATTGCCATAAATCATTTCTTTTTGCATTTTAGGTACTTAGGACGAGAACTCTGGAATTTGGCGCTTTTTGGGTGTTTTTGGACAATAAAGTGAAGAAAACAACAAAGTTGCGAAAAACCGTCAAGATGGAAGACCGACGTCGTCACGGTATACCTTGTGACACCGTCACTTGTTATTTTAGGGCTAGAAGATTTTACACACGTCACTTCAGAAAACTTTGAAGATTTATAACCTGACGACGTTAGGTGCATTTCGAAGTAGGGAGTCACGTTTTAAGTTTGCTAGAGATAGCTCGGAAGACTTTTAAAGGGACGACGTCAGGGAATAAAGAGCGACGGCGTCAGAGCAGCGACTTGCACAAGACAAAACCCTAAACACGGCTGTCTGACAGCGTCAGAACCTTTAACCTGACGCCGTTAGCTTTGTAAATCTATATATAATTTTTTATTTTTATTCATTAAGGGTGACATCTTTTGGTACAAAACCCTAAACGATTTCCAGAGTATTTGTTAGGCTTTTTCAGCCTTTTTCATCCATGTTCTATTGAAGATAAGTTATCCTTCTAATCGTTCAATATGTCTATGTGTTGTTTGATTCTTTGTTTATCTTTTCTTCACTTTAACAAGTTAGCTTAAGTTTATTTGTGTTTGCTTATATCTAATGAAACCTAGTTATTGATTATTGGTGCGTTGTCTATTGTTTAGTTGATTACTTCACGTTAGGTTAAGAAAACTGGCTGACTTCTATATGTAACTAGCTTGAACATCTTAGAAAACATAACCATATCATGCAATATAGGTTTTTCTCGTTGTATTTATTGTATTTATGGTCCTTAATAGACTTTATAGTTGTAGGTGAAATTGATGTTCATAGAGTTGGGGAATGTAGCACACCCCCATGACTGGTATTAAGGAATACAACGCTTCAACTTAAACAAACGACGTGACAATTCAACAAATCCTTTGTATGTTGTAATTACTTTTATATTAATGTTAAATAACCCATAACTTGTAAATTGATTAGATAAAAGCTCATTTGCTTGAGGACAAGCAAATCCCAAGTGTCGGGATATTTGATAAAGATTTATTTGATACCTTTTTAAGGGGTTATTTAAGCCTAAAATCATGATTATATGATCAAATATTGCCTCAGATCATTTCTTTTCGTATTTTAGGTACTTTGGACGTGATTTCTGAAAAATGAAGCATTTTGGACATTTTTGGGCTTAAAAGTGAAGAAAACAACAAAGTCGTGGAAAACAAGTTAGGAATTGCACCAGACGGCATCATGCCTTACTAGGTGATGCCGTCACTTGAAGATACTGGAGCTTGGAAATTAACATAGGTTGCCTCAGTGAACTTTTGAAGAATTTACACCTGACGGTGTCAGGTGTAATTACATGAAGGACATCTTGTGTTAAAGTTGTAAGAGACGGCTCAGAAGACTTAAAGAGTGACGGCGTCAGACGACATAAAGAGACGACGTCAGAAGGTCGACTTGCATAAGAAGAAACCATAATCACGGCAGTCTAACAACGTCAGGATCTATAACCTGACGCCGCCAGCTTTGTAAATCTATATATACTTTTTGATTTTTCATTCTTTAGTGTGCAAATTTTGAGACTCAAACTCTAGGACGAATTTCACAGCTTTTGTAAGGCTTTCATAACCTATTTTCTTCCATGTTCAATTGAAGTTAAGTTCTCTTTTAATCATTTAATATGTCTATGTGTTGTTTGATTATCTGTTTATCTTTTCTTTCTTTTACATGCTAGCTTAAGCTTATTAGTGTTTGCTTAGATCTAATGAAACCTAGTTATTGATCATTGTTGCATTGTCTATTGTTTAGTTGATTGCTTCATGTTAGGCTAAGAAAACTGGCTGACTTCCATTGTGTAACTAGCTTGAACATCTTAGAAAATTTAACCTATTGTGGAACAAGGTTTCTCTCGTTATATTTAATGCGTGAGTTGAGGTTTATGATCCTATGATTGCGTAGTTGACTTACGGTTGTAGGTGAAATTGATATTCATAGAGTTGGGGAATGTAGCACACCCCCATGGTAGGTATTAAGGAATACAATGCTTCAACTAAAACAACCGCACTGTGACATTCAACAATTCAATAAAGATAACTAAGGAGTAATTAAGTCTAAGTAAACACGTTTGTCTCACTATAAGAAGTTCGCCACTTTACCTTTTCTTGTTATTTTAACTTTAGTTTAATATAAATAGTTTTTGGGTTAGTTGACTAGCAACTAATTCCGCCCACTCATCCAAAACTGAGATTTTACTTGCCTTCATTAGAATATAAAAATACAAAAATAACCATCCCTCACCTTTAGGCTTAAATTTTAATACACTTCAACCTAATGACACTATTCCCCTATGTTGACATAAATAATGCCTAAAAACATTATTAACATGTTATCAATATCTCTATGTTTTAATTATCACAAAATATAAACTCATAGAACTAAAACTTGTGACATAAACAAGTATTTAGTGATTAATATTTCTCTTTACATCCAAATCACTTAAGGTATGAATAAACAAAGTGTTTAGTGCAATTTATGATCAAAGGGGTATTTAATTAACTAATACAAAGTTTATTTAATTATATAAACATATTATATATTTTTGAAAAACACTTTTGGTAATAAAGAAAAATGTTTTATTCATACTAAATATATGAATTCAAATTTTTAACCAAAATCAGTTAGTTTTTCACCAAATAAACTTTCCCCACTAAAAGACAAAGAATCTGGCCGTTTCAGCTGGGCGGCCCCCTTAATTATAAAGGGCGGTCCCTTTAATTTTAAGTGGGCCGGCCATGATTTAAGGGGACTGGCCACGCTCCTCTGTCAGATTCAGTTGCCTATAAATACCACCTCAAACCTGGATTTTTTCCTCACCTTTTGCACTACAGAACTTTCTGTTCTAGATCTCCATTTCCAATCAATAAATCCTTTGATCATACATTCTTAAATCTTTGTTTCAAAGTGATCCAAACATCATCCCATCAAGTGCAAGAGAAGAATACTTCTATCCCTCAAGACAAGAAGTATTACAACTTGTTGTGATCTCCACATCTAAGTTGTTAGTGAATCATCATTGTTATTATTTCATTGTGTGATTAGTTGTGAATATTTGTTAGAAGATAGTGTAGTTTGATATATAGTGTGATTGGTTAGAAGAATAGTTGTGAAGAAGATAAGTTAGGAAGAAGATTGGTGTGTAGAAGAATAGGTGTGAAGAAGATTGGTGTGTAAAAGAATAGGTGTGAAGAAGATTGGTGTGTAGAAAATTGGTGTGAAGAAGTGGTGTGATTAAGTAGTGAATAGGTGTGAACTAGTTGTGTAGAAGTTGTGATTAAGTTGTGAAGATATTGTGGTGTGTAAATTGGTGTGTAAGGTTTTCTCCGCCATAAGGGAGCTTGTTGATATAGTGAAGAAAACTCTCGAGTTAGGTGCTCGGGGAGTGGAGTAGTGCAAGGAAGGTGACCTTGTAGCCGAACCACTATAAATCGCTTGTCTCTCAGTTCGATCTTTCCAACTCTTATCTATTTATTTATTTACGTTATTATTGCTTTATCGTACATACTTTGTGTTGTTCATATTGTGCATGACTTTATTTCATATAGCATCGAATCTATATTTTATAAAACAAAGAAAACTTTTAGACAAACTTTTATAACAATTTAAAAACGACGTAAAACTATTCAACCCCCCTTCTAGTTTTCCACAATTGGTACCAGAGCCACGTCTAACAAGATCTTTAAAATATATTGTATTTTAAAACTTTTAACGATCTATGGAATCTTTAAAATATTTAGAAGGGCAATCTATGCAAAGACCACCACTATTTGAAAGTGACGGATTTTTATATTGGAAAAATAGATTCGAAACTTATGTGAAATCAAAAGATCTTGATTTTTGGCATATTGTTACCTTTGGTGATTTTCGTCCTATTCAATATAATGTTGAAACTAAAATGAATGAAATTGTATCTTTTGAAGAACAAAATGATGATTTAAAAAAGAAATTAGCAAAAAATAATGAGGCTAAAATGGTAATTTATAATGCGTTACCACACAAAGAATATGAAAGAATTTTTATGTGTAAAACCGCCAAAGAAATTTGGGATTCTTTACTAATTACTCACCAAGGTAATAGCCAAGTCAAAGATAATAAAATAGATCTTCTTGTACAACAATATGAACAATTTACGATTCCGGAAGAGGAATCAATTGATAATGCTTTTGCTAAGTTTAACACTATCATCACAAGTTTAAAAGCACTTGATGAGACATTTTCTAGTAAAAATTGTGTTAGGAAACTTCTTAGGGCATTGCATCCAAAATGGCGAGCTAAGGTCACGGCAATCGAAGAATCAAAGAACTTGATGACGTTATCACTAGATGAACTAATTGGCAACTTGAAGGTTCATGAAGAAATCATAAGAAGAGATTCGGAAATGGTCAAAGTCAAGAAAGAACAAACCAAATCCATTGCTCTTAAAGCCAAAAAGGAATCTAGTGATGATGATGATTCAAGTGACGAAAGTGAAGACGAAGAATATGCAATGGCCGTAAGAGAATTCAAGAAGTTCTTCAAGAGACGAGGAAGATTCACTACATCATCACGAGACGAAAGAAGAGCATTCCAAAGGAATAGAAGTGACAACTACGGGAAAAGAAAGTGCTTTAGATGTGGAAGTCCAAATCATCTCATTGGCGAATGTCTAAAGCCACCGGGTTATGAAAATCAAGGTGCTTTTGTGAGTGGAACATGGAGTGATAATGACAATGAAGAAGTTGAAAAGCCAAGAGACGAAAAGTGTTTTATGGCAAAAGAAACCGACGAAATATGTTTAGGAATTGACTTGGAACCTGACGAATAGATTAAAGATAGCGGATGTTCGAGGCACATGACGGGGAATCGCAATCTATTCTCTACATACAAGGCATACAATGGAGGTAACGTTATTTTCGGTAGTGACTTACGTGGAAAAATCATTGGCAAAGGTACGATCTCTCAAGACTCACTTACTATTGAAAATGTAGAGCATGTAGATAAATTAACATATAATTTGCTTAGTGTAGGACAAAT
The DNA here is from genome assembly GCA_030686995.1 of Artemisia argyi. Taxonomy (NCBI): domain Eukaryota; kingdom Viridiplantae; phylum Streptophyta; class Magnoliopsida; order Asterales; family Asteraceae; genus Artemisia; species Artemisia argyi. The sequence continues at coordinate 97,169,155 of CM060676.1, read as the reverse complement.
ATGTGATAATAAATGTAGAGTCACATTTACCGAAGATGATACCGAAATAGGTAAGAATGGAAAAATTATAGGTAGAGGAATTAGAAAAGGTGGCATATATGTTATGAAACTAGGAAACAAACCTGAGGATAGGATATGCCTAACGACCCTAGATGAAAACTCTACACTATGGCATAGGAGATTAGGACATGCTAACATGCAACAAATACAATCTTTGGCCTCTAAGGAATTAGTTAGAAATTTGCCTAATCTAAAATATGACAAGCATTTTTGTGATGCATGTAAAATTGGAAAACAAGCTCATGCTAGTCACAAAGCCAAGAATATAGTATCCACTACTAGGTGCCTAGAATTATTACATATAGATCTTTTTGATCCATCCGCTGTGCGGAGCTATAGAGGAAACAAATATACCTTAGTAATAATAGATGACTACTCACGATACACGTGGACTAGTTTTTTAAGTGACAAAACCCAAGCCTTTGAAAAATTCGAAATATTTAGTAAAATGATTCAAAATAAATTAGGATGCTCTATAGTTGCCATTAGGACGGACCATGGTAGGGAATTTGATAACGAAGTACAATTCGGAAAATATTGCGAGTTAAATGGAATATCTCACAATTTCTCCGCTCCTCGTACCCCTCAATCAAATGGCGTAGTAGAAAGAAAAAATAGGTCACTACAAGAAATGAGTAGAACTATGTTAAAGGAACAATCCATCCCACAAAATTTTTGGTGTCACGCCGTAGATACATCAACTTATATTTTAAATAGGGTATCAATTAGAAGAATTCTAGGAAAAACTCCTTATGAGTTATTAAGAGGTAGAAAACCAAACTTAAGCTACTTTAGGGTATTTGGAAGTAAATGCTATATTTTAAACACTAAGGACTATCTCACTAAGTTTGATCCAAAATCATATGAAGGAATATTTTTAGGATACTCACAAAATAGCAAAGCATATATAATACTTAACAAACACTCCATGAAAGTAGAGGAATCACTAAATGTAACATTTGATGAAACACCACCACCTCCTAAAACTTTACCTTTACAAGATGATGATTTAGTCGAAGATGAAGCTATTGAGGTTAGTAAAACAAAACCCATAGGAAATGATAATGAAAACATTCACTTAGAAAATAACGAAATTGTTAATATTAAAGAATCTAGATCACATCCATTAGATAATATAATAGGACATCTTAACCAAAGAACCCTTAGATCACAAGCCCAAGATAAAAACAATTTCTTTTGTTTCCTCTCAGCAATAGAACCTAAGAATATTAGCGAGGCTTTAAAGGATGAAAGTTGGATTATAGCTAGGCAAGAAGAACTAAATCAATTTAAGGCGAATGATGTTTGGGAACTAGTCCCAAATCCAAAGGATATGACCATCATAGGAACCAAATGGGTATATAGGAATAAGTTAGATGAGAATGGAATAGTTACTAGGAATAAAGCTAGGTTAGTTGCTCAAGGTTATAATCAACAAGAAGGAATTGATTATGACGAAACTTATGCCCCCGTAGCTAGACTAGAATCAATTAGGAAATTACTTGCCTATGCCTGCGCCCTAGACTTTAAGTTATTCCAAATGGATGTGAAAAGTGCATTCCTTAACGGTTTTATCAATGAGGAGGTATATGTGGCACAACCTCCAGGATTCATTGACTTCGCAAAACCTGATTATGTTTATAAGTTAAAGAAAGCTTTGTATGGACTCAAACAAGCTCCCAAAGCTTGGTATGATCGATTAAAAGCTTTTCTTATTAAACATGATTATTCCATGGGAATGGTAGATAACACTCTTTTCACTAAAAGGAAAGACCCAAATCTCATCATTGTTCAAATATATGTTGATGACATTATATTTGGATCGACTTGTCAAGACATGTGTGATGAATTTGCCAAAATCATGCATGATGAGTTTGAGATGAGTATGATGGGTGAACTTAACTTCTTCCTATGATTACAAATAAAACAATTAGAAGATGGAATATTCTTTAACCAATCTAAGTACATTAAGGAAATGCTTAAGAAATTTGGCCTAGAAGACTCAAAACCCATGAAAACACCCATGTCTACGGAGGTAAAGCTCACAAAGGACGATGAAGGTGAGTCCGTAGATAACACCAAGTATAGAGGAATGATAGGTAGTTTACTATACTTGACGGCAAGTAGACCCGATATCATGTTTAGTGTCTGCCTGTGTGCCCGTTTTCAAGAGGATCCCAAAACCTCTCACCTAGAAGCGGTTAAGCGTATCTTCCGATACGTTAAAGGCACTATACACTTAGGATTATGGTATCCTAAGGAATCCGGCATAGAAACCATTGTCTATGCGGATTCGGATCATGCGGGAGACTACGTAGATAGAAAGAGTACTAACGGTATTTGCACGTTTATGGGATGTTGTCTAACGTCTTGGTTTTCGAAGAAGCAAACCGCTCTTGCTATTTCTACCACCGAAGCCGAATATGTAAGCGCCGGAAAGGCATGTCAACAAGCACTATGGATGAAACAAGCTCTCGTAGACTATGGCATTAGGTTAGAAAATGTCCCCATCATGTGCGATAACAAAGGTGCGATAGATTTAAGTAAAAATCCGGTGCAACACTCTAGGACTAAACACATAGAAATACGTCACCATTTTCTTAGGGATAATGTACAAAAAGGAAATATATCTATAGAAAAGGTTGCATCGGAAGATAACATTGCAGATATATTCACAAAACCCCTTAAGCGTGAATTATTCAACCACTTGCGTTTAGGATTAGGAATGATGGAACAAGTTGACTAAATTACATTGAATTAATTCAAATTTATACTTGCATGAAAATTTTTTTTTTCCATTCCACCTTTTCTGAGTCTAGGAATCTATTTCGCACAAAACTAAAGATTGAGAAGATTTATTTTCTTTGCATAAATTTTTTTTTAAAACTCAATCAATTTTCTCTAAAAATTATTCTCACAATCTAGGAATCACATGAAGATCATTTTCCTTGCATTGTTGCCTAATTCTAAAAACATTGTATTTCAAAATCATGCATAAACTCTCACATAAATCGTCAAGGTATATAATCTAATATATGTCTTTGACATTCATGATCGAGCAAAAATTGAATCAAGGAGATCATTTGGATTGTTTCTTAGGATTGTTATTTCTTTTTGCTTCTAGGAGTCGAAACAATCACAACTCCACATTTGTTGCATATAGACACTCACTAGGACAAATTCACTAGTAATGGTGTCATCTTGATCCATCATTAGTTTTTCACTCACTAATTGCCTTTGCCTTTAATCTAAGATAGGTGCCTTAGGAAGCTTAAGTGTGCTTGCCTTTACTTACCTCCTATTGCTCATTATGTGTTGATTATTTGCTCTTGTGCCTATGTGTTTTTGCATGCATGATATTTAATGATTAGATTATATGCTATATTGCCTAAAGGAATTGAACTTGCTTGAATCCAAGTCCAAAAACCCAATTCTGGCAATCTGAAAATCACCAGATGGGCGGCCCCTTTAATTATGTAAGGCGGCCCCCTTAATTTTAAGGGGACCGCCCCCTAATTAAGGGGACCGGCCATCTGATGGTCGGGTTTACAGAATCTTTTCTGCTTTTTAGCCCATTTCAACCTACATTTCCCATTTTTCACCAACACATTTTGTCCTAATCTCCCAAACAAACCTTATCCATCCTTAAACACACAAATCTTACACTATAAATATCCCCAATTCTCAAAACTCTCCATTCATCCCATCATGAACTCTCCAAACAAACCAAAATCAAAAGCCTCAAGGCTAGCAAGGATGACGGAAAAACCCGTTTGGCGAAGAAAAAGCCCTCGAAACAAATCCATCATCATTAATGAAGTTGGAAGTCATTCCACAACCCCAACTTCTTACTTCCCAAACTTTGCATCAAACCAACAAGATCATTCATTTGATCCTCTTTACAAACCATACAACATTGGCCAAACATCTTCCTTCAAGCCAAACTACACATCTCAACCTCCAACCACTTATAATGATCCATACAAGTTTGATCCACCATCAAACTACAATTCCAACTACACAAACCCAACTCTTCCATACCAAACCTATGATCCCCTCCACATTGCCACGGAAAAACAAAAGTTCCGTGATGAAATAAACCAAATCCATGATCTTAGTGATCTCCTTGCTATGCATCTTGCACAACGCAACAAAGGGCAACCTCCATCATCACCCTATGCAAATTGCCTTCCCCACTCTCTCAACTTGGATCAAGTTACAAACCACACTCACTTTTTCCCTTCTTGCATATTCCTTCAAAAACAAATCCTCTACTTGAGTGAAAATATTTCTTGGATTGAATATCTTCTCACTCGTAATCATCCAATACCACCCTTAACACGATACAACATCGTGAGATCCACTTCTTCCGCTCCATACTCCACTCCATATCCCTCTCAATCAAACATCTAAGCTTTATGCTTGTGTTTCCCTCAAGCAAATAAAACAATCAACCATGGGTTGCAAGCAAGTCCAAGTGCTCTCTTAGGCAATATAGGATTATGTCTTTTCTTTTGTGTTATTTTTATCAATATGCTTCAAGCATATTGAATGTTGTAATGCTTATCATTTCTATAATGCTTGAATGAATCTATGTTTAGTTGCAAAATTGTTGCCTTGCATATATGTGTATCTTGCTCTCTTCAAATATTTTTGTAGCAAAGATCTCCATAGCTCGTTCCCTTGGTGCTCTCAAATGAGGGGGAGCATACATCAAGGGGGAGCATTCTACCCGTTTAAACTTCCCTCGCGAAGCATACTCGGCTTAACCTTTTTAATTTTACAAAAAGGGGGAGAAGAGAAATGTAAACTCTATAATACTTGTCTAAAAACAAGTTTTAGATATATTGAGTTTAAGGTTTTGTAATAATCAAAAAGGGGGAGATTGTTGACATAAATAATGCCTAAAAACATTATTAACATGTTATCAATATCTCTATGTTTTAATTATCACAAAATATAAACTCATAGAACTAAAACTTGTGACATAAACAAGTATTCAGTGATTAATATTTCTCTTTACATCCAAATCACTTAAGGTATGAATAAACAAAGTGTTTAGTGCAATTTATGATCAAAGGGGTATTTAATTAACTAATACAAAGTTTATTTAATTATATAAACATATTATATATTTTTGAAAAACACTTTTGGTAATAAAGAAAAATGTTTTATTCATACTAAATATATGAATTCAAATTTTTAACCAAAATCAGTTAGTTTTTCACCAAATAAACTTTCCCCACTAAAAGACAAAGAATCTGGCCGTTTCAGCTGGGCGGCCCCCTTAATTATAAAGGGCGGTCCCCTTAATTTTAAGGGGGCTGGCCATGATTTAAGGGGACCGGCCACGCTCCTCTGTCAGATTTTGTTGCCTATAAATACCACCTCAAACCTGGATTTTTTCCTCACCTTTTGCACTACAGAACTTTCTGTTCTAGATCTCCATTTCCAATCTATAAATCCTTTGATCATACATTCTTAAATCTTTGTTTCAAAGTGATCCAAACATCATCCCATCAAGTGCAAGAGAAGAATAATTCTATCCCTCAAGACAAGAAGTATTACAACTTGTTGTGATCTCCACATCTAAGTTGTTAGTGAATCATCATTGTTATTATTTCATTGTGTGATTAGTTGTGAATATTTGTTAGAAGATAGTGTAGTTTGATATATAGTGTGATTGGTTAGAAGAATAGTTGTGAAGAAGATAAGTTAGGAAGAAGATTGGTGTGTAGAAGAATAGGTGTGAAGAAGATTGGTGTGTAGAAGAATAGGTGTGAAGAAGATTGGTGTGTAGAAAATTGGTGTGAAGAAGTGGTGTGATTAAGTAGTGAATAGGTGTGAACTAGTTGTGTAGAAGTTGTGAAGATATTGTGGTGTGTAAATTGGTGTGTAAGGTTTTCTCCGCCATAAGGGAGCTTGTTGATATAGTGAAGAAAACTCTCGAGTTAGGTGCTCGGGGAGTGGAGTAGGGCAAGGAAGGTGACCTTGTAGCCGAACCACTATAAATCGCTTGTCTCTCGGTTCGATCTTTCCAACTCTTATCTATTTATTTATTTACGTTATTATTGCTTTATCGTACATACTTTGTGTTGTTCATATTGTGCATGACTTGATTTCATATAGCAACGAATCTATATTTTATAAAACAAAGAAAACTTTTATACAAACTTTTATAACAAATTAAAAACGACGTAAAACTATTCAACCTCCCCTTCTAGTTTTCCACACCCTAGAGAACGATCAATCCCCCGGACATACCTGTAATACACTACAACGACCAGGTACACTACCTGGAGGATTGCAAACTTCTCAAGATCCCTTGAGAAGTAAAATATTTTGCGTGGCCGCAATCCTAGTATCAAGTTTTTTGCGCCGCTGACGGGGAATAGTTATTGCTTAGGTTTGATTTCTATTTCATTTAAGTCTACTCACTAGATTCCTATCAAGTGAGATTTTTTATTTTCTTTTAGCTTTCTTTAGTTTATCCTTTTCTTCATGTTTTTCTTTGTAATTCTCTTCATTTGCTATCATGGTGAATGACGGTATCATTGATCCCGCTGTCCAGCCACAACCACCACCACAAGACCCACAAAACCATCAAAACCCACCCGAAGAACCTAGAGCCCACTATAGGTGAATACTCTAGACCTAGCCACCTAGGCTATCGAAACACTAATGAGCTACCCCAAAGAGACAATGTATCTCCCTTGCGATCTGACACTATCCGGTTGGTGCAAAGCGTGTGTGTATTCCATGGACTTTGTTTCGAAGATGCGAACCAACATCTCAAGGATTTCCTTAAAATTGTTGATTCCATAGACCTTGATGTTGCTACTCAAGAGACGACATAGTTGCGTCTTTTCCAATTCTCTCTACGTGACCAAGCTAGTCAATGGCTTGAGCGTTTACCCACGGGATCCATCACCTCTTGGGATGATCTCACTTCTCATTTCCTCGCTCAATTTTTCCCACCAGGAAGAACCACTAAGCTAAGGAATGACATTTTGATGTTCCAACAACGTCAAGGTGAAACTCTTTACGAAGCGTGGATTCGTTTCAAGGACTTACTCCAAAAAGTCTCTCATCATGGCATTGATCATTGGTTCCAACTCCAAATTTTCTATGATCATGTCAATCAATCCACAAGGCAAACCATTGACCAAGCGGCCGGCGGTAAGCTACGTGACAAGAATGCGGAAGAATCATGGGGAATCATAGAAGATCTTGCTCTCTATGACAACGAATATTGGAATGACCCCCGCGATTTGAACAAAATGGTCAAGGAAATACCTTTACCTTCGAATAACTCAAGCATTCCCAACCGTAGTATCATGGAACTTGAAGACCAAGTCAAGTTTCTCATGAAATCCTACGAAGCTCCAAAACCTTCAAGCCAAGTCAACAAAATCACTTCTTCATGTGAATATTGCAGTGGTCCCCATGACACTCGTGATTGCATGAAGCTCCCCGAACAAGCTTTTGCGGACTACGCATCCTCGCGTACCGACCGAGCGGGAGATAAGTGGTTCACTACCAATCCCGGACCTAGGAACTTCAACGAGGTTTATGAGGCATTGAAGGATATGTCAAATTTCAATTGGAGTCGAACTCAAAGCATATCATTCAATGACTCTCCCCCACTTACATGGTCTCAACACTATTCCCCCCCAAAACCCTCCCAAACAACATAGCCAATAAGGGGTGTTACGCAATTTTATATCATCTCAAGAAGCACAGCTGTCCAAACTCAAAAATCAATTTAGACAACAACAAGCTGAAATGGACAACAAAATTGGTAACCTGTTGAGTGCTATCAATAATCAAATTGTTAATACATCAACTAATGGTTTGGCCCAAGCAGAAGAAGTCAAAACCACCATCCATATTAACGAAACACCCTCTTTGTGAAGATAGAAGATCCTAGTAAACTTTTCAAACAAACATCTCCAAAAGGTAAGGAAGATAAGGATCCATTTTCCACGAGCCACATCCACTTCGTGAATACCATCACCACAGTTGTCACAACTCGTAATTTTAGATCCTTTTTCTGACGTCGAAATTTCATTATTTATCTTGGAAAGTTACTATTCATCAGTCACTATTGATCATTTACTATTCATCATTTTTAGAGTCAGTTTGAGATTCTGAGAAGCATTTAAAAAAATTTCACTATTCACATGACACTATTCATTTTCGGAGGGAAAACACTATTCATGTGCATCACTCATTTCATCATAAATTTAGTTTACGGGTATTTAAATTCGCGTAACCAGATTGGTTTAGCTGTGAATTCATGCATCATCAGTAGGGACACTTAATATGGACTAGAAATAGTCTGCATATCATTACAATAGCATTTGCATACTATTCCACTCATAGGATATTCAAATTAACATTTTTGGTATATTTGACATTTTACGTATGTTTATTTTTAAATAAACGTTAACACGCGATCAATAAATATGAGCAACACATCCGACACTCCCCAAAATAGTCCTAATACATTTTTACACTCATTACAATGTCACAAAAATTATAAAATTAAGTTACCCAGTATTTTGGGAATTTATTTATTTTATATCGTAAATTTTATATAATTATGGCGGTTTTCGTAAAAATGAAACGATAATCATTCGAAGACCAAATACTTATATAAAATGTATTTTCATAATTTTTATGACTTTATTATGTCCCATTTGATCCCGTTAAATTTTATTTCTATCAAACTCGGTACCCGGTATCATTTAAAACACTAAATATCTACATATTATCTAACCAAATCTTACTAAATCTCAAAATTCTTACACAATCACCAACCCCCCACTTTTTTTCCTCCAAATCAGCCGACCCCCCCCCCCCCCCTCTGATGCATCCACTCTTGACTTTCTACCACTACAATAATTCACTAGACTCATTATTTTTTTTTCCATTCTACAAAATTATAACACATACTAATACTTTCAAGAAAGGTGAAAAACTAACAAAAACTTCCATCCTCAATTTGAGGTTCGGCCATAACAAGAAAAGAAGACAAATCCATCAAGTTTTTAAGATCAAGTGTTTCTCTAGTTCCATTAGTAACCTATTTTAAGGTTTTGAAATAAAAACCTTTAGGTTAATTAAGTTTTATACCATTAAACCTCTTCATCACCACAAGTAAGTTTGCTAAACAATTTTCTTACTCTTACAATGTTCATATTTACTCTATTTCATTTTCTAGTACAAAGCATGCAAGTATACATATGTATTTATACCACTTTCTATATGATTTTTCTACTTAGTATGGACTAAAAATCAATAACTAGTGTTTTTATGTAATCTATCATTTTTGGTGATGTTTAGGACCTATGACACCCTAAGAAGGTGTATGGTAGTTTGGGAATGGTTTTGATGTTGATTGGAATGGATTGAATCAAGTCACAAACTAGAAAAATCGTTTTCGACACATTATAAAAAGTTGCTGCCCATTTTTGTGAAATCTAGAAAATTCAGTAATTTCTTGGTAAATATGGATCTAAGAATTAGAAAATACATTTTATAACGAAACTGTGGCCGCTTGAATTGATTAAAACGGGTTTACGACGAGAAAGTTATGCCAAAAACAAGATTATACTTCTAATAGTCATTTTCTGAAAATGTATTGCTGATGCACGAATTTATTCTATAAAAACAGGACACTAAACCTTATTAAAATGCACCGACTTGTTAAGAATATGTTAGTTCATTGAAAGATGAAACCGGGGATATAAAATTCTTAAGAAACGGACTTATAACAAAGGTGATACAAATTTTTGAATATAAATACTTCACATAAAATTCTGATAGCACTTGCACTTGAATATTTTCAAGTAAAACCAGAATATTCACAAACGCCCATGTTTGGAGCCAATTTCCCGTCAATAGACTCATTCATGGAGTCGGCACACCAAGGAACAAAAGTTAGTACTCCTGTAATTCTTTCCAAATCAGTTGGCCGTTTATCATTTGGACTTTAAGTAAGTAAACTACAGCCACTCAAAGTTACCTAGAAATGACAGTTTTGGCCTAAATGCCACACTTTTCGACCATTTATCATAAAATCTAGACGCAATGGGTAAAATTTCATTACTAAACATATTTAGATACTGTAACAAGTCAGATATCTTGGTTACATTAGCTTTTTAGTTACTGATAACCAAGTAAAAGGGACCAACAAGTGGTATCAGAGCCTCTGGTTTGTAAAACTTTTCAAAATCTGTTTTCAAAACTAAAAGAGTGCTCAAAAGTTTTAAAATCAAGATCCAACCATGGCTGACTCAGATATTCCCCAACTTGTCGACAAAAAGGGTGGAAGTTATTCAGCAACTGCCTCTCGACTTAAAGTCGAAAAATTTAACAAGTGCAAAAAGCGAATGCTTTGCTACTTAACTGGGATGGAACCATATTACATTAAATTGATTAATGATGGTCCATTTGTCCCAACAACTACTCAAGGTTTAGTCAAACCTGAAGCTCAGTGGACCCCAGATGAAAGGAGGGTGGTTAATCAGGACCAGCGCCTGAAAAGCATCATTAAATCATGTCTTCCTGACGATATAATGGAATCAGTGATTAACTATCCTACTGCCAAGCAGACTTGGACTGACCTGGTTCATAGCTATGAAGGGCCTTCTGATACCAAAGAAAATAGAATCATGGACCTGAAGCTTGAATTCAATACCTTCAGGGCCAAAGATTCTGAAAGTCTCTCTGAGACTTATACTCGGTATAAGACCCTCCTGAATGAGCTGACCAATGATGGTGTTATTCTGTCAAAGCATGAAATTAATGTTGGCTTTGTCAACAGTCTCCCTGAGAAGTGGTTAAACTTCTCTCAGGGTTTGAGAAATGCTAACCACATTCAGAACCTTGAGCTCCCTGCTATTTATGAGAAGTTTGTCTATGAAGACAATCTTATCACTAGGAGATACCCTAGTAAAGCTCAGGAGACCAAAAAGGCCTTGACAATTTCACCCATATCAACTGCTTTCTATTCCAATGATGTTGTGCAGGATTTCCAAGACGAGTCTGATGATGAGGTTGACCAAAGAACCAGTGAGGAGTACCTAAATGATCTTCAAATTAAATTTCATGAAAGGGCACTCCTTGCAAACTCAAAAAGGTTTTTTAAGAAAAACAAATTTCCTTCTAAAGCAAATGAAAACACTGAGTGTTTTAAATGTTGCAAAAAGGGCCATTTTGCAAAAGATTGTTTTTCAAAAACAACCTCAGAACCATCTTTTAAATTTTCAAGAAATAACTCTTTTTCAGGACCTAGCAAGTTTCAACCCAAGTTGCTTCAATCTAGTCAAAAATTTGAAAAAACCCCTCAAATTGACTTTGAAGCCAAATACAGGAAGGCTAAAGCTAAAATTGCCCTTCTTGAATCATCCACAACAGTCACTCAGCTACCTCAGGCTCCAAAGCCTTCTCAGGCTAAGAACAAAGGGCTTGTTGCTGAAACCTTTGACTGTGATGAAGTTGAAGTGTCCTCTAATGATAATGAAGAAGTTCATATTAGTGCCCTGATGGCCCTATCAGATGACAACAAGCTTGCTGTGGGAAAGAGTCATGCAAGAGATGGAGAATGGGTTAACATCACAATGAGAAAGGTAAACATTTTACTTTCTATGGATGATGATGCTGATTGGAAATCTTACTTAGATTATATTAATGTTGATCTTAAGTATGTTGAAGAGCAAAGACTTAATTTGTTTTCAAAATTTAACAAACTTAGTTTTGAATTAAATCAATGTAGAGATGAACTACTTGCTTTAAAACAAGCTAAGCTTGAAAGTATTACACTTCAAATTCAAAATTCTGAACTTGTAAAACAAAATCAAGCTCTTCAGAAAGAAAAGGCTGTTATTTGGAAATGGACTCAGAAAAACCCCAAACTTTATGAAACACTGAGTCTCACACCCAGCATCTAAAAGGTTGCTATGGGTGAAGATCAACTCACTGAAAAGTTTGGGGAGAGTAGCCATTCAACAACTTTTCTGTCAGCCAACATACTCTCTAGCAAAGAACTTGCTCCTAAACCCAGTGACTGGATTGAAAGAATCAATACTGACAGTAAGCTGCCAAACTTTAACACTGGAAGAATCCTGGAGCCTGAAAGTCAGGCTATCAAGGAGCTGCTAGGTGTCACTGATGAACTCAGTCCTACTGAGTCTAAGTCTGATTCTCAATCACCACTCCCTCCACTGAAACAACTTCAGGGAGCGGAACCCAATTCTGGCCTTGCACCATCAGTCTATCAACCCCATTCTCCCAAGGAGAAATCAGGGTTAGGAAAGACTATTCTAAAGAGACCTACTCCTGCACCTACTAAACACCACAAACCTTCAGTACCTACTGAAGTGAAACCTGAAAGCACTGATTCAAAATTTGATCAGCTTGCTGAACTTGTCAGGATGCTGAGTGAGAAAATTGAGTCCACTGAAAAACCTTCTGACTCAAAATTTAAAACCCCATCAGTATCCTCAAGTTCATCCAAACCAAAAACCACACCCAGACCTTCAGGGAGATGTGAGCTGTGCAATTATCCTAATCACAGCACTGATAAATGCTACAGAGTTCTGTTCTGCATGATATGCAAACAAGAGGACCACAGAACTTGTGATCACATCTCTCACACTGCTTCTTTAAAGGCACAAGGTCTATACAATACTCAAGGCTATCAGTATGCCACACCTTCCAAACAAAGACTGAAGGCTAAGCCTTTCTTGCCATGTCCTCACTGCGGTTTCAATGATCATCTTCCTGATGATTGTATGATGAAAAATTGCTGTGACATCTGTGGAGATCCCTCCCATGAAACCAAGGGACATGACAAGATCATTCAGTCCAGAAGGAAAACCTCCATCAACACTTCTCAGTCAACTGAGGCATCAACCTTCACAAAATATAAAACATGTGGAAGCTCAGTACACACAACTTCAGACCATGATTCATTAGCTAAATTCATAAAGTCCCTGAGGACTAAGCCCACTAGAAGGTGGGTCAACAAGAAAAACTAACCCAGTTTACTGTTTGTGCAGAAACACATCAGGGATCCTACTTTGTACCTCGACAGTGGATGCTCTAGGAGTATGACTGGTGTGAAAAGTTATCTGCACAAATATGTGGAAGAACCAGGACCCAAAGTTATATTTGGTGATAACTCATCAGCTCCCACTGAAGGTTATGGTTCAGTAAACTGCAATGGTATAGTTTTTACAAGAATAGCTTATGTTAATGGTCTTAAGTACAATCTGATAAGTGTCTCCCAACTATGTGATGCAAAATACATAGTTCAGTTTGATGACAAGAGGGGGACCATCTTTAATGCCAACAAGGAAGTAGTTTTGATTGCCTCCAGGAGGGATGATGTCTATGTCCTAGACATGTCATCCCTGACTCAAAATGGGACTTGTCTATTCTCAAAGGCAAGTGAGACAATCAACTGGCTCTGGCATAAGAGACTCTCTCATCTCAATTTCAAGAGCATCAATAACCTGGCCAAACAGAACAAAGTTCTGGGTCTTCCATCCCTAGTGTATACCAAAGACAAGCCTTGTTTTGCTTGTGAAAAAGGAAAACACCACAGGGCATCATTCAAAACCAAACAAACCTTTTCTATCAAAAGCTGCCTACATCTTCTTCATATGGACCTTTTTGGACATGTCAGTCCAATGTCCATTCACCATGAGAAGTATACTCTGGTTATAGTGGATGAATACTCAAGATACACTTGGGTTTACTTCCTGACCAAAAAGAGGCAGGCAGCTGAAACCATCATGTCATTTGTCAGGAACATTGAAAATCAAAATGATGTCAAAGTTAAACAAATTAGAACTGACAATGGCACTGAATTCAAAAACCAAGACATTGAGTTTTTTTGTGATGAGAAAGGAATTTCTCAAAATTTCACTTCTCCCTATACTCCTGAACAAAATGGAGTAGCTAAAAGGAGAAATAGAACACTTATTGACGCAGCAAGGACAATGTTAAATGGCTCAGTCCTCTCAAAACATTTTGGACTCAGGCAGTCAAAACAGCTTGCTACACTCAAAATAGGTCAATCATTGTGAAAAGGCACAATAAGACTCCTTATGAGATATTCAAAGGAAGGATCCCTGACATTAGCTACTTTCATGTATTTGGGTGTCCTGTGTTTATTCATAATCACAAGGATCACTTGGGTAAATTTGATGCCAAAGCTGATGATGGATACTTCCTGGGATATTCTCTGGTTTCTAAAGCCTTCAGGGTGTTCAACACAAGGAGACAACAAACTGAGGAAACTTATCACATAACTATTGAAGAGAGCACTAAATCCATCAGGTTCTCAAATTCCTCAGTTGAAGAAATTGGTATTGATGACTCATCAAGGTATCCCCCTGATGAATATCATCCTGAGAACAACCCCTCAACCCAATACCAAGCTGATGCTGATGTCTCCTACTATATCATCCCTCACAACCTACCCTAACCAACCATCAGTGAGTTCATTGAAACTCAGCAGGTCTCCAATGAGACTGCAACCACTGAACATATTGTTCAGGAACCCTCAGAGCAAGTTGTTCCCACAAATGTCACTGAAGCACATATTGATGAGTTACCTCATGTTCCTGAGTCTGAACCTAATCAGGCTCTTTCAAGCTCAAATTCCTATCCTAGACCTCAGGATAGCTGGACTAGATCCAAAGTTATTGAGCTTGTGAACATCATTGGTAAACCCACTGAAAGCATGCTCACAAGAAGCAAGGCTGCAAAACTCAAGGCAGCCTCTGCTAATATATGTCTTTATGCTGACTATCTCTCTGAAATAGAGCCTAAAAATATCAAGGAAGCCCTGACTTTTGAAAGTTGGGTTCAGGCCATGAGAGATGAATTGGAACAGTTTGACAGAAATGATGTCATGACCCTTGTTGAATGCCCCCAGGGTGTTTTAATCATAGGTATGAAATGGGTCTTTAAAAACAAGACCAATGAGAATGGCACAGTCATCAAAAATAAAGCAAGACTGGTTGCCAAAGGATACAATCAACAGGAAGGTATAGACTATGAGGAAACCTTTGCACCTGTTGCTAGAATGGAAGCCATCAGGATCTTTCTAGCCTATGCAACCTACATGAACTTTAAAGTTTACCAAATGGATGTCAAAAGTGCATTCCTAAATGGTAACATCAAAGAAGATGTCTATGTGCAACAACCTCCTGGTTTTGATAGTAGTGAATACCCCAACCACGTCTACAAGCTTAACAAGGCCCTTTATGGACTGAAACAAGCTCCCAGGGCATGGTATGAAACTCTTTCAGCCTTCCTGATCCAAAACAAGTTTGCCAGAGGAAAGATTGACAATACTCTGTTCATCTACAGAACAAAAAGTGATGTCATTCTTGTCCAAGTATATGTTGATGACATCATCTTTGGCTCTACAAGCTACAAACTTTGCAAACAGTTTGAGAAACTGATGACCACAAAGTTTGAAATGAGCATGATGGGTGAAATCACATACTTTCTTGGACTCCAAATCAAACAAAATGAAAAAGGAATATCCATTTGCCAAGAAAAATACCTGAGGAACCTACTGAAGAAGTATGAGCTCACTGATTGCTCTTCAGTGAAGACTCCTATGGTCCCTCCAAACAACCTTGGCCCTAACCTCACTAGCAAATCGGTGAACCAAACCCAATACAGGGGAATGATAGGATCCCTGATGTACTTACTTGCATCTAGGCCTGATATCCAATTCTCAGTCTGTCTGTGTGCAAGATATCAGGCTGATCCAAAAGAGTCTCGTCTCACTGCTGTCAAGAGAATCTTCAGGTACCTAAAGGGTACATCAAACCTTGGTTTGTATTTCCCAAAATGTTCAGGATTTGATCTCAAAGGGTACACTGACTCTGACTATGCAGGATGCAATATGGACAGAAAAAGTACCTCAGGATCCTGTCAATTTCTTGGTGGTAAACTTGTGTATTGGAGTACAAAGAAACAACAGTCAGTGGTCATGTCCTCAGCTGAAGCTGAATATATGGTTGCTGCAGGATGTTGTGGAAATGTACTATGGATGAAGAGCCAACTGAGTGACTATGGCATTCAGTACAAGATGGTACCCATATTTTGTGATAACACTAGCGCCATAGCCATCTCAAATAACCCAGTGTTTCATCAAAGAACCAAACACATTGACATTAGATACCACTTCATCAGGGACCACATCATGAATGGAGAAATTGAATTACATTTCATCCCCACTGAGTATCAGTTAGCTGATATCTTCACCAAACCCTTGGATAAACCCACTTTCACAATATTGAAAGTTGAATTGGGCATGTTGGACATTTAATCAGGCAACTGATCAAAAAGTGCTCCATCCTGATGTAAATTCTCTAGGTCCCTGATCACACCCTTCCTGTACTACCCAATTCTGAATGAAAAAAATCATTCAGGGGGCTCAAGATGTCAAAAGGCATTGAATACCCAAACTAAATGCTCTAAGTACTTAGTTAGTAAATATCCCAGGTAGGTAACTGATTCCTATTTAATATAGGAATATATGTCGCTTACACAACTGGCATCCACATCTTGGGCCCCCACATCTCTCTCACCAAATACCATTGAGCATTAATTATCCTCTCACACACAAATAGTTGTGATGATATCACTCTGCAAAAGTGCATTTTTTGCAGAGCCACACAACTGTTCACCCCATCATGTTGAGAGAAAATAGGGCAATGGGAATCGTGATAATTAATGCGGATATCAAACACACATTATTATACTGTTTTGGTTTAATAACAAAAACTCTTTGATATCCGCAACATCACTACCCTATTTCATTCCCTATAAATACCCCCCACAAAGAAAAAACACACACGCTTTTAAAAACTTATCAAAACTCTTGCAAAATTATTTTCAAAAATCAGTTAGGTTAAACTACGTGTGTTTCTTCTTTAATACCAATTTTTCTCAAAACCAGACCTTTCTCAAACACAAATGGCTTCTTCTAAAGTCATCAAATACGTACCCAATGTGGATTTCCAAATGGAAAGCGTATACCTCACCAAAAACAATGTGGTAGGGAACTTTGCCTACCCTGAAGGGTTCCTTGAATACAGGGATGTGGTGAAGTTTCTTCAAAACTGTTTTCTTACCACCACATTCACAAAGACCCCCTCAGTCATCTATCATGACCACTTGAGGGAATTTTGGTGCACAACGGTGGTTGAAAACCCTGATGCGCCAAAGGAGGCCAAAATAAGGTTCTCAGTGAAGAATGGAACTAAGTTCCTAACTCTTGATTACAAAACCTTTGCCAAAGCCACTGGCCTAGATTACACTAAGACCTTCACTGCCCAACCCACTGAGAAAGATGTGAAGGAAGTTTTACTGGAACTTGGGCCCTATGACAAAAATCACCCTGAGGTGACACCAGGGGCCTTCCTGTCCAACGCCCCAATCATCAAAACCTGGTGATGAGTGTGTAAATACTCATCATTTTTACCTATTCTGACCTGCCAAAACATCTAAAAACACTCAAAAATGCATCATATCTCAGGAATGTGTTTTATATGTTTCAGATGCAAAATAATCAAAAACTGATGAAAAATGAGCAAAGTTTGCATAATTGGTAGTTTCAGTCCCTCATCTTT
Organism: Artemisia argyi; assembly: GCA_030686995.1. Taxonomy (NCBI): domain Eukaryota; kingdom Viridiplantae; phylum Streptophyta; class Magnoliopsida; order Asterales; family Asteraceae; genus Artemisia; species Artemisia argyi. The sequence continues at coordinate 97,151,426 of CM060676.1, read as the reverse complement.
CAAAAGTTGTCAAATCTAGTCCCTGGCTATTCTAAAAACTTGAAAATGTCACAAAGGTCCTTTTAAATCACAAAATTACATATTTAGTCCTTTGGTACAAAGTTTCACAAAACTACAAGTTTAGTCCCTTAATTTTGAAAATTGACAAAAATGGTCCCTGGGATATTAAAACTTTGAGAAAAACAATTTTTGTCCTTGAACTTCTCATTTATGGCAGGAATGGTCCTTGGTTGGAAAATTTGGTGAAATTACATGTTTGGTCCCTAAAGTTTACAAGTTTGGCAAATTTAGCCCCTGGGGAATTTAATAAATGAAATGAACAAAGGGTTCATGTACTATTCATCTTTGGCAAGTTTAATCCCTTTGTTGACTTTGGGAGAATGGCAAAACAGGTCCCTCAACTTTCAGATATTACATAAATGGTCCTTGTGTTAAACTACAAACCAAAACGGACCCTTATTATTATAAAGCACCAAATCCAATCCAAGTTGCAAACAGAGCCCACCAAACACCTTACCCCTGGCCCAATTACCCAAAGCCCAAACAAACACCCCTTTTGATATCAAAAACCAGGGCCCAAGTTTGACCCCAGTCAAACTTCACCCCTTTCCCACCTTCGTTCACCCCCAACTTGCCAGAACCATCATATCACCACCACCCCACCATCACTGTCAAATCCACCGCCCAAACCACTCACCCCAATCCACTATCCACCTAATCACCTCAGCATTTAATGCCACCCCCCTGTTGCTTTATTAAACAATTTCACTCACACCAATTTTGGCCCCAAAAATTATTTAAGGGCTGAGATCACTCAAGACTCATCCAATGGTCAAGATTGCAAGTGAGAAATGCTCAGAGATCCTCTTAAACCCTAATCCTCTGCTATAAAAGGAAGGAAGCAAGGAAAAAGAAGAGTAGTCCATTTTAGCTTAAATTATAGTCGTATAAGTTGTAGTATGTTATTTTAGTCAAATCAAAAGCTTTTAAGCATTGTTTTAGTCAATTCAAGTGTAACCTCAACTGTTTAAGTAATATAATTCAAGTTTCAGTATCTTATTTAGTTTGTGCAATTTTTACTTGTTCAAAAATTATTATCAAGCTCTGTTATTGTTTCTATGTAATGCTATGGACTCTTAGGATCATATAAGCTCCCAGAAAGCTTAAATGAGCTTTTAGAAACCTTAAAACACAGCTTAGTTATAAAAAAAACTCAAAAATACAAAAACAGTCAACAAAAGTCAACCATTCAAGTTTATGAAGATTTAAGCCGGAGCAGGGTGAATAGTGGATGGCCCTGGGTTAGTTGCCTTGTGGAAGGCTTATAGGAATGATCTCAGGTCCTGGTTCTAGTTCAAAGCATAGCTTGGATGGCATGAATTAAGAAAATCTCTCAATTCTTTTGTTCTAATATTCCCTAGCTTATTGTTTGTTTATTCATGCTTATTTATGTATTTTAGATCATATTAGAGTGGTATTATTCTGTTTCAAGTTTTAAACCCTTGTTTTGCTTTGAAAATCTCATCATTACAGATTTTAAGTAGTGTTTGGATTTACTTGTTCCTCTGTGTTCAAGCTTGTTTATGCTATTGTTGTTGGTTATTATATGATACTTTAGGCTCACATAGGTCATAGAACCCATAAAACTCAGTGCTCATTTGTGAAAAAAAGTCAAAACTCATTTAAATCTCTTATAACTGTTCACTGTGAGGATTTTTGTGATCTAAGCCATCCATATCAGTTCATTAGTTGTTATTGTAGGTTAAATAGGTCTATTACTAGCTTAATACTACATAATCAGTAACTTAGATTCAATCAAAGTTCAAAAAAGTCAACTTAAGCTCATAATTTCAAAAAGTCAAAAGTAGGGTTGTTTCAGAAATCCAAAAGTTGGGAGAATTATTGTGATTTTTGTATTAAGCCTGAGACCCTGACCATTTCAGAAATTAATCTTTGTCACCTAGTCTTCAAGTTTCAACAATCAGCTTATTTTTAATATTCTTATTAAAGCTTGTGCAAGTGCTTATTTTGACCTACAGGGCAAGTACATGCCCTGTGCACAGGATTTTGGCCAATATTCCAAGTTGTTTTGTAACTACCCTAGTGGACCCCACACCCTGTACCCTGGCATTTTGGAAAGCCAATAAGCTCATTGACAAGGTTCAGGGCTTATTTTGTGGTCTTTGGCTTATTTGATAGGGCTGCAAGTCCCTTTTAGGTTGACCATTTCTTGAGTGTACACTAAGTAACTCAGTGTTTGAGACCTAGTTCAATAGCCTCCCCAGTGCTAAAAAATAAGCAATAAGCTCAGCTTATTGGCTTATTGAGAAGCCTTCCAGTCACCCTTCAAGGTTCAATCCTTGTCTTGCACTCCCTTTGGCTTCTGTGGACCCCACAGAGGTTCAAAATCCCTTGGTTAGGCCTGTTTTAGGCCTTGTGTTTGATTACGTGCTTATTTGTTCTTAGTAGCTTTTCCAGAGTGCTTATTTGTTCCACTTTGCTTATTTCAAGTTTGTAATCATCTGTTTATGCTTAGTTTGTCATTTCTCAGCTTCTTCCAATATTGCATAAGTCCTAATAAGCTAATTGGTTCACTGTTAAGCACAAGGGGGTGCACTTAGCTTGTTAATAAGCTATTTCAAAAGTGTTTTTGCAAAAGTTTCTCATTTTTAGCTTTTAAACATCTGTCCATAAGAAAAACCAACAAAAAATCCAATTTAAATTTAAGTGATAGCTTCTATTTAATAGATTTTATCTTTTTAATTTTTCTTTTTAGCATATTAATAAGCATTTCATCATTTTTATATTTTTATTAATTTCCTGTCACCTTAAAGTATCTTCAGTAATTTTCTTAGATATTTTTCTTTTAATTAATAATTATTAGCATTAATAATAGTTTAATTAATTAATTAGATAATATTAGTAATTAAATAGTTTTCTTAATTTTTAATTAACAACAGTAGGTTTTTATATTTTTCCTAGGTTCTATAAGTCATTTAGGATTTTTATAAAATAATTTCTTAAATTCTACTGTTCACTTTTTAATTTTCTTAATTAATTTAGTTAAATTAGATATTAATTAATGATTAAGTATATAATTAGTAAAATAGTCTAAATTTAATTTTTAGAAACTTTTTATAATTTTTTAGGATTCCTGATATGGTTAATTAGTTTTATAAATTTTTCTTTAATTTTCTAAGTTATTTTAGTATTATTAGTAATTTAAAATAGTTTAAATAGTTTAATTAATATTATTAGTATTTAATTAATATAAAACCCACAAAAAGACAAAAATACATCATTTTAATTTTTATCTTATTTTAAGTCATTTTAGATTTTTAGAAAATAATTTTGCAATTTTCTAGTTTAAATTTGTAATATTAAGTTTTTAAGATAATTAGTTTTAATTAAATAGTTAAATAGTTTTATTTAAATAATTAATATTAAATAATAAAATAATCAAAAAAAATTTCTTTTTAATTTCATTTTCTTTTAATTTTAAGTTTGAAAAAGTTTCACTTGCACCCCCTTTAGTTTTAAATTGTTCAAAAGTCACCTTTTCTTCAGTCTGTATCCCAGTTTGATTTATGATTTGTACTTTATACGTATCTGTTTACTGAGTTTGTTATATACTGTTTCCATAAATATCATCAGTAGTGTAAAATCAAACCCAATCATCTTTGGTTGCTGTCCTCAGGTGGGACTTAACGACCCGGGGATTTCCCTGTACTTCAACGGATTTAAAAACAATTGACTTTCTCTCCCAGGTGGGCCTATCAACTGAACCCGATTGACTGGTTGGTTTAGGAGGAGTCAAAATTTGGCGCCGCTGCCGGGGAGGTTGTTGCGTATTTCAAAACGTTTTAGGTTTAGTGGTTTTCAAAACCCCTCCTGTACAAATACCACCACTTTGTAAATTTTTGTGAAAATCAAAATGAAAAATGAAAAAGTTCATTAACACTTTTCCTGAAGTGTTAAAAACACCAAAAAAATCATAAACAACAAAACAAACTGTGAAGTTAAATTACTTCGTTATCGTTAAGATTACAACCTGTACAGGTGGTTTAAGGTAAGTTTTGACATTAAATTGCGAACTGAAGAGAGATCCATTCTTCTCTCCCGCCACCCTGCGAGTAATCTTAAAGGAACGATTTCGGTTAACGAATCAGTTCCAAAAATATTGTCCAAGTTTTTTCACCCATACACGAAAAGCCAAAAACATTTTACTGTGAATAAATTACATAAAAGATTACCACCGCAAACCAAGGCAGACCACCTACCAACTGGGGGTGTGAACATAATAAGTTCCCAAACATAAGATAAAAACTTGCCATTGTATCCCTGTGGGTGGTGTACCTTTTTCAAAGAAGCCATTCACTTGTGATTATTAGATTTAAGTTCACTGTGGTTTTGCCTCGATCTTGTTTTGAAATTTTTTTTTTAGTGCATGCGCACTCGTTCACAAACAAAGCATAAAAGGCAGAAAAATGTACCCGAGTTATGTACTGTTGAAGAAGAACACACATTAAAAATGGACGACGAGCCCCCAATCCCTCCCAAGGAGGACGTAGTTCCTGACACTCGAACAATGGAGGAACTATGTCAACCTACCATGCACGGGAGGGGTGGACCCATTGCACCACTCACAATTGGAGCCACGGATTTTGGACTAAAACACAACATGATCCAACAGGTCCAGAATTCGTGTCAGTTCCACGGTTTGCCGGGTGACGATGCTAACAAGCATCTCGATAAATTTTTAACTGTCACCTAGAGCATGAAACAAAATGGCGTCACCGAAGACGGCCTGCGTTTATACCTGTTCCCATATTCTCTCACTCATCATGCGACTGCTTGGTTCGATCGACTTCTTAAGAATTCGATCCATACCTTTGATGAGATGGTTACTAAGTTCTTGGCTAAATATTTTCCACCATGCATGGTTACAAAGCTAAGAAACGATATTAGTAACTTCAGACAGCTTCCTGAAGAGTCCTTATTTGAGGCATGGGAACGCTACAAACTTGCTATTGATCGGTGTCCTAATCATCACATGCTTCTTGTCACCATTATTGATACCTTTTATAATGGTTTGACACTTCGTCATCGTGACACCATCAATGCTGCTGCTGGGGGCACCTTTATGAAAAGGACCCCTGAAGAGTGTTATGGCTTAATTGAAAACATGACTGCCCATCACAATTTTTGGGACTCCTCTGCAGAGAGGAATGACTCATGTAAGTCAGTCACTCCAGCAAGTAATGAAATAACTACATTGGACCACCGGGGTTTAATCAACCCCAGAATCAAAATGGTTAAAACAGAAACCAAAACTTTAATCAGAATCAGAACCAGAACCGAATGAACCAAGGTTTTAACAACCAAGGGAATTTCAACTCTGGTCAACACAAGGTTCAACACAATCAAAACCAAGGAAATTATAACCATAATCAAGGTCAGAACAATTACCATCAGGGTAATTTTCAACAAACAAACCACTTCCAGGGTAATAACAACCAGCAACATGGTAATTTCTAGAACAATCGGGCTCAAAATTTTCCAAATCAAAATCAAGCCATTGTTCCAACTGGACCATCATCTGATGAGTTATTGAAACAGTTTATGAAATCCCAAGATGAATTGAACAAAATGCTGGTTAGTAAGATCTCTGAATTGAAGAAGTCTTTAAATGATCGACCCTCGGGCTCAGGTACTTTACCTAGCAACACGATCGCTAATCCGAGGGGCGATGCAAAGGCGATCACCACAAGAAGTGGAGTTTCTTATAAAGGACCCACAGCTCCGTCTACCACTTCTCCTGCCCAGGTAGAGGAATGTGACACTGAGGATACTACGGATACGGTACTTCCTACTAATAACGGAGGCACCAATGACATCCCTCCTCCAGTTGTCCCGGTCCCGACTCCCCCTAAAAGAGTCGTGTTTGAAACTCCCGAAGGTCCTGTTGAAATCCCAAAAGCCAACCCAAAACCATCGATTTCATATCCCTCACGATTGCAAGATCAGAAGCTCCGTGAAAAAGCTAATCATCAGATGGAAACAATTTTCCAAATTTTCCAAGAGCTACACTTTGATAATAGTTTTGCGGATGCTCTTCTGTTAATGCCCAAATTTGCATCGACAATCAAAAACCTATTGGGAAATAAAGAGAAACTGTTTGAGATGGCACGAACACCACTCAATGGAAACTGCTCTGCAGTTCTGTTGAAACAGCTTCCCGAGAAGCTAGGAGACCCCGAGAAATTTCTAGTACCATGTATTTTCCTGGGGATGGTTGAGTGCTTTGCCTTGGCCGATCTTGGTGCAAGCATCAACTTAATGCCCTACTCAGTTTGGAAAAAGCTCTCTCTTTAGGCACAAACTCCCACATGCATGACTCTCGAGCTTGCAGACCGTTCAATTTCACGTCCCATCGGTATTGTCGAGGACGTATTTGTAAGAGTGGGAAAGTTCCATTTTCTAGCAGACTTTGTCTTTGTTGATTTCAATGAAGATCCAAGAGTTCCTCTCATTCTTGGGAGGGGATTCTTAAGGACGGGTCGTGCATTGATCGATGTTTTCGATGAGGAAATCACATTACGAGTTGGCAATGAAGCGATAACGTTCAACCTTTATCAAACCTCGAGATACTCCTCGAATTTTGATGCTGAATCGGTCAACCGAATTGATGTCATTGACATTGTATCTGAGGAGTATGCTCAGGAAATCCTTGGATTCGCTGATAGTTCTCCGAGTGGCAATCCCACTCCCTCTTCTCACCCCATAATCGCTAATTCTTCTCCTTCCCTCACTCCGTTTGAGGGAAGTGATTTCGTCCTTGAGGAATTAGAGGCCTTTCTCAAAAGTGATTCAGTTCCCGAAGGAATTGATAACTAAGAGATTGACCCGGAGAGGGATATCTTTCTCCTTGAGAAAATATTGAACAAAGATCCCTCTCCTATTCCTGTTCTACCTCCACAACTTCATAACGCGGAAATCAAATATGTTGAGAAATATGATGATTTCCTCGAGATCGAACTTAAGGACCTGCCTCCTCATCTAGAATATGCATTCTTGGAAGGAAACGATAAGTTACCAGTCATTATTGCGAAAGATTTAAAGGATGAAGAGAAAACCGCGCTGCTTAAGGTTTTAAAGTCCCACAAACAAGCAATTGCTTGGAAGCTCTCAGACACAAAGGGTATTAACCCGGATTTTTGTACACACAAAATCCTAATGGAGGATGACTTTAAGCCTGCCATGCAGCATCAAATAAGGGTAAATCCAAAAATCCACGAAGTTATCAAGCAAGAAGTTATCAAACTTCTTGATGCGGGAGTGATTTACCCTATATCAGACAGTCCTTGGGTTAGCCCAATACATTGTGTTCCAAAAAAGGGTGGCATCACGGTTGTCACAAATGAGGATAACGAGTTGATACCAACTCGGTTGGTTACAGGGTGGCGAGTATGTATCAATTACAGAAAGCTTAACGAAGCCACCCGCAAGGACCATTTTCCTCTGCCCTTTATGGATCAAATGCTCGAGAGACTAGCGGGGAATGAGTATTATTGCTTCCTCGACGGCTTTTCGGGTTACTTCCAGATTCCCATTGATCCTAAGGATCAAGAGAAGATTACCTTCACATGCATTTACGGGACGTTTGCCTATCATCGCATGCCTTTTGGGTTATGTAACGCTCCAGGCACTTTCCAGAGGTGCATGATGGCTATTTTCCACGACATGATCGGGAAAACAATGGAGGTATTCATGGATGACTTCTCAGTCATCGGGAATTCTTTCAACTCATGCCTCTCCCATTTAGAAAAGATGCTTCAACGTTGTGAAGACACAAATCTTTGGCTAAACTGGGAGAAGAGCCATTTTATGGTTAAAGAGGGCATTATCCTCGGCCATAAAATTTCAAAAAGTGGGATTGTGGTCGATAAGGCCAAAATTGATGTTATTGCTAAACTGCCTCATCCCACCACTATTAAAGGCATAAGGAGTTTCCTCGGCCATGCTGGGTTTTATCGGAGATTCATTCAGGATTTCTCCAAAATAGCCCGACCATTGACTCATCTTCTTGAAAAGGAAGCTCCTTTCATCTTTTCCCCCGAGTGTATCGAAGCTTTTTCCACTTTAAAGAAAAGGCTCACCGAGGCACCGATTGTTGTTGCCCCCGACTGGGACCTACCCTTCGAACTTATGTGCGATGCTAGCGACTTCGCTATTGGTGCAGTTCTGGGGCAACGCAAAACAAAACATTTTCAACCAATACACTACACAAGTAAGACCATGAGTGAAGCTCAAACGCACTATACCACCACAGAAAAAGAATTATTATCTGTAGTATATGCCTTTGAGAAATTTAGGTCTTACTTAATCCTAACAAAATGCGTGGTGTATACGGACCACTCGGCTTTGAAATACATGTTCACCAAACAGGACGCAAAGCCAAGACTACTCCGTTGGGTCCTGCTCCTTCAGGAATTCGATATAATCATACAAGACAAAAAAGGAGTAGAGAACCTTGCAGCTGATCACTTGTCCCGGTTAGAGAATCCTCATCAGGATATTCTCGAGAGAAAAGAAATTAATGAAACTTTTCCTCTGGAGACTCTCAATCTAATCTCTAGCCGGGATGATGCCACTACCCCATGGTTTTCCGACTTTGCAAATTACCATGCGGGTAATTTCGTTGTGAAAGGGATGTCGTCCCAACAGAAAAGAAAATTCTTTAAAGATGTGAAACATTACTTCTAGGACGACCCCTACTTGTTCAAAATCTGTGCGGATCAAATCATCCGACGGTGTGTCCATGGCCAAGAAGCCATGGAAATTCTTAAAGCTTGTCATGATGGCCCCACGGGGGGACATCATAACCCAAATTACACCGCCAAAAAGGTGTTTGATTCGGGATTCTTTTGGCCACAATCTTCAAAGACACCCATGAACTTATCAAAACCTGTGAGGCTTTCCAGTGTCACGGGAATATTTCCAAAAAGAATGAGATGCCACAAAACGCCATCCAAGTCTGTGAAATATTTGATATGTGGGGCATTGATTTTATGGGGCCGTTCCCGTCTTCACGAGGGAATAAATACATACTCGTGGCTGTCGACTATCTGTCAAAATGGGTTGAGGCAAAAGCCTTACCCACCAATGATGCCCGAGTAGTCGTTAAATTTCTAAAGTCTCTCTTTGCTAGATTCGGGACTCCTCGTGCCATTATCAGTGATCGTGGCACACACTTCTGCAATGAACAATTTGCAAGAGTGATGTTGAAATATGGTGTAACTCATCGTCTTTCAACTGCATACCACCCACAAACATGTGGGCAGGTGGAGGTCTCGAATCGGGGTATTAAGAGAATTCTGGAGAGGACGGTTGGAGAAAACCGTGCCTCTTGGTCGGATAAGCTGGATGATGTATTATGGGCTTTCCGCACTGCTTACAAAACACCCATCGGGTGTACTCCATATAAGCTAGTGTACGGGAAAGCATGTCATCTTCCGATCGAATTAGAACATAAGGCCTACTGGGCCTTGAAACATGCAAATTTCGACCTTCACACAGCGGGTGATCACCGCAAGGTTCAACTAAATGAATTAAATGAACTTCGTGATCAAGCTTATGAGAATTCTTTGATTTACAAGGAAAAAACCAAGAAGATACACGACTCTAAAAATAAAACCGTGTTTTCAACATCGGTGACAGAGTCCTTCTCTTCAATTCACGATTGAAGATATTCTCAGGAAAGCTTAAAACTCGTTGGTCTGGGCCATTCACTATAACAAAAGTATTTAGATATGGAACTGTTGAGTTATCACAACCTAACGGTTCTAACTTCAAAGTGAATGGCCATCGGTTAAAGCACTACTTTGGAGGGGATGTACCACAAATGGTTGTCCCGGATCTCCAAACTTTCCCCACGAACCAATGAATTCGGGGATCGACTCAAGCTAGCGACTCGATAAACAAAAACAGTAGCAACAACATGGGTTTTCACCCATGTCTCTGACTTCTTTCTATTTTCTAACACCCTAGTGTGGGGGAGTGGCTGTCCCCTGCAGCTATTTGAAATGTATATATCTTTAAAAAAAAGAAAATAAAAAAAAATAAAAAATAAAAAAATTTTGTGTCGTATGTACATATAAATAAAGTGAAAAATGAAAAATGATATTTCCACCGTTAGCTTATAATATTATCTTTTTATGTTCAAAGAGTCAGCATAATAGCCGGGACTTTGAATATTGAGGACAATATTCAATTCTAAGTGTGTGTGTGGGGGGGGGGGAGAAATTCTAGCGAATTTTATCACATTATATCCTCTAGTACCCCCGTTTTTGGCCCAAAATTTACAAAATTTTTTTCACTTTATTTCAAAATTTTTGTGGTTATCAGTCCGTCATGTCTAAACGACAAAAGGATTGGCTAATCCAGGAGCAAACGGCTCTTGGTAAAGATATCTCAAATCCGTTGACGGCTGACAATTTGCCCAAAATTGTATGGGACTCAACTCACCATATCTTTAATCGTGAAGAGTTGGCTAGCCCGCAAGATTATGGCTTGTGGTAAAGGCAGTGGAAAATCATAATTGGTAATCAACTCACCAAGATGATGACTAAATTCCATCAAGAGTTGGCTAGTCCAGAAGCAAACGGCTTCTGGTAAAGACAAATCAAAACCGTTGACAGCTGGTGGTTTGCTCAAAATCACATGGTGAGTTGGGGACATGACAGCAAACTTACAAACACTACTCAAAATCTTTCCATATCTTTCACAATGTCATATCAAGTTACTTCTAGTCAAACACACAATAGATAAATCCAAAATGTGTAAGAGGTCTTATGAAAAGTCAAACACTCAACCTTTCCATAAATGCACATGATGTGATGTATATATATATTTCTATTTTAAGATTAAGATATATATGAAAGTAAACTTGTATATATTACCTAAGTAATGTTGTTATTGTAAGTTAATGAGTTACTAAAAATGTTTGATTCCTAATGTCATCACATTTTTATCATTTGTAAAACTTACTAATATTACTTTAACACCTAAAGTGGCACTTATTCTATTTGACACCTAAAATACTTAAAGACCCTAAAAGTATTTTAGTCATTCTAAATGGTTGGTCAAGGGGTTTGATCATAATGCTACATAACAAACATGTACGTTCCTGTGTTGTAGCATACGATGACTCGAGACGTTGAGAGGTGTTGAATGTTTGTTGAGACAAAGTATGATTACAAGTAACTTGTACATTTTATGTTATGTATCCAGTTATACGTTTGTCATCAATCAAAACAAACCAGATTGTATAGATTAAATATCGTAATATTTGCACTAACAATCTCCCCCTTTTTGATGATGACAAAGAATGTAAACGTGATAGAATGCAAAATGTAAAAAGTTACTTGTGTCCATATAACTTACTTGTATCCGCAACACCTTCTACCTTTCCTTCTCTGTTTACACTCTTCTCCCCCTTTTGTCGAAACAAAAAGGGGTATGTCCTTGGAGTTAACTTAATTTCTCCCCGAAATGGCGAGCTTGCATCATCCCTAGTGAAGTTAATTCTTCAACTCCAATTTCCTAAGGTTGTTGCGTCCCTTAGGTTGTTAGCGGATCCATGGATCAAATTTAGTTCCTTGACCTACATCAAGGTTAGTGTTGTGCAACATAAAAATTATACGAAAAGTGCATGATGAATAAAATGCATGTTGGACTATGTTGACTTATCTGCTTCTTTTTGTCGAAACACAAAAGTGTGTCGAAGATTGAGAATAAAGATAAATGCGTGCATGCTTCCCCTAGATTGTAGCTCCCCCTTGATCAATACTCCCTATTGCTAGGGTCCCAACGTATATGACACAAGAAATAAGAAAGCTACAAAAACAAAGGTTAGTGCATGATTAGCTCCACCTTGATCAATACTCCCCGTTGCTAGGGTACCAACGTATATGATGCAAGGATAAGAAAGCTACAAAAGAAACAAAGGTTAGTGTATGATCGAATCCCCCTTGATCAATACTCCCTGTTGCTAGGGTACCAACGTATATGATGCAAGGATGAAGAATCCTACAAAATAAAGGTTAGTATAAGACAATAATTTTCCTATGCTTGATGGAAGCTCCCCTTGTTTTAGGGCGTCAATATGAACCTACAAAACAGAAGTTAGTATAGTGGAAGTTTTATCTTTAGACAAGCATGTCCTCTACAACAATGTGCATAGAAGATGCAATATGAGTGTTTGATGGATATTCCTCCTACGTCAAGAAGCACCTATAATGAAAGAAGGAAAATATTCGATGCAAACATCATCCTTAGATGACACTCAATACTAGTCATGGTAAGGATTTCATCTTTGACTATATGTACTAATTGTGCTTACTGAAAGCATAGTTGCATTATACATTAAAAGAATAAGAATACTTTAAACTTTAAAAAGTTTGGGAGTTTGATTATCATAAATTGGTGGTTAAGGATGTCACACATTTTATGAAATATTATATGGCATTGTCAAAATAGTTGAGTATGCACATACAAGAACTTCACTAGTTGAATTCTTGAAATAAGTATTCTTAAAATTCTGATAGATCAAAGTTGGATGATTTATGTTTTGTCAACATGTAGGAATGTCATTACTTGAGACATAATTCATCAACAAGATTTTCATGCATTGATCTATTTAGTATTTGGATAAGGGATGCTAATAAATTATTATAATAAATTTAAATACATGGTATGTTTAATTTATAATAAATTGTATCCTATATTTGTATGTTTAATCCATGAATAAATGTTATTCTAAATTGTCCGTTGTCAGTTAATAATATGGGAATATTATTAAATCAAGACAAATCTGAAGGTTGGTATAATATACTTAAAGTATATTGATGCGTAGTCATGCCATTTCAGATGATATTCAATGATACCGAATATAGGACTTATCCCAATTACATGATGTTACTTTATGGATTTTGTTATTGAGTAAATCATGAGAAGTTATCCTCAGACTTGAGATGCAAGATAAGTGTCATGAATGTAGTACATTTTTGTGGAACAACTTAACGCTATACGTAACTGGTAGTCATAAGGGTTGTTTTCGAAAGTGTTACAAAGTTTGTGGGTTTTGCTTTTAGTCAAGATAGAATTTGTTCCTTCAAATTTATTTTTGGAGTTTAATACTGCTGGGCCCCTCGTAGGGTTGGTAAGATGCATGTGCGGCCGCACCCAATATCTCCCGTGAATATGTTCAGAAGATTTGGTAATCTTGATCAATCATAAACAACGAGAAACAGAATGGTTAATTAAGGAATGACTTTAATCCATATCCTTATTAACATGGTATTAGAAACAAAAGGATAATAATAATGAGAAATCATTAAAAGGTTTTTCCAGGAGCCTTACTCGAGATCGTACTAGAGGCATCGGCGTGTTGCAAGACGCTAACCGATGTGATTACACTATTAAAATATGTCCAAGTGGGAGCTGTTAGATTATGGACATTATTTTAGTAGTCGTATGTTAGGATCGAACTCGAGATCACGGGATTGCACACAATACGTATGAAGAGAAAAAGAAATAATTATTTATAAATGTTATAAGTAATTATTAAACACAAAATAAATAATAATAATTAGTATTTAATGATTAATGACTAATTATATATTAAACGAAGATTAGGAAAGTAATACTAGACAAAACATGGAAACAAGAGAAGGTTCCGGAAACCCTTGTGGGCTTCACAACCGATCGGTCTAAGGGGGAATCTCACCTCCTTTGTGCCTTGAGCTCCAAGTTTTGTGTAGTATATAAGCAAACCCAAGATGTAGGTTTTTCTCATAACTTGTACACACACATCTTGGTGTTTTCTCTCCCTTTTCTTTCCTTGGTCGATTTCATCAAAACCAAACCCTAAGGGTTTCGATTTTTATGATTTAAAACAAGTCTTGTGTTTATTACTTGCAAATACTTTTTCTTGAATTAGTACGTGTGTACAAGAACGTGAATCAAACACACTATTGTTTGATTCTTGGATTGAATTACAAAAAGGTAAGGAGTAATTCTTATAATCCTTATAAACCCTTATTAGGGTTCTTGGTTTCGGAAGATTGCTTTGATTCTTGTTCGGGCTAGAATCACAAAGGTATGTTTACTATTTAATATTGATTAATTAATTACATGTTATATGATCTTGTTATAATTGTTTCCGCTATGCTTACTTTGATGTACATGATTTATTTATATGAAGGTCATGATATAATAATTCCAACATAATTGGGGGTCATTAATGGAAACCGAAGCATTACCTGTTAAGGACCGAAAGAGGATTGATCAGAAACAAAAGACGACGGTCAGATCTTCATAATTTTGGCTAGCTTAATTTGGCAGTTAACTAAAACCGGCTTCCATACTCATGATTTGGGTTAAGTCCAAACAATAGCAAAATACTATTAAAAGTGTATGAATATTATACGTGGGTTAAATGCAAAGCCTACATTGATAGCATTAGAAAAAATTACACACGATATTTACAAAAGTGGCCATGACTGGGTTGATCAAGCTGCACCACCGGAACCACTAACTAAAAAGGAAGCAACGCTCTCTGCAAGCATTAGCTTCTCGATAGATACTTTGTCACCAAACCTGTATGAGAAACAAAGCTTCCCTTGCGACTCGACTGAACCTATTTGTACAGGGAAACAAACCACAGCACTGCCTCCCATTGGATACGCGTAATCATAAAGTTCTTTCAGTGACCGATGAACTTCTCCTATGTATCTATCCCCAAGCTTACGCTTACAATAAAGCTTGATCACAAGCATTGTGCCATGGTGCTCCACCCATGACTCACATATTGCATACTGCATGGTGTGGTTCCATGCTGGATTCATTTGACCATGCTTGTCCACTGGAGTTCGTTTCTCCATTGTTACATTACCCCCAACGAGTACCTGTATTAATCCAAATACGAAAAGTTATTTCAAGAAAATAGGTTGATACCCCAATATGTCACTTGATTTTTGAGGATTCCACTAATCACTCTAGAGATATTATTCATATGGGCAAATACCAAAAAAATGCACTATACTTGTAAAAAATAGTACTTTTATGTATTGAATTTTTTTTTCCTCATTCGTGTACTAAACTTGCATTTTTTGCCTCTTTTATACATTTTCGTACAATTTTATGACATTTTTGCCCCTGAATTTTCAAAGATTTGAGGGGCAAAATTGTCCCAAAATGCGTAGAAGTGGCAAAAAATTTAAAGTTTAGTACACCAATGAAGAAAAAAAAAGTTCGATACATAAAAGTAATATTTTTGACAAGTATAATGCATTTTTTTGGTATTTGCCCTATTCATATTAACTTCCATCAAAATATAGTTTTCTACATAATCTAAAAAATATAGTCCAAAAATCATTTAATATCAAAAGTAATTTATTTATTTTGTTGTAACATCGATATACAAACATGTATTAAGTTTATATAACTACATCCTTAAACAAATCAGCATGAAATATATATCACAATTTGCAAAAAGTGTGTTAATTTCATCAACCAAAAGTTTGTGAGCTCAAAGCCTATCCGAGGTATATGTAAGTTGGTTGCATCGCAAACATAAACCAACTTTTCGAGCAATAAAGATAACTAGATAAGATATGAAAACCGACAAACCTTAGCATAAACTTTCATTTTGAAAACTCTTCTTACTTGTCTTAAATCATTTGCCGAGTTAATAGTTAAATCCAATTTTCTACACTCCATAATTGCATCTCTTTCTTACTGCCTATTGTGTGTACGGGTGTGTTGGTGTGCTGAAGTGTTATAGTTTCCAAATGTCTCAATAGTCAATATTATTATATTATATATACTTACGGATGAGTTTAAATATTGAGACGACTTTGAACTGGTAGCTAGACTTTTTATAGTAAACTCCCAATCAGATATGAAAATCTTTTGTCTTTGAGAAAGACCCGGGAAAATGTTGTTAGAGAGACTTTTTGTTTTTAGATTTATTTTATATTCCACAGAATTTGAGTATAATTAACTAAAGTTTAGTTGCCTACCGGAACCAACTTATGATATGAAAGACCCTTAATACAAAAGCTACTTACTGATGAAGCTACAGGATCTCACTCGATTAATTATTAATACTGAAACAGCAAAGAAACTAAAACTTGAAACATGTGAAAAGTTATCTACATGCATGCTAAGTTAGGATTTTTTTTTCAGCTCGTGTACCTTCCCGTATGCCAATTTTTTTAATGGTTAAAAGTGTGTGCACAGCCGTATAAGATGATTGTAAATTAGGATTTCAAAGAATAGATATATAGTATATTACAGTAATTAGTTTATGACCCGATTCAGAAATTAATGTCTTTCTCAATTGAAGATTCAAGGAAGTTTACATGCGTCTTCCTCACTGAAAACATCTACTCATAGTTTATTTTAAAATGATTTGACTAGTATTTTGTTTTGCGGTATATACGATAGCACTAGCACAAGTATACGCATGAGGTCTTTGTTTTATTTTTGAATATTAAAAACTTCAATTTATAATGGGATATTTATATCATGACACTTGCTTTAGGAGAAACACTCATCCTTATCTTTTGTGTTCGTTATTGTGGTCTACTGTTTTTTAGGAGAAACACAAAATAATGTTGTTTGATGAGTTGAAGTTTATTGTCTAGTTTAGAATTAGATATATATAACTCTGGAAGATTAGAAGCAATATAATAACTAAACTAGCATTTCTTTTTCAGAATTATCTGAGATAAATACAGTTAAAACAAAGTTTAGTGTTATGTCGTCATCTATTTGGAGTACATGTACATAAGACAAGTGGTAATAAGAAGATTACCACGCGTCCTCTTCCTATGTAGCATTCCATCAACACGTCACTCATTACCCTCACCTCCAATGACGCGTCTTAGGTGCTTTGGGGGAGACCGGTCGTGATGAAGACCAACTTGTGGAAGTTGTGGTTGTGTGGGTGTGCATGTGATGGCGGAACCATTGTGAATACAAGAAACCACATAAAGAACAAAGAACAAAGAAATTCGATATACCCTCACAAGACTTCAAGAGAAACACTCTTTTTAATTCAATTCAGCATAACTTCTTTCAAAAACCTAAACTTATTACATTTACTGATAGTCTTAAAAGAGTCTTGAAGAAAAAGCTAATAATCTCTACCAAAACTAAAATAAGAAAACAATATAATTTTATAAATCTAAACAAATCTTTTATAAAAATTAGACAGATGCAAATATTAAAGGATAGATAACGACAACTGTCCATTGTCAATTTTTTTTACCCTTCAATCTTCTCGAATCATTAAAACACTTGACTTCACATGTTAACCGAAGAACTGGCGGCTAAGCCAGAGGAGTTGGAGCTCGAACATGCCCTACATCATTCTCCTCCTCTTGGAAAAGACTCGTCCTCGGGTCTTGTCTTTCCAAGTCTCGAACTTTGAAACTTTCTAACCCCTCTCCGTTACCTTAACACGGCTTCTCTATGGAGAATCATGTTCCATCCTGCCAATCATTCGATAAGATCACCCGGGTGAAGTGATATCATCCTCACTTACGTCACCGTTTCCTCGTTCGGCGACTCTACAGTTAGCTTGATTTTGGAATCCGTCTAAAGTTCCTTCATTTGTTTAATGAGGTCTTTATTCTATACAACACGTGATCCTTGTTGGTTAGTTGCATCGTTGCCTCGTTCGGCGAATCTATGAGTCACATAACCAAACGGTTGTCCACGCCCACATATTATGAGGTAAAAAAGGCCATTATATCAGAAAGTTCAGCAGAAAAAATAGCAACTTCGAGCAGGTATAGCTCCCTAAAGAGAACTCCAATCGCGAATCCGAACGGTGAGATTGTAGATTAATGTGTCCTGAACCTCGCGCCCAAAAATCACAAAAATCCAATGGTGAACAAATGCGTGCAGCCAATTCTCCCACGACTATGCAGAATATGACAAAGTAAAACAACTGTTTTGTTTGTCTTGAGCTCAAACATGCCCTGCATCAGTGTGACTTTGTTTTTTGTGGGGTATATTTGTGTTTAAGTGAGGTATATTCGGGTGATGATATTAGTTGTGTTATTACAATTGTTGGTAGTGATGTAGATTGAGGAGAAAGAAGCTCGTGTGACGTTGAGTTGACGGCAGTGATCGCGGTCACTATGACTACTAGCATAAACTTCCATTACAGAAACAAGTTTATAAAGAAGAAAGATTTAACTAGTTTATGAATATGGACTAAAGAGAGAAACTAAAGTTGGTATAAGTAACTTATTAACCAATCATATAGTGGTAAATAGGTTAATGGAGATGGACTTTTGAAAGTCTAGCATTGTAGAAACAAGCAGACACGGAGCTAGTGGAGGCTAAAGGGTGCTCAGCCACCCCCAACCGGCTCAACTAGTCCACCTTGTAGCTTGATTTTCCAATCTGCGTTTCGCAAAGTCTTTAATCAAGCCCCTGCTAACAGGCTCGGCCCTGGCCATGGGTGATCTGCGTGACGGTCTAAGGCATCAAACAAATAAGAGGCATTAAATTAGGTTGTGTTTATGAGAAGAACATATACACCTTATAAGCTAATGAACAAATTATTAGACTTTGAAAAACAGGGTATGGGTTCTGTTCTTTGATGGGGAAGACAACTGACAAGCATATATGTTGTGGAAAACTAGAAAGGGGGTTGAATAGTTTACCGTTTAAAAACTTTAAACTTGTTGTATCAAATGTCCATTTTTAGCTTGTTCTAATATGAAAGATGTTACTTGTAGTTTATAACTAACATAACTTAAAACATGTTATCACACAAGTACAATCAACAAGTCACAACACAAACAATCACATAATGAAAACATTAAAGTAAAGCAATAAGTAAAAGGAAAGTGCAAACCGAACACGAGGATTTATAGTGGTTCAGTCACGGATCTCCTCTCCGCCCTACTCCACTCCTCGAGTACCCAACTCGAGAGTTACTTCACTAGATCAACAACCTCCCTTCTCGGCAGAGAAAACCTTACAATCGTCGCTTACACTTTATCCGGTACAAAGCTAGATACCGAGTTCTTTTACAAGGTACAACCACTCCTATCGTCGCTTATACAATATTTTCGACACTAAGCTAGATGTCGAGTTCTTTACCAAGGGTACAACCACTCCCACTATGTTTTGTTGCCCAACATAAAAACCTTGTGTTTTATGGCACAAACACATAAACCATCTAATCTATATTGTGATGATACAATGATGATCCATGACATAAAAGTCTAATGGATATGTATGCCTAATCTACATGAACTTCTTGAATAAGAAGTCTTCAACCTTTGAGGATGTCAAGTGCCATTGAATCTTCATATGTTGGAATGCTTTAATGAATGATGAATTTAAGATCTTGTGACCTTCTTGGTGGATCATGAAGTATGATATGCTTACAACAATGATAAATGTTAGAAGCATTATGATCATTATGGAAAGGGTGACTCATGTGTGTTTCTACATTGTTTGCTACTGATCTAGATATGTGTTTTATGATAGAGAGAATGTATGTTCAAAGTCATCAACCTAATGAGAAGACCATGGGCTACTATTTATAGAAAAACAATTTTGTCATCCCGCGAATACGGCGGAACACTCAGAAGGGTTCCTTCCGTTATGCCCGAGGGTTCCTTGGGGACATGACAGCAAACTTACAAACACTACTCAAAATCTTTCCATATCTTTCACAATGTCATATCAAGTTACTTCTAGTCAAACACACAATAGATAAATCCAAAATGTGTAAGAGGTCTTATGAAAAGTCAAACACTCAACCTTTCCATAAATGCACATGATGTGATGTATATATATATTTCTATTTTAAGATTAAGATATATATGAAAGTAAACTTGTATATATTACCTAAGTAATGTTGTTATTGTAAGTTAATGAGTTACTAAAAATGTTTGATTCCTAATGTCATCACATTTTTATCATTTGTAAAACTTACTAATATTACTTTAACACCTAAAGTGGCACTTATTCTATTTGACACCTAAAATACTTAAAGACCCTAAAAGTATTTTAGTCATTCTAAATGGTTGGTCAAGGGGTTTGATCATAATGCTACATAACAAACATGTACGTTCCTGTGTTGTAGCATACGATGACTCGAGACGTTGAGAGGTGTTGAATGTTTGTTGAGACAAAGTATGATTACAAGTAACTTGTACATTTTATGTTATGTATCCAGTTATACGTTTGTCATCAATCAAAACAAACCAGATTGTATAGATTAAATATCGTAATATTTGCACTAACAATCTCCCCCTTTTTGATGATGACAAAGAATGTAAACGTGATAGAATGCAAAATGTAAAAAGTTACTTGTGTCCATATAACTTACTTGTATCCGCAACACCTTCTACCTTTCCTTCTTTGTTTACACTCTTCTCCCCCTTTTGTCGAAACAAAAAGGGGTATGTCCTTGGAGTTAACTTAATTTCTCCCCGAAATGGCGAGCTTGCATCATCCCTAGTGAAGTTAATTCTTCAACTCCAATTTCCTAAGGTTGTTGCGTCCCTTAGGTTGTTAGCGGATCCATGGATCAAATTTAGTTCCTTGACCTACATCAAGGTTAGTGTTGTGCAACATAAAAATTATACGAAAAGTGCATGATGAATAAAATGCATGTTGGACTATGTTGACTTATCTGCTTCTTTTTGTCGAAACACAAAAGTGTGTCGAAGATTGAGAATAAAGATAAATGCGTGCATGCTTCCCCTAGATTGTAGCTCCCCCTTGATCAATACTCCCTATTGCTAGGGTCCCAACGTATATGACACAAGAAATAAGAAAGCTACAAAAACAAAGGTTAGTGCATGATTAGCTCCACCTTGATCAATACTCCCCGTTGCTAGGGTACCAACGTATATGATGCAAGGATAAGAAAGCTACAAAAGAAACAAAGGTTAGTGTATGATCGAATCCCCCTTGATCAATACTCCCTGTTGCTAGGGTACCAACGTATATGATGCAAGGATGAAGAATCCTACAAAATAAAGGTTAGTATAAGACAATAATTTTCCTATGCTTGATGGAAGCTCCCCTTGTTTTAGGGCGTCAATATGAACCTACAAAACAGAAGTTAGTATAGTGGAAGTTTTATCTTTAGACAAGCATGTCCTCTACAACAATGTGCATAGAAGATGCAATATGAGTGTTTGATGGATATTCCTCCTACGTCAAGAAGCACCTATAATGAAAGAAGGAAAATATTCGATGCAAACATCATCCTTAGATGATTATGCTATATACGATCGAGCGTGTATAATGGTGAACCTACAATGAAAGAGTTAGTGCAATATATTTCATCTCAAAGAAAAGTAAGATGTAAATATATAAATGATATAAGCGACTCAAAGTAGAGAACCATGAAACCAAAAAATAAAAAAATCTCATGAGGTGTATGCTTCTAAAAAGAAATGCAATCATAAGAAAAACGTGAATATAATATGATAGGAACCTACTAAGCAAAGCCTAGAAGGAAGACATGAGGTTGAAATACTTAAAGAGGATGGTGCTAATGGTGGTGATGGGTAGACAACTATTTAAAGAATTAGAAGTTCGTGTGTATAGCAAATGTTCTAATGAAAGATAAAGATAGAACATATCGACTCATGCAATCCTAAAATTCACAACTCGAGGGATAAACAACGAATATGACTTTATCATCTACCAAAGATGATGTTTCTTTCCATACTACATGCTTGAATGGAATTGAAAGGAAGTGAAGACAACAAGCACCTAGGAACAAGAATTCCATATGAAAAGAGTAAAAAAAAAATGCTAAACACCTATATGAGGATGAGAATGACAGCATATGATGCGAGAGTGTTGGTTAGCCCAACGTGTTGAGAAAGTGTCGGGAATGATGGCTTTGATTAATATATCGTTTGCGCTGACAATGACGTGCATGATATGTGTCGAGGAAGAAGAGGATGAGATCCTATGATGGTGTTCTTGAAAATGAGGTTTTGAAGTCCTAGTTTTGAGAGAAGAATCCTAGACTCCATTTGGTTTAGTTTTTGGTTGTGGAAGTGAATAACTTTGTCAAACACATGATGTGTTTTTCACTTGATGAGATATTGGGGGTGAAAGAGGCTTGAACTATTAAAAAAGAGAAAAGGTCAAAGGCTTGAAGCACTTGTGGTTTTGTGAACTGACTTTAACTAAATGGAGTGTACCTATGTGTTGGTATTTTAGGGTGTAAGAAACATGAGTAGATGTTCTTTAAATACAATTTGACAAAATAAAAATATGTGAATGAATTTCTCTCCTCCTCAATAGGTGGACATCCAACATATTGTCTAGTGCATTGTATAAAGAATGATGATGAAGTGTTTAAGAGGTTGTAGGTTAATGAAAATGATGAGCTTGGTAATGTTTTTGCGGATGTTGGTTAGCATACAATGAACTTTATCCTTAAAGTCATGTAGCTCTTCTCTATCAATGCGAGATGATCGCATGATAAGGCATGTGGTTTTCTCAAAGGAGGTGGAAAGGATTAGAGTATTGTTATCGAGGTGATTTTGGAAAGCGGAAGCACTAATGCAAATTAGAAAGAGGTTGATTGAAAGATATCCAAACACAAATTTCAAATCTCTAAGACTCAATCCTATTAGCTATAAAACTATATGCAAGTGTTGGGGTTCCATAAAACATATTACTAATCTATGTAGCAATAAAGGGATTATTGTTATGCGAGATGAGCATATAAAAGCTAGAACGAAGTGAGATGGCAAGTGATTAGTTCTCAATCCACTAAGACACATTTGTTAGTGACAAAAGATGTCAACAAGATAAAAATCTAAAGACATTATCTAATACAAACAACACATTCGACTACTAGACATAAAGTTACCACATAGCAACAAATAATTATACTAAGCAATAGCATGACATTATTTAAAACACTTCATTGTGAAATTGTTTTGTTGTTAAGCTTAGGCACTTAAGCATATAACAATCTATGTGATAAATTTGTATGATAAAACATCTTCTAAATGTTTATCATACCAAGAGTACTTCTACAAATAATAAGTGCACACGAAGTGAACAAATAGTGTGACAAAGTTACGAAAGAGACAAGATGAAAATTTTATGCAACCCATGTTTAAACGATAACATTTTGGAGCAAGTATTATATAGATCATCCTAAGCATAGATCTAATAAATGACAACAACATACACAAGCTTTCAAATATATGAATATCATATAAAAGCATCATGTACCAAAATGACATATCATGAGTTAACAAGTAACATGTTAATCATGCAAAACATCATATAAATAAAGAATGAAAATATCATACAAATCATGTTGATATATAGTAACAAGAAAACTTATAAGTATGCAGGCATCATAAAGATATAACCAAGATTTACACATGAATCAATCAAATAGTTATCATGGTTATGTTAAGATGTCCAATCATATCAAACAAATAACATGTAATCGACACATGTATGTGTAATGCAAAAAGATTTTAATCTTTGTGTTTAGAATCTGTGGTTGAATGATCTAAAGAGAGACATCTTTTATGTTGAGTTTGAGTATATGTTATGAGAGTGATTTGATCATCAAAGACCAAGAGATGTGTTTGTGTGTGATAATGGAATATATTAAGAATGTTCTCAAGAAAGCTCTTTGGAACAGGAATCTAAGGGAAATTACTAAATTCAATAGATCTTGTGTGTGCTATAGAGATAAGTAGAATAGGCATAGGGTTTGAATTGGGTTATGAGCAAGATTTGGTTATGATGAACGCTTGAAAGGAAATAGACACATATGGTGTCTTTCAATAAGTAGGGTTATCACATGGAATAAAGTCACCATGCTTATGAAAACAAGAATGACGAGATGATGAGCAGGCTCTAGATCCTAGAACTTGCAGATGTTGATTTGAGGTTTAATGAGACATATGCAAAAGTTAAAAGTATTGCTAATACTTTAATAACTTGTGAAAGTGATACTACTTAAACCTAGTGTAATTGAATGTATGCTTTCATGCTCATTTGATGGTAAAGGTTCTAATCCTATAGGTGGTAAAGTATGGTTGACGACCGAGAGTTGATATGTGAAATGAGGTGGTAATTGCTTGACAACACTTGAAGCTTGGATATCTTCTTTGTGTTCTTCACTTGCTAGAAAGTGGAAAAGACACATTTCATAATGAAATTCACTTGACTTTTGATGACATAGACAAATATGTTAATGAGTGTATGGATATGACAATTGCCCTTTGTTTCAAAGAGCGACACAAGGGTGAACATAGGTTTATGTATCATGAAAGGTGGTTTAATCTTAATGGGTTAGGTTGTAGTGGGGGTGACACACTTGTTTGGTTACATTGTGGAATCTTCTTGTGAAGATGACTAGGTGAAGTTATTGGTGAAGATGATATTGACTCTTGGTTTCTTTGAGGGGATGGAAATTGTGGATGACTCAATATTGATAGGACAAAGGATAACTCGGTTTCTCATTTCAAATTGGTTGTTTGTGGTTTGAGTGTTGAAAGGTTATGAGGAAGATGCTTGAAGTTTTGCTTATGTTTGTGAAGCTTATGGGCTGAGATATATCACAAGGTGAATGTGATGAGATGATGGTGAAAGAACAAGTGAACTTAAGTGCTAAATGTTTAAGGATGAACACCTATTGACATTTGTTTTTTTTCCTATTGATTGGGAGAGTATTACGATAAGTGCTCTAGTCGTGATGAGTGTTTTAACAAACATTGTTAAAATACTTGGGTGTTGATTTTCAGATATGACATTTAATGACTACGGTAGTAAGTCAAGTTTACTTGAATATTTCGAACGAAATACTTAAGTTGTCAATCCTACTTAGTTGAGATTGGATAGCATAAAAGGATAGCAAGACTCGATAATACATCTATAACTTAAGAGTAAGTTATGACTCGATGTAAATCCTTATTGTCTTGAAGGATGACACATTATTTTCATGTTAAACAAGTGAGGTAACATATGTAGATACAAGACAATATCTATAGTCATAAGTTGGACTTGTGATTTCGATATTGTATGTAATATTTGCAAATAACAAGTCCGGATTGGTTAGGAAGTTGTCAATTTACAAATCAAGCTAATGAATGAGTAAAGGACAAAAGAATGCAGTGAGTGTGTGTAGTGATCACAAATACTCAATGGTTCGAGGATCGCAAGGAACAAGTTTCCGGATTCCTTCCTCTAAGGAGAAAGGTATCTTGGATTATTCTTGTGAAGTTTGAAAGTATTATTATAGATGATTATCTTATAGGTGCAGGTGAGATGTCCTAATCCTAATATGAGTGAACATTAGTGAGAAGAATCCTAGTGATGAAAGTGAGTGATCTTGAGTGAGGGATTTAAATGAAAATTTAAAAAGCAGTCTGCAGGACTGGCGGAACCAAACAAATACACAGGCGGAACCCAGTTTTTGGTTCTGCCTGGTCCGTTGGGCCAAATTCTAGAGTACCCAGAAATTACACTGGCGGAACCCTATATTTGGTTCCGCCAGTTCCGCCAGGGGGCAAAAAGTAGACAGTCCAGATTTTCGGGGGTCGAGACGATTTCCATTTTTTTCGAAAACTACTAAAACATAAAATTTATACCATATCTGATTAGGAAATGCAAATATTGGATATAGAAACACTCTAACCGTTAGACTTTGACCAGGGGCTAGCGAATTTCACTATACTTAGTGAAATATCCATAAACTTGAAAATTTGACAACATCCCAAATGTTGTCTACCTGCATATCCGTTAGTACAAGACAATGTACAAAGATAACAAAAGATCCTAGAAGTACATATATCCATGAAACACATTGTTTAACTACTAAATAGTTCAAATTTTAAGTAGTGCCAAACACTTCTTAACAATGGATAGTTATTGACTCCCGAAACCTGTTCAAGTATCCTAATAATACTTAGAACATATGCACCTAATTAGATGTGACAGATTAAAACCAAAAAACACATATTCTAACCCATGTTAGCATATAGATTAAGCCGATGATTATGAGCTTACCATAAATGGAAAGTAAGCCAAACATGGAAAATTGATAAAAAAAAATAAGTGTTATCATCCAAACATGATACGGTTAGTTTACATGATCAATCAAAGATAAGTTTCTATCTTATAGCACGACACATTCATTAAACATCATTGTAGAAGCATGTATATCAAACACCATTTTACAAGAATACTACATGTTTAAAAATGTAGTGACTCATTTAGACGCGTGACCATATTCCAAGATATTTAATTAGTATTACTTAATTCTCATTCCTAAGTGAATTATGCAAAATAATCACATAACATATGCAAGGAAGAATATCTAAATCAATGAGCAATACAAACACAAATTTTCAACTTAGTACACACATTCTAGCAAATATCCTATTGTGTATAAACATGAATTAGACAAACAAGCAAATGAATATCATGACAAGATTGACACTCATGAATCACAAATAAACAAATGCAATCACAACTTTCAATAAGAAAATACCATATATGCATACAACTAAAACAAGTAGTCATTTAGCATAACATAAAAAGAAATATACTTTTCGTAACTTTGCGTTTAAATTTGATGATATATGCCAAGCTTGATTAATTTCCTTTGTATATATGAATATCACAAAATTCTTTAGTTTCAAAGAAAATAATATCAATGTTCAAAGGATACTAACTTATATTGCCTAACTCAAAAGTTTGAGTTTCTACGTCAAAACGAAACTTGATATTTTGAACACATTGAAGTACTTGGTTTAATCTTTTAACTTAAGTTTAGATTTAGGTCATAAAATCATTTTTAAAAGAAAGTAGACACGATTCCCTTCAAATTGATAGGTGGCGCGACTCCTACGGACTTATAATTAATTAGTTATGAATTTTTAAAGTTTACAAAAAATTTTGACTGTGCAGCCAAGGAACCCTCGTCCAAAGGGCAAGGAACCCTTCTGAGGGTTCTGCGGGATCCGCGAGTCTGCTGTAACAAAATGTCACATAATGCTAAAAACATGTATTTCGCATAGCGAGAATATGTAGACTTACTATATTTGTTAGTAAACATATAATACACCTATTTTAACATTATTTCTTCTTATGTGACTCATCTAGTCATTTACGGAGGTGATTATTCAACTAAATTTTTGGTTATCCCAAACACTCCTTTTAAAACCGTATTTTACGTACATTAGCTCTAACCACATAATTTGATTCTTACAAATTATAAGAAATGTTTTCTTTTATTTTTCAAGAACACCTTCAAGCTTATATACAAAGTAACATTTAACAACAAAATTTCTAAGTATACTTAGCGAAACATTTTTCATATTATATTCCGCTTCAATGGTAATTTGATACATGGATCGTACTCCATTTTAAAAATCATTTGTTTTGAAAATAAGAGCTACGAGGCTCTGATACCAATTGTGGAAAACTAGAAGGGGGGTTGAATAGTTTACCGTTTAAAAACTTTAAACTTGTTGTATCAAATGTCCATTTTTAGCTTGTTCTTATATGAAAGATGTTACTTGTAGTTTATGACAAACATAACTTAAAACATGTTATCACACGAGTACAATCAACAAGTCACAACACAAACAATCACATAATGCAAACATTAAAGTAAAGCAATAAGTAAAAGGAAAGTGCAAACCGAACATGAGGATTTATAGTGGTTCGGTCATGGATCTCCTCTTCGCCGTACTCCACTCCTCGAGTACCCAACTCGAGAGTTACTTCACTAGATCAATAACCTCCCTTCTCGGCGGAGAAAACCTTACAATCGTCGCTTACACTTTATCCGATACAAAGCTAGATACCGAGTTCTTTTACAAGGTACAACCACTCCTATCGTCGCTTATATAATATTTCCGACACTAAGCTAGATGTCGAGTTCTTTACCAAGGGTACAACCACTCCTGCTATATTTTGTGGCCCAACATAAAAACCTTGTGTTTTATGACACAAACACATAAACCATCTAATCTATATTGTGATGATACAATGATGATCCATGATATAAAACTCTAATGGATATGCATGCCTAATCTACATGAACTTTTTGAATAAGAAGTCTTCAACCATTGAGGATGTCAAGTGCCCTGAATCTTCATATGTTGGAATGCTTTAATGAATGATGACTTTAAGATCTTGTGACCTTCTTGGTGGATCATGAAGTATGATATGCTTACAACAATGATGAATGTTAGAAGCATTATGATCATTATGGAAAGGGTGACTCATGTGTGTTTTTACATTGTTTGCTACTGATCTAGATATGTGTTTTATGATAGAGAGAATGTATGTTCAAAGTCATCAACCTAATGAGAAGACCATGGGATACTATTTATAGAAAAACAATTTTGCCATCCCGCGGATACGGCGGAACCCTCAGAAGGGTTCCTTCCGTTATGCCCGAGGGTTCCTTGGGGACCTGACAGCAAACTTACAAACACTACTCAAAATCTTTCTATATCTTTCACAATGTCACATCAAGTTAATTCTAGTCAAACACACAATAGATAAATCCAAAATGTGTAAGAGGTCTTATGAAAAGTCAAACACTCAACCTTTCCATAAATGCACATGATGTGATGTATATATATTTCTATTTTAAGATTAAGATATATATGAAAGTAAACTTGTATATATTACCTAAGTAATGTTGTTATAGTATGTTAATGAGTTACTAAAAATGTTTGATTCCTAATGTTATCACATTTTTATCATTTGTAAAACGTACTAATATTACTTTAACACCTTAAGTGGCACTTATTCTATTTGACACCTAAAATACTTAAAGACCCTAAAAGTATTTTAGTCATTCTAAATGGTTGGTCAAGGGGTTTGATCATAATGCTACATAACAAACATGTACGAACCTGTGTTGTAGCATACGATGACTCGAGAAGTTGAGAGGTGTTGAATGTTTGTTGAGACAAAGTATGATTACAAGTAACTTGTACATTTTACGTTATGTATGAAGTTATTCGTTTGTCATCAATCAAAATAAACGAGACTGTGTAGATGAAATATTATAATATTTGCACTAACATATGTGTTTATTATGGGCCAAGAAAAGTTTTGTTTTATTAGTAATCCTATTTAGATGTAAAGATTTTGTCTGGCCCTTTTAACATTTAATAGTTGACAATGTTAACCCGAATCTTAATATGTTACTCAAAATATTTGGTTCGAGACAAAAATACACTTGTAATTTTCAGAAGTAACCGTAATTACCGTATCCGCTAAATTTTTGATATAAAAAAAAGGTGAGACGCTCAAAAAGGAATGCACAAGTTTTCATTGCTATTGTAACAGTAAAATAGAATGAAACTCGGCCCTTTCATAAATACTCATAGTTTTGGTGATTTATTATTCGTATGTTACTATCATAGAGTAAAAATTACGGCACTCGTTAACTTAAATTCATGGCTCCGTCCCTTGGAACAACTTTATATGTTTATAAATTTATAAAAAAAATGACATGTAAATACTATAGACTTGGTAAAGTCCATAGCATTGCAGATGCTCTAACAACATCCATCCCGCATGACAAAAAATATTATTTGCGTGGTACTATATCATAGTAGTCATATGATTTAGGCATATCATTTCCTTTATTATATATATTAAAGATGAATTAGATTAGTGAATTATAGCATCGTGTATTTTTTTGCATGGCACCATGGATAGTGCACATCAATTTATTGTAAATGTATAAAATATACGATACAATATACGACACCAATATAATAATATCTTTTTTAGAAAATAAATTTGAACCTTCAAACAAAGTTAACAACAAATTGACTACAGAAAATTTTGTATGATATCACCTTTTTCTCGAAAGAGTGGTTGTTGACATTTACTCATTTAGAGAATCAAACAAATTGACTATAGAAAATGTGATATTCAAATGCATTAACAAATCTTAACAAACAGAATCAAACAAGGTTTTATTCCTTGTAAGCTGGTAGCAATATTCAACAAAATATTTTATTGTCCCAAGAGCTTTTTGAGAGGTTATAAGGTGTTTTTGTTAAAACTAGTAGTAGTAGTTAATAATACCAGTTAGAGTAAGCAGTTATCAGTATTATTTTAATCTATAAAAATATTTGGTAGAGTATTTGTAGCTGTAATTTTAATGTATAAATGATGTAATGTTAAATGCTAAAGGCTTATTCAAATAGCATTGAGAAACTAGCAGTTTTATAATTTTATAAATGCTATCTTCCTTCCAAGTGAGCTTTGTAATAATAATGCTAAATGCTCATAAAAACTTTCTGCGAAATGCACCCATAATAGCTTTAGTAGGGCGAGAGATGTTATTTCAAGATTAATATTTGAAGGTGCATGATATTGTTAATCAGAGTTTCTTGAGAAATATTCTAGTACAATTTGGTTTTCGTGGAAAATGATCAAAGGTTAAATGACACGTATCTCAACTCTTGCTTACATTATAAATATTGATGGGAAAATATAGCGGCGGGGCTTGAAAGGTTTTTGAGTGAAGGCAAAAAAATTTCAAAGTTTAAAATACAAATTTCACGCCGGAAAAACATGAAGATGCTTGACTAATAATGTAAGTCAAGAGTTCACTTTTGTTATCAAACAAATAATAATTTTTATTTGAGTAAGCCATTTATTCATTGGGCTTCAACTAGCGGGAGGGCCAGATTGAAATACAATTTTTTTAAACATGAAATGTAAGCTATAATACAATAATGGGCTAAATTCTAGGCGGATCAGCACCCTCTCTAGTCTATTAATAGCTCCGCTCCTAGGGAAAGATATGGTTTCTTTAAGGGTGGTTGGGATTTAAGACAACATGATCATTTTTCTCCCTTCCAATTTACACTGGTAGTGAAAGTCTTCACTCTACTCATGTAAAGGAACATTAATGAAAACAATGGTATCTACTATCACAACAACAAGTATTTGAAGTTAACACATCTTTGTTTTGCAAATGACTAGGACTGTGTTGTGGAAATTGTGAATCAACAAGTATTAGTAAGCACTCGAGTTGCTGCGTGAAGATTGTAGGACATTGGTGATTACGCACATGATCTATAAAACATGCACAGCTAAAAATAAACAGATAAAGACCATGTAGACCAAACCCCTAATAGTATATCTCCTAATCAAAGATATAACTAAATCTAACATGTATAACGGGTGTTTATAGAATATTTACTTGATCCCGCAGTTATGTAAGCTTCTTGATGTTCAGAGTTTGCACAGAGTCGCGTTCTGTTTCCTTGATGCTTTAGTCAACCAGTCCCTAAAATGTATAGTCCTTAGGTTTTCTTTTTTGGTCCTTCCATTAGTCATTGGATTTCCGTTGTTAGTCCCTGAATTTTTTAAGAAATAAATAATAAATTTCATTGTTAGTCCATCAAATTTTTTTCATTGTTAGTTCCTAAAACATATAAAATTTGATTCTAAGTGTAATACCTTTCATTTAAACTACTTAATTGTTAGGTCACCATATTATGATCACACAAGTATTGTAAAGGTTAGAATGAGATAGATATAAGGATTGGTTGATTATATGATGTATGAAAGGTAAAAGTGCAAGAGTTTCATTAAGATAACCAAAATAACCAACAAGATAAATGTTTACATACATGTTCTATTTATAGGAGAGGAACTAGGGCAACACTCCTAGACCCTTCTATGTATTCAACGTGGACTTTGTAAGCCTTATTGGCTTTTACATGTTGCCCATTTAACATAAAACATAATGATAATAATGCTAAAGAAACCTAGTACAAAATGTAATGACCGAGACTTGAATAAATATAAAAATGTGTTCCCAACAATCTCCCCTAAGGGTCGGTCATCACGGTTGCTGGACGTCTTCTTCTTTGTCTTTAACTCTTGACATGTGTAACTTTAGACATCTTCAAAAATGTTGTAAGATGAATGTTCTTTGTTCTTTAATCTTTGTTCCTGGTGATGTTGTTGTGATTGTGATATTATTTGCCTTTCGTCACTTCATCATGTGTGGTGGTTATCCGTCTTTCCAACATGCTCATACATCTTTGGACTTTGACTTTCATATGCATGTAGTTCCCTTTCTTTCACTTTGATCTTAGTTTCTTTACTTTGTAGATTCCTTTATTTGGCATAGAATCTTTTGATGAACTTTATGTTGCTTAGATATTTTGAGGGAGCTTTCTTTGACTTCAAGATGTATGTGTGAGCATGTAGAATTTATCATCATGGAGGTGATGTGTAGCTGCAGGTAAACAGTTAGCAATAAATAACCGGTACTTATAGGTTCGGAATTAGAGATCGTCAACAGCATAGTGTGAAGACTCCTTCTAACCCTCACCAAGGCCGTTCCCTATTCGGATACCCCCGAGAGAGCTTACGAGAGATACTAAGTAGATCAACGAATGGATGAGTTGCTGGAGATCACCTTACGACTGTAGACCATTTTGGAACCACCGCGAACACTAAGCGTAACCCACAAAGAGTTGACGAAGTGACCTGCTGTCAGGGCTATTTGATGTTGATCCTGGTTGGATTTCTGTTCAATCATTGAGAAATACATAATTAACTTCTCTCATAAACATTCTCGGCAGATTGCTAAGATCTGCGAAGGACTCGATAATTTAGAACTGGTTTCCATTGATGTAGAACAAGCAGTGTAGAAATATTAGGTGTTCGTAAGAGATCTTTTGATGTAATCTCGCGGCTCTAGACTTGATAAGTGCTTCATTTAGTCGTCAGAGACTGGGGCGGAGTCTCCTATTTCAATATCAACATGGCTCGTAATGAGCGGTCGATAGATTATGCAGGGTTCCCCGTGAGAATGAAACAAGCTCTTTTAAGAGAACTTGAGTGGTTAAGAAGGTTTAGTGCATTGCGTCACTGGGTCCATGACGTCTTTGTCTTCAATACCGGTGTCGCCTTAGCAATAACCAGTAGCATATGAATTGAACCCGGTGTCTGACCTAAGGTTGAACATATGGAGGGCAATTTCTTTTCACCCTTTTTTTTTTTTAATTCTTCAACCCCTTCTTTCTCCTTTCATTCTTTACTCCTTTCTTCATATCATACCTAAGGACTTCTAATACTAACTATTGGTGATGTCCTTGGGTAGATCCCTCTGGCTCTAGCGGATCATAGGACAGTTTTCCTAACCTTAGTCACCATATAACACCATGACTATCCTATGTTGCCATAAACATGATTTGAAAATCTCTCAAAGTGTTTGTAATATATAAACTTCATTTTTTAACACTTTGAGAGTTTGTGATTTTGAGAAATACTCCCCCTTCACATGTGCATGTTAGTTTCAAACAGAAATTTACATGATGTGGGGGAAGTTGCACTTTTGAATTGATTGATTCTCAGTGAACATGACTGATTCGAGACACGCTTACATCACTGGCTAAGCCAGCTTGAAGTTATTACCCGTCCTGATTACATTCAAAGAGAATATCTCAAAATGGTATATTCTACTTAGACAAGTCCCGTTCGAGACACGCTTACATTGCTAGTTAAAGAGATGCATTGTCGGCTTTTAGGTGACAAATAGCTCTAGTTACTAACTTGAAGTTATTACCCGTCGAGGACTAGTCCTTTCGATTACTAACTTTTATGTATCGTCAATTCCTGGGTCAATTCTGAGTCGAGCTCGCACGAGATTCATCTTTCAAGCATCCATATTTTAATCACATTAACTTTTCTCCCCCTCAAAAATAGAATATTTGATGTTGTTTTTGAGAAACTTTTTGATTAAAATATGCATTTTGAGGTTTACGGGGAGTTTCAACCAAGAACTTTTTTTATTAAGGAACAAAGGATTATGTTTATAAGTGATCCCCCTCAAATAGTTATTGAGGTGAAATACTTGTTCTTTTGAGCAGAATTATGAAAAAAACTTAGAAAATTTGATTAATTCTACTCAAAAGTAAGAAGCTTTCGCTCCTTAATTCAGGATTAAGGCACTGATGCGTACCTCAGGGTCCTTTCATTACAAGAACGGGTTGTACACTGTTATATGTGAACAAGCCTTAGTAAATACTTATCATGACAAATCAAATCAAATACTTACAAATATTACCAATTATCACTCCAGTCTTTAAAATGTCAGCACTGGGATTCTCGGCCTACCTCCCACATAGCTTTCCAATCTCCTCATCTGATCACGTCGCTTCAATCTATTCTCAATCCTTGTTACGAACATGCAGGCTTGTCTAGCTTCATTTGTTGTCCACCTT
This sequence comes from Artemisia argyi, assembly GCA_030686995.1. Lineage (NCBI taxonomy): Eukaryota > Viridiplantae > Streptophyta > Magnoliopsida > Asterales > Asteraceae > Artemisia > Artemisia argyi. The sequence goes on along the minus strand of CM060676.1, from coordinate 97,117,092 downwards.
TTTGTTTTGTAGAGTTCTTTGTCATCAAGGCGGCTTTTGAGTCCATCTCTGACAAACTTCAACGTTTCATCATAGAATTTGAGAATTTCATCGAATGCCATGAAATAGTTGTAGTTGTGAACACTTCTGTAGATGAATCAAAATGCAGGCGGCTTGATCAAGGTGTACTGAGACAGTTTGTTGATGTTGGTGACCTGACGAAGATTGGGCTTGATGAGATTCAGCTTCTTCTGACAACTTTTAACTCCCAACAAGAGATCTTCAACACGTTCCTGAATGATCATGTTCCTCATTTAGATAAGAAGAGATGTGATTAATGCAAGCTCCATTTCCTTTAGTAAGTTGCAGAGTTTTCCTTGAACTTTGAGAAGATACATGTCTTTGATGTTATTTAGGTGAAGTCTTGGAAAGTCAGCTTCTGAAATCACGTACTCTTGTTTATCTACACGCTTGAGAATGATTTTGTTCAGTAAGGAGTAACCATAGTGAGTAACGGTGGAGATCAACTGAATGAAGACAATCTTTAAGTCACTCATCACGTTTCCCATTGTTTGACTTAGTCTGCTGCTACGATAGTAGAGTGCACGCTTCTCGGCCCAGTGGTGAATACCGTAGAGTGCATCTCGATCGTACTCCATAACTTTGTCCATGAATAAGTCTGAGGCATCTTCTTCGATGGCATTGTTGAGGAATCTTGCAGCTGGAATTGAGAAGGTGAGAGATGTGGTATATTTCTTCTCCACTTTGCTTCCGTATTGTAAGAATTCCAAATCGGTGTTGAAGAAGTGTTTGAAGGGAATGCGTTCTTCCTTTGGCTTTCCAACCAGTGTAGAGGTTTGGTCCAGTCAGTGTAGCACGTCCTTTTCTTTTTTGAGTAGTAATTGATATTGCACTGGAAATGTTTTCTAGATGATACTCGAGTTCAACAGAGTTGGTAGAACGATCTTTCAGCAGATTGAATGCAAAATTCTTAACCCTTCTAAGCTCTTTCTTGCTCAATTCTTTTAAATCGTAGTCTCATTGTAGAAGTTGTGCATACTCCACGGTTCTGCCATCGAGAGGTAATTGATTTTCTGCAAATGGAGGTTGAGCTTTGACCAAGTCATCAAACCAAGATTACTCAGCCGTTTTGTCTTTGTCGAGCCACTTGACAACCCTTTTGTTTTCTTGGCTTCTTGGCCGTCTGATGAATAATCTGGTTTATGTTGAGGCTGTTTAACCTTCTTCTCTTTTCTTTTGGTTGATGGTGATGCAGGTATTTTATCTTGCTAAGGAAAGTCGTCTCTATCGGTGTACTCAAAGTGGTCATGGGCTTTTGGTGTAACACCCCCAATTCATGGATGCAGCGGAATTCGAACTGGGTGTTACTTGATAGCACAATAGTCACAATAATAGAAAACGAACTCCAATTGAGTCGTTTTAAAAGATTTATCATTCAAATTGTATAAATATCAGAGATTTACAAAATGAGGTCCCAATTGGTTCCATGTTTACAATGTATAATAAATGTGTTTTTGAATGATAATGAAATTTATAGCCCTCTTGAGTATCCGTGTCCTTCCGTGCCATCCTTGATCGTCATGAACCTGAAATACATGCTTGAGAGGTCAACACAAAGGTTGAGTGATATTCGTAGAGTTTAGTTAAATCGTTTGAACACAATATGTCGTAGTGTGAGCTATAGACTCACACCAATGTTTAGAAAACAAAATCGTTATTTATTTCACTAAGCTCATGCAACCAAAACATTAACATCGAACCAACAAAATTGGCATTATAGAAGCCCTATCAAGGTACTTTTGCCGTTATACCGCTAAATCTCAAATATAGTGCATTTGTGTGAACTCATCGTTGTTCAACACAAATGGGATTCGTCAATCCCAATAGATCTATTCACAATATTCGCGCTCACTAAAGGTAGTGACTAATGGTTCATGATATAGGGACTTCGAACATGGCAATCGTTACTTAGTGATAATAAAACATCGTCGTGAAGCATACATTAGAAAGCATCGTGTTCGAGTAGAAAAATAATAGCATGTATTCCCCCCATGGGTTTGTAAAGTAGTTAAACAGTAGAAAGTGGGGCTACGAACTCACCTTAAGTTATGTAGTGAGTAGTGAATGTGATGGTCGAATCGCGAAGGTTTCTACGAGCAACCTATAATAGAATGTTGCGACTTAGGATCGGAGTAGAGAATATGAAGTAGTGCCTATATATATATCTTGCATTAGTCCATGATGTGGTATGATGTATATTGTAAGTCTTTGAAAGAAAGATTCATGAAACATGTATGTTTTGGTATATCGTTCACTACCGTTCGGGCCGACATAATTCAGAAGTCATGTTAGTAAGCGTTCGAGGAGCCAGGACACTTTAACTCGTAAATCCACAACTCAACTCGACGGCTTACATAATGAACTCCTCACATGAGGCTCCCTACTATTATAGTAGTTGATGAAATATATAGATATAAGTTTTGATCCGAAAAGTTACATGTCCGATATTTGAATAAACTTAGGAAAGTTTATTAGTACAGGAAGATTGTTATTAGGGGTAGTTTCATAAGTCTTGAATGACCATTTTCTCTTGGTAATATCTCATGGTTTCCTTTTAGTGAAGTAGATCCAAATTGCTTGTTCATGTTATCGCCTAATTCATTGTTTCATGTTTACGCCTATGTAAATTGGTATGGTCATTTCGTCATGGCCTAGCCATGACCTTTGGTCCTTGTTCCAAGGTCATGAGACACAACCTTGGCTCTAGCCATGGTTGTGGTCTTGATTATAGGTCATAAGACCTCTTGTTCCTTTCAAAGTATAACCATAATCTAGTGACTTTCGCCTAAAAATGGGTTGTTTAGAATTTGAAGAATTTTATCACTCGGAAAGCATTTTTAGGTCTCGAGCTTCTTTGTTCCTGAACGAAAACGTCGTTTCGAACAACTTTCGTGTTTTAACTTTTTGATGAATCGGACCAGAAGTGGGACTTTCAAAACTTAAATTTGATCAGAATGGTATTTGGCAGTTTTGCCGGAAATCTTTGGTAATTTCAAATCGCCATAACTTTTGACTCGTATACTCGTTTTGGGTGGTTCAAATTGCTATGGTTTCCTTTTTAGGTCCTCTACTACAATATGTAATAATCAAATATCATATTTTTAACATTTTGATCAGGTCTTACCAAGAAATTCATTAGTTTGCTCGTTTTAGTAACTTGTTTCAATAATTCATTACAACAACATCTTTTACTCATCATGATACATCATGGACATAATTACAACACATAATATAGCAAGAATAACATGTAAATGGTATGAACATGATAAATTAACAAGAAGCATGTTAGGTTTAGTCTTACAACTTTTGGCTTTCTAATTAAAGAAAGGAGTAACAAGTAAGGAAATGGACTTTGATAGACTAGCTTCAACCCTTTTTCACTTCAAGCAACCTTTCTACCCTTGGTATTCTTGAAAGATATGTAATGAAAGTTGAGGTGTATTGAGTGGATTTAAACTCAAGAGAAAACACCAAGTATGTTAGGGTTTGGAAGAGTTTTGGTGAAAAATAAGCTAACTAGGGTTTCTATCTTGAACTTGCACTTGATCCTTGCTATAACTAGGAAGAAATAAAGTTAAGTGTGAAGTGTTTTGGTGTGTTGTGATGGCCGGCCAAGGAAGGGGGGAAAGGGCTTTTATAGGGTCTTGAGGAGGTTACAAAACATGACTAGTCAACACCTTGGAGACCAAGGTGAACACATGTAATGATCCTAGAGCACAAGTTAGGAGATTAAGCCACACAAGGGGTGACTCCCCCCCCTTATGGCGGTTCAACATGGATAAGAGGGGGAGGTGGCTTGGCTTGGTATTATCCTTGGTTATTTGGATGAAACTTGACTCCGGGAAATGCCAGTCGTAAATGATTAGGCCTTAAAACGTAAAACCGGGTGTCGTAAAATTATGAAACTTCAAAGTATTGTTAGACATGTCCATATGTCCCATAATAAAATATAAAATGAGTGGTAGGTTCCGTTTGGGTGGTAAACCCTGCTAAAAACTGGAAACACGGGTCTAAAACGCGTAATACGTAAAATGTACGAATTTTGCGTAAAACTGAGAAAAGTAAAATGTTACTTTTCTAATATGATATAAATGATTTAAAATGACTTATAATGTCTAGACTGGGCTCAGTCTAGTGTCGGTTGGTGTTAAATGTCTTTTAGACATCAAACCGTAAGCCTAAAAATCAAGAAATGACTTTTGGTCAAAGGAGAAGGGAAAAATTATGTTGACTTTTTCTAATAAGTTTGAAAACTCAAAACGTCTTAGAAACTCGTTTTGTGGTCTAACGGTTAATCGCCCATTCGGTTAAGCGTGCTTATGTGAGAGTAGTACCGACATGGGTGACCTGCTGGGAAGTCTTTGGTCATGTTTTTCTCAGTCACGATTAATTCTCAAATAAATCATGAGTGTGTCAAACATTTTTCTGATGCGGGGTCACTTAACGCGGTCGAGTTTCGTTGTACGTAGAATTTCTGAATGACGTTTTACCCTAAAACGTGTAATTCCTTAATAACTTTCACGAAAATGATCTGACGAATGTCAAACATTTAATTTGCCATGGAAATGATTTATCACTCAAGAATATCAGATAAAAATCAACTTTCGGGAAAGTTTCGGGAAAAATGAATAGTAAAAGTGAATAGTGAAATTTTCCGGGAATGGTAATTAACCTGAAATTGCGAGTTGTTACAGTCTCCACCCCTTACGGGGAACTTCGTCCCGAAGTTCTGTGTGTGTTATATGTTGGAGTGGTGTCGATGAAGAGGTGTGGTTACTTATGAGGATTAGAGTGATGTAGTTTGATTTGTCGTTTCAGTGTATGGCGTAAGATGAGGTTACTTATGAGAAGTTTGTTTCTAAGAAAACATACAGGTGACTGCTCCCAGCATAACATGATCCCTCCTGAATTAGACATAGGTGATCAGGCTATGTATAATTTAGGACCGATAATGTGATGTTCGGTTTAGTTACGTATGGTATTCAATCTTGTAAGACTGATGAGTTTGCTTGTGGTGTAACTAAGGATGATTTGAGCTTTAAAAGTGCATCAATATCAGAAAGTGAGCTTGTGGGATTAAGGGTTGTGAAGATGATGATGGTGAGAAGGTTAAGAAGGTTTGTGTTCTTCATTTTGGTATGTTGAGATTTAGTGGTTTGTGATGAAAGTTGGAAATGAAGGCATGATATTGATTTATAGGATGGTATCATCGAAATGATTTCTCTAGGATGGTGGTAGAATATCTTGGAGTAAAATGATGTGAAACAATAAAGTGATAACAAATTAGCTTGAAGTAAAATTTGTTGAATGGTTTATAAGATAACTGAGTAAGTCTCATAGAATGGTAATAGTCTGCTAAACAATCAAATTGGTTTGGAGATAGAAAGTACAATAGATGAGAATTATCACAAAGAGTCGTTTATTGAACAATAAATATTCTTAAGTCATAAAACTCCCATTACTAGGGATGACATACACATAGTACAACAAAGTGCATAAATAAATATGACTGCTAAGTTCTAAACTTCATTATTCTGCATTGTTGTTGAGATTCTGATAAGCTCCTTCTCCTCTTATCATATATGCTCACCCTTGGTTGTCTTCAACTTGTTGACCTTGGTTTTGGGGACATTGGTTCTTGTAATGTCCACTTTCTCCACACCCGAAACATATAACTATCGGTTGTGTGTTGCTACCGGTAGCTACATCCTTGACTCTACAATCTCTGGCAAGGTGTCCAGTGTTCTGACAGTTGCGACACTTAGCCGGGCAAGGACCGGAGTGGTGGAAGTTACACTTAGTGCATAGTGGAGCATTCCCGGTATATCCTGCGCCTCTAGTTGGTGCAGCCACATAAGCCTTTGCGGTCTCTTGTCTTTTGTTTTGCTGGTTGTTGTTTTGAGTTTGGTTGTTGTTGTTATTGTTGTTACTTCCATGGTTACCATCCCATGGTCGCTTGTTGTTGTTCCTATTGTTGTTACTGTAGTTGGAGTTGTTGAGGTTATTGGTATTGTTGGTGTTGTTGGTGTTGTTGTTGGTTTGCTTTCGGGTTTCTGTCATTCGTACCACTTGGTCCATGAGGCTGCGGGACATCCGCATAGCTTCATCAAGTTCCTTTGGATTTGCCGAAGTTACATGCCCTTGTATGCTGGATGGAAGTCCCCAGATATATCTTTCCAACAATTTTTCCTTTGGGGAAACCATTGTTGGACAAAGTATCCTTAATTCTTGAAATCGACGATTGTAGGTTATGATATCATTTCCCTTAACCGTATGATCCCAGAATTCAACCTCCAACTGCTGTATTTCACTACGAGGACAGTATTCCTTAATCATCATTTGTTTCAAATTAGCCCAAGTAATTTTGTAGGCATTCTCAATGCCCATGGGTTGAGCAATTGAGTTCCACCAGGACAACGCCTCATTCAACAGAGTACTCGTGGCATACTGAACCTTATCCTCCTCGGTACATTTACTAACCAAGAACACCGACTCCGCCTTTTCGAACCAACGGGTCAAACCTACAGCCCCTTCAGTACCCTTGAATTTGATGGGTTCACATTTCAGGTAGGAAATGAACGAGCAACCCTTTGGTACTGTAGTAACATTGGTCACCGGAGGGGTAGGTCCTCCAAGGTTAAGACTGGCAATTCTGGCAGTCTCTGCAGCTATAGCAGCTTCCGCAGCAATGGCGGCTTCCGCGGCTGCTGCAGCATCAGCGGCTGCTGCAGCCTCAGCGGCTGCTGCAGCATCAGCAGCACCAGCAGCTGTGGCGGCTTCGGCAGCTGCTGCAGCTGCTGCAGCTACGGCTGCTCGTTCCGTGACAAGTGCTGCATTGACACTGTCCTTTACCAGTTTGCGGATGGCAGCTTGCGTCATCATTGGTGGTGTCTTTTTCTTTGGCGCCATGATTCTATTGTTCAAAAGATACATTGTAATTAGAGAGTTGTGAGATAAGCATGATTTTTGATAGGAAATGATAGAATAATAATGTTGACTTTCTTGTTGGATCAATGGTGGCCGAGGTACAATCCATAGTGAGTGATCCAATTCATCACATGTAGGGATATCAAAGGGAAGTGATAGTGGTGGTGGTAATGGCTCTAGTACATATTCGTATTCGTTAATGGCTCTAGTACATATTCGTATTCGTTAATGGCTCTAGTACATATTCGTATTCGTTATCCTTTAGAAATCTCATATTTCTTGTTTGGAAATCGATAGATTGTGATGGGTTTTTGATATCATATGAAATGATGTTGATGAGGTGGTGGAATAATTCCAGAGACCATTGCACAAATCACAATGTCTCGGAAGTAGATTAGACCATTGTGTGACTCAAAACATTTGAGAAATGATTAAGACCATTGTGTCATACAATGTCCGGGAAATAGAAAAGACCATTTGTAATTAGTTACAATGTCTTGATATAAAATGTTGGAGTAGGAACATGGTTGGGAGAATGAGGTGGTGTCGAAATACCATAGAATAGGTATGTGTAGATATGTTTAGATAAAATGATTGAAAATAACTCGAATGTATATATAAATATACTAGTATTTGTTCGTGTAGTGTAAAATGCCTAGTGTGTATATATGAATATACATATATGCTCATGTAGCATAAAATGCTTAATAAGTCCATAATCGTCTGGAGGATGGAAGACACGAAGATCGGAAGGCTATAAAATGTTTTTGCTTGTAGTGTGGTTATAGTTTAGGTCTCAATTAGACCCGTTTCTCTATAACCATGGCTCTGGTACCAATCTGTAACACCCCCAATTCATGGATGCAGCGGAATTCGAACTGGGTGTTACTTGATAGCACAATAGTCACAATAATAGAAAACGAACTCCAATTGAGTCGTTTTAAAAGATTTATCATTCAAATTGTATAAATATCAGAGATTTACAAAATGAGGTCCCAATTGGTTCCATGTTTACAATGTATAATAAATGTGTTTTTGAATGATAATGAAATTTATAGCCCTCTTGAGTATCCGTGTCCTTCCGTGCCATCCTTGATCGTCATGAACCTGAAATACATGCTTGAGAGGTCAACACAAAGGTTGAGTGATATTCGTAGAGTTTAGTTAAATCGTTTGAACACAATATGTCGTAGTGTGAGCTATAGACTCACACCAATGTTTAGAAAACAAAATCGTTATTTATTTCACTAAGCTCATGCAACCAAAACATTAACATCGAACCAACAAAATTGGCATTATAGAAGCCCTATCAAGGTACTTTTGCCGTTATACCGCTAAATCTCAAATATAGTGCATTTGTGTGAACTCATCGTTGTTCAACACAAATGGGATTCGTCAATCCCAATAGATCTATTCACAATATTCGCGCTCACTAAAGGTAGTGACTAATGGTTCATGATATAGGGACTTCGAACATGGCAATCGTTACTTAGTGATAATAAAACATCGTCGTGAAGCATACATTAGAAAGCATCGTGTTCGAGTAGAAAAATAATAGCATGTATTCCCCCCATGGGTTTGTAAAGTAGTTAAACAGTAGAAAGTGGGGCTACGAACTCACCTTAAGTTATGTAGTGAGTAGTGAATGTGATGGTCGAATCGCGAAGGTTTCTACGAGCAACCTATAATAGAATGTTGCGACTTAGGATCGGAGTAGAGAATATGAAGTAGTGCCTATATATATATCTTGCATTAGTCCATGATGTGGTATGATGTATATTGTAAGTCTTTGAAAGAAAGATTCATGAAACATGTATGTTTTGGTATATCGTTCACTACCGTTCGGGCCGACATAATTCAGAAGTCATGTTAGTAAGCGTTCGAGGAGCCAGGACACTTTAACTCGTAAATCCACAACTCAACTCGACGGCTTACATAATGAACTCCTCACATGAGGCTCCCTACTATTGTAGTAGTTGATGAAATATATAGATATAAGTTTTGATCCGAAAAGTTACATGTCCGATATTTGAATAAACTTAGGAAAGTTTATTAGTACAGGAAGATTGTTATTAGGGGTAGTTTCATAAGTCTTGAATGACCATTTTCTCTTGGTAATATCTCATGGTTTCCTTTTAGTGAAGTAGATCCAAATTGCTTGTTCATGTTATCGCCTAATTCATTGTTTCATGTTTACGCCTATGTAAATTGGTATGGTCATTTCGTCATGGCCTAGCCATGACCTTTGGTCCTTGTTCCAAGGTCATGAGACACAACCTTGGCTCTAGCCATGGTTGTGGTCTTGATTATAGGTCATAAGACCTCTTGTTCCTTTCAAAGTATAACCATAATCTAGTGACTTTCGCCTAAAAATGGGTTGTTTAGAATTTGAAGAATTTTATCACTCGGAAAGCATTTTTAGGTCTCGAGCTTCTTTGTTCCTGAACGAAAACGTCGTTTCGGACAACTTTCGTGTTTTAACTTTTTGATGAATCGGACCAGAAGTGGGACTTTCAAAACTTAAATTTGATCAGAATGGTATTTGGCAGTTTTGCCGGAAATCTTTGGTAATTTCAAATCGCCATAACTTTTGACTCGTATACTCGTTTTGGGTGGTTCAAATTGCTATGGTTTCCTTTTTAGGTCCTCTACTACAATATGTAATAATCAAATATCATATTTTTAACATTTTGATCAGGTCTTACCAAGAAATTCATTAGTTTGCTCGTTTTAGTAACTTGTTTCAATAATTCATTACAACAACATCTTTTACTCATCATGATACATCATGGACATAATTACAACACATAATATAGCAAGAATAACATGTAAATGGTATGAACATGATAAATTAACAAGAAGCATGTTAGGTTTAGTCTTACAACTTTTGGCTTTCTAATTAAAGAAAGGAGTAACAAGTAAGGAAATGGACTTTGATAGACTAGCTTCAACCCTTTTTCACTTCAAGCAACCTTTCTACCCTTGGTATTCTTGAAAGATATGTAATGAAAGTTGAGGTGTATTGAGTGGATTTAAACTCAAGAGAAAACACCAAGTATGTTAGGGTTTGGAAGAGTTTTGGTGAAAAATAAGCTAACTAGGGTTTCTATCTTGAACTTGCACTTGATCCTTGCTATAACTAGGAAGAAATAAAGTTAAGTGTGAAGTGTTTTGGTGTGTTGTGATGGCCGGCCAAGGAAGGGGGGAAAGGGCTTTTATAGGGTCTTGAGGAGGTTACAAAACATGACTAGTCAACACCTTGGAGACCAAGGTGAACACATGTAATGATCCTAGAGCACAAGTTAGGAGATTAAGCCACACAAGGGGTGACTCCCCCCCCTTATGGCGGTTCAACATGGATAAGAGGGGGAGGTGGCTTGGCTTGGTATTATCCTTGGTTATTTGGATGAAACTTGACTCCGGGAAATGCCAGTCGTAAATGATTAGGCCTTAAAACGTAAAACCGGGTGTCGTAAAATTATGAAACTTCAAAGTATTGTTAGACATGTCCATATGTCCCATAATAAAATATAAAATGAGTGGTAGGTTCCGTTTGGGTGGTAAACCCTGCTAAAAACTGGAAACACGGGTCTAAAACGCGTAATACGTAAAATGTACGAATTTTGCGTAAAACTGAGAAAAGTAAAATGTTACTTTTCTAATATGATATAAATGATTTAAAATGACTTATAATGTCTAGACTGGGCTCAGTCTAGTGTCGGTTGGTGTTAAATGTCTTTTAGACATCAAACCGTAAGCCTAAAAATCAAGAAATGACTTTTGGTCAAAGGAGAAGGGAAAAATTATGTTGACTTTTTCTAATAAGTTTGAAAACTCAAAACGTCTTAGAAACTCGTTTTGTGGTCTAACGGTTAATCGCCCATTCGGTTAAGCGTGCTTATGTGAGAGTAGTACCGACATGGGTGACCTGCTGGGAAGTCTTTGGTCATGTTTTTCTCAGTCACGATTAATTCTCAAATAAATCATGAGTGTGTCAAACATTTTTCTGATGCGGGGTCACTTAACGCGGTCGAGTTTCGTTGTACGTAGAATTTCTGAATGACGTTTTACCCTAAAACGTGTAATTCCTTAATAACTTTCACGAAAATGATCTGACGAATGTCAAACATTTAATTTGCCATGGAAATGATTTATCACTCAAGAATATCAGATAAAAATCAACTTTCGGGAAAGTTTCGGGAAAAATGAATAGTTAAAAGTGAATAGTGAAATTTTCCGGGAATGGTAATTAACCTGAAATTGCGAGTTGTTACATTTGGACTGAAACCAGATGCCTTTGGTTGTTGGGTAGAAGTTGTGGTGGTAGTTGGAGGGATGACGGGTTCCTTGTGTTGAGATGATGATCCTCCGGCATTCTTTTGTTTCTTTTCCTGGGAGTTAGGATCTTGATGATCTTCATCTCTTGGACGTTTGTGTTTTTCTGCATTAGTATTGCAAGATTCTTTGGAGATGATGACTCTAACAGCATTACAGAGTGCTTCTTCTTCTGGAGTTAGTGTAAATTTGTCAGCTAACTTATTGAACAGTTGAACTTGTAATTCTTCCAAAGATATCTCTTGTTGTTGTGAAGGGGCTTTTTCGGCTTTGAGCGTGAATGAAGTAGATCTAATAATCTTCTTTACTGCATGCTCGATGATTTTGGAGAGCTCATCTCTCATTGGTTTGAGTAGATCTTTCAACTCACTCGTCAAGTGCTCATCCATGTACTTGTTGGCTTGTGTTACAAGAGTTTCTTCCATGTCTTCTTGTACATCTTTGGAGAAGTATGTATCGACTTTGAGCTTCAAGTTATGATCATTTGTCATCTACTTAGTTAATTCAGCAACTTGAGTGGCAAGTGAATCAACCTTTTCTTCAAGCTTACTTCGTTTCTTCTCACGTACCAACTTGGCCGCCTTCTTTACCAATTTTGAAGCTGCTGTGACCTATAGAATGGTAGGTTCCTTGATAGATTTGTCGGATGTGAGTTGTGTTGTTGGAAGTGATGACTGAGATGATTCAATAAATGTGGAAGTATCTTTGTGTTATGACCAAGAAACACGTTCTGGAGGTCGAGGTTGATCGAAATATGCGTAAACCATGGTTATTTCTAGAGAGAGAAAGGTGAAGAACTATGTGTTTATTAATATGAAATGAAGTGAAACTTTACACACACTTTCCCACACCTCTCATGGAGAGTCATGAGGGGTATTTATAGGCTCCTAACACTACATGTTTGCCTACTTGACAATAGTTGTAACACCCCCAAAATACCGCAGCGGAAGACTGTGTCACTGGGGTGCTACTTCATAATACAAAGTACAAGGTATAGAAAACGAACTCTAAATGAGACGTTTTGAAAAGTTACCATTCGATTAATGAATTCAAAGTTACAAACATGAGATTCCAAAGTATGATACATAAATGTATACAAAGTTTTGAATGGTAAATGATAAAAGCGTAAGTCTTCAGAATATGCAGCTTGACTCTAAGTTCCACGCACTAGCTATCGCCTTACTAACCTGAGATAAACATGCTAAAGTGTCAACACAATGGTTGGTGAGTTCATAGAGTTTGTCTTAAAACAGTTGAAAAGCCTTAAAAGAATGTTCACACAGCAAAGGCATCGTGAATCCACTCAGTTACAAGTCCCGCCATAAGAGACTTGTAACCTGTGTGTTCACAACCCACTGCTACAATATATAGTATGATAAAGACATGTATAAGTTCATCAAGACAATTAAGCAATTAGTCGTGAGTCTACTCTTCATCTCCGAAGACCTCACGTTTATGATGTATCCAACATTCGCAAATGTTAGGATGTATCAAAGACAACTGGGAGCCACTTCCCAAAGAAAACTGGGAGCCACATCCCAAAGAAAACTGGGAGCCACTTCCCAAAGATAAAAAGACAGTCATGTATGTATGAAATCAAGTATAATGCCATCAAGTATAAGACAATCAAGTATAACACAGTCACGTATAAACGTTTTGAGTATTTGTACAAGTAAGCAAGTAGTTGAGCATGTATCCCCCCCAATAGTTAAAACAAGTACGAAAAGAGTAGGGGCTATGACTCACCTTAAGTCTATGTAATGAGAAATGAAAGTGGTAGTCGAATCGCGAAAGTCTCTAAGAGCAGCCTATAATAGAACGTTGCGACTTAGGTTTGGAGTAACGTCTAAGAATACGAAGAATTGCCCATATATGTCTTGCATAATGTTCATGATGTAGTACTTAGTATATAGTGTAAGTCGTTGAATATAAGTGGCCTATGAAACATGTATAAGTTGTATATCTCTTACTACCGTTCGGGCCGACATAATTCAGAAGTCATGGAGTAAACGTTCGAGGAGCCAGGACACTTTAACTCGTAAATCCACAACTCGTCTCGACGGCTTACTCAATGAACTCCTCACATGAGGCTCCCTACTATTGTAGTATTTGATAACATATATATAAGTTTTGATCTTTAAAAGTTATATGGTCTTTAGCCGTGGCTTTACCGTGACCTTGGTCATTGTTACCATGGTCTTGAGACTCAACCTTGGCTTTAGCCATGGTTGTGGTCTTGGCTTTAGGTCATTAGACCTCTTGGTCTCATCTAATTATAACCATTATATAGTTACTTTCGTCTAAAAATGGGCTGTTAAGAATTTGAAGAAATTTATCACTCAGAAAGCGTTTTCAGGGCTCGAGCTTCTTTATTCCTGAATGAAAACGTCGTTCCGGACAACTTTCGTGTTTTAACTTTTTGATGAATCGGACCAGAAGTGGGACTTTCAAAATCATAATTTGATCAGAATGCTATTTAGGCAGTTTTGCCGTTTTGGTTTCGCTAACTTCAAACGGTCATAACTTTTGACTCGTATACTCGTTTTGGGTGATTCAAATTGCTATGTTTTCCTTGTTAAGTCCTCTTTAACAATAAGTAAGTGTCAAATATCAAAGTTATACTATTGTGGTCGTGGTTTTCCATAAAAATCACTAGTTTGCTTGTTTACTTGTCATAAGTTAACATATGTATACCAATACTTGTTTTATCCATTTTTAAACATCATGAACACAATACAAAGACCATATATAGCATGAAAGAAACATAATAAGCATGAAAATGATATTGAGCAAGAAAGTGTATAAGGGTTTGCTTACAACTTTTGGCTTTCTAAAGAAAGGAAGTCAAGTATAGAACTAGGACACTAAACCTAAGCTTGTAAACCCTTCACCATAACTCTTGTAACCCTTGCTAGCCTTGATCTAACCCTTGTGAAAACCATTTAACTTCAGCCCTAGTAACCTTGTGTAGCTCCTAATTCAACCATGGAATCACCAAACAAACTTAAGAACTAGGTAGAGAATACTAAGACCTTGAACTTTGGTATGTAATTTGTAACTTGAAGATCAAAGATGATTAAGCTATGGAATTATGTTGGGAAGTTTTAAATGGTGATGAAAAGAATGAAGAGATGAGTTTCCTTTTATAGTGCAAGTGAGGAGGTTAGCTAGTACTTACTTGTGGTTAAAATTGGAACACATGAAGTATAATGAACTAATGGTTAAAAACTAAACACATCTATGCATACTTGGTTGTTCTTAGACCATATACTTTCCTAGGCTTATTATCAAGCCACCAAGGCCACCATATACACGTTCATGGACAAGGGGAAGGGACTAGGTGGATGAATCTTGGCCTTATATAAGTTACGTAGTGAGTTTTGGTCCCGTTAATCGCTAACCGTAAGTTGTTAAGTCACGAAACGTAAAACCGGGTATCCTAAAAATATGAAACTTATAAATATGGTTAAACATGTCAATATAGTCCATAATAAAATATAAAATGAGTGGTAGGTTCTATCGGGTGCGAAAACCCTGCTAAAAACTGGAAACACGGGTCTAAAACGTGCAATTCGCGTAAAACGCTGAACTGAAAAACGTAAAATTCCGAAACTTTTGGAATTGTCCTAAAATGATAGAAAATCATTTTTCTATTGTTTATAATGTTTTATGGATATATCGGGATGCTGGAAGGACGTTTAAACCTAAAAGTAAATCTCGGACACGGCTTTGTGATTTTTGCAGAAATGATCCGACGAGCGTCAAACTCTCGGATTATCGTTAAAATAGTTTAACTTACGAGAATATGAAATAAAAATTTTTGAGATGAATAGTGAAAAGTGAATAGTAAAAAGTGAATAGTAAAAGTGAATAGTAAAAAGTGAATAGTGAAATTTTCGGGAATAAAAGTTAACCTGAAATTGCGAATTGTTACAGTCTCTACCCCTTGAGGAGAACTTCGTCCCGAAGTTCAGTTGATGTTAACTACTTACAGTGTGTCTAAGAGAATCCGGGATTCCAGGATCTCTAAAATAGTGGTGTTCACTCTGATTCGTCTAAGGTTCTGGTTAAGGAGTTGTATCGGCTACAATTAAGCCCACTTATTTATAACACATTACTTACATAAAGAAGCGTCCAAATTTATGTAAGTAAGGTATCATAAACTTATGGTTCGGTGATTTACAATTTCTTTATTTAAATGCAGAGGCGTCCCAATCCATTTAAATAAGGAGATTCTAAAACATCCTACTTAAGAATTTCCGACACAAAATCCGCCTTCTGAGGCAGATGGTAAGATAATCCAGTCATCAAATCCCTAAAGCTAAGCAATAATATTATTTAACTCTAATCTTGTGTCTCATCAAACACAAGATTAAGTTAACTAATTAGTTATTACTGAGCTCCATGTTTTTAATGACTCGACGAATCTCTGGGGCTCCTTATAATACTAAAGTCACATCATCTAACAGTGTGGAACTAAGCAGACCTCTAACCAAAAAGCATAAGTGTATGTATTGTGTGAAAGGCAAATAAAGAGGAAGGTCCCAACGTATATAGCAGTTATAGTCTAGGCACTAAATGCAACCTAGTTCTCTATAACCAAGGCTCTGGTACCAATCTGTAACACCCCCAAAATACAGCAGCGGAAGACTGTGTCACTGGGGTGCTACTTCATAATACAAAGTACAAGGTATAGAAAACGAACTCTAAATGAGACGTTTTGAAAAGTTACCATTCGATTAATGAATTCAAAGTTACAAACATGAGATTCCAAAGTATGATACATAAATGTATACAAAGTTTTGAATGGTAAATGATAAAAGCGTAAGTCTTCAGAATATGCAGCTTGACTCTAAGTTCCACGCACTAGCTATCGCCTTACTAACCTGAGATAAACATGCTAAAGTGTCAACACAATGGTTGGTGAGTTCATAGAGTTTGTCTTAAAACAGTTGAAAAGCCTTAAAAGAATGTTCACACAGCAAAGGCATCGTGAATCCACTCAGTTACAAGTCCCGCCATAAGAGACTTGTAACCTGTGTGTTCACAACCCACTGCTACAATATATAGTATGATAAAGACATGTATAAGTTCATCAAGACAATTAAGCAATTAGTCGTGAGTCTACTCTTCATCTCCGAAGACCTCACGTTTATGATGTATCCAACATTCGCAAATGTTAGGATGTATCAAAGACAACTGGGAGCCACTTCCCAAAGAAAACTGGGAGCCACATCCCAAAGAAAACTGGGAGCCACTTCCCAAAGATAAAAGACAGTCATGTATGTATGAAATCAAGTATAATGCCATCAAGTATAAGACAATCAAGTATAACACAGTCACGTATAAACGTTTTGAGTATTTGTACAAGTAAGCAAGTAGTTGAGCATGTATCCCCCCCAATAGTTAAAACAAGTACGAAAAGAGTAGGGGGTATGACTCACCTTAAGTCTATGTAATGAGAAATGAAAGTGGTAGTCGAATCGCGAAAGTCTCTAAGAGCAGCCTATAATAGAACGTTGCGACTTAGGTTTGGAGTAACGTCTAAGAATACGAAGAATTGCCCATATATGTCTTGCATAATGTTCATGATGTAGTACTTAGTATATAGTGTAAGTCGTTGAATATAAGTGGTCTATGAAACATGTATAAGTTGTATATCTCTTACTACCGTTCGGGCCGACATAATTCAGAAGTCATGGAGTAAACGTTCGAGGAGCCAGGACACTTTAACTCGTAAATCCACAACTCGTCTCGACGGCTTACTCAATGAACTCCTCACATGAGGCTCCCTACTATTGTAGTATTTGATAACATATATATAAGTTTTGATCTTTAAAAGTTATATGGTCTTTAGCCGTGGCTTTACCGTGACCTTGGTCATTGTTACCATGGTCTTGAGACTCAACCTTGGCTTTAGCCATGGTTGTGGTCTTGGCTTTAGGTCATTAGACCTCTTGGTCTCATCTAATTATAACCATTATATAGTTACTTTCGTCTAAAAATGGGCTGTTAAGAATTTGAAGAAATTTATCACTCAGAAAGCGTTTTCAGGGCTCGAGCTTCTTTGTACCTGAACGAAAACGTCGTTCCGGACAACTTTCGTGTTTTAACTTTTTGATGAATCGGACCAGAAGTGGGACTTTCAAAATCATAATTTGATCAGAATGCTATTTAGGCAGTTTTGCCGTTTTGGTTTCGCTAACTTCAAACGGTCATAACTTTTGACTCGTATACTCGTTTTGGGTGATTCAAATTGCTATGTTTTCCTTGTTAAGTCCTCTTTAACAATAAGTAAGTGTCAAATATCAAAGTTATACTATTGTGGTCGTGGTTTTCCATAAAAATCACTAGTTTGCTTGTTTACTTGTCATAAGTTAACATATGTATACCAATACTTGTTTTATCCATTTTTAAACATCATGAACACAATACAAAGACCATATATAGCATGAAAGAAACATAATAAGCATGAAAATGATATTGAGCAAGAAAGTGTATAAGGGTTTGCTTACAACTTTTGGCTTTCTAAAGAAAGGAAGTCAAGTATAGAACTAGGACACTAAACCTAAGCTTGTAAACCCTTCACCATAACTCTTGTAACCCTTGCTAGCCTTGATCTAACCCTTGTGAAAACCATTTAACTTCAGCCCTAGTAACCTTGTGTAGCTCCTAATTCAACCATGGAATCACCAAACAAACTTAAGAACTAGGTAGAGAATACTAAGACCTTGAACTTTGGTATGTAATTTGTAACTTGAAGATCAAAGATGATTAAGCTATGGAATTATGTTGGGAAGTTTTAAATGGTGATGAAAAGAATGAAGAGATGAGTTTCCTTTTATAGTGCAAGTGAGGAGGTTAGCTAGTACTTACTTGTGGTTAAAATTGGAACACATGAAGTATAATGAACTAATGGTTAAAAACTAAACACATCTATGCATACTTGGTTGTTCTTAGACCATATACTTTCCTAGGCTTATTATCAAGCCACCAAGGCCACCATATACACGTTCATGGACAAGGGGAAGGGACTAGGTGGATGAATCTTGGCCTTATATAAGTTACGTAGTGAGTTTTGGTCCCGTTAATCGCTAACCGTAAGTTGTTAAGTCACGAAACGTAAAACCGGGTATCCTAAAAATATGAAACTTATAAATATGGTTAAACATGTCAATATAGTCCATAATAAAATATAAAATGAGTGGTAGGTTCTATCGGGTGCGAAAACCCTGCTAAAAACTGGAAACACGGGTCTAAAACGCGCAATTCGCGTAAAACGCTGAACTGAAAAACGTAAAATTCCGAAACTTTTGGAATTGTCCTAAAATGATAGAAAATCATTTTTCTATTGTTTATAATGTTTTATGGATATATCGGGATGCTGGAAGGACGTTTAAACCTAAAAGTAAATCTCGGACACGGCTTTGTGATTTTTGCAGAAATGATCCGACAAGCGTCAAACTCTCGGATTATCGTTAAAATAGTTTAACTTACGAGAATATGAAATAAAAATTTTTGAGATGAATAGTGAAAAGTGAATAGTAAAAAGTGAATAGTAAAAGTGAATAGTAAAAAGTGAACAGTGAAATTTTCGGGAATAAAAGTTAACCTGAAATTGCGAATTGTTACAATAGTAGTCCTTGTAGTTTGTAATCTAGTCCAATTCACTTGTGTGACGTTATCTTTATAAAAAAACGAGGCTAACAATCTCCCTCCAAGATATTGACACACGTGAATGGTTAGAATGAGACCTATAAATACATAAACAATGTAAATTACAACAATAGTAAACTATGTTGACGTTGTTGAAGCGCAGAGTCTCTGTAGTCTAGATATGAGGCAGACTTGAAATTCTCTCTTCTGAAGATCTCGGCATATGATCTTTGACACTGACGGCAAAGGTCTTTGTAGCTCTGAACTTCAACTGTAATGGTCTTGTTAGGTTATTACTCCCTCCTAACTAGTGAGCCTTTATTTTTTTTCCTGCTCCCTCCTGAACCGACAACTCTCTTTTCATCTCACAGCGGATAAAGTAGATTCAAAAATGTAGGAACATGGTTGTCGTTCGGGTAGCAGTATAACAACATAACTCACATAGTATTGCATAGAAGGTTGGTAATACGCTCCGATGTACACATACTTGGTACCTCATGGTACTTCACTGGTATTAAGTACAGTTCCCTCGATCAACCAATGTACTGAAGACGAAACACTACTTCTTTTGGCATGTTCTTCTCCCTCCTGATGGTTGCGAGTTATCGGAATCATCATAATCTTGTGTACATGCAATACAATTACCTGTACTTTACACTTCTGATGCAAGATATAAGCCATGAAAGAAAATTTTTGTGAGAATATGTTGATAGGATATGACTCTGTTTTTTCTACAATCTCGTCTCTTTTCTTCAACCTATAAGCGACCTCTTCAAAATCCAACCAGCTAGTAAATGACCACTATATGGAGACAACCCAATATAACCAATCTGAAAATGAAGTAAACATCCTGTAGATATGTGACTTAATCTTGTACGATAGTGTGACTAAGAACCTATACTGAGCACTACAACGTAACTCCTTTAAGCATAGGTAGATCCATATACTCAAACGTGCAAACAGTATATGAAATCTCTGCCTCTTGAACTATCCACAACTTCGTGCGACACTGAGTACTACAACGTAACTCCTTAAAGTGATAGCTATAACCCGTGAGTACTACAATGTAACTCCTTACATCGGGTATAACTAGATAATTAAAGTCTTAATCACTATATCTACCAGTGTTTTGCCCAAACAAGTATCTCCGAAAGTCATGCATCCATCCACCCCTAGACTTTGAGATAAATAAATACACATGCCCTTGAAATGAACTTTAAACCCAGATAAGCAATATCGTACAAAAACTCCGTAGTCACAAAAATCTGATACTAGCCGTTTATCATTTGATTGTAATTCTTGATCAGGATCTTTAAAGCAATACGTGGTGTGTTTTTGGTGAAGCTTGAAATTCAATCTCGTTGATTCGTAGTGATTTCGGTTTCCCTCCAAAAATTGAATTGGAAAATTTTCTCGCCCATAATTTGGAAATCACTATGAAATGCAATGCTAAGGTTACCAGAAAAATTTGAGTTTTAAAAATTTTTTACGCCAAATTTCACCAAAAAAATTTGAATTTTGGCCTAAAAATTTGAATTTCGGGCCAAAATTTTCAACGTTATACCAAAATTTGAATTTCTCCTAAAAATTAAACGTTTAGTTTTCTTTAAAAAATAAATTTTACTCAAATTTTCCCGCCAAATTGGTAAGAATCTGTAACTCGGTAAGAATCTGTATCTCGGTGAGAATCTGTAACTCGGTGAGAATCTGTTACTCGGTAACTTTGTGTAACTTCATAAAAGCTTGTAACTCGATACAATAGATAACTAACTCGATAAGAATTTCCTAACTCGATAAGAATCAGGTAACTCGATAAAAATGAAATGAATCGAGTATAGTTTCCCTTAGGTAACACACACGAATAACCTTACTCGATAAATGATAAGGTAGTAGCTAACTCGCTAAGATGGCTAACTCGCCAAAATAAGTAACTCGATACAAATGGTAGCTAACTCGGTAATACTTACCCTAACTCGATAATCACTCTAACTCGATAAGCACCCTAACTCGATAATCAACCTAACTCGGTAAAACCCTGTTCCTAACTCGGTAAAACGCCGATGAACAGTAACTGATCTGAGATTTTCACCCAAAAAACACGATTTTTCACCCAAAAACACCACGATTCGCCCCTGGTTAGCTCTGATACCACTTGTTATGACCAAGAAACACGTTCTGGAGGTCGAGGTTGATCGAAATATGTGTAAACCATGGTTATTTCTAGAGAGAGAGAGTAGAGAGAGAAAGGTGAAGAACTATGTGTTTATTAATATGAAATGAAGTGAAACATTACATACACTTTCCCACACCCCTTATGGAGAGTCATGAGGAGTATTTATAGGCTCCTAACACTACATGTTTGCCTACTTGAAAATAGTAGTCCTTGTAGTTTCTAATCTAGTCCAATTCACTTGTGTAACGTTATCTTTATAAAAAAACGAGGCTAACACTTTGTCTTCTCCTTTTGGTGATTCGGGTTTCTGGGTAGCAACTTCTTCTAGTCTTTTCTCTTCGGCCAGCTTTTCTGCTTGCTCTTTCAACCTTTGCTCTTCCAACTTGTCAGCTTCTTCTCTCAATCGTTGCTCTCCAGCTAACTTTGCTGCTTCTTTAGTTCTTTTGACCTCTTCCAATCTTTCACTTTCAACAAGCTTAGCTTTCTCTTCTTCTTTTATTCTTAACTCCTCTTCTAACCTTGCTTCTTCAACTTCATTCATTTTCTTTAGCTCTTCCTCTCGGGCTGTCTCTTTTACAGCAATTTCATCAACTGTCAACAAAGGCTGAGCATCAGTATCCATGTTGTCATCCTCATCTTCTTCTTCTCCTTGAGTAGCAGACTTCATTTCTTCATCTTCTGGCGTGACATTTGGAGTTTCATAGATAGTTATAGCAGTGCTAGAGTCTATTTCCTTTTCGGGTTGATTAACTGTAATGGGCATAGGAATACTGTTGGAACCTCCTGCCTCGCTGGGTTGAGTGAGAGGAGGAGGTGGAGGTAGATCTGATTAAAAGGAGTCGATACGACTGTGGAGGAGTCCTAACTTGAGTGCTCTTTAATTTTCCTCTTCAACAGATAGCCCAATGTCAACATGTGCCTCTTTGTCTTGTTGTTGCTCTTGAGACATTGGCTCCTTCATCTTCCTTTTCCTTAACATTTCTTCTTCCAGTTTTGTATCTTCTTCTGTCAGAGGCCGAGTCAGAAGTCTTTCATTAATGGTGATGGTAGGGTCTTCAGTCGATGCGACAAAGTCATCAATGTGTTTATCTCATTCTTCATAAGACTTGTCATGATCATCATCCTGACTGTCTTTAGCATATGCCTCTTTGTATACTGGTGAACTATCTGACTCGGTTTCTGAATTAGAAGGTTATGGAGAAGGAGGTGGAGTAGGTTCAGGAACTCCTTCAGGAGTTGTCTTCTTAACAGGAATCACTAGTACATATATGGCCTTTCGTTACACATGCTCGATTTTGAACTGTCACACTGTAACAAATTTACGTGACTAAATGTACGAGAATAAAATAAACACCCACACTTGATCCGACTTGTGTGACCATTTTGGAAAATATATGTCACAAATTTGTGTATTTATGTGACTAGAGGGTAACCGGTAAATAGTTTTTGATTATTTAGTCACTTTTAATTCGGGACGTGTGAGAGATACAAATTAGCTTTAAATGTTAGTCACACTATAGATATACATATGTGACAAATATATGTCACACAATTAAATAGTGTGACCAAAATAGCTATATGGTCACATGAAGTAATTGTATATGTGGCTAAATTATATAGTCAAGTTTGTCACACATTATTTAAACGTGACTGCTATTCTTTGCTGAATATTTAGCCACATATGAATTTAAAGTGTGTGACAACTAAAAAGTAAGTTTGAAGCGTTAGTCACGATATGCATTTAAAAGTGACAAATATATGTCACACGCTTGAAGAGTGTGACCAAATGTCATATATGGTCACACTAAACGATAGAAACATTGTTGGGTCTGTTAAAACCCAAACTCCTTAATCTAGGATTTGAACATAAAATATCCTAAGTGTTTGATAACCGAGAACACCAAACAAGTCACTGAATGCATAGTTGTTCAGTGAGTCATCCACAAGATGCTCAGGGTGAATCTATGAAGAAAGGTTCACCATTCAGTGAGGCGGTTCTCAGTGAATGACACCTGAGCCAAAAAAGAAGATGATGGACTTAGTGAGGGATGACAATAACTCACTGAGCCCCATGACTCCTGTAACAATTCGCAATTTCAGGTTACCTTTTATTCCCGAAAATTTCACTATTCACTTTTTACTATTCACTTTTACTATTCACTTTTCACTATTCATCTCAGAAATTTTTATTTCATATTCTCGTAAGTTAAACTATTTTAACGATAATCCGAGAGTTTGACGCTCGTCGGATCATTTCTGCAAAAATCACAAAGCCGTGTCCGAGATTTACTTTTAGGTTTAAACGTCCTTCTAGCATCCCGATATGTCCATAAAACATTATAAACAATAGAAATATGATTTTATCTCATTTTAGGACAATTCCAAAAGTTTCGGAATTTTACGTTTTTCAGTTCAGCGTTTTACGCGAATTACGCGTTTTAGACCCGTGTTTCCAGTTTTTAGCAGGGTTTTAGCACCCGATAGAACCTACCACTCATTTTATATTTTATTATGGAGTATATTGACATGTTTGACCATACTTTCAAGTTTCAGAATTTTAGGATACCCGGTTTTACGTTTCGTGACTTAACAACTTACGGTTAGCAATTTACGGGTCCAAAACTAGCTACATAAGTAGGATAATACCAAGTTTTTGCATCTAGTCACCCTTATCTCTATATGAACGACTTAGGGGGGGGGGAGGATTCACACTTGTGGCATGATCTCATGACTTTAGCCATTAGATCAATACTTATTTACAACTTTGTCTCCAAGTTTAGCAAAAATATCCTAAAAACTAACCTCCTCAATGAACCTTCCTAGACACCTTCCTAACCTCCTCTTCATGCTATAAATACAAGCTCATACCTTCATCTTTTCATCACCAAAACGCCACACCATTAATTCCTAGCACCATGATCCTTTGATCTTCAAACTACAAGTTACACTACAAAGTTCAAGGTCTTAGTATTCTCTACCTAGTTCTTAAGTTTGTTTGGTGATTCCATGGTTGAATTAGGAGCTACACAAGGTTACTAGGGCTGAAGTTAAATGATTTTCACAAGGGTTAGATCAAGGCTAGCAAGGGTTACAAGAGTTGTGGTAAAGGGTTTACAAGCATAGGTTTAGTGTCCTAGTTCATACTTGACTTCCTTTCTTAAGAGAAAGCCAAAAGTTGTAAGAAATCCTATTACACTTTCTTGCTCAATATCATTTCATGCTTATTATGTTTCTTTCATGCTATATATGGTCTTTGTATTGTGTTCATGATGTTTAAAAATGGATAAAATGAGTATTGGTATAGATATGTTAACTTATGACAAGCAAACAAGCAAACTAGTGATTTTTATGGAGAACCACGACCAAAATAGTAAAACTATGATATTTGACACTTACTTACTGTTAAAGAGGACTTAACAAGGAAAACATAGCAATTTGAATCACCCAAAACGAGTACACGAGTCAAAAGTTATGACCATTTGAAGTTAGCGAAACCAAAACGGCAAATCTGCCTAAATAGCATTCTGATCAAATTATGATTTTGAAAGTCCCACTTCTGGTCCGATTCATCAAAAAGTTAAAACACGAAAGTTGTCCGGAACGACGTTTTCGTTCAGGAACAAAGAAGCTCGAGCCCTGAAAACGCTTTCCGAGTGATAATTTCTTCAAATTCTTAACAGCCCATTTTTAGACCAAAGTCACTATATAATAGTTATGTTTTACTAAGACCAAGAGGTCTAATGACCTAAAGCCAAGACCACAACCATGGCTAAAGCCAAGGTTGAGTCTTAAGACCATGGTAACAATGATCAAGGTCACGGCAAAGCTACGGCTAAAGACCATATAACTCTTAAAGATCAAAAAGCTTATATATATATGTTATCAAATACTACAATAGTAGGGAGCCTCATGTGAGGAGTTCATTAAGTAAGCCGTCGAGACGAGTTGTGGAATTACGAGTTAAAGTGTCCTGGCTCCTCGAACGTTTACTTCATGACTTCTGAATTATGTCGGCCCGAACGGTAGTAAGAGATTTACAACCTATACATGTTTCATAGCCATTTATATTCAAAGACTTACACATTATACTAAAGTACTACATCATGAACATTATGCAAGACATATATTGGTAATTCTTCGTATACTTAGACGTTACTCCAAACCTAAGTCGCAACGTTCTATTATAGGCTGCTCTTAGAGACTTTCACGATTCGACTACCACTTTGATTTCACATCACTTAAGCTTAAGGTGAGTCATAGCCCCTACTCTTTTCGTACTTGTTTTAACTCTTGGGGGGGATACATGCTCAACTACTTGTTTTCTTGTACAAATACTCAAAACGTCTATACTTGACTGTGTTATACTTGATTGCTTACATACATGACTGCGTTATACTTAATTGCGTTATTCTATTTATTGACTAGTAGTTGTCTTTGGGAATTGACTCCCAGTTGTCTTTGGGAAGTGGCTCCCAGTTGTCTTTGGGAATTGACTCCCAGTTGTCTTTGATACATCCTAACATTTGCGAATGTTTGGATACATCATAAAAGTGAGGTCTTCGGAGATGAAGTAGAGACTCACTACTAATTGCTTAATTGTCTTGATGAACTTATACATGTCTTTATTATACTATATGTTAGCAGTAGGTTGTGAACACACAGGTTACAAGTCTCTTATGGCGGGACTTGTAACTGAGTGGATTCTCAATGCCTTTGCTGTGTGAACATTCTTTTAAGGTTTTTCAACTGTTTTAAGACAAACTCTATGAACTCACCAACCATTGTGTTGACACTTTAGCATGTTTATCTCAGGTTAGTAAGGCGATAGCTAGTGCGTGGAACTTAGAGTCAAGCTGCATACTCTGAAGACTTACGCTTTTATCATTTACCATTCAAAACATTTTGTATACATTTATGTATCAAACTTTGGAATCTCATGTTTGTAACTTTGAATTCATTAATCGAATGGTAACTTTTCAAAACGTCTCATTTAGAGTTCGTTTTCTATACCTTGTACTTTGTATTATGAAGTAGCACCCCTATGACACAGTCTTCCGCTGCGGTATTTTGGGGGTGTTACAACTCCTCACCAAATAAGATCACTGAGTGAATAAAGACTGAAGATATGAAGACTGAAGTAAAGGCGGGATTAGGCGAGATAAGTTTAAATGGATAAGGGAAGGTCCTTATCATGCAAAGGTCAACCTTCCCTGAATGAGTATAATACCAAGACATGTGTCAACACTGAAGACCAGAAAGCATCCTTGACCTTTACTACTTATAGCCATTTGTAACAGGGATAAAATACCTTTGTATTTTGTCCAATGTAGAATGATGTAATTTGTCTTGAAGTCTTTGTCCATTAGGTATGTGTTAGAATCTACTTGTGTATAAATAGAGAATAAGTGGGAGAGGTAAAGATTACGTTTGTGCATTTAATGCTTAGACATTCACAAACCAAATCTTTACTCTCTCCAAAGAACAACACAATCCCTGAGATAGCTCAGCAGGATCTTAGTTATCAATCAAACTTAGTTTGAGTTTAGTGAGGAGTATACCATACTAGTCATTTCAATCCCAAGTGTTGTTCTGCAAACACTTGGGTATAATTCTTTTGATTAATTTCTAATAAAGAATTAAACGTTGAAAACTTTGTGTCTTATCTTTTACGTTTATTTACTTTTGATAGTTAATCAATACTTCGCTACATCATGGAACTTGGTTAGATTAACTTTGTGGTTAACCATAACCAAGGAAAAGGGTCCAACAAGTGGTATCAGAGCCTCTGATTTGTAAAACTTTTCAAACAAAAGAGTGTTCAGTTTTTAAAATCAAGATCCCACCATGGCTGATAGCGATGTACCCCAGCTAGTTGATAAAAGGGAGGTAGCTATTCAGCTGTTGCTCCCAGACTAGAAGCTGGAAAATTTAGCAAGTGGAAAAAGCGTATGCTTTGCTACTTGACTGGTATGGAACCATACTACATCACATGCATCAATGAAGGTCCCTTTGTCCCAACGACTGCTCAAGGTTTGCCCAAACCTGAAGCACAATGGACTCCTGATGAGAGGAGGGTGGTCAATCAGGACCAACGCCTGAAAAGCATCATTATATCGTGTCTCTATGACGATACAATGGAATCAGTCATTAACTATCCTACAGCTAAACAAACACGGCTTGACTTGGTTCATAGCTTTGAAGGTCCCTCAGATACCAAGGAAAACAGGATCATGGACCTGAAATTTGAGTATAACACTTTCAGGGCCAAAGAATCTGAAAGTCTCTCTCAGACCTATACCCGATACAAAACCTTGCTCAATGAGCTCTCAAATGATGGTGTAGTACTGTCTAAGCATGAAATTAACGTTGGCTTTGTCAACAGTCTCCCTGAGATGTGGTTAAACTTCTCTCAGGGTCTTAGGAATGCTAATTACATTCAAAATCTTGAGCTTCCTCAAATTTATGGGAAGTTTGTCTATGAAGACAACCTAATCGAAAGGCGATACCCTGAAAAGGCTCAAGAAACCAAAAAGGCCCTGACTGTATCACCCATATCCACTGCCTTCTACTCTAATGGTGTTGTGCATGATTTTCAAGATGATTCTAATGATGAGGTTGATATGAGAACCAGTGAAGAGTACCTCAATGATCTTCAAGTTGAATTTCAAGAAAGAGCTCTTTTAGCAAACTCAAAACGTTTTATTAAAAGAAACAAGTCAAATTTTCAAAAAACTATGGCAAATAAATCCATTGAATGTTTCAACTGTGGCAAAAAAGGTCACTTTGCTAAAGACTGTTTTTCAAAAACAACCTCAGACCCTTCATACAAACCATCTGGTAGTAGTTCTTCTTCAGGAACTAGCAAGTTTTAACCAAAAATGATTCAGTCCACTCAACATTTTCAAAATGAAAATATTCAAAAGGATTTGGAAGAAAAGTATAGAAAAGCTAAAGCTAAACTTGCTCTCCTTGAGACAACTCCCTCAGTACCTTAGGCTGTACCTTCCAAACCTGCTCAAAGCAAGAACACGGTACTTGTTTCTGAAGCCTATGATTGGGACGAGGAAGATGTCTCCTCTGATGAAGAAGTAACGGTCAGTGCACTGATGGCACTTTCAGATGACAACAAGCTGGCTGTTGGAAAAAACCATGCTAGAAATGGAGAATGGGTCAACATCACCATGAAAAAGGTAAACATTTTGTTATCTATGGATGATGATACTGATTGGAAATCCTACTTAAACTACTTAAATGTAGATCTTAAGTTCGTTGAAGAGCAAAGACAAAATCTGTTTTCAAAATTCAACAAGTTAGCTTTTGAGTTAAACAAGTGTAAAGATGAATTACTGGTTTTAAAACAAGCAAAACTTGAGGCTGTGACACTTCAATTCAAAACACTGAACTAGTAAAACAAAATCAAGCTCTTCAGGATGAACTTAAGAAAGAAAATGATGTGATATATAATTGGACTCAGAAAAACCCTAGGGTTTTTGACTCAGTGAGTCTCACACCAAGTAATAAGACAGCTATTATTGGTGAAGATCAGAACGCTGAGTCCTCAAGTAAGAATCATGGTGAAAAGGCATTTTTGCCTTCAGGCATATCCTTTAACAAGGAAATGGCACCAAAACCCAGTGACTGGATTGAAAGACTCAACCCAGATAGAAAACTACCAAACTTTAAGACTGGTAAAATATTGGAACCTGAAAGTCAGGCCATCAAAAATATGCTTGGTGTCACTGATGAGTCTAGTCTCCCTGAGTCCATTAATGAGTCCGAACCAATATCACAGAATCCACTCCCACCACTGAAAGTTCTTCAGGGAGCTGAACCTAGCTCTGAGCTAACACCCTTGGTGTATACTAAACACTCTCCAAGAGAGAAGGCTGGTTTAGGAAGAACTATCTTGAAAAGATCACTCACTGAAGTCTCAACTCCAAATGATGACTCCACAACCTCAGTCTCAAATGAGGCTATCACTGACAACCCTGACTCCAAATTTGATCAGTTAGCTGAACTTGTTAGGAAGTTGAGTGAAAAGATTGAATCATCTGAGAAAAAAACTCAACCTTTGGAAAAGGAAATTAAACCAGCTTCTTCAAGTTCCACCAAATCCAAGGCCACATCTAAACCAAAAATGAGATGTGAATTGTGTAGCTACACCACACATACCACTGATGACTGTTATAGAATCCTTTTTTGCATGATATGTAAAAAGGATTATCATAGAACCTCTGATCATCTATCTTACACAGTCTCATCAAGTGTTGTATCCTATCACAATGCTCAGTCTCATAACTATGCCTAAGGCTCCAAACAGATAAGGCAGAAAGCTAAACCATGTTGTGATATCCGTGGAGATCCTACTCATGACAATTCAGGACATGAACAAGTCATTTAGTCCAGAAGAGGATTCACGAAGCCTACCAACAAACTACCCCATCTCCCAGATGCAAAATCTATGGAAGCAACATTCACACCACCACTGATCATGGATCAATATCTCAGTTCAAAAAGACCATTAAAGCCAAATCCACCAGAAAGTGGGTTCAAAAGAAAAAACTAACTCAGTTTACATTTGTGCAGAGACATGCCAGAGATCTTGTTTGGCATCTTGATAGTGGATGTTCAAGAAGCATGACTGGCGTGAAGGAATATCTGCACAAATATGTAGAAGAACTAGGACCAAAGGTGGTATTTGCTGATAATTCATCTTGTCTCACTGAAGGTTATGGTTCAGTAAACTGTAGTGGAATAGTTTTTACTAGAATTGCTTATGTTAATTGTCTTAAATGCAACTTGATCAGTGTCAGTCAACTATGTGATGCAAAATACATAGTTTAGTTTGATGATAAGCAAGGTACTATCTTCAATGCAAATAAAGAAGTTGTTCTTATTGCACCAAGAAGGCAGGATGTCTATGTTTTGGATATGTCCTCACTCACTCAGAATGGAACATGTCTTTTTGCTAAAGCCACTGAAACCCTCAATTGGCTTTGGCATAAGACTTTCCCATCTGAACTTCAAAAACATAAACAACCTGGCCAAACAAAACAAAGTCCTTGGCTTACCATCACTAGTGTTCTCAAAAGATAAACCTTGCCTGTGAAAAAGGTAAACACCACAGGGCATCCTTTAAAACCAAATAAAATTCCTCTATCACCAACTGCCTGCACCTACTTCACATGGATCTCTTTGGACCCATCAGTCCAATGTCAATCCACCATGAGAAGTACACTCTGGTCATTGTGGATGAATACTCAAGATATACTTGGGTATATTTTCTGACTAAAAAGAGTCAGGCTATTGAAACAATCATGTCCTTCATCAGGAAGATTGAAAACCAAAATGACATCAGGGTCAAACAAATCAGGACTGATAATGGGACTGAATTCAAAAACACTGATGTTGAATGTTTCTGTGATGAGAAGGGTATTTCTCAAAACTTTACCTCTCCTTGCACCCCAGAACAAAATGGAGTTGCTGAAAGAAAGAACAGAACCCTCATTGAGGCTGCTAGAACAATGCTTAATGGATCTGCTCTCTTCAAACATTTTTGGACTAGGGCAGTAAGAACAGCCTGCTATACACAAAACAAGTCCATCATTGTGAAGAGACATAGCAAAACTCCCTATGAGTTATTTAAAGGAAGAATTCCTGACATCAGCTATTTCCATGTGTTTGGATGTCTTATGTTTATTCATAATCATAAGGATCATCTTGGAAAGTTGGATGCAAAAGCTGATGATGGGTACTTTCTAGGGTACTCCCTTGTCTCAAAAGCCTTCAGGGTATTCAACATAAGGAGACAACAGACTGAGGAAACCTTCCGTGTCACATTTGATGCGAGTACTGAAGCTGTCAGATTTTCAAATTCCTGAGTGGAAGAAATTGGTATTGATTACTCATCAAGATATCCTCCTGATGAGTTTCACCCTGGGAGTAATCTCTCCATACAATACCAAGCTGATGCAGATGTCTCATACTACATCTATCCACACAACCTACCTCAACCTACCATCAGTGAGTTCATAGAAAGTCAACAAGTCTCCAATGAGACTACCACCACTAAACCAATTGTTCAGAATACCACAACTCAAGCTGATCACACTGAGGCAACTGAAAATCTCAATCTTGAAGAACCTCAGGCTCCTGTTTTAGACCCCACTCCATCTATACATCAGGCCTCTACAAGTTCCTATTCCTATCCAAGACCTTAGGATAGCTGGACTAAGTCCAAATTAATTGAACTTGTTAACATCATTGGTGAGCCCTCTGAAGGGATGCTTACAAGGAGCATGGCTTCCAAACTCAAGGTGGCCTCAGCCAATGTATGTCTCTATGTTGATTTTCTCTCAGAAATAGAGCCTAAAAATGTTAAAAAAAAGCCTTTAAATATGAGAGTTGGGTTCACGCCATGAGAGATGAGCTAGAACAGTTTGATAAAAATGATCTCATGACCTTTGTTGAATGTCCTCAGGTGTGTTTATCATTGGAATGAAATGGGTCTTCAAAATTAAGACTAATGAGTCTGGAACAGTAATAAAAAACAAGGCAAGACTTGTTGCTAAAGGATACAATCAACAAGAAGGTATTGACTATGAGGAAACCTTTGCACCAGTGGCTAGAATGGAAGCCATCAGGATATTTCTTGCATATGCAACATACATGAACTTTAAAGTCAACCAAATGGATGTTGTGGAAAACTAGAAGGGGGGTTGAATAGTTTTACGTCCTTTTTAAAATTATTTGCAAAATATATTGTAGCTTATAAAAATTTTCGATTCGATCTCAAGTGACTTCAAGTAACAACCAATATAATCAAGTCTAATCTAATAATGAAAGTATTGAAATAGAATAAAGAAAAGATAGAGTTAGAAAGATCAAACCACAACACGCGAATTTATATTGGTTCGGCTACAAGGACACCTTCCTTGCCCTACTCCACTCCCCGAGTACCACACTCGAGAGTTTTCTTCACTATGTCAAAAAACTCCTTATGGTGGAGAAACCTTACACACCTTGGCTTACACGAGTTAACGACACTAAGCTAAATGTCGAGTTCTAATCGTAGCTAGAACTAATCTCACACCTTCTTCAAGACTTCACACCTTCTTCACACCTTCACAACTTCTTCAAGAAAGCTTCACACCTTTTCTTATTGTCAACTTCACACCTTCTTCTATGCACAACTAAATCAAAACTACTACACTACTTTACAACACACCTAGTTTCTACAATCAACAAGTTCTCACAACATTTTTACAAATATCTAGCACTACTACAATATGAAAATAGCTAATCACAACACTACTACAATTAAATGGATGTAGAGTAGTG
This sequence comes from Artemisia argyi, assembly GCA_030686995.1. NCBI lineage: Eukaryota > Viridiplantae > Streptophyta > Magnoliopsida > Asterales > Asteraceae > Artemisia > Artemisia argyi. The sequence goes on along the minus strand of CM060676.1, from coordinate 97,084,601 downwards.
TTCTTCTTCTTGCACTTGACTGGATGAAGCTTTGGATCACTTGGAAACAAAGACTTATGAATTATATGATCAAAGGATTTTTGATATAGAAATGGAGGTTAGATCAGAAAGTTTTTAGTGCAAAAAGGTGAGAAAAATATGTGGAATGATCCAGTATTTAAAGGGCCAGAAAATATTGTTCTGGAGCGTGTCGTTCCCCTTAATGATTAAGGGTGCCGCCTAGTATAATTAAGGGGGCCGCCCTCCTGAACGTTGGAAAAGTTTTTCTGGATAAAATTTGCCCTTTTTGGTTGGAAATTTGAAATCATTTCTTTGTAGTTTAATACAACAATACTAAAAATGATTTACTAATATATATAAAATGTTAATATCATTTTATAAAATGTTATGTCTTAAGACAAGGCTTCCTTTGATCATGTAATGCATAAGATGCTTAGTTTATGCATACCTTAAGTGATATTAGATGTAGAGGTAAATATTTGTTACTAAATACTTGTTTACGTCATAATCTTGACTTAATTTAGTTTACATTTTGTGATTATCAAAACATAGAGTTATTGAGGAATATTAATAACGTTTTGAAACATTATTTATATCAACAATCTCCCCCTTTTTGATGATTACAAAACTTAAACTCATTAACTCAAAAGTTAGTTTTTAAACATGTATTTTAGTGAGTTTATATTTACTTCTCCCCCTTTTTGTAGAATAAAAAAGTTTATGCCGACAATTTTCAAACGTGAAAATTTGATGGGAAGATATCTCCCCCTTGATGTGTTACTCCCCCTCGTTTGGAGGCACCAAGAGGACGAGCTATGGAATGCTTGCAAGACAAAAATATTAGAAGCACAAGTATATACATGCAAATATATATATAAGGTGATAAGAATATGAATAAGAATGTTTAAAGGGAAACATTCATATTAAATCAAGAGGTGTGTCAAGACACAACAATACAAGTAGCATTAAGAAAGATTACAAGTAGGATAACTACTACATAAACTAACAACTTAGAATAATATTCCATCATGCAAAGAGTACATGGGCTTCATAGAGCTTGCAAGCAAAAGGGTGGGAAAGGCTTTATTAATTAAGCATATCATATGCTTAATTTGGAGAGCATGATGGTGATGGTGGAGGAATGGGTGAGAATTGTGGTGGAGGCATAATTGGAGAGGAGGGTGGAGTTGGTGGTGGTGGTGGGTTAGTAAGCAAATGTTCAATATATGAAAACATATATTGAATTTCATCTCTAAGACCAAAGATAACAGTTCGGTTATGGAGGCAACAAAGACAAGTATCACCATGGGATTCAAGTAATCTCCAAGGTACGGGATTGACAAAGAATGGTGGTGTAATTGGTGGAGATGAGATATGAGCATCAAGTGGTGTTGTTGGAGAAAGTGAGATGGTAAGATGAGTGGAGATAGGTTCTTGTGTAGGATGTGGTGATGATGCTTGTGGTGGTGACAAGTGTGAATTGATGTAGTCATTGATTGATGAGGTTGAGGGTATGGAAGATGATGAATTTCCATGAGTGGAAGGTGTTTTGGATGGTGCATTAGGTGCACTTGGGGATGAGCATTTAGGTGGAGGTGATGGGGTTGTGTTTTCTTCATTTGTTAAGTCAATGAAGAGTTGTTTTGGAGGGATGATGACAATCTTTTATTTCTTTGAGGCCTTAGAGTTTGAGGTGCTTGGTGGAGTCATGATGTTTTATATGAGGAATGATGAGATGAAGAATGGTGATTTTTGGAGGGAATTTATAGTATGGAAATGGTTGATTTAGGTATGTTTTTAAAATGGTTGAATGAGATTCTAAAAACAGTTGGGTTAAAATAGGAAATGGTAGCTAATACTAGAGAAAGAGTTCACAAGATGCAAAAGAAAATAGTAAACCTAGTTCCAGATGGCCGGTCCCCTTAATTGTAGGCCGGCCCCTTTAATAATTAAGGGGACCGCCTAGGAAATTAAGGGGGCCGCCCATCTGGTGTTTTCCCAGTCGACCAGAAACTCAAAATTTGCAGAAATGGGTGATTTTTGAAGTGTGTGTTTCCAACAAGCTCTATTAGAAGTATATACTCTAGGAATGATGATATATAAATATATATATAAACAAATTATGCATGCAAACAAACATATTATATTCAACTTTTAAAAGAAACATAGTATAGCATTAAAATATGATGAAGATAGTAGCATGATAATAGTTAAAGTCTAAGCATCATCCAAGAAATAAACAAGAGATAACATAAGTATTTTCGAATAAATCGGACAAATAACAAGCCATACAAATGTCTAATAGAGAATAATAATAATAAGTAGCAATACATCAACATCATCTACTTCTTCTTCTTCCCAATCATCTTTCTAAACATCTTTCCAACGGATTTGAATCCTCCTCGAATTTCTTCATGCATTTGTTGTTGTTGGTTGATAATGGACGTTTGACGGGTGAAGAGAAGTTCATCGGTACGTTCATGAGGAAGAGGAACTTGATACTCGGTATAGTCAAGATCAGGAAGATTATCAACAAAGGTCGTGGGCGATGGAGTACTAACACGTGAGGTGTCTTCCTCCTCATCATCATCATCGCCACGATGAGATGTAGACCCACGAGGCATAGAAAACAAAGGAACACGAGATTTTCCTTTGTCACTTCGAGAACGACGAGTACGAACAAGAGTAAGTTGGTTCAAAGTAGGAAGGATTTGCATGTAGTAATCTCTTTGAAGATGTGGGTAATGTTTCATGACATAACGATAAAGTCGTGTAAGGAACATACAGTAAGGAAGATTGGCATTTGGGGTGTTTTTGGCGGACATGATTCGATGAACAAAAAGATAAGCCAAATTGTAGTTCTCTTCAGCAACTACACAATATAACATGTGGGCAATGCTTGCCGTTACATGGTCACGGTGACCACCAGTACCAAACGCATTCTCGCGAATGAGTTCTTCCCACTTTTTCATATCGTGGCTTAGCTCTTTGAGGATGATTTGATTTGCATGAATATCGACATTCTTCGACTTGATTACTCGACTAGTCGTACGACGTTCTAGTTCAAACAGTCTACGAATGTATTCAGGACTAGGAATCTCAGAATAGTATGGGCCATCCTGAGGACGATTTCTTTCAAGAGAGGAAAGATCCCATTCATTTGAGAATACGGCTTGGCCGTTGTATGGGATTCTAAGAATTTGTCCAAATTGAGCACGAGTAAGAGTGATGAATTGATTTTGGATCATGAAGGAAATAAGGAGATGACCATAGGGATCGGTTTGCACCGTTACTTGGCTATAGAAGTCGAGGATAAAACGAGGAATGATTGGTTCGTTGATTTGGTAAAGACATTCAAAACGAATATTGGAGAACATTCGTTCGGTTTGATCAGATTCATAGAATGATGGATCGACAATTCTTCCTTCGTGAATGTTTCTATTTTCAATGGGACGATAGAAACATGCAACTGAAGGAGACATGCCGGGAATATAGGAAACATTTGGAATGTATTGTTTGGTTTTGGAGACATCACCAACCGTGGTCTTAGGCATTTTCACCTAAACAATATAACAACAAAAATAAAATTAAGACAAAAACAACTATCATGCATATGTTATATATATATATATATATATATATATATATATATATATATATATATATATATATATATATATATATATATTTTTGGGTAAAGGGGAGTAATCCTGCACCCTGGTAAAATTCATTATCCAAAAACGTTGAAGTACAAAATGACGAGGGTGATTTCCCTCGCCCCCAGTCCCTTAGGACACTTACAAGACACTAATCTAAGAATGACAAACCATTCTTAAAACTAACATGCACAACATGTGCAACTGACCAAACTAACATGCTAAACAAAAGCAACTTAACAAGCAAAAATCACAAAACAATAGAAATAAAGATAACTATTTCTTCTTGCGTCCTTGCACCTGGAAATCTTTCGGAGAACCATTCTTGAACTTGGAATAATTAGCAATATCATCATAGTTCTCATAGACTTCATCAACTTCATCATCTTCATTAGCTTCATCAGCAAACGTGACCCTCTTTCTAGGAGTCGTCACTACATCACTTGTAGCAAACGAGCTAGACTTATCAAAATCAGAATAGGCCACACTTGTAGAAGCACCATCATTGTGAGAACCATGCTCCCACAAACCATCAGTAGTGCTATGCAATGGAACCACATTAACACCACTTAAACCCACGGATTCCACACCCCCAAAAGAAGCATGAGCATCCACACGTTCCATCTGCTCAAGTTGAGTATGAACATACTCAACAGGAGCAGCCCCAAAATCACTCTTCAAAGCATCATTAGATGTACCACTCGAATTAGAATCACCATTAGTAGGCTTAAAAACAGCCCTCACATCAGGTTGTGTACCTTGATTCTTCTTCTTGGTAGCCGGTTTAGAAACAAGTTGGTACGAAATTTTTGGCTTAGTTGAAACCCCCCAAGCCACTTTCTTACCCTTATCACTAGTATGACCAGCCTTAGTAGAGTGAACCTTACGCTTGACATCAAAATCATGTGGAGTCGAATCCTTAGTAACCCACTTACGTCTAAGAGGACACGCATCATCATCATGATTGAAACAAACACACTTAGAACACCAAGATGGCCACCATTCATACTCAACATCAAGAACTTCCATGTAATGAACCTTACCCTTAGGCAAAGGAATCGCAACCTCAATTGATTCCAAAACATCCAAATCAGCCGATAATTCAATAAGTACCCGTGCATATGAATAACGTCCCCAAGGATTCTTACACATATCATTAGTACCCGCATCAAACCGTATTATCCGCCCCAACTGTTTTGCAATCAAACTAATACCGGCTTTAGAGTATACAACGGACGGTATATTATGGATACGTACCCACACCGGTACCTTAGTAATCTTCTCCTTCTCAAGCCTCATATTAGGCACCCATATATGTAAGAATAAAGGCGTTGATCTAATAAACCAAGGACCACCATTAAGAACTTTATTCATACCTTCATCTGAAGAGAACTTGAAAATGAAGAAACCATTCCGCAATATAACATGTTCAAAGCCGAACCTTGCCCAAGCATGCTTGACATTGTCTTCCACAATGGGAAATGCAACTCTTAGACCAATGAAATAACCGTATAATGAATTAGTAAGTTTAGAGCACATATCATCAACTACGGCCATTGGAATAACCACTCTTGAACCCGACCTAGTAGCCTCATCAACTCCACCAGATTGTGAATCACTAGGTACATTAGGCTCACAAGAACCTCCAATATTACACTCATCAGCTAGCCTTTCACCATTATCCTTAGACGTACCAACCATTGCAGCCCCCAACGAATCAGAAGCTACCACATTACAAGACTTAGGAACAACAGATTTAGAACTAGCCAAACGTACCTCTTGTTGTAAAGCAAACTTCGGATCAGAAACAACGGGACCATGATCACTAGGAAGAGCAAAACTCCCCGTTTTTCCTTCCAAGCCTGCACTTTTCAATATATTCTTCAATGGCATACTTGCATTAGTAAGAATCTTACCATCAATATTACCAATCCTAGTAGCCAACCCCTTAGCCTTAGAAGGCTTTTTAACATTCAAAGAACCAGATTCCATCTCTCAAAAACCCACGTAAAAAATAACTAACAGCAGCAAACCCTAGCGCACTAACAAAATCCCAAACCCTAGAACGGGTACTTGCAAAATCACCACGATCCAAAATAACTAAACCCTAACGAGTTTAGTGTATAATTAAGCACCAGAAACATTGTATATGGGTAAAAGCACAAAAAAAACGAAACCCTAATATGGGGAATCGAATAGCATCAAAGGAATGTGCAACAACAGTGGAGAATCGACCTTATATATGTAAAATCGATTCAGAAACCGACTTAATAATGCAGGAGAATAAGGATCGATTATAAATACCCAATGGCGGTTTAACCCTAAAAACTCGATTACAACAGATCTGAACCAAAACCAAAGATCCAAGCAACAATTTGAAATAAACCAATGAAAAACGTAATGTTTAATCACTAGGAAAGTCAATTCGAACCAAGAATTAAAGGAATTAGGGCAGATGAGATGAAACGATAGTAATATTATAAAACCCTAAATCGGTCTAATCCCAAAACCGACCCAAAAACTCAAGATTAAAATCACCCAACAGGATTAATCAATGATAAACACGAATGTGAATCACTAGATTAACAAGAGGAATCAGATAACAAGAGATCAAAGATTGATTTTAAGAAAAAACGATTTAGGGTTAAAGGGTTAAGAAAATCGCCCCTAGAGAGAACTTTTAGGGTTTTTTATTATATATATATATATATATATATATATATAATTATATGCAATATATGTGAAACGAAATTCTACTTCGACCAAAAAAAAATATTCTATGAAGTAGTTTCACAATGTTCCTTGTATTTTGATTTTAAACTCGTTTAGAATATATGATGTCAAAGAGTATGATATCATAATTCATTTTGAAGTAAGGCTAGATATATATTAGATTATATATCTTGCTTTTTCATAAGAGTTTGACTCAGCATAAACATGTTTAAAAGGTTAAAATATGAATTTTAGTTTTCAAAATATCTTTTTCAAGATAAACCAAACGCTCCCTTAACTAGATTAATATAACCTAAAACATCAATATATATATTGATTATATATCTTGATGACATCTATTGACTCTAATAGTTTTAACAAATTTTATGAGCTAGTTTTAAGTTTTAAATAACTACATATAATTATAATTTGTTCATGAACCAAACGCCCATGTTGTCTTCATGAACCATTTTATAACGAATTGAGAAGTATGTTTTGATTGTTTACAACATTAAACTAATATAATGTAGTAAGTTTTAACTAGTTTTTAAGAGTTATATCAACAATGTGCCTTTTGAAAAATGAAATTCAACAAGGGTTTATGGGCGATTAAAGATTTTGACAAAATTGTGTGTTATACTAAGTTTGAGTTGCAATACATCATTCTAATCCTATGGGAAGCATTTGGTTGTTCAATTCCTAGCTTCTACTTCACTAAAATTCGAATTAAAATAAATTTTAATAAAATACCTAATTATTGATTAGACACCAAATTGAATGAAATGTGATAAAATGTATGTTGGAAAACTTACAAATGATGTTCTTATACGTTTGGTTAGCGTTTTCCCCTTGCGAAACAACCCCGGATTGGTGATTTGGTGAAGGATTTTGATGGTTTTGGTTGTTTTGGTTCGTACTCAGCAGAGGTGAGGAAGGGAATTATGAACAAATGGAGTGTTTGGCAAAAGATTTAAGGTGGAAAACGGATTTGAAAGTATCAGATGGCCGGCCCCCTTAAACATTAAGGGGACCGCCCCCGATAACAAGCCGGTCCCCTTAATTTTTAAGGGGGCCGCCCTTTGAATTTTTGAATTTTCGCGGTATTGGTTTCTGGAACAAATATATTTATATCTATATAATTAGATTTATAATATATCAAAAATACGTAAGCGTTTATTGGCACGATGATAAAATACTTAACAATTTTTAATTACCGTTTCGATAATTAAAATGTACCTTTGACAATTTTGGATAAAATGATCAAAGTATTAAGTTGATGAGGGGTTTGAGGTGTGTTCGGGAATATGTGAATATGTGTATATATATATATATATATATATATATATATATATATATATATATATATATATATAAATGTGAGTGAATGATGGGTTGATAGGTGAGGTTTGAGAGATGATAACGGAGATAGAATATAGTCGGCGAAAGGAGTTTGTTTCATCCATAGTGTTCACGTGCGAAGGCGTTCTTACATGATAATAGTCCACTTGACTCATATCCCTTCATCATCATGAGTCTTCTAAAAGTATCTAGGTTATGTGCAAGCATATATATATATATATATATATATATATATATATATATATATGTGTGTGTGTGTGTGTGTGTGTGTGTGTGTGTGTGTGTGTGTGTATCTAATATAATAAGTATGAGAATATATGTATATATATAAGATCAAACAAAGAGAGAAAGATAGTAAGCTATATCTATACAAACAACGTAATCAACAAAAGCATATTTAACTAAGCATGGTAATGAGTTGTGAAAGAATGGCGTACCCGGCGGTCTTCAACAAAAATCTTCAAAATCTTCAAGATGACATATAGACTTTGAAAAAGTCTATGGTGAGAAAACTTCAAGATTGCCTCAAGGAATGTTCATCTAGCTATTTGGTCCCCATTGCCTCTTTGGTCCAAAGTTGTTTGGTCCAAACATGTTTAACATTTGACTAGGATGCATGAAAGGTGGTAGTATACCCTAAGGATTGTAGCTTTGTTGATAGCTCCACATTTGGTTACTATTGTTATTGTAGTTTTGCCTATTTTGGTTTCTTCTTGGTTGAGGTGTTTTAGACCTAGGATGAGGGTTATTTGGTTTTCTAGGTGGTGGAGTTTTAGATCTTGTCTTAGGTTTAGAAGATCCTACTTCGGTTTTTAAAGACGGTTTATAAAAAGCTTTAACTTCTTCATTGTTGGCAAGAGGTATTTTTCTATCATTAATAAGTATATACTTAGGATTAGATTTTAGAGGTTTTTGTTCATTAAGTTCATTTTCGAATTTGACATTTTTAATCTCACTTGTTGAAGCTTCATTTGAGTTAAATCCTAAACCGGTTTTATCTCCGGATACTCTTTGAATGCTTATTATTTTACTAAGTGAGTGACTACTATTTTCAAATTTATCAAGTTTGCGAATTTCTTCCTAGAGTATTTCGTTTTCACCTTTAATCTCTTGACATGATTTACATTCTTCAAAAATTTCTTTACCTTTTTCAAGTTGATGTATTTTAATTTTTAGTTCTAGTACTTTATTTTCCAATTGATTGTTTATGTATTTTAGTGATTTGTTTTTGGCCATTACTGGTTGTCCTAATTTTCATAGTCTATTATATTCATTATCTAGGTCTTTTTCATCTAATGATAAATTTTCATCACTTACGGCCAGGGCGTATTCTTCGTCATCACTTTCGGAAGATGAGCTATCTTCGATACTAGATTCCTTTCTAGCTTTCAAGGCGATTGACTTGCTTTGCTCTCGTTTTCCTTTGTCCATTTCGGAATCCTTCTTTATAATTCCTTCGTAGACTTTTAAATTTCCAATTAATTCATCAAGTTGCAATGTTGACAAATTCTTTGATTCTTCAATAGCCGTCACTTTAGCTCGCCATTTTGGGTGAAGAGCCCTAAGAAACTTCCTAACAAAATTCTTACTAGAAAAATTATCATCAAGTGCTTTTAAACTTGTGATGATAGTGTTAAATCTAGCAAAAGCATTATCAATTGATTCCTCTTCCGGAATCGTGAATTGCTCATATTGTTGAACAAGTAGATCTATCTTATTATCTTTGATTGACTATTACCTTGGTGAGTTATTAGTAAAGAGTTCCAAATTTCTTTTGCGGTTTCACACATAAAGATCCTTTCGTACTCTTTACGTGGTAGCGCATTATAAATAACCATTTTTGCTTCATTATTTTTAGCAAGTTTTCTTTTTAAATCATCATTTTGTTTTTCAAAAGGTACGATTTCATCTTTTTTTGTTTCAGGGTTATTTTGAATAGGTAAAAAATCACCAATAGTAATAACATGCCAAAGATCTAGATCTTTTGACTTCACATAAGTTTCGAATCGATTTTTCCAATATAAAAATCCATCACTTTCAAATAGTGGTGGTCTTTGCATAGATTGCCCTTCTAAATATTATTCAGATTCCATAGATCGTTACAAGTTTTAAAATACAATATATTTTAAAGATCTTGCTAGACGTGGCTCCTGATACCAATTGTGGAAAACTAGAAGGGGGTTGAATAGTTTTACGTCCTTTTTAAATTTATTTCCAAAATATTTTGTAGCTTATAAAAACTTTCGATTCGATCTCAAGTGAGTTCAAGTAACAACCAATATAAGCAAGTCTAATCTAATAATGAAAGTATTGAAATAGAATAAAGAAAAGATAGAGTTAGAAAGATCAAACCACAACACGCGAATTTATAGTGGTTCGGCTACAAGGACACCTTCCTTCCCCTACTCCACTCCCCGAGTACCACACTCGAGAGTTTTCTTCACTATGTCAACAAACTCCTTATGGTGGAGAAACCTTACACACCTTGGCTTACACGAGTTAACGACACTAAGCTAAATGTTGAGTTCTAATCGTAGCTAGAACTAATCTCACACCTTCTTCAAGACTTCACACCTTCTTCACACCTTTACAACTTCTTCAAGAAAGCTTCACACCTTTTCTTCTTGTCAACTTCACACCTTCTTCTATGCACAACTAAATCACAACTACTACACTACTTTACAACACACCTAGTTTCTACAATCAACAAGTTCTCACAACACTTTTACAAATATCTAGCACTACTACAATATGAAAATAGCTAATCACAACACTACTACAATTAAATGGATGTAGAGGAGTGTTCTTCTTCTTGCACTTGAGTGGATGAAGCTTTGGATCACTTGGAAACAAAGACTTATGAATTATATGATCAAAGGATTTTTGATATAGAAATGGAGGTTAGATCACAAAGTTTTTAGTGCAAAAAGGTGAGAAAAATATATGGAATAATCCAGTATTTAAAGGGCTAGAAAATACTGTTCTGGAGCGTGTTGGTCCCCTTAATTAGGGGGCGGTCCCCTTAATGATTAAGGGGGCCACCTAGTATGATTAAGGGGGCCACCCTCCTGAACATTGGAAAAGTTTTTCTGGATAAAATTTGCCCTTTTTGGTTGGAAAATTGAAATCATATATTTGTAGTTTAATACAACAATACTAAAAATGATTTACTAATATATATAAAATGTTAATATCATTTTATAAAATGTTATGTCTTAAGTCAAGGCTTCCTTTGATCATGTAATGCATAAGATGCTTAGTTTATACATACCTTAAGTGATATTAGATGTAGAGGTAAATATTTGTTACTAAATACTTGTTTACGTCATAATCTTGACTTAATTTAGTTTACATTTTGTGATTATCAAAACATAGAGTTATTGAGGAATATTAATAACGTTTTGAAACATTATTTATATCTACAGATGTAAAAAGTGCATTCCTAAATAGTAACATTAAAGAAGATGTATATGTGCAACAACCTCCTGGCTTTGAAAGTAGTGAGTTTCCCAACCATGTCTACAAGCTAAACAAAGCCATCTATGGACTAAAACAATCTCCCAGGGCATGGTATGAAACTCTTTCAGCCTTCCTGATCCAAAACAAGTTTGTTAGAGGTAAAATTGACAATACATTGTTCACCTATAGGATAAAAGAGGATGTGATTTTAGTCCAAGTGTATGTGGATGACATCATATTTGGTTCAACAAGCTACAAACTTTGTAAGGAGTTTGAAAAACTGATGACAAAGAAGTTTGAAATGAGTATGATGGGTGAACTCACTTACTTCCTTGGACTACAAATCAAACAAACTGAGAAAGGCATTTCCATCAGTCAAGAAAAGTACACTAGGAACCTACTAAAAAAGTATGACCTTAGTGACTGTGTCTCAGTGAAAACACCAATGGTACCTCCTAACATTCTAGGACCTGACCTTGCTGGAAAATCAGTTAATCCTACTCTTTTTAGAGGCATGATTGGGTCACTGATGTATCTTCTTGCCTTAAGGCATGATATTCAATTCTCAGTCTGTTTGTGTGCAAGATATCAGTCTGACCCAAAAGAATCTCATCTCACTGCTTTCAAAAGAATTCTGAGATATTTTATAGGCACTTCCAGTCTTGGACTTTATTATCCCAAATGTTCAGGGTTTGATCGTAAAGGATACTCAGACTCTAATTATGCAGGATGCAATATGGACAGAAAAAGTACTTCAGGCTCCTGCCAATTTCTTGGAGGAAAGTTACTCTGTTGGAGTGCTAAAAAGCAACAATCTGTTGCAATGTCCTCAGCATAGACTAAATATGTTGCTGCTGCAGGGTGTTGTGCAAATGTGTTATGGATGAAAAGCCAGCTCAGTGACTATGGTATTCATTACAAAATGGTACCCATATTTTGTGATAACACAAGTGCAATAGCCATTTCAAAAAACACTGTGCTTCATCAAAGAACAAAACACATTGATATCAGATATCATTTTATCAGGGATCACATCATGAAAGGTGATATTGAATTACACTTCATCCCAACTGAGTATCAGTTAGCTGATATCTTCACAAAACCCTTGGATGAACCTACTTTCACCAGACTGAAATCAGAACTAGGCATGTTAGATATTGATAATCAAGTCACTGATTAAGATATCCTGCCATGGTGTATATTCCTTATCCTATCTCTGATAATCAACCTTCCTTAGTGAAACCCTTCAAAAAAAATAATAATAATAAAAAAAAAAAAAAAAAAAAAAAAAAAAAAAAAAGTCACATGGAGTCTTTTTGTCATATGTTAGATTATGGACATTATTTTAGTAGTCGTATGTTAGGATCGAACTCGAGATCTTGGGATTGCACACTTTACGTATGAAGAGTAAAAGAATAATTATTTATAAATGTTATATATAATTATTAATAAACACAAACTAGTAACGACCGTTAGTATTTAACGGAGAATGTCTAACGACCGTTAGACGAAGATTAGGAAAGTAATACTTGTGAATAATTGGAAAGTCTTTTTTGGGTAAATAATAATTGGAAAGTCAAGAATGTTCTAGAAGGAGTTCTACCTCCTTTGTGCCTTGAGCTCCAAGTATTCACTAGTATATAAACACCTCATGGGTTATTGTTTTTCTGATAACTTGTACACACATTCTAGGTGTTTTCTTTCTCTCTTCTTGTCCTCAAAATCGATCCATCTTTATAAAGCTAAAAGGTTTTGTGTTTGATTTACTTGCATAAACTTTTACTTGAATTAGTACGTGTGTACAAGAACACGATTCAAACACACTATTGTTTGATTCTTGGATTGAATTACAAAAGAGGTAAGGGGTAATTCTTATAATCCACATAAACCCTAATTAGGGTTCTTGATTTGAAGATTGCAATTGATTCTTGTTCGGGCTAGAATCACAAAGGTATGTTTACTATTTTATATTTGATTAATTAATTACATGTTATATGATCTTGTTATAACGCTTCCGCATATGCTCTCTTGATGTGTTTGGTTTATTTTATATGATTGTCATGATATTATAATTCCAACAGTGGCATCTAGAGCCGTTATAATGTGTAATTAATTATCGAAACGCATAAAAATTGAATCTTGATTCGTTTAATTACATGTTTTTAGGGTTTTCATATTCCTAACCCTAATTTTTTTTGGGTCGCTTGACCTATTAGTTTGTTAGGGTTTTGGTTTTGTTTTTAATATGATTAGAGACCCTAGGATGTCATGTAATTGGTTATGCGTTTTAGTAAATGATCTTGGTGCAATATGTTAATTGTTAAGCATAATCCATGAAAAATGCATGTTTGCATGGATTTTATTGTGTGATGATTTAAATGGTTTAAATTTAATATATAGATTAATTGTTAAGTTATATCGAAACATGTAAATTTATAAATAGATGTCGAATTAGGGAAGACTGCAATATTAAGTAATCAATTATGTGCTATGTGGTATTTGTTTAGTTTTGGCTTACACAATCGATTTATCGATGTATGTGGCTCTTTTTCCTTTGAAGAAGAAAGCCTTAATTGAATAAATGCATAATACACCTAGATTTGATTATTAATAGGACTATTGAATAAATTTGCAGGTGGCTACATGTTTTATACATATTTAATTGTTATGTTATGTATATGTTTATTTGGTTGTTTATTTTTTATTATATATTACTTGTTTTTGTTTATTATTATGTTAGACGTGTTTATAAACGAAAAGGGTAATTTTGAATAGAAAAATAATATGGACTAAATAAATGGCGAAATTGTTTTGGTTTTAAGAGTTTAAATTTCAAAGGATTGGTTGATTGATGTTTTTGTACGTAATGGTTAACTAGGCCCGACCGAAGTTTACACACTACAAGATGGGTATAAGGTTGGCTTCGCATTAAATTGTGGCCTTAGATAGACAACATTCTGTCTTAACGCTCGTTTGTGTGTAAATTAGACTTACCGAACAACCATTACATGTACACTGTCATCTTAAGGGTTAATTAACCACAATTCCATAATGATTATCCGAAACACTAAGCCTTAGGGCTTATGCAAAAGTACGATATAGTGAACGATAATTGTTGGTAATTCTTTAATTGGTGAACCCGATACCTCAATCAAAACTTTGTTATTTTACTCTTAGTGAATTGGTAATAAAAATGTTTTATAAAACCAATGTTATGAAGTTGTATGCATGCTTCTTCATACATTATTTTGATTACACGTCAAAATTAATACCCTTATAAAATTAAGTCGAATGCCATCTAATTAAGAACAGTTGAAGTTGTAATTTACGTCATGTGAGAACTTGGCGAGATTGCAATGGAAAGGTAAATTTCGTAATTTCATTGCTAGCAGATCAACTGATGTAATGGATTTATGAGTTTGCAGTTTTTAAGTTAGACGACTTAAATTGAGTATGAAGTGAGAACTTGGACTCAAGGCATTAAGATGGGGATCAAACATGCTTACATTACAAAGGTTTTGTGAATGTAAATCCCATAATGATCTAGGAATTTCAATATGATATTGGCAATTATTGTTCGACAATTAACTTGTTGAATACTATCATTACTAGCAGATCAACTGATGTAATGGTACTATGTCAATTTGGATCCTAGCTTTAAGAAAATACTATGGTTTATATGATTATTTACCTATGGGTATTTTATTTTCGTAAAGATCTAATTATCGAAAATACTGAAATTGAATTTTGTAATTCGTTTTAATGTATTAATGCAATGTTCAAACCGTAAACGTACTTTGGGCTTTGGTAAATTGATCTCGTTCTATTTTCAAACAAATGTTTGATTAATAATAATTTACTTAAAAGACAAAAGAAGTCTCCTTTCTATGAAAGAAGAGTGAGATACAATCCTATTCCTTTTCCTGAATGAGAAAGGATAATAGGAATATTAGATATGTCTAAATTTTAATATAACTCATAGCAAATTTTTTAATAGTTAAGAAAATTGAATATTTTCTATAAGGATTTATCATCCTTATTCGGTGATTAAATTCTTAGTAACAAATATGATATTTGGTTAACAGAAAATTATGTATGACACTTTATGAGTTATTATAATTAGAAGCTAGACTAATTACCGCAAAATGGTTAAAGACAAACTAGTTGTTTTAACTATTCTAAAGGTGCTACATACATTGTAGGATGGTAGACCTATTAAGAAAGAAATTGCATACCCAATTTTTCAAGTTAATAGCATTTGGTGGATAGTCCATCATTTACGTAGTAGAATACACTCTTTAATTCATAAGTAATTGTTACGTATGGACATTCAAAGGTGTAGGAAAGTTAAAAGCACACTATTTTCTTTCACTGGATATGAAACATTTAAAATGTTGTCAAATTCAGTGGGAGTATTGTGTACTTATTACTGAATAAGGAATTATTGTAATGATCTTTAATTCAGTGGGAGTTACAAGCTTTGACATCTTGGTAGCTAAAGATAATTACTTTCCAAGTGTAGACACTGATACTTTTAAGGATAGTCTTGTACGTTTCCTTACTAGACATTGTTGTTCTATAACTACTTGTTATGCTAAAATCTATGACACAATCATATTGATCACATAAGCAATGCATGGCGTGTTGTTTATCAACTATATGAGGTTGTTCCATGCAAAAGTGGGAGAAATGTTATTTTTAATGTGTGCAAGAAACAACTCATAAAGATATGATTTAATGGATTCTCTTGACTGCAAGGTAAGAGAATAAAGTTCTAATATGAATTATACTAATCTAATTCAAGAAACACTTGGTGTTACAATTTATGTTATGTGAGAGCTTAGCTAGATTGCAACAACAAGGTGAATTTCATATTTTCATTACTAGCAGATCAACTGATGTAATTGAACTATGAGAATTTGCAGCTTCTAAATTAGATACCTATTAGAACATGTGTGAATATGATATCAAGACTATTTTAATTTATATATTTATGAATTCTTGGAATGACATAAATTAATAAAGTAATCTAATACTAATTCAATCTAAATATTTACGTGTTCTTGGAATAACATAAATAAATGAAGAAATAATGTTATTTACATTATTGTGAAGTAATAAATTAACTTGAAATTACTATTGAAACCAAGAGATGGTGTTCATAATTAGTTTAGTTAAACATGTTTATGTTTCATTGAAAAGATATAAACATAAAGTCTTTTAATTGTTACAAGACTTATAATAAAGTAAGACGTTATCTTGTTATGTTTTTTTTAATTAAGACATATACATGAAGTTATTAAATTGTTAAATAACTTATAACGTATAGTGAGATTATAACGGTTTATGTTTTCTTGTAAATACATGGACATGAAGTGACTTTGTAAAAAGTACCTTGTGCTATAAAGCATGTAATTGGCTTAAAAATTATTATACCATTAAAATGCATTAGTTGGTAAATAGACAAGTCAAAAGGAAATATGGTTATCTTAAATATTGTTAGATTGTCTTACAATATTAATACTAATGAAATACCAAATGTTTATGGTATGCTCAGTTAGGAAAATCAAACTCTTGTTATATTATTTGATTAAAGATAACTATGACTTTTTTTCTTCCAAAAGTTATCAAGGTTAGAATGTTGAGTATGACTTGGACATATTTAATAAAACTCCAACATAGAAGATTAATAAGACATTATCATACGATGGAATGTGATGAATCACATTAAGTCTTAAATTGAAGTTCTAAATTTGTTTAACTGCTTATGAAGAGGTTATTAACAAAGTAAAGTCAGGAACTATCAATAAGTATTTGTAATATCCCAAAAGAGAAAATTGTATTGTTTCTTTATTTGCTAAGTATTTAAAGATAGTCTTTAAATTACTAAAAGCAAGTGGGAGTTTTGATCTTTAAAAGATAAAATTATAAGATACATAATCTTCTAAAATACACTAGTAAATATCATAATGAAGTTTGACATTTGAATGTTAAATCTCAACATGATAATAAAGTTTGACATTTAAATGTTAAATCTCAAGATGATGGAATTATCATTCATAGAATAGTAATATATCTCAGAAATTTGATTAATATGTTGAGGGCTATGATTTACAGGATTATTGTAAACCTGATAATCATTATGATACATTACCAAATATGAAATTGGGTAAAGTATACATGATATGAATGATTAAGATGCTGTCCATAAAGATAATCAATTTTAAAAATTTGGTTTATCTTAATAGTTAGACTAGAAAATGAAGATGAGTTTCTTTAAAGATAAGGTAACCCTTGTGGTTTAAATCTATGTATAGAAATCATATGGATAATATTGTGCACGTATGTAACAATTCGCAATTTCAGGTTAATTACTATTCCCGAAATATTTCACTATTCATATTTACTATTCACTTTTACTATTTATTTTTCCGAAATTTGATTTTTATTTCATATTCTTGTGTGATAAATCATTTCCATGGTAAATTAAAAGTTTGGCACTCATCAGATCATTTTCGCGAAAGTTATTAAGGAACCACACGTTTTAGGGTAAAACGTCATTCAAAAATCCTACGCACAACGAAACTCAACCGCGTTAATTTTCCCCGCATCAGAAAAATGTTTGATACACTCATAATTTATTTGAGAATTAATCATGACTGAGAAAAATGTGACCAAATAAACCTCGGCCGTGAGAAACAGGAATTTTCGTTTTTAAGTACTTTTACTTAGCCGTAACCTTAGCCTATACCTGCACCGCGTTTCTAAGACGATTTGAGTATTCACATTTTTGGAATAAGTGAACATATTTTTCCCCCCTCCTTTGACAAAAAATCATTCCTTGATTTTTAGGCTTACGATTTTATGTCTTAAATACATTAAATACCAACCGACACTAGACTGAGCCCAGTCTAGGCATTATAAGTCATTTTAAATCAGTATTATCATATTAAAAAAGTAACATTTTACTTTTCTCAATTTTACACAATATTCGTACATTTTACGTATTACGCGTTTTAGACCCGTGTTTCTAGTTTTAGCAGGGTTTTAGCACCCCAATGGAACCTACCACTCATTTTATATTTTATTATGGAGTATATTGACATGTTTAACCATACTTTCAAGTTCCACATTTTTACGATACCCGCTTTTACGTTTTGAGGCTTAATCATTTACGGTTGGCATTTCCCGGAGTCAAAACTAACCAAAAATCTTGGATAATATCATCCAAGGCACACCTCATCCCCCCTAGCTTGTGTGAACCGCCAATAGGGGGGGGGGGGATTCACCACCGTTGTGGCTTGATCTCATGCAAAGTAACCTTGGATGATTACAAGTGTCAAACTTGGTCTCCAAGTGTTGACTAGTCCTAAGTTGTAACCTCCTGAAGCTCCCATAAAGCCTTCCCTCCCCCTGCTTGGCCGTCCCATATCACACACACCAACACCCTTTCCTTAGCAAATTTACTCCAAGTTTCATGCAAGATTCAAGTGCTACAACAACATAGAAACACTAGTTTAGTTTTGATTCATCAAAACTACTTCCAAACCCTAGAAACTTCGGTGATTTCTCTTGAGTTTAATTCTACTCAAGTCACCTCAACCTTCATCATCTCTCTTTCAATAATACAAGTGTAGAAAGATTGCTTGAAGTGAAGTAGGGTGAAGCTTAAGTCTATCAAAGTCCTTACCTTACATGTTAACTTCCTTTCTTAATTGAAAGCCAAAAGTTGTAAGCAAAACCCTAACATACTACTTGTTAAATATCATATTCATGCTATTTACATATTATTCTTGCTATATTTTGTCTTGTGATCATGTCCATGATGTATAAAAATGGGTAAAACAAGTTATTGTAAATGATTGTTAATTTAAGTTATTTAAACAAGTAAACTATTGACTTTCTTGGTGAAATCTGATCAAAATGGTATAATTATGATATTGTACCATTACATATTGTAGTATAGGACTTAAGAAGGAAACGATAGCAACTTGAACCACTTAAAATGAGTACATGAGTAAAAAGTTATGACCATTTGAAGTTACAAAAACTTTGCGGCAAAACTGCCTAAATACCTTCTGTGACAGAACATAAAACACGAAAAAAGAGGCCCTTCTGTTCCGTTTCACGAAAAAGTTAAAGCACGGAAGTTGTTCGGAATCACGTTTTCTTTAAAAACTCAGGGGCACGTATCCATAAAACCAATAACGAATGAGATTTTTCTCAGTTTCTTAACAACTATTTTATGTATCAAAGTCACTATATAATAGTTGTGGTTTAATAAGACCAAGAGGTCTAATGACCTAGATTCAAGACCACAACCATGGCTAAAGCCAAGGTTGAGTCTCAATACCATGGAACAATGACCAAAGGTCATGGCAAGGCCATGACTAAATGACCATATAAACTTACTTAGGTGAAAACATGAGCTAGAGAGTTAGCCATAATTTAAACATACAATTTGGATCTACTCCATCTAAAGTACCATGAGACCTTACAGATAATTGTCGTATAAGATTAAGAAACTCATTCTAATAACAATCTTCATGTAAAAGTAAACTTTCCTAAGTTTATTCAAATATTGGACATGTAACTTTTCGGATCAAAACTTATATACATATATTTTGTCAAATATTACAATAGTAGGGAGCCTCATGTGAGGAGTTCATTAAGTAAGCCGTCGAGATGAGTTGTGGATTTACGAATTAAAGTGTCCTGGCTCCTCGAACGTTTACTACATGACTTCTGAATTATGTCGGCCCGAACGGTAGAAAACGATATATAAACTATACATGTTTCATGAACCATTTCTTTTCAAAGACTTACACTATACTTTGTACCACATCATGGACTAAATGCAAGACATGTATAGGCAATTCTTCATATTCTTTACTCCAATCCTATGTCGCAACATCCTATTATAGGTTGCTCATAGAAACCTTCGCTATTCGACCATCATATTCACTACTTGCTACATAACTTAAGGTGAGTCATAGCCCCTACTCTTTTAATTGTTTTGTCAACTCTTTCGGGGAGAATACATGCTCGTTTTTACCTAAATGCAATACTTGTTTTACTTGAACATACTACTTGTTTACTTAAACACCAATTGCCTTACTCAATGTTTGTGGTTTACTCAAATGCCTTGTGTGTTTACATGTTACATACTTCATTATCTTCCCGTTGCACTAGTATTCAACAAAACGTAGAATTATGGCTTCCACTTCATTGTCATCATTATTTATATGGCATCATTGTAAAAATTGTTTATATAATGGTATTGCTACATTTATCTTTGAATCTAGATACAAGTATTACATTTGTTCACATAAACCAGATCATATTTGGCAGTAGGTTGTAAACACACAGGTTGCAAGTCTTGTATGGGCGGGGCTTGGAACTGAATGGATTTACGATGCCTTTGCTGGGAAATCATCATTCAAATGTTTTACATTACATTTTGTCACTAAACTCTATGGACTCACCAACCTTGTGTTGACACTTTAGCATGTATTTTCAGGTTCATAATGAACAAGGATGGCATGAAAGGGGCACGGATATTCAAGAGGGCTATAAATTTTATTATCATTCAAAAACTCATTTTTGTAAACATGGAACCATTTGGGACCTCATTTTGTAATCTCTGATATTTATATAATTTGAATGATAAATCTTTTAAAACGACTCAATTAGAGTTCGTTTTCTATTATTATGACTGTTGTGCCGTCGAGTAACACCCAAGTTGAATTCCGCTGCATCATTGAATTGGGGGTGTTACAGATTGGTACCAGAGCCATGGTTATAGAGAAACGGGTCTAATTGAGACCTAAACTATAACCACAATTACAAGCAAAAGCATTTTATAGCCTTCCGCTCTCCGTGTCTTCCATCCTCCAGATGATTATGGACTTATTAAGCATTTTATACTATACAAACATGTTAGCATATGGATATATGTACCCTTAACATAATTGAGCATTTCCCCGTAAGCATTTTATACTACATGAACATATTAGTATATTGATATATATACACTTGTCATATTTTGAGCACTTCCCATAAACATTTGAATTTTCTAACATAGTAATTCTTCTAATAGAAATCATGTGCGTACCCACTTCTCCCGATTATGTGCCCACTCTAACTAATAACTTCCAAGTCTTACCACCCTCACCCGAGTTCGGATTTGACTTCGTAAATGCCTTCGCTTCTGATGACGAAGAAGAACCTTTCGAAAATTCAACCGACGAAGAAGAGGAGGAACCAATGCCAACTAATTTTGCGTCAAAAACTTCTAATTATTTTGAACAAAATTGGGTCGAGGCAGACTCCGAGGAGGATAATGAGTATGAATATGTACTAGCGCCATTACCACCACCACTATCACTTCCCTTTGATATCCCTACATGTGATGAATTGGATCACTCATTATGGATCGTATCACGACCACCATTGATCCAACAAGTCAGCATGGAAACTACAGCCTCTCAAACTTTATCGACTCGTACCTCTATGACACACTAAACCAAGAAGTTGCCGATCAATCAGAGCTGCTCGGACCTTCTAACCTGCAATAGACTAGTGTGATGATACTAGTTGTCTTTTGTACTACTAAACTGAATAAACTCAGTTAGTAAACTCTGTAGAATCCATGTAATAGCTAACAGTAGTTGTAAAATGTTGTAATTACTAAACTGAAAGTATCAGTTAGTAGATTTTGAAGAAACTTGTAATAAGTTTCAATCTTGTAATCAATCAACGTTTTATGAATAAAACTCTTGCTTTATGGTATCATGTGTTATGATTCAAACCTCCAACGTAATTATTCTATCATTTCCCCATCAAAAATCATGCTTATTTCACAACTTTCTACTCACCAACTATTTTGAACACTACGTCAATTTCCCCCGATTATCTTACTCTCCATCTCCAAAGATGAGTATGAATATTCATTTCGTACTTTTCGAACACCAATATCATCTCATAATACACTACCTTGTAACTCACCGGCTAAGTATGAATGTTGTGTCGGTAATTCTTAAGTAGGATGATTTGTAATTATTTGAATGGATTGGGATGCCTTTTCACTTAAATAAAGAAATTGTAAATCACCGAACCATAAGTTTATATTCCTCTATTTACATTGTTTGGGATGCCTCTCTATGTAAATAAAGAATTATAAACAAGTGGGCTTATTTGTATCCGAAATAACATAAGTATGAAGTCAACCTACACTACATTGCTCGGGTATGGCATGTTAGCTACACTACATTGCTCGGGTATGGCATGATACCTACACTACATTGCTCAGGTATGGCATGATACCTATACTACATTGCTCGGGTATGGCATGATACCTACACTACATTGCTCGGGTATGGCATGATACCTACACCACATTGCTCGGGTATGGCATGATACCTACACCACATTGCTCGGGTATGGCATGATACCTACACCACATTGCTCGGGTATGGCATGATACCTACACTACATTGCTCGGTTATGGCATGATACCTACATTATATTCGTCACAAGAAACCTACATTATAGTCGCCACAAGAAATCCTATCTTTTCACCGACATCGCTTCAACCCATGACATAAACTGATCTTCGGGACGAAGTTCCCGTAAGAGGTAGAGACTGTAACAATTTGCAATTTCAGGTTAATTACTATTCTCGAAAAATTTCACTATTCATTTTTACTATTCACTTTTACTATTCATTTTTCCGAAATTTGATTTTTATTTCATATTCTCGTGTGATAAATCATTTCCATGGCAAATTAAAAGTTTGACACTCATAAGATTATTTTCGCGAAAGTTATTAAGGAACTACATGTTTTAGGGTAAAACGTCATTCAAAAATCCTACGCACAACGAAATTCGATCGCGTTAATTTTCCCCGCATCAGAAAAATGTTTGATACACTCATGATTTATTTCAAAATTAATCATGACTGAGAAAAATGTGACCAAATAAACCTCGACGGTGAGAAACATGAATTTTCGTTTTTAAGCACTTTTACTTAGATGTAACCTTAGCCTATACTTGCACCGCGTTTCTAAGACGATTTGAGTTTTCACATTTTTGGAATAAGTCAACATATTTTTCCCCCTCCTTTGACCAAAAATCATTCCTTGATTTTATAAATCATTCCTTGATTTTTAGGCTTACGGTTTTATATCTTAAAGACATTAAATACCAACCGACACTAGACTGAGCCCAGTATAGACATTATAAGTCATTTTAAATCAGTATTATCATATTAGAAAAGTAACATTTTACTTTTCTCAATTTTACACAATATTCGTACATTTTACGTATTACGCGTTTTAGACCCGTGTTTCCAGTTTTAGCAGGGTTTTAGCACCCCAATGGAACCTACCACTCATTTTATTTTATTATGAAGTATATTGACAAGTTTAACCATACTTTCATGTTCCACATTTTTACGATACCCGGTTTTACGTTTTGAGGCTTAATCATTTACGGTTGGCATTTCCCGGAGTCAAAACTAACCAAAAATCTTGGATAATATCATCCAAGGCACACCTCATCCCCCCTAGCTTGTGTGAACCGCCAATAGGGGGGGATTCACCACCCTTGTGGCTTGATCTCATGCAATGTAACCTTGGATGATTACAAGTGTTAAACTTGGTCTCCAAGTGTTGTCTAGTCCTAAGTTGTAACCTCCTCAAGCTCCCATAAAGCCTTCCCTCCCCCTCCATGGCCGTCCCGTATCACACACACCAACACCCTTTCCTTAGCAAATTTACTCCAAGTTTCATGCAAGATTCAAGTGCTACAACAACATAGAAACACTAGTTTAGTTTTGATTCATCAAAACTACTTCCAAACCCTAGAAACTTTGGTGATTTCTCTTGAGTTTAAATCTACTCAAGTCACCTCAACCTTCATCATCTCTCTTTCAAGAATACAAGTGTAGAAAGATTGCTTGAAGTGAAGTAGGGTGAAGCTTAAGTCTATCAAGGTCCTTACCTTACATGTTAACTTCCTTTCTTAATTGAAAGCCAAAAGTTGTAAGCAAAACCCTAACATACTACTTGTTAAATATCATATTCATGCTGTTTACATATCATTCATGCTATATTTTGTCTTGTGATCTTGTCCATGATGTATAAAAATGGGTAAAACAAGTTATTGTAAATGATTGTTAATTTAAGTTATTTAAACAAGTAAACTAGTGACTTTCTTGGAGAAATCTGATCAAAATGGTATAATTATGATATTAGACCATTACATATTGTAGTAGAGGACTTAACAAGGAAACCATAGCAACTTGAACCACTTAAAATGAGTACATGAGTAAAAAGTTATGACCATTTGAAGTTACCAAAACTTTGCGGCAAAACTGCCTAAATACATACTGTGACAGAACATAAAACACGCAAAAAGAGGCCCTTCTGGTCCGTTTCACGAAAAAGTTAAAGCACGAAAGTTGTCCAGAATCACGTTTTCTTCAAAAATTCAGGAGCACGTATCAAGAAAACCAATAACGAATGATATTTTTCTCAGTTTCTTAACAGCTATTTTATGTATCAAAGTCACTATATAATAGTTGTGGTTTAATAAGACCAAGAGGTCTAATGACCTAGATTCAAGACCACAACAATGGCTAAAGCCAAGGTTGAGTCTCAATACCATGGAACAATGACCAAAGGTCATGGCAAGGCCATGACTAAATGACCATATAAACTTACTTAGGTGAAAATATGAGCTAAAGAGTTAGCGATAACTTAAACATGCAATTTGGATCTACTCCATCTAAAGGACCACGAGATCTTACAAATAATTGTCATACAAGATTAAGAAACTCATTCTAATAACAATCTTCATGTAAAAGTAAACTTTCCTAAGTTTATTCAAATATTGGACATGTAACTTTTCGGATCAAAACTTATATACATATATTTTATCAAATACTACAATAGTAGGGAGCCTCATGTTAGGAGTTCATTAAGTAAGCCGTCGAGATGAGTTGTGGATTTACGAATTAAAGTGCCCTGGCTCCTCGAACGTTTACTACATGACTTCTGAATTATGTCGGCCCGAACGGTAGTAAACGATATATAAACTATACATGTTTCATGAACCATTTCTTTTCAAAGACTTACACTATACTTTGTACCACATCATGGACTAAATTCAAGACATATATAGGCAATACTTGTTTTACTTGAACATGCTACTTGTTTACTTAAACACCAATTGCCTTACTCAATGTTTGTGGTTTACTCAAATGCCTTGTGTGTTTACATGTTACATACTTCATTACCTTCCCGTTGCACTAGTATTCAACAAAACGTAGTATTATGGCTTCCACTTCATTGTCATCATTATTTATATGGCATCATTGTAAAAATTGTTTATATAACGGTATTGCTACATTTATCTTTCAATCTCGATACAAGTATTACTTTTGTTCACATAAACCAGATCATATTTGGCAGTGGGTTATAAACACACAGGTTGCAAGTCTTGTATGGGCCGTGCTTGGAACTGAGTGGATTTACGATGTCTTTGCTGGGAAATCATCATTCAAATGTTTTACATTACATTTTGTCACTAAACTCTATGAACTCACCAACCTCGTGTTACCACTTTAGCATGTATTTTCAGGTTCATAATGAACAAGGATGGCACGGAAGGGGCACGGATATTCAAGAGGGCTATCAATTTTATTATCATTCAAAAACTCATTTAATGTAATTTGTAAACATGGAACCATCTGGGACCTCATTTTGTAATCTATGATATTTATATAATTTGAATGATATATCTTTTAAAACGACTCAATTAGAGTTCGTATTATATTATTATGACTGTTGTGCTGTCGAGTAACACCCAAGTTGAATTCCGCTGCATCATTGAATTGGGGGTGTTACAACGTATTTAATGCATGTCTTATAACAAGATTATTAATCACACTGAAGCAATTTGTCACACCCCCAAAATACCTTAATGGCAGTGGAATGGAATACCTGGGGGTGACTGTCATAGCATCACAAACAAGGATATATTGAACGACCTAAAGTGTCGTTTTGAAAATACATCGTTTGATTCATTCAAAATATTCAGAGTTATAAAACATAGGTCCCAAAAGTTGGAAAAGGTTTAAGGAAATAATTTAGTACAATCAAACGATAGTTCATAAGGGCATGAAATCCAAAAAGAGACGCGTCATCCTTGATACACAAAATGACTACATGCATGCCATGAGAATATGCCTTAGTTACCTGAGAAATACATTGCGAAAACGGTCAACATAAAGTTCGTGAATAATCATAGGTTTGTAAGTTAAATCGTATGTACATAAGCTACAAGTATAAAGTAAACCGACAAAAATGTCAAAAATGCTACATTGGCTCTTAAGCTCATGACCCCGAAGCTAGACTTTGTAATGGCCCCACCAGAGTGTTTACCAGACACTCAATTTGTTAAGACATGAAATGCATTCGTCCCGTTGGAGCAACCCAAACACGAATGGAGGCGTCACCCTCGATAGATCTATCCACTCACTCTCGCTTGGCAATATAATTAACGGTCCATGATATATAAGGGGACTTAATGTGGTAGTAAGGCAACTTAAGCAATGTATGGAATTTAATACTTGGGCATGTACAAAAATAATTGTGCAATGTATTCTCCCCCGTGGGATTTAAAATCAAATAAGTAATTAAAACAGGGCTATGAGAACTCACCTCGAAATGATGGTACAAAGATGGTGCAATGATGGAAAAGTAGTCGGGACAATGAGGCGCGAACACTAGCCGCAACCTAAATGAATAATCGTGATCTAATTTAGATCATGCCGTGATGTAAATGAATGCACATGCACATGATACCTATACCACTCGTAACTTGAAAATACTAGTTATCGTCAAATAAAATACTTTCCATACTTAGGAAAAATAAGTCCAAATAGAGTTATAAAAACTTGTCGTAATATATATCGTATAAAAATGTTAGTGTTATACTCCTCGTCTTTGAAAGCCTTTAAAATAATGTCTAGTAGTCGTGTAATAAACCTTGGGTCGTACGTATTTAGTTAGTTAAAATAAACTCCTTGAATAAGAAATCTAGAAAATATATTATTTAGTACGTAGTTATATTATTTTCTAGTAGTGACTATATATATATATATATATATATATATATATAT
This sequence comes from Artemisia argyi, assembly GCA_030686995.1. Lineage (NCBI taxonomy): Eukaryota > Viridiplantae > Streptophyta > Magnoliopsida > Asterales > Asteraceae > Artemisia > Artemisia argyi. Next base: position 97,057,229 of record CM060676.1, on the reverse strand, counting down.
ATATATATATATATATATATATATATAGTTTTGACTATGTTAAAACGGGTATAACTTGGTCGTTTTAAGCTCATTTTCCTCGTTCTTTATATTCACGGATTCGTTTTAGTATGTATTAATATATTTTCGATAGCTTGGTTCCTCTAGGTTACGTTTAACACCTCTTTTTGCCCGTCGAAAACAGTCAAACAGCATGCAGTTTTTAGAAAAATAGTTTTTGTCGTTAAATTTACAAAAATCATATCTCCTTCGTTATAAACTCGTTTTAATCCGTTCTTTCACCAAAAGTTTCGTTTTTGAAAGTATTTTCTAAATCTTTGGTCAAAAATTAACCACCATCTACTGATTTTCCCACAAATTAAAAATATGGACAGTAGGTATTCTTATTGTTTCAAAAATCATTTCTAGGGTTCTAATCTAGTTCCAACTTCAATCAAACCACTTTCAATCACCACAAAACTAATCTAATCCTACCATACACCTTCTTAGGGTGTCATGGGTTCCTAAACTTCATAAACAAAGTAGATCTAACAAAGATCTAACTATAATCACTTTCTAAGGTTCAAAAGTTAAAAGTTTATAAAACAAAGTGGTATAAATAGCATATGCATGTAGATCTAGTATATATATCATATGGATCTTGTATAAACTTGGAAAAATTATAAAAATGAGTTTGATATACTTACTTCAAAGATTAGGGAGTTTTTGAAGATGAAAACCTAATAACACCTTGGATTTTTATTTCAAAATCCTAAAAAGGAGTACCAAATGGACTTGTTAAATACTTGATCTTACAAAATTTATGGTTTCTTCTTCCTTTTCTTGATGACGCCGAACACACAAAGAGGAGAGAAAAGAGAGAGTTTACTTGCTCTATTTGATTTTTGGAATGAATAAGTATGAAATGTTTTTAGTATAAGTATTATATATGAAATATCTAGGGAACTAGATCCACATTTTAAGGAAAACAAGAAGGGGGGGGGGGGGCGGCATTTGGTAGGAAGAGGAAGAAAAAAATGAGGAGTTTGTAAGATAGTTGGTGTGTTTTAGGTAATATTATGTGTATATTAATAGTTTTAGGGGATACCGTGTACCGAGTTAACTAAAAATAAATTTTAACGGAGTTAACCGGGACGTAATAAAGTCGTAAAAATTGTAAAAATAAGCCGGGTATAATTATTGAGTGTTTAGATAATTATTGTTTAATTTCTACGAAAACCGTCGTAATGTTTGTAAACTTACGTTAATAATTAAAATAAATCTCCAAAATACCGGGTAAATTAACATTATAATTTTTATATTATAAAAATGAATATAAAAATATTTTGGGATCATAGTCGGGAGTGTCGGACGTGTTAGTCACATTATTGATCGTTTGTTAACGTTTATATATAAATAATTATACGTAAAAGTTAATTATACCAAAAGTATTAATTTAATTATCCTATGAGTGGAATAGTATGCAAGTGCCGAATGATGATATGCGGACTATTTCTAGTCTGTATGAGATGTCCCAAATGATAAAGCATGAATTCGCTCCTGAACCAATACGGTTACGCGAATTTGAATACTCGTAAACTAAATTTACGATGACATAAGTAATGCACGTGAATAGTGGTTTTCTCTCGGAAATGAATAGTGTCAAGTGAATAGTAAAATTTCTGAATGTTTCTCGAAATGTCAAATTGACCTAAAAACGATGAATAGTGATCGATGAATAGTAAATGATGAATAGTAACTTGTGAATAGTAAATTGTCGAGGGTTGGAAAATGACCGGAAATTACGAGTTGTGACAGTCTTCCCTTCTAACCGGAACTTCGTCCCGAAGTTCAGTTTTGGTTGGTCTCTGAAGTGATATTGGTGAAAAGATGATAATATTTGTGAATTCCAGCCAGCTTCCACTATAGGAATTCGGCTTTGTTTCAATCGTTCAACCTAACAGTCCATGATTTCTATTGGTTCTCTTACCAAGTTTACGTTTATCTTTGGGTTGGATTCCTTTCCAAATGGGATTATAAGTGACTAATCTGAAAGTCATTTCCTGAAATTTGAATAGGTGAAACATGGTTGTGTAATCCGGTTGTTCTCTAACAAGGCTCAAGTCTGACGGCCACCAGGCCTACTCTGTCTGAAATATTACGTGGTCCAGTGTATATCGGGTTTTAACTTTCCAAATTTTTCCGAATAATATCATGCCTTTTCTAGGCAGAACTTTCAACATGATCTGGCTACCAACTTGAAGTTTTAATGGTTTACAACTTATAGAATTTGTAATTGATTCTTGACTTGTAGGAAATTTCTGGTTATTTCATGAATGCCTACTGGAATAGTGAGTTTGGCTTTTTCCGAGTTTGGTTCGTCAATAGATGATCAATGCTTCTTCAGGTTTATCATGTAATATTGGTAATATATGTTGCTGAACTCTGTCAGAACTCAAATCTTATATGTCAGCTGGTCGATTCTAAAATGAATCTTAAATGGTCCAATATACTTAAAGGTTCAATCTCTCGTGTTACCAAAATCGTATCATGCCTCTCCAAGGCAAAGCTTTCAACTTAGTTCATTCTCTCATGTGAATCTAGTTGGTTTGCTGTTCAGGGATACTCAATCCGCATGATGTGCGTCATGCACCAACCTAACTTCTACCAGTTTCACGTTGCTTGTAACTGGTTCTTGACTTGTGACATTTCCTTTGTTGTTCCATAGTTTAGTTCTAGACCAGTGAATTTAACTTTCTGATTTCGGTCTGTAAATGGGTAATTGGTACTTCGACCATAAAGTGCCTCAAATAGTGTAGTCTCTACGCTCATGCGATAACTATCGTTGCAAACGAATTGGATTTATGACAAATGGTTAATCCAACCATTTCTAGAGTCAATCACTCACTCTCTAAGCATATCCTTCCTATGTTTGAATTGTCCTCCCAATCTGACCATTGGTCTGAGGATGATAGGTGGTGTTTACTTCTAAATGGGATTCCGAAGGAAATCTTAAAATGATTGCTAGAAGTCTGAGGTGATTCGATCACCTTTATCAGGAATAATTGAAACGGTACAATAAATCTTGTGACTAATTCTACTACGTTATACGTTTCGAAAAGGACGTTATACGAAGAAGATAGATTATGGGTAAAAATTTTGATTCCTTGTGTTTTGGTCTAATGGGTTCTAAGACATGTGTTTTCCTTTGCCTATTGTGCTTGGTCTCCATTACTGACGTTTGTAATCAATCTATGGTGTTCCTCCTAATTTTCTTCATCACATATTCTAATATTCCTTATTGTCAAATCACAAAGCCCTAAATGCATAAGCGATGTAGTATGGTGATTTGTTTTCAAAATTTATCTCGCGATTTTCGAGTTTTTGGTCGAAATCTTTTTCTGAATAAACAAATTTAGAAAATGGAACAAATGGTATACTAAATATTAGCTTTCTTGATGATTCAACATTCAATAGTTATGAAATGTGACGCGGTTTTCAAACATGTTGTGAATAGAACTGTTTACCAAAGTTTGATGTTTAAACATTTCTCATTGTATAATGGTTCAAGTAAATATTGGCTAAAAAGGATCGTATTTATTCAAAATATGCAATTCAAAATTATTTTCTACGAGATATGTGATTTGTATGGACACAATTTTGAAATCAACTTCATTTAAAAGTAAAAATACTAACAAGGATAAAATAGTAGGATAGGAAATGTTCGCATAATTGCATAGGTGTCTAACATTCGGTTCCTGATATTTGGATGATGTCTATTGGTGGTTATCTGGCAAAACTACAAGCCTAGGTATTCAACCAACTTAAGTCTTGAGATAGTTTATCGTTGAAATTGTCATCATGTTGGCAATATGAGGGTTTCAATTGATACTATGTCAATGAATTTCCGTTTTATCTTCACATGTAGCTGGGGAGATACTCTTGAGTCTGATGCCTCTCTTGGTGTATAGGTGAGGTTATCTGGAGTTTCTTGAGAACACAATGCCTTAAGGGAGTCTATATCGACATCCTTAATTCAAATTATTTATCCTTGGTGAAACGTATTACAGGGAAGTTTGCGTATGGATGAGACCATGTTAACTCAAAACACTCTACAGTATTGGTTAGGAGACTTTGTTTATTTCTATAGTGTTGCTTAGCGTACCTTCACAATGTGTTCGATCCTGCAACTCAATCTAGCTAGTACCTTTGAATGATAGAATTGGACAACTAGGTCAGAGATGGTGGTTCGGATGGTCTCGTGGCATCTTAGAATTGTTGTTGAGTTATAAATTGTCTTGGTGTATACTTCTAGTCTAGGTTAGTAGTTCTGTAATCCTTTCATTGTTTTTCTTGTATCAAGGAATCCTCCTAGTACTTGATACGGAAAGTCTCTCCTAAAGAAGCCAATGGAAAGTCCATCTTAATGGCTAACTGAGTGACAGGTGAGGTAAGTATCCAGGGAAAATTTGTCAGAAAGAGACATTTATGAAAGAGTTTACTTGTTTAAAACGCTTTTAAATGAAGATTGTTATTAGCAATACTTTAAAAAGTAACTATTTCCTTCATGGCATAATCCTTCCTGAAGTATACATAGGTGATCAGGCTATGTATAGTTGAGGACTAATGATGCGATGCTTGATTTAGTCAAAATAATATTATTTTTCTCAAAAGTTTTAGATGGTGTTCAACGTTTTGTTTTGAAAAATGGTATTCTAGTCATTTCCTTTCAAGTAATATGAAAATTGTTTCGTATACTAATAGTAAATACTTGACGCAATGACGGAAAAATCAATTTATAAGGTGGTAATAAAATAGTCCCTTTTAATAATTCCGTAAAACAATTTCCCCATTTGGTAGTAAAATAGCTTGAGATAAAATTCGTTAAATGGTTTATTGGATACATGGGTGAATCTTATGGAATGGTAATAGTCTACTAATCCGTTAAAAACGAAATCGGCCTAATCTCTAGTAAGACAGTGACATAATGTTGCGCAACGATTGAAAATTGCACAATTGCAATAGAAAATGGAATAAACGAAGGTTACGACTATCACATAGATAACAAAAGATAGTCATTACATTAGATAGGAAAGTGCTTAATACAACTAGGTTACACCAACGTACATATGGAAAGTACCAAAAGAAAAGTACAACCCTAGAGGGCTCAAACTACGGTTTATATAATTAAAACATAAACTTCTTCTTCCAATTCTGGTTTCCCAACTCCGGGCATTCACTCCTGAAGTGTCCCACTACTCCACACTCGCGGCAGGTTACCGTGAGTTTCTGATGCTTTGCGAGGGTAGGAGCCTTGCAATCCTTGGCTTCGTGTCCGACCTTTTGGCAGTTCTTACATTGAAAGGGGCAAGATCCTTTGTGATGAAACTGACACTTGTTACACTCGGGTAATTTACCAACATACCTTTTCTTTTGGCTTGACCCAGCAGCACAGGTCTCCACCACTTGTTGTATCTTAAATGGTTGTTGAGAAGCATTAGCATCCAGATCACCGACCCACTTTCTCTTGTTGCTACCATTGCCTCCTAAAATCTTGGTGTGAGCTATGCGTTCCTTTGCTTCGATTGCCATTCTGATAGCTTTAGGCATGGTATCGGGTTCCAATGAGATGACTAACATACGAATTTCAGGAGAAAGTCCTCCTATGTACCTTTCAAGTTTCTTGCTTTCCGGCTCATCCATTGCAGAGCCTAGTCGGGCTAAATCATAAAAATAAGCAGTATACTTGACAACATCATCTCCTACCATGGTAAGGTTTAGTGTTTCATGTTCAATTGCTTGTAATTCGCTTTTCACACAAAATTTTAAACTCATCATCCTTTTTAGTTTTTCCCAAGAGTATGAGTAAGCAGCATCCACTCCTACTACCTGAACGTATTTAGTCCACCATTTCTGGGCATGGTCCTGAAAAGTGCAAGTGGCGAACTTAACCTTGTCTTCCTTACGACAGTCGCCACATTGAAATATTGTTTCTATTTCTTCGAACCATTTGAGAAATTCCTTTGTGTCTATATTTCCGCTAAAGGAGGGGGGATTACAACCCATAAATTCCACGTGAGTAAGTTCCTTGGTGAGGGCGGTGGCTATGTTCCTGACAGTGAATTGTCCAACAGCGGCTTGCGTCATTCTTGAAGTGGTTTGCTTAAATCTATTTTCATCAAATTATAAGAGACCATGATAATCTATAAGTAATAAAACCATCATATTCATAACTCATGAATATAACACATGAAATTTTTGGTCTACATGGACCGATATCAACGATAGCACAACCTTATCCATATGGTAGAGTCAACACTTGGTGATTCCGTTGTACAACAATCAAAATACCACCAGTTTCTTTGAACTATGCCACACCTCTCGTTGCTAGGATAATAGTAAAAGCTAGTAAAGATATAAGTCTAGTCTAGAGACTTCCTGGTGTTGCGGAGGTTCCTGTTGAGTCCGTGGTCATGATATTTTCCGCAAGGTGTTATCTAATTCATGGCAAGTGGAAATGTAAAAGGGGAATGACAATGGTGGTATTCCAAAGGATAAGAATAACATTGATGACGATGAGATCCTAGTGATGAGTTAGGAGACGATGGTGATAATAGTGAATGGAATACTACCCTCTTTCGCGCTACCTCGCGACATCTAAGAGGTAAAACTGAAGTACACACTATGGGACGACCAATAGTGTAATAAGTAGCTGATGGTGGTGGTAGTACCTGAGTAATAAGCGCCCTACTAGTGAAGGAAAGAAAACATACTATCTTCCTTGCGATAAGCATCCTAATAGGTCCATTAAAAATTAAGTCTGAATACTCTACCAAACGGCATTCTATGTATGGGCTGAATAATAGGAAAACCCTGTTCCTATGGCAAATCAATAGTGCTAGTGGCGGTGTAAGTGCAACTAGTAGTACAATGGTAGTGGAAGATGACAAGGCATCTTCAATGTCGGAATTCGACGAAAGGATAACAGGGAGGGTATCTGAAGACATGTCACTTGTGAACCAGGTCAACATAATCATATATATATGAGTATGGGTATAAATAATTCGTACAATGTGTGCATGAAACAACCTGTATAATGAATATGCACCTATGATGAAATGATGAGATGCTATGATGATGTGGTTATAGTCTAGGGTCCATGATACATCCTAGTTCGCTATAACCTTAGCTCTGATGCCAATCTGTCACACCCCCAAAATACCTGAATGGCAGCGGAATGGAATACCTGGGGGTGACTGTCAAAGCATCACAAACAAGGATATATTGAACGACCTAAAGTATCGTTTTGAAAATACATCGTTTGATTCATTCAAAATATTCAGAGTTATAAAACATAGGTCCCAAAAGTTGGAAAAGGTTTAAGGAAATAATTTAGTACAATCAAACGATAGTTCATAAGTGCATGAAATCCAAAAAGAGACGCGTCATCCTTGATACACAAAATGACTCCATGCATGCCATGAGAATATGCCTTAGTTACCTGAGAAATACATTGCGAAAACGGTCAACATAAAGTTGGTGAATAATCATAGGTTTGTAAGTTAAATCGTATGTACATAAGCCACAAGTATAAAGTAAACCGACAAAAATGTCAAAAATGCTACATTGGCTCTTAAGCTCATGACCCCGAAGCTAGACTTTGTAATGGCCCCACCAGAGTGTTTACCAGACACTCAATTTGTTAAGACATGAAATGCATTCGTCCCGTTGGAGCAACCCAAACACGAATGGAGGTGTCACCCTCGATAGATCTATCCACTCACTCTCGCTTGGCAATATAATTAACGGTCCATGATATATAAGGGGACTTAATGTGGTAGTAAGGCAACTTAAGCAATGTATGGAATTTAATACTTGGGCATGTACAAAAATAATTGTGCAATGTATTCTCCCCCGTGGGATTTTAAATCAAATAAGTAATTAAAACGGGGCTATGAGAACTCACCTCGAAATGATGGTACAAAGATGGTGCAATGATGGAAAAGTAGTCGGGACAATGAGGCGAGAACACTAGCCGCAACCTAAATGAATAATCGTGATCTAATTTAGATCATGCCGTGATGTAAATGAATGCACATGCACATGATACCTATACCACTCGTAACTTGAAAATACTAGTTATCGTCAAATAAAATACTTTCCATACTTAGGAAAAATAAGTCCAAATAGAGTTATAAAAACTTGTCGTAATATATATCGTATAAAAATGTTAGTGTTATACTCCTCGTCTTTGAAAGCCTTTAAAATAATGTCTAGTAGTCGTGTAATAAACCTTGGGTCGTACGTATTTCGTTAGTTAAAATAAACTCCTTGAATAAGAAATCTAGAAAATATATTATTTAGTACGTAGTTATATTATTTTCTAGTAGTGACTATATATATATATATATATATATATATATATATATATATATATATATATATATATATATATATATATATATATATATATAGTTTTGACTATGTTAAAACGGGTATAACTTGGTCGTTTTAAGCTCATTTTCCTCGTTCTTTATATTCACGGATTCGTTTTAGTATGTATTAATATATTTTCGATAGCTCGGTTCCTCTAGGTTACGTTTAACACCTCTTTTTGCCCGTCGAAAACTGTCAAACAGCATCCAGTTTTTAGAAAAATAGTTTTCGTCGTTAAATTTACAAAAATCATATCTCCTTCGTTATAAACTCGTTTTAATCCGTTCTTTCGCCAAAAGTTTCGTTTTTGAAAGTATTTTCTAAATCTTTGGTCAAAAATTAACCACCATCTACTGATTTTCCCACGAATTAAAAATATGGACAGTAGGTATTCTTATTGTTTCAAAAATCATTTCTAGGGTTCTAATCTAGTTCCAACTTCAATCAAACCACTTTCAATCACCACAAAACTAATCTAATCCTACCATACACCTTCTTAGGGTGTCATGGGTTCCTAAACTTCATAAACAAAGTAGATCTAACAAAGATCTAACTATAATCACTTTCTAAGGTTCAAAAGTTAATAGTTTATAAAACAAAGTGGTATAAATAGCATATGCATGTAGATCTAGTATATATATCATATGGATCTTGTATAAACTTGGAAAAATTATAAAAATGAGTTTGATATACTTACTTCAAAGATTAGGGAGTTTTTGAAGATGAAAACCTAATAACACCTTGGATTTTTATTTCAAAATCCTAAAAAGGAGTACCAAATGGACTTGTTAAATACTTGATCTTACAAAATTTATGGTTTCTTCTTCCTTTTCTTGATGAAGCCGAACACACAAAGTGGAGAGAAAAGAGAGAGTTTACTTGCTCTATTTGATTTTTGGAATGAATAAGTATGAAATGTTTTTAGTATAAGTATTATATATGAAATATCTAGGGAACTAGATCCACATTTTAAGGAAAACAAGAAGGGGGGGGGGGGCGGCATTTGGTAGGAAGAGGAAGAAAAAAATGAGGAGTTTGTAAGATAGTTGGTGTGTTTTAGGTAATATTATGTGTATATTAATAGTTTTAGGGGATACCGTGTACCGAGTTAACTAAAAATAAATTTTAACGGAGTTAACCGGGACGTAATAAAGTCGTAAAAATTGTAAAAATAAGCCGGGTATAATTATTGAGTGTTTAGATAATTATTGTTTAATTTCTACGAAAACCGTCGTAATTTTTGTAAACTTACGTTAATAATTAAAATAAATCTCCAAAATACCGGGTAAATTAACATTATAATTTTTATATTATAAAAATGAATATAAAAATATTTTGGGATCATAGTCGGGAGTGTCGGACGTGTTAGTCACATTATTGATCGTTTGTTAACGTTTATATAGAAATAATTATACGTAAAAGTTAATTATACCAAAAGTATTAATTTAATTATCCTATGAGTGGAATAGTATGCAAGTGCCGAATGATGATATGCGGACTATTTCTAGTCTGTATGAGATGTCCCAAATGATAAAGCATGAATTCGCTCCTGAACCAATACGGTTACGCGAATTTGAATACTCGTAAACTAAATTTACGATGACATAAGTAATGCACGTGAATAGTGGTTTTCTCTCGGAAATGAATAGTGTCAAGTGAATAGTAAAATTTCTGAATGTTTCTCGAAATGTCAAATTGACCTCAAAAACGATGAATAGTGATCGATGAATAGTAACTTGTGAATAGTAAATTGTCGAGGGTTGGAAAATGACCGGAAATTACGAGTTGTGACACAATTAACTGTGATTGAATATTCTTTTCTAAACACATTAAATAAATAAAGATTATAATTGTCATATTTATGAAATTGACAATGAAATATCAAAACTCTTTCTTGAGTGATTACTTGAACGAGGACGATAAATAATCAAAAGGACTTTATCAATTCAAATAAATCGTTGGAAGTGTACAAGGTGCAATAATCCATGGATAGATAAATGCATGCATCTAGAAGATTACTCTTATGTTTAATTATTAAATTCATGTTTTGATTTATAATTGAAATAAGATAATTTCTAAGTATTGCTAAAAGCTAGTGGGAGTGTTATGTTTAATTTCTTAAATCATATATGTTGTGGAACATATAAAAGTAACATTCCATATAAGTTAAAAGTTAAGTCTTAGTTTGGAATGAAACTTTACTTGTAAGATTTAGGAAATAAGACATACAACCTTGAAATGAATGTTTATTGTTGAAATATGTGCGGTAAATGAATCCAATATAACATGATATATCATTTAGAAAGTCTAAATGGATATGTATAACATGAATAAAATCTAAGTATGACTCAAAATTTTTTCATGAACATCATGTTTTGTTGTATCATGCTTGATTACAAGATTATTTGGCAATATTAATATCTAATTAAAAGTTATTAGATAACTTGTGTAATATTCTAAAAAGAATATGTTTGATTATAGAATCACATCCTAAATCTGGAACAGCTTCCAAATTCTATAGATGAACAATTTTTCAATTGTTGTGAAAATTTTCATAGCCAACAAACTTGAAAGTTTGAAGGGCATCAAACATTACACAATATATATTAATATTTACGGGAAGTTTTAATAGCATATTGTTGTTTGCATACAATGATGCTAATGAAAATGAGGAGACACTCAATGCTAGTTATGGTAAGGATTTCATCCTTGACTATATATACTAGTTGTGCTTAATAAAAGCATAGTTGCATTATACATTAAGAGAATAAGAATACTTTAAACTTTAAAATGTTTGGAAGTTTGATTATCATAAATTGGTGGTTAAGGATGACACACATTTTATGAAAGACAATATGGCATTATCAAATAGTTAAGTATGCATATACAAGAACTTCAATAGTTGAATTCTTGAAATAAGTTTTGTGAAAATTCCGATAGATCAAAGTTGTATGATTTATGTCTTGTCCACAAGTATGAATGTCATTACTTGAGACATAATTCATCAACAAGAGTTATCATGCATTGATCTATTTAGTATTTGGATAAAGGATGTTAAACAATTATTATAAATTTAAATACATGGTATGTTTAATTTATAATATATTGTATCCTATATTTGTATGTTTAATCCATGAATAAATGTTATTCTAAATTGTCTGTTGTCAGTTAATAATATGAGAATATTATTAAATCAAGACAAATCTGAAGGTTGGTATAATATACTTAAAGTATATTGATGCGTAGTCATGCCATTTGAGATGATATTCAATGTTACCGAATATAGGACTTATCCCAATTACATGATGTTACTTTATGGATCTTGTCATTAAGTAAATCATAAGTAGTTATCCTCAGACTTGAGATGCAAGATAAGTGTCATGAATGTAGTACATTTTTGTGGAATAACTTAACACTATACGTAACTGGTAGTCATAAGGGTTGTTTTCGGAAATGTTACAAAGTTTGTGGGTTTTGCTTGTAGTCAAGATAGAATTTGTTCATTCAAATTTATTTTTGGAGTTTAATACTGCTGGGCCCCTCGTAGGGTTGGTAAGATGTATGTGTGGCCGCACCCAAGATCTTCCCTGAATATGTTTAGAAGATTTGGTAATCTTGATCAATCATAAACAACGAGAAACAGAATGGTTAATTAAGGAATGACTTTAATCCATATCCTTATTAACGTGGTATTAGAAACAAAAGGATAATAATAATGAGAAATCATTAAAAGGTTTTTCCAGGAGCCTTACTCGAGATCGTACTAGAGGCATCGGCGTGTTGCAAGACGCTAACCGATGTGATTACACTATTAAAATATGTCCAAGTGGGAGCTGTTAGATTATGGACATTATTTTAGTAGTCTTATGTTAGGATCGAACTCGAGATCGTGGGATTGCATACTTTACGTATGAAGAGTAAAAGAATAATTATTTATAAATGTTATATATAATTATTAATAAACACAAACTAGTAACGACCGTTAGTATTTAACGGAGAATGTCTAACGGCCGTTAGACGAAGATTATGAAAGTAATACTTGTGAATAATTGGAAAGTCAAGAATGTTCTAGAAGGAGTTCCACCTCCTTTGTGCCTTGAGCTCCAAGTATTCACTAGTATATAAACACCTCATGGGTTATTGTTTTTCTCATAACTTGTACACACATTCTAGGTGTTTTCTTTCTCTCTTCTTGTCCTCAAAATCGATCCATCTTTATAAAGCTAAAAGGTTTTGTGTTTGATTTACTTGCATAAACTTTTACTTGAATTAGTACGTGTGTACAAGAACACGATTCAAACACACTATTGTTTGATTCTTGGATTGAATTACAAAAGAGGTAAGGGGTAATTCTTATAATCCACATAAACCCTAATTAGGGTTCTTGATTTGAAGATTGCAATTGATTCTTGTTCGGGCTAGAATCACAAAGGTATGTTTACTATTTTATATTTGATTAATTAATTACATGTTATATGATCTTGTTATAACGCTTCCGCATATGCTCTCTTGATGTGTTTGGTTTATTTTATATGATTGTCATGATATTATAATTCCAACATCATATTGTGAAAAACTCACTGAACCGAGATATTCACAATGAATGAATTCTCATTCAAGGGGGGCTCATGACATTTACTGATGCAATTCAATGCATAACTAAAGGTTCTAAGTATCTAGTTAGTAAATGTCCTAGGTTGGTAACTGAATTTTCTATTTAATATAGGAATATATGTCTCTGCCTCACTGGCATCCACACCTTGAGCCCCCACTTACATGACAACATCCCACTAGGCATTAAATGCCTTCCCTCACAAATAATATCTCATGATATTTCTGTGACATCATGCCTGCAAAAGTGCATCTTGTGCAGGCCCCTTGCACTGTTAACCTTGACAGTTGCGAAAAACTTGGGAAAATAGAGTGGTGGCATTAACTGCGGATCCCAAAGTGGTTATTCATTTTGATTTTCAAAATCCCTAACCAATGGTATTCCTCACCCTCTATAAATACCTCCTTCAAAACACACAAAACACACACACAAAATTTTCTTAAAGAAAATCTGCAAAAATTTCACCTTTGCAAAGCTGTGCGTAAGATTTTATAACAAAAAGGCTTTTTCAAATCATTATTTCTTGGTTAAGTAGACTTGCAACAAGAAATCCTTCCTGTTTGCAATCTCCTTGATAACAATATCATTCATTCCACAAATAGGAAACGAGTTGGACTCAACTTGTGGATCATCTGGTGAGTGATATTCTGCCATTAAAGCTTTTAAAAACCATTTCTTTGACCTAAAAATGGCAGATGACCAAGGAATTGAGCTTGCACCTCAATGGGCAAAATCAACTCTGGCTGATGTACAATTCAAAACCAATAATGTTGTAGGCAACTTTAACTACCCTAAAAATGTTATTGTCTACAAGGAAATCATAAATTTTTGTATAACTGTCCCTTGAAATCTGCCTTCACCTCCACACCCTACTTTCAGTACCACAACTTCATCCAAGAGTTTTGGGGTACTGCTTAGGCCTATGACCCAACACCCTCCACTGATGAGAACGAACTCAGGCCCCTTATGTAACACCCCCAATTCAATGATGCAGCGGAATTCAAACTGGGTGTTACTCGACGGCACAACAGTCATAATAATAGAAAACGATCTCTAATTGAGTCATTTTAAAAGATTTATCATTCAAATTATATAAATATCAGAGATTACAAAATGAGGTCCCAGATGGTTCTATGTTTACAAATTACATTAAATGAGTTTTCGAATGATAATAAATTTTATAGCCCTCTTGAATATCCGTGCCCCTCCGTGCCATCCTTGATCATCATGGACCTGAAATACATGCTTAAAAGGTCAACACAAAGGTTAAGTGATATTCATAGAGTTTGTTTAATGGTTGAACACAATATGTTGGTAGTATGAGTTAATTAGACTTATACTCATGGTTGGAAAACAAAACAGTTATTATTATTACACTAAGCTTATGACACCAAAACGTTAACGGGTACCAATATCAAACGGTGGAGTTATCCCGGTAGGTACTTTGCTGTCATACCTAAATCTCAAATATAGTGCATTTGTTTGAACTTAGTCAATACAATCGGGATTCGTCAATCCCAATAGGCCTATTCACAATATTCGCGCTCACTATTACTAGTGATTAAATGGTTCATAATAAGGGATATTGGATTTAGCAAGGATGGTACTTAGTAATAATAAAACAATCAGGTAGCATACAATTTCAAAGCATTGTGTTCGGTTTAAAATAATAGCATGTATTCCCCCCAAGGGTTTGTAAAACAATTAAGTAATGGAAAGTGGGGCTATGAACTCACCTTAAGTTATATAGCAAGTAGTGAATGTGATGGTCGAATCGCGAAGGTTTCTACGAGCAACCTATAATAGAATGTTGCGACTTAGGATTGGAGTAAAGAATATGAAGAATTTCCTATATATGTCTTGCATATTGTTCATGATGTAGTACTTAGTATATAGTGTAAGTCGTTGAATAAAAATGGTTTATGAAACATGTATAGTTTGTATATCGCTTACTACCGTTCGGGCTGACATAATTCAGAGGCCATGTAGTAAACGTTCGAGGAGCCAGGACACTTTAATTTGTAAATCCACAAATGATCTCGACGGTTTACTTTAATGAACCCCTCACATGAAGCTCCCTAGTGTTGTAGTATTTGATAAAAGTATATAAGTTTTTGATCCGGAAAGTTATATGTCCAAATAATTGAATAAACTTAGAAAAGTTTACTTTTAAATGAAGATTGTTATTACAATGAGTTTCTTGAGTCTAGTATGAATATTACTTGTAAAGTCTCACGGTCATTGGATGGAGTAGATCTAAATTGGTTGATTATGTTACGACTAACACTTTAGTTCATGTTTTGGCTTAGAAAGCCATAAGGTCTTTAGCCGTGGCCTTGCCGTGGCTTTGGTCGTTGTTACTATGGGTTTGAGACTCAACCTTGGCCTTAGCCATGGTTGTGGTCTTGGCTTTAGGTCATTAGACCTCTTGGTTTCAATTAACCATAACTATATTACGTGGTCATTTGGTCTTAAAATGGGCTGTTAAGAATTTGAAGAAAAATATCACTCTAAAAGCGTTTTTAGGGCTCGAGCTTCTATAATCCTGAACGAAAACGTCGTTCCGGACAACTTTCGTGTTTTAACTTTTTGATGAATCGGACCAGAAGTGCCACTTTCAAAAAGGTCAGAATGCTAACAAGTTGTTTTTAGGCAGTTTTGGCGTTTTGGTTTCGCTAACTTCTTATGGCCATAACTTTTGACTCGTGTACTCGTTTTAGGTGGTTCAAATTGCTATGTTTTCCTTTTTAAGTCTTATATAACAGTAGGTAAGTGTTTCATATCATGGTTACTCTATTTTGGTCGTGGTTCTCAATATAAGCCACTAGTTTCCTTGATTACTTAACATAAGTTAATATATAGTTTCCAAAACTTGTTTCAATAGTTTTTATACATCATGAACATAACACAAAGACCATATATAGAATGAATGAAACATAATAAGCATGAAAATGATATTGAGCAAGAAAGTGTATTAGGGTTTCTTACAGCTTTTGGCCTTAATGAAAAGGGAACTCATGAACTAAGACAAGATCTAAATTCTTCAATCGAAAACCCTAGCTTCCAATCCTTCAACACTACCCTTGCTAACCCTTGCTAGGCTTGGTCTAACCTTGTAAGAACCTTGTGTGTTCAGCCCCTAACCACCTTGTGTAGCTCCTAATTCAACCATGGAATCACCAAACAAACTCTTGATTCATGTAGAGACTAACTATGCCTTCAACTTTGGTATGTAACTTATAACTTAGAAATCAAAGGATCATGGTTTATGGATTTATTGTTGGGCGTTTGGAATGAAGAGAAAGGAAAGGATTAGGCTTGTATTTATAGCATGAAGAGGAGGTTAGGAAGGTGCGTAGGAAGTTTCCTTGAGGAGGTTAGAGACTTAGGATATTTTCCAAGACTTAGTGGCCAAGTTTACTTGCAAAATGTTTAGCTTCCTATCCTTAACTTAGTGACCAAGAAAATGCCCCATGTGGCTTAAAATTTCGTTCAATGCCTATCTTGGATGACTAGTTATGTGTTTTGATAATATCTTGCTTTTATGGAGTGAGTTTTGTCCCGGTAATCGCTAACGGTAAGTCGTTAAGTCATGAAACTTAAAATCCGGTATCCTGAAAATATGAAACTTATAAATATGTTAAAACTTATTAATATAACCTATCTTAGCATATTTAATGAGTGAAGTTCTACCGGGTTGCTTAAACGCTGCTAAAACTGGAAACGCGGGTCTAAAACGCGTAATTCGCGTAAAACGCTGAACTGGAAAACGTAAAATTCCAAAACTTTTTGAATTGTCGTAAAATGAGAAAAAATCATATTTCTATAGTTTATAGTGTTTTATGGACATATCGGGATGCTGAAATGACGTTTAAACCTAAAAGTAAATCTCGGACATGGTTTCGTGATTTTTGCAGAAATGATCCAACGAGTGTCAAACTCTCGGATTATCATTAAAATAGTTTAACTTACAAGAATATGAAATAAAAATTTTGGGAGTGAATAGTAAAAGTGAATAGTAATTGTGAATAGTGAAAATGAATAGTAAAAATTTTCGGGAATAGAATCTAAAAGCATTTTTAAGGGAACTTCGTCCCGAAGTTTTATGTGTGTTATATGTTGGAGTAGTGTCGATGAAGAGGTATGGTTACTTATTAGGACTAGAGTCTGTGATTACCAGTGATGTAGTTTGATTTGTCTCAGAATATGGTGTGTCAATAGAGATTGATAACATAGTTGAATATTACTAGAGATTCAAATAATAGTCGAATATCAAAGGAAATTGATATAGCAGTCGAATATTAACAGAAATTGATATAGTAGTTGTACAGAAATTGATATAATGGAATATCAAATAGAAATTGATATAGTTGTCAAGTATCAATAGCAATTGATATAGTAGTTGAACAACAATAGAAATTGACATAGGAATCCAATAAATGGAAATTGATATAGTAGTTGAGATCATAGTCTAGTAGGTAATTTGTTGTTGTACCTAGTGTTTATTGACTTCATACTTATGTTATTTTGGATACAAATAAGCCCACTTATTTATAATTTTTTATTTACATAGAGAGGCATCCTAAACAATGTAAATAGGGGAATATATACTTAAGAATTCCCAACACAACACTCATAATTAGCCGGTGA
This sequence comes from Artemisia argyi, assembly GCA_030686995.1. Lineage (NCBI taxonomy): Eukaryota > Viridiplantae > Streptophyta > Magnoliopsida > Asterales > Asteraceae > Artemisia > Artemisia argyi. The sequence continues at coordinate 97,039,552 of CM060676.1, read as the reverse complement.
GTTACAAGGTAGTATATTACGAGATGATACTGGTGTTCCAAAAGTACAAGATGAATATTCAATTTTATAAAGCTGATGAGGGTGCTTGTGGTGTAACTAAGGATGATTTGAGCTTTAAAAGTGCATCAAGATCTGTTAATGAGCTTGTGGTTGCAACGGTTGTGAAGATAATGATGGGATATGTTGATGAACAAAAGTGTGTAGTGTATGCTTAACATTAATATTGGTAGAGATGTCAAGTTTGCTTTAAAATTTTAAGAAATTTTAAAGGTTTATGACGGAATGGTATCCTTAGTACATAAACAGGATAGTACTTCTAAGGGATAAGAGAGAAGAATTTTTAACTATCCCAACATAGTAGTTGGGGTTATCTCATAAATGAAAACTTTCAAGAATGAAATTAGGTAGTACAAATAAGGTGTTAAGTAATGGAAAGTGGGGCTATGAACTCACCTTACGTTATATAGCAAGTAGTGAATGTGATGGTCGAATCGCGAAGGTTTCTACGAGCAACCTATAATAGAATGTTGCGACTTAGGATTGGAGTAAAGAATATGAAGAATTTCCAATATATGTCTTGCATATTGTTCATGATGTAGTACTTAGTATATAGTGTAAGTCGTTGAATAAAAATGGTTTATGAAACATGTATAGTTTGTATATCGCTTACTACCGTTCGTACCGATATAATTCAAAGGCCATGTAGTAAACGTTCGAGGAGCCAGGACACTTTAATTCGTAAATCCACAACTCATCTCGATGGTTTACTTTAATGAACCCCTCACATGAAGCTCCCAAGTGTTGTAGTATTTGATAAAAATATATAAGTTTTTGATCCGGAAAGTTATATGTCCACATAATTGAATAAACTTAGAAAAGTTTACTTTTAAATGAAGATTGTTATTACAATGAGTTTCTTGAGTCTAGTATGAATATTACTTGTAAAGTCTCATGGTCATTGGATGGAGTAGATCTAAGTTGGTTGATTATGTTACGACTAACACTTTAGTTCATGTTTCGGCTTAGAAAGCCATAAGGTCTTTAGCCGTGGCCTTGCCGTGGCTTTGGTCGTTGTTACTATGGGTTTGAGACTGAACCTTGGGCTTAGTCATGGTTGTGGTCTTGGCTTTAGGTCATTAGACCTCTTGGTTTCAATTAACCATAACTATTACATGGTCATTTGGTCTTAAAATGGGCTGTTAAGAATTTGAAGAAAAATATCACTCTAAACGCGTTTTTAGGGCTCGAGCTTCTTTATGCCTGAACGAAAACGTCGTTCCGGACAACTTTCATGCTTTAACTTTTTGTTGAATCGGACCAAAAGTGCCACTTTCAAAAAGGTCAGAATGCTAACAGGTTGTTTTTTGGCAGTTTTGGCGTTTTGGTTTCGCTAACTTCTTATGGCCATAACTTTTGACTCGTGTACTCGTTTTAGGTGGTTCAAATTGCAATGTTTTCCTTTTTAAATCCTCTAAAACAGTTGGTAAGTGTTTCATATCATGGTTACTCTGTTTTGGTCGTGGTTCTCAATATAAGCCACTAGTTTCCTTGATTACTTAACATAAGTTAATATATAGTTTCCAAAACTTGTTTTAATAGTTTTTATACATCATGAACATAACACAAAGACCATATATAGAATGAATGAAACATAATAAGCATGAAAATGATATTGAGCAAGAAAGTGTATTAGGGTTTCTTACAACTTTTGGCCTTAATGAAAAGGGAACTCATGAACTAAGACAAGATCTAAATCCTTCAATCGAAAACCCTAGCTTCCAATCCTTCAACACTACCCTTGCTAACCCTTGAGAGGCTTGGTCTAACCTTGTAAGAACCTTATGTTTTCAGCCCCTAACCACCTTGTGTAGCTCCTAATTCAACCATGGAATCACCAAACAAACTCTTGATTCATGTAGAGACTAACTATGCCTTCAAATTTGGTATGTAACTTATAACTTAGAAATCAAAGGATCATGGTTTATGGATTTATTGTTGGGCGTTTGGAATGAAGAGAAAGGAAAGGATTAGGCTTGTATTTATAGCATGAAGAGGAGGTTAGAAAGGTGCGTAGGAAGTTTCCTTGAGGAGGTTAGAGACTTAGGATATTTTCCAAGACTTAGTGGCCAACTTTACTTGCAAAATGTTTAGCTTCCTATGTAAGCTTCCTATCCTTAACTTAGTGACCAAGAAAATGCCCCATGTGGCTTAAAATTTCGTTCAATGCCTATCTTGGATGACTAGTTATGTGTTTTGATAATATCTTGCTTTTATGGAGTGAGTTTTGTCCAGGTAATCGCTAAGGGTAAGTCGTTAAGTCATGAAACTTAAAATCTGGTATCATAAAAATATAAAACTTATAAATATGTTAAAACTTATTAATATAACATATCTTAGCATATTTAATGAGTGACAAGTTCTACCGGGTTGCTTAAACGCTGCTAAAACTGGAAACGCGGGTCTAAAGCATGTAATTTGCGTAAAAAGCTGTGCTGGAAAACGTAAAATTCCAAAACTTTTGGAATTATCGTAAAATGAGAGAAAATCATATTTCTATTGTTTATAGTGTTTTATGGACATATCGGGATGCTGAAATGACGTTTAAACCTAAAAGTAAATCTCGGACACGGTTTCGTGATTTTTGCAGAAATGATCTGACGAGTGTCAAACTCTCGGATTATCATTAAAATAGTTTAACTTACAAGAATATGAAATAAAAATTTCGGGAGTGAATAGTAAAATGAATAGTAAAAATTTTTGGGTATATAATTTAACCTGAAAATGCGAATTGTTACACCTTAAGGAATTTCTCATCAATTTCTCTATTTTAAATGGGAAAAGAAAATTTGTTCTGGATTTCAAAACTTTTTGCTCAGCAACAGGACTTGATTATAACAATGTAAACTATGTTGCACACCCTGACCCAAATGATGTTAAAACAGGGTTGGAAAAAATTGCTTTGGATCCAAAATATTTGGACAAGACCCCTGTCACCAAGAGCTCTTTTCCCATGGCTTGGAAGATCCTGTTCACTTTGGTGATTCAGGTTCTCGGTGGGAACCATTCATCCAGATGATGATGGCTTACTGCCTGATGAAAGGGGTCACTGTCAACATTGGAGAGATCATTTATGGTGATCTTGTAAACAAGCTACTGAATAAGACAAGGCTACACTATGTGTCGTATCCTAGGTTTATTTCATGTGCTCTTCAAAGGTTACTAGGTTGTGACTACACTCAGGACGTTTATTTATGTTCTTTACCAGCCGTCCTGTGTCCTTCAAATTTTTCAAAGGACCTATCCTCAGTCTCCAACATAGAATTGACGGTCCATATGGTTGCCATAAACAACCTGAGGGACTCAGTGTACCCACCTTCCCCTCCTAAGAGGACAAGGAAGTCTCAGACTGTGCCAAAGACCAAACCAAAGGCACAGGGCCCTGAGGCTTCAAGGACACAGGCTTCTAAGCCTAAAAGAAGACCCAAGTCTGATACAGCCACCCGTGACCAGGCTCCACCACCCTCAGGGACAACGAAGGGCACTGATAAATCACAGTCAGGATCCTTGGTCTACGCGACTACTCCCAAAGATCCAGAGGGAAACATACAACCCGCTAGTAGGGGAGCGCCTTCCACCTTTCCCGCTAATGTCTCTGGTACATCACAACCAGGGTCTTAGGAAGTGGCGGCCCCCTAAATCTTTGATAGGCCAGCACCAGCCTGTTAGAACGGGGGGCCTCAACATTTCACTGATCTCTAATGATGCCACTGAAGCACACCCGTCAGTGTCTGAAAGAGTCATAGGGGACAAAGACTCAGGGGGATTGAAACCACCCGCTGATATGGAACCTACACCACCTCACGGAGTTGCCCATACTTCACAAACTAACTCGAGTCACCAAACAGACAAAACCCAGTCTATTGGATTAAAGGGGTCAGGAAGTGACCACAACCAAGGAAAGTCTTCTTTTGAAGAGGATCCGGCTAACCTGTTCTTGCAGATTGGTTCAATGGCTACCTTTCAGGCTGTTCTTTATTCAGATGATGATGATAGCAAGGTCAGTGAGGAAGAGTTCTATGAAGCTGGTGATGATATGGAGACTGAGGCAATAGCAACTGAACAATCCCCTCAGTCTCCCGTTGATCCTCAAGAAGAAAATAAACTAGAGTCTTCCTCTCCTAAAAAACTGGCTAAGTATGATGACTCCAGGCCCTTCACTGAAAGAAAACTGATGAAATTTCTGAAGAAGGCTTGCAAAGTCATCTACAATGACATCACTAAACATGTGTTCGACATGCACACTGAGTAGGCTGTTCACTACTTCAACCTTAGAGACTCAGTTGAAGCCTTTCATGATAACACCTTGACAACAAGAAGATACTTCAGGATGCTCAGACGTACCAGCTGAACTCTGCTCAATTCACTGAGCTGGTAGATATGCTGAAGTCTGCCAATCTTCAGGGTCTTCAATCTTCAGTGACTTCCATCTGTTCATCACTCAGTCTCATGGAGAAAAACTTGGCTGCTTGGGCTAAGTCTTCCAACTCCTTGGCCTAGAATCTTGGGCCAAGGATGTCTGCCATTGAATCATCTCAGGCTTCCCTGGATGCCAAAGTATCTACCATTCAAAAGGATACTGCTGACATCAAGAACATGCTCTCTGAACTTTACCAGACCTTCAAGGGTCCTTCAGTAGTGCCACCAACTCTTGCTCTCACTGATGTTGCGGCAACAGTTGAGGGGAAGATATCTACTGAAGTTCCACCTACTGGAGTCCCTGGAACTTCCACCAGTCAACCTTCCTCTTAGGCTGAGGGGGAGTGCATAGTTGAAGCCACTCCAATCTCCTCTTTTCAGTCTCCTGATACAACCACTCAACCAATAAACTAGATGGACAAGGGCAAAGGCATTCTTACTGTTGTGTCTGAACCTACAATAACACTGGTAGCTGCCTCTTCAGTCATTAGACCAGACCCTGATGCACCTGTCAGGGTTCCTTTTCAGATGAATGGAGTTACATATCTGATGACTGAGGATGAAATCGAGGCTCACATAGATAAAGTGGAAAGACTGAAGAAAGTAGCCTTGGAGGAACAAGCAAGCAAGGCCACTCTCATTGAGGTGGTTAATGAGGAAGCCACAACTATTGGGTTGAAGCATCAGTGTAACAATTCGCATTTTCAGGATAATTACTTTTCCCGAAAAATTTCACTATTCACTTTTACTATTCATTTTTCCCGAAATTTTCCCGAAATCTGATTTTTGTTTCTTGGCCTCGAGTGATAAATCATTTCCATGGCAAATTAAAAGTTTAACTTTCATAAGCTCATTTTCGTGAAAGTTAATAAGGAATTACACGTTTTAGGGTAAAACGACATTCAAAAATTCTACGCACAACGAAACTCGACCGCGTTAAGTGACCCCGCATCAGAAAATGTTTGACACACTCATGATTTATTTGAGAATTAATCGTGACTGAGAAAAACATGACCAAAATAAGCCTCGGTCGTGAAAAACTGGAATTTTCAGTTTTTCAGCGTTTTTACTCAGCCGTAACCTTAGCCTATACCTGCACCGCGTTTCTAATACGATTTGAGTTTTCAACTTTTTAGAAAAAGTCAACATATTTTTCCCTCCGCCTTTGACCAAAAATCATTCCTTAATTTTATAAGTCATTCCTTGATTTTTAGGCTTACGGTTTGATGTCTAAAAGACATTTAATACCAACCGACACTAGACTGAGCCCAGTCTAGACATTATAAGTCATTTTAAATCATTTTTATCTTATTAGAAAAGTAACATTTTACTTTTTTCAATTTTACGCAATATTCGTACATTTTACGTATTACGCGTTTTAGACCCGTGTTTCCAGTTTTAGCAGGGTTTTACCACCCCAATGGAACCTACCACTCATTTTATATTTTATTATGGAGTATTTTGACAAGTTTAACCATTCTTCCAAGTTTTGTATTTTTACGATACCCGGTTTTACTTTTCGTGGCTTAACCATTTACGGTTAGCATTTTACGGAGCCAAAACTAACTCAATAACTTGGATAATATCCTCAAAAGTCCACACTTGCTCCCCAAGCTTGGAAAACCGCCACTAGGGGGGGGGGATTCACACTAGGTGTCATGATCTTATGCTTAGAACTCTTGGATGAGAACATGTGTTAACCTTGGCCTCCAAGGTTTGACAAGTCAAGGTTCTAACCTCCTCATTGGCATATAAATAGCCCTCCCCTCCCCTCATTTATACGCCACACTCACACACACCATTCTCTCATCCTTAGCTCATTCTCTTCCAAGTTTCATGCAAGATTCAAGAGCATAACAACACATAAACTCTAGTTTGGTTTTGATTCATCAAACACTTCCATAACCTCATATACTTGGTGATTTCTCTTGAGTTTGAATCCACTCAAGTCACCTCAACCTTCATCATCCATCTTTCAAGATTACAAGAGTAGAAAGATTGCATGAAGTGAAGTGGGTTGAAGCAAGTCTATCAAAGTCCTATCCTTACATGTTAACTTCCTTTCTTGTTTGAAAGCCAAAAGTTGTAAGCCAAACCCTAGCTTGCTTCTTGTTAAATAATCATATTCATGTTATTTACATATTATTTGTGCTATATTATGTCTTGTATTCATGTCCATGATGTATAAAAATGAGCAAAACAAGTTATTGTAATTGATTGTTAAGATAAGTTATTAAAACAAGTAAACTAATGACTTTCTTGGTAAGACCTGATCAAAATGGTAAAAATATGATATTGGATTATTACATATTGTAGTAGTGGACCTAACAAGGAAACCATAGCAATTTGAACCACCTAAAACGAGTATACGAGTCAAAAGTTATGACGATTTGAAGTTACCAAAACTTTGCGGCAAAGCTGCCAAATACCTTCTGTTACAGAAACATTAAACACGCAAAAAGAGGAATTTATGGTCCGATTCATCAAAAAGTTAAAACACGAAAGTTGTCCGGAATCACGTTTTCGTTCAGGTATAAAGAAGCTCGAGCCCTGAAAACGCTTTCCGAGTGATAATTTTCTTCAAAATCTTAACAGCCCATTTTAGACCAAAGTCACTATATTATAGTTATGATTTATTAAGACCAAGAGGTCTTATGACCTATACTCAAGACCACCACCATGGCTAGAGCCAAGGTTGAAGTCTCATGACTATGGAACAAGGACCAAAGGTCATGGCAAGGCCATGACTAAATGACCATACAAGTTTACTTAGGCGTAAACATGAAACAAGGAATTGGCGATAACTTGAACAAACAATTTGGATCTACTTCACCTAAAAGGAACCATGAGATATTACAAAGAAAAATGGTCATAAAAGACTTATGAAACTTACCCTAATAACAATCTTCATGTAATACTAAACTTTCCTAAGTTTACTCAAATATCGGACATGTAACTTTTCGAATCAAAACTTATATCTATATATTTTATCAACTACTACAATAGTAGGGAGCCTCATGTGAGGAGTTCATTATGTAAGCCGTCGAGATGAGTTGTGGATTTACGAATTAAAGTGTCCTGGCTCCTCGAACGCTTACTAACATGACTTCTGAATTATGTCGGCCCGAATGGTAGTAAACGATATATAAAACATACATGTTTCATGAAACTTTTCTTTCAAAGACTTACATTATACATCATACCACAGGTGGTGAAAAGTATAAACAGGCTCAGTATGCTGCCCTGATGGCTCTGAAAGAAAAGAGGGATGCCAGACTAAAGAAAGCTGCTGCAGTTAGGCAACAAAACATTGAAAAGTACACCTGGATCATGACACAGAGACTAAACCCTGAAACTATCACTGATGTCAAGATTCACCAGAACTCCAAACCAGCTGTTCTCAGTGTCTACAGAGGTCATGACAAACGACACTTTGAAGTTCATGATCCCTTCAGATTTACTAACTTTAGGATCACTGAGCTTGATGAGCTAGGTCTGATTATTGCAAAGAAGAACAATGTCTTTGTCAAGAACCTACTGAAATCCCTCAGAATTAGGTATGACCTGCTGGCCAAAAAGTATGAGGAACTTGGAATTCCTGCATTGCTCCCAGCATCAGTACCTGCCATTCAGGCTCCTCCTGCTCAGTCTTCTAAGAGAAAAAGGAAGAAGATAGAGACTGAACCTGAAGTTAGTGCTCCGGGCTTAAACTACAACAGAGCCCTCCCTGAAGGAGTTACATTTGTGAACAACTTGGTCATTGAGCAACCTGAGAGAGGTCTCTTCTTCACAGATGAGTATGGAGATCCAGCTTTCCAAAGATGGGCTGATATTGATCTGTCAGGAATCAAGGCAATGACAGGATACTTTTTTCTGGCCAATCCCATCAAGAATGAGGCTAATGGAAGGTTTTGTCATGACCTGAAGATCAAAATCAAAGAGCATCCTGACAAACACTCTGAGTTCAAAGAGAGCCAAACTTGAAGCCATGGGTCTAAAGTTCTGAAGCCTGAGCAAGTCTGCAACAACAACTATCTTTTATTTACTTTCTCTTGTTTAGGATTGTAATAACTATGAATAATATTGATGTTTTGTTTAACATTCAGTGTCCTAAACAATACTTAGTAATTCAGTTTGTAGAGATAATACCTTTGCTATCTCTCACTGAACCTTGAAACACTTAGGCTATTTGTATATCCAAATAGGGGGGAGACTGTTGGGTCTGTTAAAACCCAAACTCCTTAATCTAGGATTTGAACATAAGATATCCTAAGTGTTTGATAACCGAGAACACCAAACAAGTCACTGAATGCATAGTTGTTCAGTGAGTCATCCTCAAGATGCATAGGGCGAATCTATGAAGAAAGGTTCACCATTTAGTGAGGCGGTTCTCAGTGAATGACACCTGAGCCAAAGAAGAAGATGATGGAATCAGTGAGGGATGACAATAACTCACTGAGCCCCATGACCCCTCACCAAGTAAGATCACTGAGTGAATAAAGACTGAAGATAAGAAGACTGAAGTAAAGGCGGGATTAGGCGGGATAAGTTTGAATGGATAAGGGAAGGTCCTTATCATGAAAAGGTCAACTTTCTCTGAATGAGTATAATACCAAGACATTTCTCAACACTGAAGACCAGAAAGCATCCTTGACCTTTACTACTTATAGCCATTTGTAACAGGGACAAAATACCTATGTATTTTGTCCAATGTAGAATGATGTAATTTGTCTTGTAGTCTTTGTCCATTAGGTATGTGTTAGAATCTAGTTGTGTATAAATAGAGAATAAGTGGGAGAGGTAAAGATTACGTTTGTGCACTTAATGCTTGGACATTCACAAACCAAGTCTTTACTCTCTCCAAAGAACAACACAATCCCTGAGATAGCTCAGCCGGATCTTAGTTGTCACTCAAACTTAGTTTGAGTTTAGTAAGGAGTATACCATACTTGTCATTTCAATCCCAAGTGTTGTTCTGCAAACACTTGGGTATAATTCTTTTGATTAATTTCTAATAAAGAATTAAACCTTGAAAACTTTGTGTCTTATCTTTTACGTTTATTTACTTTTGATAGTTAATCAATACTTCGCTACATCATGGAACTTGGTTAGATTAACTTTGTAGTTAACCATAACCAAGTAAAAGGGTCCAACAAACATGATTAAGTGTAACGAAAATTCGATATATATGGTCACGTAAGTTAATATGTGTGTTTAAAGTTTAGTGTGTGTTTGCTTGCCAAATCCTAATGTGTACAGTCACATATATTTGTAGCACAATCATGTGACTATAGGCTTTACAATAGTCACTCCATATCACAAATGTGTATCTAAATTATGTTTATGGCCACATTATAAGGGTATTATATGTGACCAATACATTCAAAATAGCCACATTGTGAAATATTCATGTGACTATTATTTATAACCAAATGTGAAGTCAGTTATCATTAACCTTGATATTAGTTACGTTGAGTTTTTGTGTGACTAAATCATAGAGTCATATTTTGTCACATTATTTAAGCATAGTCACAATCATAGAGTCATATTTAGTTGTATGGCTTAAATGCCCCATCATAAAACTGTGTAACCCCTAGGAACTATGTTACTTGACTTTCTAAAGTCAAATTTCAACTTCAATGAAGTAACAATTTTCAACTTTAGTTAATGTTGCTCAACTGTAGTTAGTGATGCTCATGAAAGTGAATGAAAAATATGCAGGGTGTTTACTGCTTCTAATACATAGTTAATACGGCTAGTACACAGTTTATGCTGCTAGAAGTTATAGTATTTTATAATCTGGAATCCTTTAAAAGAGTATTCGCAAGTACGACTTAAACAATTAATACAACAACAACATAAATCCTTTAAAAGAGTATTTGCAGCAAAACAAAAGCTTTAATATGACATGTGCTTCACTTTAATTTTCTTACAACATAAACAATTGCTGATATGGGCATTCCCAAGATCAACACTACAAACAGCTTATCTTCTTTCCTTCCTATCATACATTGCTCTTTCATACTGATCATTAATTCTTTGAATGAGATCTCTAACTACCTCTGTTTTTTTTCTTCACATGTGATCTTTGTAAATATCATCACAGCAAGTAATCCAGGAGTCAAAGGATATTGATAAAAGATGTTAGTGTTTGTGATTAGAGAGAAATTATGTGTGCGCGAAACTGAATTATCGATTTAATTTGGGATTCAAACCCTTAAGTGTAAATGTTACCAATCCACCCCTGCACTCTCACATCTAGCAGTACAAACCCAGCTGCAGTAACGCTATCTTAGCGGCAGAAACTTTTGATTAACATAATACAAAATATATCCCAAGTTCTTCTTAATGAACACAACAATCAAAATATTGTAACAATTAATGAGAAAATTGAGCAATGACAACATTTTTATTCATAAAGTCAAATAAAATAGTACAAAAGGATTACATAGGTTTATTCAAATTATTTCCTAACACAACTAATACATTTTCTTTTTTACCCTTCCCTTTTGAACAAAGTTTGGGCATTTTTGGTTCCCATGGTTTTATACCCTTGTCTTCACAAGTCTTAGTATTGGGCAGGCCTAGCACCTGAACCCTCTCATCAAAAAGCTCTTTGGCAGTCTTTTTTGGAGTTTTAACCTTCCTAGCATCTTCCTTTTTTGTGCCTGATCCAGAATATCCCTTTGGAAAGTAGTCTGCCCATGTATTTAGAGGACCTTCAGAACTACTTGATATGTGAAATGAACTTGAGTCACTGCTGTCAATGTTAATGATTTCTGCAAAAAAAAAATAAAAAATATATTAAAATTAAAAAAATATATAGTGTAAATGAAATATAAGATAATGTTGCAATTCAGGGTGTGTTTGAAACAACCTTTGTTCTTGGAACTCATTGTTTCAGTAGGTAGAATGGGGTTGTGGGAGCTTAGTTGGTGTGTTTGGTTTTTATAGAGAAAAAGGTATGCTTGGTTAATGTTTCAAAACTACAAAAGTAGTCAATTGACAGTGAAGAAAAAAATTGTGTTTCTTACCCTTCTTGCAGGCATGAAATTGTACAGTCATGACATTACTTTTTCATGTGTGCAAACATGAGAAAAAAATAGTATTTGCAGTACCATGGCCAAAAAGGCAGGTGTGCAAAGACCAAGGCTAAAACAGTCAACTAATGTGGACAAAAATAGTCAATGTATTTAACGATTATAGGGTGTATATTATAATTAGATTTTATCATTCTTATTGATCGATCAGCTTTGGTTTGTTTGGATTTGAATTTGGTCGGTTCTACATCGATTTTACATATATAAGGGTTGATCCCCTTATAGCTGCACTTTGTGTATCATTCTATTCGATATCCAATTGGGGTTTTGTTTTAAGTGTGCAGTAAAGGGTGTTTGGTGTTCGTTTGGATCTAGTGCTGAATGCAAATCGAGATCCTATTTGTTAGGGTTTTGGTTCTACCTTGGGTCTGATGTGTTTGCTGCTCGTTACCCTTTTTAGGGTATGTTTGGTGATTGCTCGTTCTACACATGATGGAAGTGGGTTTGGGAGAGTTATAAGTCAAGTTTGAAGGTATTCTTGTTCAAAAACCTATCGTATACTTTCACAGATCTGATTTTCAATCGTTCTATTGTGGTCTTGTGTTAGTGTTTATAATCATATTCCTACAAATTTATGAGGTTACTTACTTTGTGGTACGTAATATGATCTATTGGAAGTTAGGGTGTGCTATAAACCCTAGTGGTGTTTGTTTGTTGGTGACATGAATCGTTGCTGTTGGAATGGGTTATACGACGAAAGTTTTTGGGCTGGTTGATCATGTTATCTCTTTTTGTTCGTGAGCATGTTTGGTCATCTTGATGCCTATGGTTGGAGGGACTCTATCTTTCTGCATTTGATGATTCTATGCTCGTGTAAGTGTGTATTCAGATGCATTGTGTTGATGGTTGATGAGGTGAAAAGTGTACCGCTTTTAAGGGGGCATTTACGCCCGAATTCGAGATTATTTGATCAATTATTGCCCTAAATCGTTCCGTTTGTCATTTTAGGTACTTTTTGAGAGAAATCTGGAAAAGGAAGCATGTTGGATATTTTTGGAGCATAAAAGTGAAGAAAACGGCAAAGTCTCAATTTCCTTGCTTGAACAGTACCTGCCGATGTCAAGGTTCTACAAGTGACGGCGTCAAGAGTGACAAAAGAGGTGGATGTGGAAATTATAACGTGATGATCCAGAATGTTTTTAGGCTTATTGGCCTGACGGCGTCACCAAGGCTGTCAGGGTCCAAATACACGTGACGGCCCAGAGCTCATTCCTACATGACGGCGTAAAAAATGGATCTAGGCAATACAAATTTCATCATGGCGGCGAGTTGACGGCGTCAGAGGTTAACACATGACGCCGTCAGGATGCATAGTCTATATATATTTTTCCAAATTTTCATTGTAACATGTGGAACTTTGTGAGGGATATTAGGGCATAAACCCTAGACGAATTTTACAGCTTTTTCAAGGGTTTCAACCCCTTGATTCTTCCATGTTCAATTGAAGATAAGTACTTATTCAAATCATGCAATATGTCTATGTGTTGTGTGATTATATCTTACACTTGTCTTCTCTTTAACATGCTAGGCTATGTTTTTATTGTGTTTGCTTAGATGTTGCGAAACCTAGATGTTGATTATGGGTTGATTGTTTGTTTATAATTGTTACAGATGATTGTATTCGATGTTAGGCTTAAGAAAACTGGCAGACTTCCATTGGTAACTTGCTTGAACGTCTTAAGAAACATGATCGAAGGTGTACTACAATTTTTGGTTGTATTTAATGCGTAAATGAATTCTAATGATCCCATGTTAGGAGCTTCTAACGGCTCGACATAGGAGTGAAGTAGGATCTTATAGAGTTAGGGAATATTGTACACAGCCCTACGACTAGTATTAAGGAATATAACCCGTCATCCATGCAATTGTAACAAGCTAATCAACCTATAAAAGATATCTAGGGAGTAATGAAATCTAAGTAAACATAACTTTTCTCATTATTGTTTCCACCACATTAGTATAATAGTTTAATTTTCATTTATTTTATTTTTGCATTAGTAGTTAATTGGGTTAGTTGGCTAGCAACTAATTCCGCCCACTCCTTCAAAACCCGAGATTTTACTTGCTTTCATAAAATATAAAAAATACAAAAAGAATCATCCATCACCTCTACACCTAGTTTAGTAGGCTTTCTAATCCTAGCGACAATATTCCTGAGTTGAACGATCAATCCTCCGGTACTTGTCACTATACTATACTACAACGATCAGGTACCCTACCTGGTGTGGGTTGTAAGCTTCTCAAGATCCCTTGATAGGTAAAACCTGTTGCGAGGGCGCAATTCCCACGTATCAATGGTCATCTGTTCGTTAATGACTTGCTGCTTTGGGTGGTTTGTTGTTTGGATGGACGATTGCATATTGGGACGTTAGGGTTTGTGGTGCTCTTTGCTACTACTGCTAATTCGTTTTGGTAATCAATTGTGGAAGGGTGCTGCTGCTAATCTATTGTAAGTTAAGTTTTTTGGGTAACTTATTAAAAATAACCCTTGCAACACTGTATCATGCTGCTACTAGTTTCATTATGACAAGATTTGCAACTTGTCGATTTGAAGTTCACATAAATTCACATTTTTGGGTAGTAGCTTAAGGATAAAGTGTATCGTTTCATTAGTACTTTTGATCCTTTGTTGGGCAGAATTCTTCATCTAATGGGTCAATTGGTACATTATGTGGAAGTTAGGGTGTTAACCCTTTGGTTTGGTGTGCAATCATGGTACGTTATGTGGTTCCTTGGATCATTATAGTTGGTGGGGTTTGATGCTGAATTCGTATCTATTTACTATCTCACATGTGATCAAGGAGCTACGGGTTGGTTGACGCTAGAAGTTTGGACTACTATGATGAGTTGAAGATTCAAGTATTTGAATTGAAGTGCATTTATGTATTATTTTTAAGTTGTTGTGGTCTAATGATTAGTTATAATTGTGGTTTGCCACTCTTATATTGTAAGTTAAAGGAATGTTGTTTCATTCGTATTGGAGAGTCTTTAAGTTTCCTAAGGGACTGAGATGAGGGAATCACTCTCATCCTTTGTACTTCAATGTTTTTGGTGTAAATATTTTACCATGGTGAAAAATCCCTTTTACTCAAAAAAAAAAAACAGTCAATTTTGCAATTTAGGATGTGTTTGAAACAACCTTTGTTTTGGAACTCCAATGGCCATATTACTTGGTGGATGCTTGGTTTTAGATCATAAAAAAGAATGGAATACAATAAACCAACATACGTAACCCTTCTGAGTTCCTGCTACAGCTTCTTTTGTCGTTTCAACTCCCTTTGAGCAAAGGCCTGCACTAGGCGCATTGCTAGATTATTGAAAAAACAAAAGGAACTGTATGGGAACTCAGAATGGAAAGGTATGTTGAAATTACAGACTCATTTAAATCATAAAAAAGAATGGAATGAAAACAGAGTGATACAAACAATCTAGAAATGTTGAGTAAAGAATAGAGTCTAAGTAGCATCACTTATCTTGAATGCAATAACAAAGGAGTGTGGCCTGTCATGAACAATACATATTATATCATTATCGCATTGAAGACGTCTCAATGATCAGGCAAGATCTATCTAACGTTGCAGAAAGGTTCCATTGCTTTGTTTTTTGGACACCGTCTAATAAGGTTGTGTGCGCTTGATCACTAGCTTTGGCACTTTCAAGAATGTATCTTCATTGTCGGGACAAAAGTTTTAATCAAGGTATATTATTGAAAGAGCCAAAGCTTTTGATCAAGATCAACCAGACAAACGGTAGTAGACGTTTTCCAAATTAAGCAACGGAACCATGTAGATAGATCTGCCCTGATTATTGAGCTTTAAGTTATTAGAAAACAAATTTTACTGTCATTTATATTTCTCCCTTAGATGTGACGAACATACATATTAATTATGTAGATTCTACGACATTAGAGAGCTAATTGTGCATGAATAAAATCATATTAATTTTATATTAACAATGCAATGAACTACCATCCTTTCTATCCTAGTCAACAACAACATATTTTTCAGCCTTGAATCTCTAACCTACCAACATGCTGGAATACAAAGACACTAAATTCAAGCATCAAACCTACAAATTATACTTGATAATTGTTTTTGTATTTTGACAAAGAGCAAAGATGAATCAACAATGGATGAACAACACCAAAACAAGTTTATGTTCATACTTGAAAGTGGTGTTGGTTCATCCATCTTTGATACTTGGATGTTTTAGCCTAAATATTCGCACACACATCCGACAATTTTCTTCCTTATTCTCTCAAAACAAATGCAACATAATTCTTATACCAGATAGTCAACCTAAGCCTAAGATAAAATAAGCTAATCCAAGCAAACCTTAATATCTCTTTTGCTCTAATTATTTGCAAAAACAAAACAGCATGTTCTTCCTTATTCTATCAATACAAATGCAACGCCATTCTTATAACAGATAATCAACCTAAGCCTAAGAATAAATAGCTCTAAGGGGGTATTTGGATTATATTAATTTGTGATCTTATCAGCTTTTTGAGATTTAGGGATGCCAATTAGCCTATGTTATTTTAAGTGGATAAGCTAATAAGCCAACAAACAGTGAGCTTATTAACTTTCCCAAAACTCAATAAGCCGATAACCACACAAAATAAGCTAATCCAAACACACCTTAATATCTCTTTTGCTCTATTTATTCGCAAAAACAACACAACATAAATCTAATACATAAAGTAACAAGTCTTTAACAAATGTAAGACAAAACTGAAAATAAAGGATCAAAACCTTAGATCCATTTAATTGGTCAATTGTAACCGAGTGAGTTATAACTGTGAGAGAGAAAGATAGGATTATGTGAAAGTGTGTGAAGCGTGTTTGATAAGCTTGGTATATATTATAAGTTTAAAAGTGAAGTGTGTTTGATACTCTTTCTATATATTATAAGTTTAAAAATTATTAAAAGTATAAAAACTAAAAGTAAAAAGTAGCAAAAGTTTTAAAACTAATAAGTATTAAAGCTACATTTGTATTTTAGGGCATGCTTGGTAGGGGTGTTCACGGGGAGGTTCGGTTCGGTTAGTTGGAAGATTTTAACTATCCATCGCGGGGCGGGTAATTTATTTATATTATATACGGTTTGTTCGGTTAACCACGGATATCTAAAAGTAAAAACCGAAACCGAACCGAGATAAGCGGTTTTTCCAGTTTCGGATTATTTTGGTTTCGGTTTCTTCGGTTTTGGGTTTTTTTCAGTTTCAGATTGAGCGGTTTGTCGGTTTCTCAGGTTTTTTGAACACCCCTAATGCTTGGTAGGGGTTATAGGGGGTGAATTGAAGAATGGGATAGGTAATGAAAAAATATGCTTGGTAAAGAATAATGAAATGACCCATTACCCAATAGTCGGGAATGGATCATTACCCAATAAATTAGGGGGATTGATTTTCTTTACCTTTCCCTTTCCCTTTCCCAAATTTGAACCAAGCACACCCATTAGTGTATTTTGTATTTAAAAAGTCGCCCATTTGAATTAGCCATTATCATCGGTCATGCATGGTTTCCATTACACTATAAGCGACTACAACCCAATGCACATGACCAATGACCCATGTTAATTACCCATTGTCGATCACCAGTAATGTATTGGTCGATAACATGACACTATAATCCACTATAACCCAATGCACATGACCCATTACCCATGTTAATTACCCATTGTCGATCACCAGGAATGTATTGGTCGATAACATGACACGTACTATAAGCCACTACAACCCAATGCACATGGCCCATTACCCATGTTAATTACCAATTGTCAACAGTCATGAATGTGTCGTAACATGATACTCTAAGCAACTATAACCCAATGCATATGACCCATATGATGTCAAATACCCACATTAATGAATATGACCAATGATAATCTAATGCACATGACCCATGACCCATGTGAATTAGCCATTATCACTGGTCATGCATGGGTTGCACCGGCTTGGTAGGTGTATACCGTTTGTCACAGACACTAAGAAGAAAATATCCAGGGACCTCTCGATCATGTTATCCGGGATCGAGAAAGTTTGAACTCGGCTTGAACTTGACTCGAAAAGCTCGATTTATCGCAAATTAAAATTGAAATATAACCTAAGAATTGAATTCGCTTCGACTTCAGCTCGAAAAGCATGATGCATTCATAAATAAGTATTTACACTTAGTACACTTACATATTTAAAAAAACACATTTTATATCACTTACAAGCTCGAGAACTCAACAATAACTCGAATCCAACTTATATAAGGTTGAGCTCAACTCATTAAACATTTGGAGCTCACCTTTTTCCCCAAAAATTTCAATCTCCCGCTCAAGATCCCGCCCTTTTTTCGCCAAAATTTCATTCTCCGGCTTAAGATCCCGCCCCTTTTTCCCCAAAATCAAAACCCAAACACTAGTCAGATCTATCTTCTCTCTATTCATCTCTTCTCCTTCTCTCTAGAACTGACTCCCACCACCACCACACTTCACCGCCCTATCTCGTCATCGTTCGACCAACCATCACTCCTCCACGCCATCACCGTCATCAAGACAAGGGAGGCAATGGGTGAGTTTGTTTGCTTCAGTTTTTTGGTTCGAGATAACCACCACATCCACCAAAATCACACTCAAGCCACCATCACCCTCTCGATCATGTTATCCAGGATCGAGAAAGTTTGAACTCGGCTTGAGCTTGACTCGAAAAGCTTAATTTATCTGTAAAGATGTGTTTTCTTACATAAATTAAAATTGAAGTATAACCTAAGAATTGAATTCGGTTCGACTTCAGCTCGAAAAGCTTGATGCATTCATAAATAAGTATTTACACTTAGTACACTTGCATATTAAAAAAACATATTTTATATCCCTTACAAGCTCGAGAACTCTACAATAACTCGAATCCATCTTATATAAGGTTGAGCTTAACTCATCAAACATTTGGAGCTCACCTTTTTCCCCAAAATTTCGATCTCCCGCTCAAGATCCCACCCCTCTTTCCCCCAAAATTTCAATCTCTGGCTCAAGATCCCGCCCCTTTTTCCCCTAATCAAAACCCAAACACTAGTCAGATATATCTTCTCTCTATTCATCTCTTCTCCTTCTCTCTAAACCCGACTCACACCACCGCCACACTTCACCGCCTTATCTCGCCGTCATTCTACCAACCATCGCTCCTCAACGCCATCACCGTCACCAAGACAAGGGAGGCAATGGGTGAGTTTGTTTGCTTCAGTTGTTTGGTTCGAGATAACCACCACATCCACCACCATCACAGTCAAGCCGCCATCACCCTCATATCACCTATCCTACTCTGTTCAAGGGTATGCTCAAACACATATTTAATTTATATTTTCTTGAATGTGTAATCATATATAAAACGATTTATATTGATTTTTGTGGATTAAAACTAGCCTAAAACATGTTTTTGATTATAAATTCGTGTGGTGGTAATCATTGAAGGTAGACTTGTTAAGACGACATAGTTTTCCTATTAATTGGAATGGAGACAATCGACGTGTTCTAAGAGGCCACTGTTTTGCTCGTAAAGGGAATCCTACTTGGTTTCCACTCTGAAAGGATGTTGCCGAACAGTTGGAGTTTGCTTATCGCAGTCGCGTAAGTTATCTATCAAAAGATTAACATAACATTTGTTATGGTTGCTTTTTGTGAAACTGTTTCATTTGTACCAAATGTGAGTGATTTGCTAGCTTGGTAATGTGTTTGACATTTATTCGTTCCAGGTTTGGCAGTGCAGAACATTTCAACCAATTGTATATTATTTGTTGCCCGAGTTGATATGCAAGGGTCTACCCCCGTATGTTTGCTTTTGATGCTAAACTTATATTTGGGACATCTAATTTTGTCGTCTTTTATGTTAGCATTAATCACGTTACTTGTTTCTTGCAGGGGCTACATGCTATTTTCACTGGTGAGGATGATACATAGGATGCCTGGCCAAAAATTCCCTCATCTGGATTTTCTGGCACAGTTCATTTTCAAGGGACTGAAAGTAAATTGAGGCATGGGTATGCTCCATCTCAGTCACCAAACGCCAATCCATGTATATTTTAACTATTTCATGGTTGGCAGATCTTATATTATGCAGCATTATTAGTGCATTGGTTTCTTACATTTCCCGTATTGTTTTTGGAGAAAGAAACTGCCATTAGACTTAGATGTAAGCCATTTTTTATGTTGTCAACAATTTCATTTTCTAATGCTGACACCATTGTATTTCTTAATTTATATTGCAGGTGACGACTCCAATGGCCATTGAAACTTTGGAAAATGTACCAGTAATGGAAACAGTGGTAAGTAATAAAACATCCACCTTTGATTTTTTTAGTTTTACATACATGACTAATGTACCGTGTTTTATATATACATATAGGAACCTGTTAAAACAATCGGACATACGAAAATGCTTAAGCCACGACAAACCAGTTCTACAGGTTACACCACCAACTACGATACCAAATATTAGTGAACAAAATCCTGGGCTAAAATTAGTACCAATGAAGTGAAAACATTTGGTCTCGAGTGAAACCTTGCAAAAGCAAGCTAAGGCAGCGAAGAGTCAACAGGTTTTAACTTATGATAGTTGAGAATTTGATTATATACGACATTACAATTGTATATATATTTGGTTCATTTATATACATTTGAGTTTTATTCAATTTGAAATACAATTGTATATATATTTGCTTCATTTATATACATTCTGTTTTATATATATATATATACTAGCAGTAGTAACTCTGCTCCAGCAGTACTAACGTAGTACTAGCAGTACTAACGTAGTACTAGCAGTACTAACATTATTGGTCACTCTTTGTTTAATTCGATGTGTGACTAAATATTACAAAATGCCACACAAACTAAAAATTCATGTGACCATTGGATGAATATTAGTCACACAAAACACACATGTCTGCACTTTAAACATCATATGGTCACACTTATTAACACTTTTGGCCACTGTTTGCTTAATTGTATGTGACTAAATACCCAAAAAAACATCCGTTGTGTGACTAAATATTACAAAAGGCCACACAAACATAAAATTCATGTGGCCATTGGATGATCAATAGTCACACAAAATACACATGTCTGCACTTTAAACAGCATATGGTCACACCTATTACAACTTATGGCCACTGTTTGCGTAATTGTATGTGACTAAATACCCAAAACAAACATGCTTTGTATGACTAAATATTATAGAAGGCCATGCAAACATAAACTTCATATGGCCAATGGATGATCAATAGTCACACAAAATACACATTTCTTCATTTTAAACAACATATGGTCGCACTTGTCAATGCGTTTGGCCACTGTTTTCTTAATTGTATGTGACTAAATACCCAAAAAAAACATGCTTTGTGTGACTAAATATTACAAAAGGCCACATAAACATAAACTTCATGTGGCCATTGGATGATTAATAGTCACACAAAATACACATTTCTTCAATTTAAACAGTATATGGTCACACTTATTAACACTTTTGGCAACTTTGTTTTAAATTGTATGTGACTAACTCCGAAAAAACAACACCTATTTTGTAAGTAAATCATCACAAACGTCACATTTATTGTTTATTCATGTGGCCACAGGACGAGAAATACACATTTATAGAAAGAATCATCTCAAATGTTACATATATAATATATTTATGTGGCCAAAGGACGAACAATAGTTACGCTAAAAAAACATTCATGTGACTATAATGTGTTTACGGTCACTGATTTGCCTAATTTGTCACATATATTCGGGGTTTTGGTCACTCTTTTTCGATAGAAAAGGCCACGAACTCAACAATGTGACCATATGCCACCTACGGTGGCGCCACCTTTGGTGACACACAACGAAAAAAACATGTGTGACTATATGCATATCGTCACACATTTTTTGTGTGACCAATACCAGTTTTTGTACCAGTGAATCCTTATCTTTAACGATCTTGGATGAGCAGGCTTTGTTTTCGATGAACTTTTAGAGCTTCCAGCTTTGCCTCCCTTCTTCCCCTTTTTCTGCATTGAAGAAGGAAGAGGTTTATCGTCTAAGAATCCAACTTTGTTTTCATTGAGAGCTTGAAGGTAGTATTTTTAGTGCTTAGAGGCTTTGATTTTGTCATTTAGAAGGCATTCAAGAAGCGGTAGACCTTGCTTCCTTGTACTGGTATCAAGTCTCTGTAATTGCCTGAGAGTTGGCTCATTCCTGAATGTGTGCTTATCTGCATCATCCTGTTTTGATGGAATTTCATCAAATTCGTTGAGGATGTTTTGTATTAATAACTTGGTTCAACGAACGAAGGGAATCTTTGGTGATTTGTGTTGTATGTGCCAGACCAGATCTTCCCATATGATGCTAGTGTAGTCAATGTGTTTGACATTAACCATTCCCTAGAAAATCTTAAGATGTGGTAGCTTGGGGTGTTCGTGACCAACATCTCTGCCAGATAATGATTTAGCAATGAGAATGTATAGAGTTCTCCATGGTTGTGGTAGATATCTAGTATTGACCCTTAAGTGTTTGGTGACTACCCCTTCTGACTCATCGTATCCGATATCTCTTAGAAACGTGATAATTTTTCTTCATCTGGAACTGGATGGTATTGTTCATCTGGACCCAGTTCTAGTAAGGCAAGAACGGAACGGAGAGAATCGATGTCCACAGTGACTTGTGTTTTGTGAAGCGTGCATGTAAAAGATTCTTCGTTGAGATCCAGTCTGATGGTGTGCCAGAATTACTGAATGTAGAAATTGGCAACTGATGTAGACTTTGTGAGCATTGCTTTGTAGGGATGATAGACAAGAGCATCAACAGCTACTAGGCACGAAGATTCATTGTAGGTGATTTTGTTGAAGTTGACCCTGAGATTGTTCTTTCCAATTGATCTTTTGTAGTCTTGGGGAAAAGTTTCTTCCCATGTGAGTTTTGGTTCAGGTTCTTGTTCTTGTGGAACGTTTTCATGTTGAGCCATCTGAAATGTTCATATACACAAACACAAACGTTGCAATGATATACTAAGTTAGCACACTAGTTAATTATTGGTCTTATGTTTATGACATGAATTGGATTGAGAAGCGGAATGATTGCGTTAAAAGTTGAGTTATACTTGTAAATTTGTGGTTCAAAGCAATAACATACAATTAACATTACATTAAATGTCCATTATTACATTTTACACTTCGAATAACAACACTTAGAAAATTTTCAAGAAAACATGTTAAATTTACGCAAAAGACCAAGATATTACGCAAAACATTTGATTTTTACGTGAAAGATTGCATATTACGCAAAAACAGATTCTTATGCAAAAGATTCAAACTTATGCGTAAGATTTAGAATTTTATATGTAAGACTATAGTTATGCGTAAGGTCAAACCTTATGCATAAATACTAGATTTACGCGGAAAAATTCAACTCTTATACGCAAGTAAGGAACTTTTGCGCAATATAACACCCCCAAAAACGAACAATACAGCGGAAGACTTTTGGGATATTATATCGTGGATCTTTGTCACAATTATAGAAAACGACTCAAATTAGACGTTTTAAGTTTTATTTAAAATACCAAATATTCATGTTTCCAAGAGGTTTCATTATTCAACAACAAGTTTTTATTCAAAGAGAAATAAACGTTTCTTTATTTACCCACTTCGTGCCTTTGCCATCCATTCCATTTAGTTACCTGAGATAAACATGCTAAAAGTCAACAAAAGTTGAGTGAAATTTATAGGTTTATAATTAATAGTTTGAACACAAGAGATAGGTGTTTATTGTATATAGATACAAATAAACAAGTTAGAAATCACGTTCATTATTGCCTTAAGCTCATGACACTCAACGATTTAACAGACATCAAAATTATCCATAATAATGATGTGAAATAAGTTGCCCCCAAGATAGGTATTTGCCAGTAACCTATAATATCAAATAACGTGCATTTGGTAACTTTCCCCTAGCAACCAAATGGGGATTGTCAATCCCTAATATATCTATTCACAATTATTTACGTTCACCCTTCAAGTGATTAAGGTTCATGATCGAGGGACTTTTGGCAATAGCTACTTAAGCAATAATAATATCAGGAAAAGACTTGTATTCGGTTTTTGAGCATGTATCCCCCCCACAAAAACAAGTTAAATGAGGGCTATGAACTCGCCTTAGTAATACAGTAGAATAATCGTAATCTCAACGATGCAAGGCAACGGCTTCACACACGACCTAAAAGATATTGCAAGTTTCAGTTTCTAAGTCTCGTTTTATTGCGAACATTTATTATTAGTTACGAATAATCCATAATGTGCATAGGTGATGTGTTACGTCATAGATGAAAAAAAGAAAATAATTACGTATTGTTTTATCGTCCAAAATTTAATTATAGTTATATAAATTTTATACGTATATATATAATATATATATATATATATATATATATATATATATATATATATATATATATATATATATATATAGTTAGATATAAAATTTATTATTCAAAATCAATATTACTATTCGATCCTTTAAGTTTCTCCAATTTACACATTGTACCCTTGACGGAATATATTTACGTCGTTAGTCCAAAGTTATATATATCTACGTTTTAGGTCCAATTATATCAATATTTACATTTTTCAATCCCTAGTTTCAATATTAACAGATTATACCCTTAGAAAACTGTTTTGACAATTTTTACCCAATGTTTATACGTTTGACAATTTTAGTCCCTAGTTAACGAAATTTTGCAAAATTAGTCCAAAAATTACCAAACTTGAAACTTAAAATTTTCAATATTTCAATAAGCTCAGAATGTGTAGAACAACTTATTTTAACAGCTTATTTGCTTATTTTCCTCATTTTTCATTAAATGGGCCTTGCGATCCAAAATTATGGGCCCGTTAACGTTTTGTGATCCAAGGGGTTTGGGGGAACACTAGGTTTATCAAAGTCCATCATTTTAAGTTCTAAAAACATTTTGAAACAGCTTTTACACTCAGCTTATCGTAATAAGCTAAAAATAGCTTTTTGGGCGTAAAGGCCCATATATAGTTTTAATTTCCTGAAAATCTTATGAAATCACGCTTTGCTTTTGGGTCGATTAAGTTACAAAATTAAGTTGTTAGGTCTAGTTATTTATCAGTCTCATTAACTTGCCAGGTAGATAATTAGTTCGTATAAAAATAATAGGTGGTCATGTGTCGAAATTTAAAATGGCGAGGCCAAAGTGTATGGCCAAAACTCAATACGCAAAAACTATAGAACTTGAAAAATATTCTAAGTGTTTTAGTAGAAATCGTATAGGTCCAACTTACTTAGAAATGTGTGATATTACTTGTGTATTCGTTAATATGAGTTCAATTCTTTTATAGGGTCTCGTTAGTGATCTAGTTAACTAATGATACGATATATAAAATACGTATGTTGTGTTCATAATTTACGAGTTAATTAAGGAAAGTGTTGGTGCATAAACATAAACGTACGTATCTAAATATAGTAAAAAAGTTTGAAGGCCTTACCTCACCTTTAAAAGGTGGTGTAAAACAAAGTGTAGAGATCGTGTGAGGGTAAATTGGCTTCGTGATTCACTTCACGTTCCACCAATGGTTCAAAAGGCTACAAGCTTGATGTCCTAGGTTCACTTGAGACGTGGTACACTTGAAAATCCGTTCGTCCTTCCCAACTTCTCCTCTCGTTATTATTTTGTGTGGTGGTACGTATATATTGCATGTAACGATTTGGGTTGCATGTGAGGGCTTATATTATGAGTTTTGAAGGGTGGAAACAAGCTAAGATCACATAAGTTTGAGTGTAGGAGTGAGATGAATGCATGTCACCTCCTAGGATGTCCAATCGAAAAGTTACAAAGCAAGGAATGTGTCATACGATCTCCTGTTCATTCCTGACATGAACATAGTTAGTTTTGTGATGATTGGGAAGTATGGGAGGCATGTAGAATACTTGTGACACGTTTTTGGCTTATCTTGATATGGAGCGTTTTCTGGTTCACTTTGGTCATTTCTAAAGTATCAAACAAGCGAGAGGGAGTGTAATATTTATCACTCATGATTCTTGGGCACTAGGTGAATTGAAACAAACAAAAATATGTTGGTGTTGTGTGTAAAAATCGTAAGATAATAGGGTACGTTTGGCTGTGTATCACGACAGGAAAGAAAGAAAAGAAAAATAAAAAGGGTGCGTTTGGGCTTGTAACTAGGCTTGTGGTTTGTGTCGGCCCAAAGAAAAAAAGAAAGAAAAAGGAGTCCGTTTGGTTTGTAATGTGTGTCCGTGGCCCATTGGGTGTTGGGGGCCCACATGGTGTGTCTCAAATATCGTGTCGAGGTTCTAAAATATTAATGAGCGTTCTCGAGAAGTTTCGAAGGTTCGGGGAATATATAAATAGTATACGTTATTTAAACGAAACGTATAGTTATAAATATAAACGTTTTATATATATTTATAATTCGCAATAATTATAGGTTATCTAGGTTGTGTGTAAGCATCGTTCCTGGGTAAACGGTCAATCACAGTTATCGTAGTGGTTTTAATATCAAGCCATAAATAAAAAAAAAAATTGTTACCCGTAAAAATGGTGTTAAGTTATCATAACATCGTTTTATTTCTTCGTGTGCATTTACTAGTCGTAAGGGAAATTCACGAGAGGTTACACGTAAGAGCTTCTTTATGCGTAAGATTGTGTCTTATGCGTAAGAATCAAGTCTTAAGCGTAAGATCATCTTATGCGTAAACTCTATCTTATCCAAGATAGGTTTTTCCACTGTGTCGAATCTTACCCGTAAGATGAGTTTGTTTCACGTAACATTGACTGAGTTGGGTAAAAACCTTCAAAAAAAATTAGTTTCCTTGATTCCTGAAAAGTTTTAACACAAACCACTAATCAATAAACAATCCATAACTAATTCTAATCACATTTCATCACAACATTACGCGTAATTTTGCAAATATCCTAACTTATGCGTAAACTATCAAGAGCAATGAATCACGTTAATCATTTATGTTGTTTTTGGTGTGATTTTGATGTTGGGTTAGTATTACACACATGTTGTAGAACAATATGGCCAAGTTATAACACTTTTTATCCACAAAATCAAGAGATTGCACCTACTTGTGTTCATGAACCCTAATCCATCGATTTAGCACTCAAAACATGTTTTTGATACAATTAAATCACTCATTCATGTTCCTAAATACTTAACAACACTTTCCCAAACATCCAATTGAAACAAAACATGTTAAATAAAAAACACCCAAATAGTACGTATGAACCCTAATTTGAAAATCATTCAATTTGAGTTTCAGGGTATGATTTGGCAAAGGAAACTTGTTAAGGAACATATAAATATCAAATCCCACCAACTAATTAAACTACAAACGCGTTCCAATGATTATCCCTAATTCAACGCAAACCCTAGATCTAGTATAATGATTTTACACATTTCTAGCCATTGGATCGTTAAACAAATGAAAACCATAGCTTAAAATCATGTTATAATCGTTTAAACACTTACATTTTTGAAGATTAACGCGTGGATTTAACAAACAAATTACGGCCGTAGATCGAGTTTGGTGAAAATAGTAAATGTTTTTGCAGGTGGAGTAAATGCTAAGGACAATTTAGTTTTGACTAGTATAATTGTAACTTTGAGATATTGAGAGTACTGGCCCCTTAACCTAAGCCTTTCGCAAACTTGATTCATTTAGACTCACAAGTAACCTTTTAGCTAATGTAACAAGTTTTGAAAAGAACATCGTTTTAAGATTGCTCCCCCTTGACCTTAGACAGATTACTTTTTACTGTGATAAATTGTTTTGAAAGTCAAGGAGAGAATCTTCCCGAAAAAACCACATTTAGCAACACAATTTAAATCAAAACAATATATTTTTCGTAAAATGCAAGTACGATGTAAAAATTTTGAAATTTAAAATACAATGACTCCCCCTCAGCACTTGTTCGGATAAATTTTGAAATTTTTTAAAAAACAAAGTGTTTAAAAAGAAGTATGTACTTGCATTTTTTTTAAAGATAAAATTGAAAATCTTTTTGTGTTTTTTTTGGTTTTATATTTTTGTATTTTGTTTTTGAAAAAAATATATTTACAAAGAAATTTTGATGTTTGACAATCACTTGTATTTTAGAAACTTTTCCAGATCTTCTAGAGTCAAACATCACATACCAATTTGGTGGACTAGATCAACAAACCTTGTTGGAGGTAATGCTTTGGTGAGCAAGTCTGTCAACTGGTATTCAGTTCCCACAAATTATAATTTAACTGTACCCTTCTTGACATGTTCCTTGATGAAATGATATCGGAGATCAATGTGCTTGGACTTGGAGTGATGAACGGTGTTGCAGGAAATTGCTATGGCACTTTTAGAGTCATAGTAGATTGGAATCTTGTTGAATAAATAGCCATAGTCCTTAAGTTGTGATCTCATCCAAATGACTTGAGCACAGCATGCAGACATAGCTACGTATTCTGATTCTGTTGATGACAATGATGTGCAGTCTTGCTTCTTTGATTGCCAAGATACAAGCTTATCTCTGAGAAACTGTAATCCACATGATGTACTTTTGCGTGTGTCTAAACACCCTGCATGGTCAGCGTCTGGAAAAGCAATTAGTTCAAAACCAGAATCCTTCGGATACCAGATCCCAAAATTAATGGTTCCCTTTATGTATCAAAGGATTCTTTTAGCCTCATTGATGTGCCTTTCAGTAGGTTTACACTGATAACGTGAACACATATATACTGCAAAAACAATGTCAGGTCTACTAGTTGTGAGATACATGAGTGACCCAATAATACTTCGGTATTTGGTAGGGTCAACAGGAGTCCCATGTATGTCAGCATCTAGTTTCGTGGCATAAGCCATTGGTGTATTATAAGTATCACAACTTGTCATTCCATGTTTCTTTAAAATTTCCAGAGCGTATTTGGACTGATTTAGAAAAAATCCACAGGGTGATTGATGAACTTGTAATCCTAAGAAGAACGTAAGTTCACCCATCATGAACATTTCAATGTTATTTTTCATTAATTTTGCAAAATCAATTGAGTATCTTTTGTTTGTTGAAGCAAAAATAATGTCATCGACATAGATTTGAACAATTAATAAGTCCATCCCGTGTTTTTTAGTAAACAATGTTGGATCCACCGAACCTTTAGAAAAATTATTAGCCAGCAAGAAAGCATTTAATTTGTCACACCACGCCCTTAGGGCTTGGTTGAGTCCATAAAGAGCCTTTTTGAGTCTATACACATGATTGGGATGCTCAGGATCAATCAAGCGTTCTGGTTGACTCACATAAACTTCTTCACGGAGTTGACCATTTAGAAATGCCGTTTTCACATCCATTTGATAAACAACCATATTATGGTGAGCAGCATATGCGAGAAAGATCCATACAGCTTCAAGTCTAGCCACTGGAGCAAAAGATTTTTCAAAATCAATTCCTTTTTCTTGAAAGAATCCTTTAGCTACCAAGCATGATTTGTTGCGTATGACAGTGCCTTCTGCATCCAACTTGTTTTTCCAGATCCATTTTAAACCAATGACAAAGACTCCATCAGATCTTTCAACTAACTCCCAGACTTCTAATCTTTCGAATTGTTAAAGTTCCTCTTGCATAGATTCAATCCAGTTGTCATAGGTCATTGCTTGTTTGATGTTCTTAGGTTCATCTTGACATACTGTAAGTGCATAAATGCAAGTTTCACCATCTGTGTGGAGTCGTTGTCTTGTCATTATTGGTGCATCTGGATGGCCAATGATTTGTACTAAGGGGTGATCTCTAGTCCATTTGTGTGTCGAAGGGTGAAGTTGATAATTATCACGCATATGAGCAACATCCAAATTGCGTGTTGAGGACTCCGCAATGTTAGGAATGGTTGGAGCCAGAGCAAATGGGTTAAAGAACGCATTTGGGTTATACTCTGTGGATTGTGGTACTGATGGAGGTGCAGAATCTTCAGCTGATTGTCATGAGTTGGAAGCAGTTTGTTCTGCTGTTGTTAGAGATGCAATTGGAGGGCCGTCTTTATCAACCATAGATGTTGTTTGTTAAGGTGTGTTAGGTACTTGAATATGTTCAGGGTGTGCAGCGGAAATTGGTGAGACCTTAGGAGGACGGTTTACAATTGTATCTTCAAACAGTGGAGCAAACAATGTTTCCAATTCTTTTTAGGTGAGAGACAATGGTTCAACCGAAGAGTCCAGAAAGTTCAAATGATTGGTTGCGGGTCCTAAGCTATTTTGCTCAGAAGCCATTTGTGTGAGTTCATCAAAATTAGCATGTATAGTTTCTTGAATTTCCATTGTACGATGATTCCATATTCGAAAGCCTTTGGAATTTTCACAATATCCAACGAATATACGAACATCAGCTTTTGCTTTAAGTTTACCTAAATCATCATGATCATTTTTTTGGATAACAAAGGGCTCCAAATACATGAAAGTAATCGATGTTCAATGTTCTTTTGTGAACAATCTGATAAGGGGTTTTGTGATGGCGTTTTGTGATCATACAACAGTTTTGAGTGTAACATGCAGTTGAAACAGCTTCCGCCCATAAGTAATCTGGTAATTGAGCATTAATCAACATAGTTCTTGCAGCTTCCACTAACTTTCTGTTGCGTCTTTCGACTACCCCATTATGTTCAGGGCTTCTTGAAATTGATGTTTGATGTTCAATTCCCACTTTCTCAAAATAAGACCTTAGTGTCTGATTCTTAAATTTCGTTCCATTGTCAGTTCGAACCTTTCTGACTATGTAACGTAGCTGAATTCGAATTTTAGTGAGAAAGATGATGATCATTGAAGGAGCTTGATCTTTACTCCGAAGTGTAACAATTCGCATTTTCAGGTTAACTTTTATTCCCGAAATTTTACTATTCACTTTTTACTATTCACTTTTCACTATTCATCTCAGAAATTTTTATTTCATATTCTCGTAAGTTAAACTATTTTAACGATAATCCGAGAGTTTGACGCTCGTCGGATCATTTCTGCAAAAATCACAAAGCCGTGTCCGAGATTTACTTTTAGGTTTAAACGTCCTTCCAGCATCCCGATATATCCATAAAATATTATAAACAATAGAAATATGATTTTCTCTCATTTTAGGACAATTCCAAAACTTTTGGAATTTTACGTTTTTCAGTTCAGCGTTTTACGCGAATTGCGCGTTTTAGACCCGTGTTTCTAGTTTTTAGCAGGGTTTTAGCACCCGATAGAACCTACCACTCATTTTATATTTTATTATGGAGTATATTGACATGTTTAACCATACTTTCAAGTTTCATATTTTTAGGATACCCGGTTTTACGTTTCGTGGCTTAATAACTTACGGTTAGCAATTTACGGGTCCAAAACTAGTCACATAAGTAGGATAATATCATCAAAAGTCCACACCTTGCTCCCCAAGACTTATGAACCGCCACTAGGGGGGGGGGCATTCACACTTGTGGCATGATCTCATGACTTTAGCCATTAGATCAAGATTTAATTACAACTTTGTCACCAAGTTATTGTAATTTCCTAGTAAGCTTCCTAACCTCCTCATTCTTGCTATAAATAGAGAGCTCATTCCATCCTTTCTTCATAAATCAAACGCCACACCCTTTAATCCTAGCACCATGATCCTTTGATCTTCAAACTACAAGTTACACTACAAAGTTCAAGGTCTTAGTATTCTCTACCTAGTTCTTAAGTTTGTTTGGTGATTCCATGGTTGAATTAGGAGCTACACAAGGTTACTAGGGCTGAAGTTAAATGGTTTTCACAAGGGTTAGATCAAGGCTAGCAAGGGTTACAAGAGTTATGGTGAAGGGTTTACAAGATTAGGTTTAGTGTCCTAGTTCTATATTTGACTTCCTTTCTTAAGTGAAAGCCAAAAGTTGTAAGAAACCCTTATACACTTTCTTGCTCAATATCATTTTCATGCTCTTTGTGTTTTTTTTCATGCTATATATGTTCTTGTTATTGTGTTCATGATGTTTAAAAATGGATAAAACGAGTATTGGTATACATATGTTAACTTATGACAAGCAAACAAGCAAACTAGTGATTTTTATGGAAAACCACGACCACAATAGTATAACTTTGAAATTTGACACTTACTTACTGTTAAAGAGGACTTAACAAGGAAAACATAGCAATTTGAATCACCCAAAACGAGTACACGAGTCAAAAGTTATGACCATTTGAAGTTAGCGAAACCAAAACGGCAAAACTGCCTAAATAGCTTTCTGATCAAATTTTGATTTTGAAAGTCCCACTTCTGGTCCGATTCATCAAAAAGTTAAAACACGAAAGTTGTCCGGAACGACGTTTTCGTTCAGGAACAAAGAAGCTCGAGCCTTGAAAACGCTTTTCGAGTGATAGTTTCTTCAAATTCTTAACAGCCCATTTTTAGACCAAAGTCACGATATTATAGTTATGAATTACTAAGACCAAGAGATCTAATGACCTAAAGCCAAGACCACAACCATGGCTAAAGCCAAGGTTGAGTCTCAGGACCATGGTAACAATGACCAAGGTCACGGCAAAGCCACGGCTAAAGACCATATAACTTTTAAAGATCAAAACTTATATATATGTTATCAAATACTACAATAGTAGGGAGCCTCATGTGAGGAGTTCATTAAGTAAGCCGTCGAGATGAGTTGTGGATTTACGAATTAAAGTGTCCTGGCTCCTCGAACGTTTACTCCATGACTTCTGAATTATGTCGGCCTGAACGGTAGTAAGAGATGTACAACCTATACATGTTTCATAAACCACTTATATTCAAAGACTTACACATTATACTAAAGTACTGCATCATGAACATTATGCAAGACATATATAGGCAATTCTTCGTATTCTTAGACGTTACTCCAAACCTAAGTCGCAACGTTCTATTATAGGCTGCTCTTAGAGACTTTCGCGATTCGACTACCACTTTCATTTCTCATTACATAGACTTAAGGTGAGTCATAGCCCCTACTTCTTCATACTTGTTTTAACTCTTGGGGGGGATACATGCTCAACTACTTGCTTACTTGTACAAATACTCAAAACATTTATACTTGATTGTTTCATACTTGATTGTCTTATACTTGATTGCATTATACTTGATTTCATACATACATGACTGTTTTATCTTTGGGAAGTGGCTTCCAGTAATCTTTTATCTTTGGGAAGTGGCTCCCAGCAAACTTTTATCTTTGGGAAGTGGCTCCCAGTTTTCTTTGGGAAGTGGCTCCCAGTTGTCTTTGGGAATTGTCTCCCAAGTGAGGTCTTCGGAGATGAAGTAGAGACTCACTACTAATTGCTTAATTGTTTTGATGAACTTATACATGTCTTATTCATACTATATGTTAGCAGTGGGTTGTGAACACACAGGTTGCAAGTCTCTTATGGCGGGACTTGCAACTGAGTGGATTCTCAATGCCTTTTCTATGTGAACATTCTTTATAGGCTTTTCAACTATTTTAAGACAAACTCTATGAACTCACCAACCATTGTGTTGACACTTTAGCATGTTTATCTCAGGTTAGTAAGGCGATAGCTAGTGCGTGGAACTTAGAGTCAAGCTGCATATTCTGAAGACTTACGCTTTTATCATTTACTATTCAAAACATTTTGTATACATTTATGTATCATACTTTGGAATCTCATGTTTGTAACTTTGAATTCATTAATCGAATGGTAACTTTTCAAAACGTCTCATTTATAGTTCGTTTTCTATACCTTGTACTTTGTATTATGAAGTAGCACCCCTGTGACACAGTCTTCCGCTGCGGTATTTTGGGGGTGTTACAGATTGGTATCAGAGCCTTGGTTATAGAGAACTAGGTTGCATTTAGTGCCTAGACTATAACTGCTATATACGTTGGGACCTTCCTCTTTATTTGCCTTACACACAATACATACGCATATGCTTTTGGTTAGAGGTTTACTTAGTTCCACGCTGTTAGATGATGTGACTTTAGTATTATAAGGAGCCTCAGAGATTCGTCGAGTCATTAAAAACATGGAGCTCAGTAATAACTAATTAGTTAACTTGATCTTGTGACAGTTCTTGTTTGATTAGACACAAGATTTGAGTTAAATAATATTATTGCTTAGCTTTAAGGATTTGATGACTTGATTATCTTACTATCGGCCTCAGAAGGCGGATTTTGTGCCGGAAATTCTTAAGTAGGATGATTTAGAATCTCCTTATTTAAATGGATTGGGACGCCTCTTCAGTTAAATAAAGAAATTGTAAATCACCGAACCATAAGTTTATGAGACCTTACTTACATAAATTTGGACGCTTCTTTATGTAAGTAATGTGTTATAAATAAGTGGGCTTAATTGTAGCCGATACAACTCCTTAACCAGAACCTTAGACGAATCAGAGTGAACACCACTATTTTAGAGATCCTGAATTCTCCTAGACACACTAAACTTCGGGACGAAGTTTCCTTAAGGGGTAGAGACTGTAACAATTCGCATTTTCAGGTTAACTTTTATTCCCGAAAATTTTACTATTCACTTTTCACTATTCATCTCAGAAATTTTTATTTCATATTCTCGTAAGTTAAACTATTTTAACGATAATCCGAGAGTTTGACGCTCGTCGGATCATTTCTGTAAAAATCACAAAGCCGTGTCCGAGATTTACTTTTAGGTTTAAACGTCCTTCCAGCATCCCGATATATCCATAAAACATTATAAACAATAGAAATATGATTTTCTCTCATTTTAGGACAATTCCAAAACTTTTGGAATTTTACGTTTTTCAGTTCAGCGTGTTACGCGAATTGCGCGTTTTAGACCCGTGTTTCTAGTTTTTAGCACCCGATAGAACCTACCACTCATTTTATATTTTATTATGGAGTATATTGACATGTTTAACCATACTTTTAAGTTTCATATTTTTAGGATACCCGGTTTTACGTTTCGTGGCTTAATAACTTACGGTTAGCAAATTACGGGTCCAAAACTAGTCACATAAGTAGGATAATATCATCAAAAGTCCACACCTTGCTCCCCAAGACTTATGAACCGCCACTAGGGGGGGGAGCATTCACACTTGTGGCATGATCTCATGACTTTAGCCATTAGATCAAGATTTAATTATAACTTTGTCACCAAGTTATTGTAATTTCCTAGTAAGCTTCCTAACCTCCTCATTCTTGCTATAAATTGAGAGCTCATTCCATCCTTTCTTCATAAATCAAATGCCACACCCTTTAATCCTAGCACCATGATCCTTTGATCTTCAAACTACAAGTTACACTACAAAGTTCAAGGTCTTAGTATTCTCTACCTAGTTCTTAAGTTTGTTTGGTGATTCCATGGTTGAATTAGGAGCTACACAAGGTTACTAGGGCTGAAGTTAAATGGTTTTCACAAGGGTTAGATCACGGCTAGCAAGGGTTACAAGAGTTATGGTGAAGGGTTTACAAGATTAGGTTTAGTGTCCTAGTTCTATATTTGACTTCCTTTCTTAAGTGAAAGCCAAAAGTTGTAAGAAACCCTTATACACTTTCTTGCTCAATATCATTTTCATGCTCTTTGTGTTTTTTTCAATGCTATATATGTTCTTGTTATTGTGTTCATGATGTTTAAAAATGGATAAAACGAGTATTGGTACACATATGTTAACTTATGACAAGCAAACAAGCAAACTAGTGATTTTTATGGAAAACTACGACCACAATAGTATAACTTTGATATTTGACACTTACTTACTGTTAAAGAGAACTTAACAAGTAAAACATAGCAATTTGAATCACCCAAAACGAGTACACGAGTCAAAAGTTATGACCATTTGAAGTTAGCGAAACCAAAACGGCAAAACTGCCTAAATAGCTTTCTGATCAAATTTTGATTTTGAAAGTCCCACTTCTGGTCCGATTCATCAAAAAGTTAAAACACGAAAGTTGTCCGGAACGACATTTTCGTTCAGGAACAAAGAAGCTCGAGCCTTGAAAACGCTTTCCGAGTGATAGTTTCTTCAAATTCTTAACAGCCCATTTTTAGACCAAAGTTACGATATTATAGTTATGAATTACTAAGACCAAGAGATCTAATGACCTAAAGCCAAGACCACAACCATGGCTAAAGCCAAGGTTGAGTCTCAGGACCATGGTAACAATGACCAAGGTCACGGCAAAGCCACGGCTAAAGACCATATAACTTTTAAAGATCAAAACTTATATATATGTTATCAAATACTACAATAGTAGGGAGCCTCATGTGAGGAGTTCATTAAGTAAGCCGTCGAGATGAGTTGTGGATTTACGAATTAAAGTGTCCTGGCTCCTCGAACGTTTACTCCATGACTTCTGAATTATGTCGGCCTGAACGGTAGTAAGAGATGTACAACCTATACATGTTTCATAAACCACTTATATTCAAAGACTTACACATTATACTAAAGTACTGCATCATGAACATTATGCAAGACATATATAGGCAATTCTTCGTATTCTTAGACGTTACTCCAAACCTAAGTCGCAACGTTCTATTATAGGCTGCTCTTAGAGACTTTCGCGATTCGACTACCACTTTCATTTCTCATTACATAGACTTAAGGTGAGTCATAGCCCCTACTTTTTCATACTTTTTTTAACTCTTGGGGGGGGGGGATACATGCTCAACTACTTGCTTACTTGTACAAATACTCAAAACATTTATACTTGATTGTTTCATACTTGATTGTCTTATACTTGATTGCATTATACTTGATTTCATACATACATGACTGTTTTATCTTTGGGAAGTGGCTCCCAGTAATCTTTTATCTTTGGGAAGTGGCTCCCAGCAAACTTTTATCTTTGGGAAGTGGCTCCCAGTTTTCTTTTGGAAGTGGCTCCCAGTTGTCTTTGGGAATTGTCTCCCAAGTGAGGTCTTCGGAGATGAAGTAGAGACTCACTACTAATTGCTTAATTGTTTTGATGAACTTATACATGTCTTATTCATACTATATGTTAGCAGTGGGTTGTGAACACACAGGTTGCAAGTCTCTTATGGCGGGACTTGCAACTGAGTGGATTCTCAATGCCTTTGCTATGTGAACATTCTTTATAGGCTTTTCAACTATTTTAAGACAAACTCTATGAACTCACCAACCATTGTGTTGACACTTTAGCATGTTTATCTCAGGTTAGTAAGGCGATAGCTAGTGCGTGGAACTTAGAGTCAAGCTGCATATTCTGAAGACTTACGCTTTTATCATTTACTATTCAAAACATTTTGTATACATTTATGTATCATACTTTGGAATCTCATGTTTGTAACTTTGAATTCATTAATCGAATGGTAACTTTTCAAAACGTCTCATTTAGAGTTCATTTTCTATACCTTGTACTTTGTATTATGAAGTAGCACCCCTGTGACACAGTCTTCCGCTGCGGTATTTTGGGGGTGTTACACGAAGAAAGTAAACAAAAGTCCATTGGGAGTAATCATCAACAATTACTAATATGTAGCATTTTCCATTTATACTTTGAACGTGCATTGGGCCACACAAATCCATATGAAGCAATTCTAAAACATGCTTAGTACTGTGTTCAGTTTTAGATGGGAAATGAGCACGATTACTTTTTCCATGTTCACAAGCAAGACATAAGTGATCTTTGGCATAACGGAATTTTGGAAGACCATCAACAAGTTTATGACGAGCAAGTTCAGTCATAGTTTTGAAATTCAAGTGCGAAAGATGTTTGTGCCATAACCATGATTTAGTCGATTCAACTTTGGAGAGAAGACATATCGGAGATGAAGCAATCATGTCAGACATTGAGATACTGTAAAGACTTGTTGCACGAGAGCCAGACATTAGATCATTTCCTTGTAAATCACGAACGAAACAAGTTTTCTCTTGAAATGCTACTCAAATCCCCATCGCAAAATTGACCGACTAAAATGAGGTTGTGACCAAGACCTTCAACATAATATACACGACTAATTTCAATGTTCCCACTGACATAGTCAACATATCCCATAATTAGAGCATAATGATCATTCCCGAATCTGACAGTGCCGATGAAATTTGATACAAAGTTTACTAACAGTTTGAGATTTCCTGTCATGTGTCGTGTACATCCGCTATCAACAATCTAGAGAACAATTTGAACCACCTGCATCGCATGTAGAAGACGAAGATGGAACAAAGGTAAGGGTGTAACCCAAAGAAGTTGTGGGTTCCGATTGGTTAGAAACACACAGTTAACAATTTGAACAATTTGAAGCAGAGAACAATCCAGAGAACAATTTGAACCACCTGCATCACATGAAGATGACGAAGATGGAACAAAGGTAAGGGTGTAACCCAAAGAAGTTGTGGTTAGAAACACACAGTTAGAATTTTAGGAATCCATTTGAAGTTTGGTTTTCTTTGTAACCAACGTTGCCAGTTCCAACTAGTTCGCGCTTTCTTTTTAGTGAATTCACTAGGTGAGGACATGTTCCTAGAATTGTTTTGTTCAACTGTGGGGGTAACTACTACATCATTAGAAACAGTAGTTGGCGGTTTTCCTAAAATGGACTTAGAAGCAGTAGTGGGCCTAGAAGGAGTGCCTGATCTACATTTCTTATGACAAGTTAAGAGATAATTAGCTACACATTTTGCATGATCACCGGATAATACACTTTTACGACAAAACACACAAGATGCATTAATATTCAAAACATTCAAAGATTCATCATTCGTTACACTGAGATTTTGATTACAATTTCCTAGATTAGAATCTAATTCAGATGCAACATGATTGTTATTCAGATTCCTAAGTTGATCTTCTACTTCTTGGGCTTCTAGTGTTCCTCTTTTATGTTGCAAGATCCTATTCTTCTTGTTACTTTTTCGCTTTGGTCTGCTAATGCTATTAGTGGAGACTATTCCTATAGAAGTTGAAGGATTAATATTAGTACTCTGAGTGTTATTATCCCTATCTGTTTTGTCTATTTGTTACAATCCTAGTGCTATCACAGTGGTTTCAACAAACTTTCCTTTCTCAAGTAGGTGAATTTTCTCTTATAATTCAATGATGATGTGATTTTTATCCTGAATTTGAGACTCAAGTTTTCTATTACAATAAGCAATATCAATGCGGTTTTGTTCCCACTCAGCATTGTTAACTTTTAATTCTGCAATTTCCTTCTCATATTTGAGACATTGACTTTTGAAAAGCTCATTGTATTTTCAAATTCGACAAGTTTTTGAAATATTTTGACTCTGTAAATGCAGTTCACATTCAATACTTTGAGCTTGACACCATTCAAGCCTTTGTTTGAGTTGACAAATTTCTTTCGAAAGTTTAGTTCCACAACATCATTGTGTTTCCGAATCTTTTCATTTTCTTGTTTTAAGTCTCAATTTCAGTTTTCAACAAATCATTATCAGCAGAGTGGTCATCAACAAACTTAGAAGTACCAGTTTCATAAATAGAATTCATGATAACAGACACCATATCAGCATGTAGAAGTTGTTCCAAGTGTCGATCAGCATCATTTTGTAAAGCTCTGTTTCTTTGCTTTTGAACCAAAAATACATTTTCATTTCAGTTGAAAATATTTATCATTGATTTGACCTCTTTTTGGAGTTCCTGTTCCCAACGTGTAGCACAAAGATGCAAGTGTTGAACGAATGGCAAAAATTGTTTTTGAAAAATTTCTCTCTTTTCTCGCTCGTAAGCAGATTGAAAAGTAGCAATTTTTATTTCTGAATTACGTTCAATTGCATTTTCGAAAATTTCGATGTCTTCCATAAAAGAGTTAAAATACTCAAGTACACGACAACGTTTAGGCAAAGGTGTAATTTCACCTGAATATGGTAAAGGACCATTTATTTGTGCCATAGTTTGAACAGGAGCCACGTTGGAAGATGAGACATATGATTTAGTTACATACCATGATTTTTCAGGAATTTCTTTTTGAGAAACAAAAGATTTAGAAATGTGAGGAGCTTTTGAATAATCATATGGTTTGTAAAATGGTTTTTGACTTATTTTATATCGACTCTCTTCTTCAATTTCTTCTTCTTCCTCAGTATCATGTATAACAACACGCATAATCGAATCATCAAGCATTTGATCAATACTATAAATTTTAGGATTTTCCTTGAGTTCTGTGTGAAGAAAACGTGATTTGTTGTCACCAAGAGCAAAGCCTCCGTTAGGTTTTGGCTTCATTTTGAACTTTTGAATTGTTGTGACTGATCCCCCGGTTTTGTAAACAACATTTTGAAATTCTTTTAGTTGGCGTTCAAGATCCACAATTTCACTAATTAAAGAATCTTCTCTTTTCGTTTTTCGCACTTTGTGTTCATAAAAATCAGTTTTACAAGTTGACAACTCTGTTTTTTGTTCTTGAAAACTCTTTTTGAAGTTGTTCAACTTGGTGTTTGAGTTCGCATTTTTCATTTTCCAATTTAGAAACCAATTTTTCGTTAGACACAATTAACTCCCGCATTTGATGTTGAAAATTTTGTTCTATATTATAATATTCTTGAAACGCCACTTCAAAACTTTTTTCTCGTTTTTCTTTGTTTTCAAGATTTGACAGTTGTATTTTATAGCACTCAAGATCCTTGGTTAAAATTGCATTTGTTGCTTTTAAAGATTTATTTTTCTCATTGCATTTTTTGATTTGTAAGATTTTTTTCAATATGATCATGTTTGTCATCCTCAATAGGATCATCAAATGAAACTATTGTGTCATCATCAAATATAACAACTGTGTTTTTTTGTTCATCTTTTGAGGAGATAAAGATGATTCAGTTTGGAAAATTTGCGCCTTATCTGATGCAGAAGCAGAGGGTGATGCTATTTCATGTATTAGGCAAGGCTTGGGATCATGTTCCTGAGACAGACCATCAGTTTCATACACTGGGCCTGAGTCATTCATATGAAGTTCCTGCATATTGGCCATCAGCATCACAGCAGCATTAGCCTCCAGATCTACCATGTCATCATCATAGTAAGCATTGGCAAGAAAACTATTTTCTTTCTTAGTGAGAGCTCCACTAGCTTCATCTTTGAGAGCTAAGAGTAATTCTTGCTTATAAAATTTGCTGCCCCGAGTTCTTGGTTTAGGACAAGTAGTAGCGATATGACCTTTCCCATTACAGTTGTAGCACCACACTGCATTCCTAGAGTCTGATTTCCCATTTTCAACAATTTTAGCCCTTTTCTGAGGAGCACTTGTGCTGTTTCTGAATCCCCCATTGTTGTTAAACCTTTGTCCATTCCCATAATTTCCTGAATAACCACCTGAACCTGATCTTCCAAAGTTACGATTCTGTATCTCAACCCGACCATCTTGAATTACAGCTTGATTCCTTGTGTCAGATGAAGAACGAAGACGATTGTTTGTCTTGTTTGAGAATTTGCTGAAGGCACGAGCAATTAGAGCCAGTCCTTGATTCAAAGTATTGAAGTCCTCATCTTCATCTTCATGGGAAGTTTAGTAGTGCATTGTATCACTGCTTTCATATGGAACAACTTGATTTGAAGCCGATTGTTGTGAAGAATCATATGAGATCATTTGATTTGAAGTTGTATGTTGTGGGTGGCTGAAATATTTCTGTTCTTGGACATAAGCATGATTTGACATTGAAGGTGGAGCAGTGTAAGATTGAGCAATGAGTGCCAAAGAGTTTGGTGCTGGTGGTGGTGAGTAACCTCCTCGGAGAGCTCGATCTTTGTCTACTTCAAATTCATGATGCTTCAGATAATCGTACAACAATCCATATGGTGCATTATGAAGATTTTTTTCTTGATGAACAAATGTCACATACTTTTACCAATCAGGACCAAGACTACTGATAAACTTAGTATTGACTGCAATCCTTGGTAGGTTAACTTCATGTCTTTCCAAATCATTGACGATATTGGTGAAACGGTGAAAATAAGATTCAAGTGTCTCCCCTGGTTCAATCAGGAAGTTAGTGTATTCCATATAGAGTTTTGATTCCATATCTTCTTTGTTTAATTCAGTGCCTTCCATTAGGAGATGAACGTGTTCCCACATTGCTTTAGCTGTTTTCTAAGCATCAACACTTCGAAAGATTGCAGTTGGGATTCCCTGAAGTATGTAAATCATAGCATACTCATCTGCTTCACGATTAAGTAGTTGTTCAGTAGTAAGTTGAGACTCAGGAATAGGTTTTGCAGAAGGAGGCCTTGGAGGATCAGCAGTAGGATCACCTTCAACTATGATAGTAGGCCACTGAAATGGTCCTTCAAGTATCACTTGTTTCATGAATTTTCCATGGGGTTTCTTGAGTTCAAGAAACCATAAGAATCGACTTGCCCACTGAACATAGTTTCCGGGTGTAAGCATTGGGGGTGTGTCAATTGATCCTGCTTCATGTCTGGATTGTTGAGTTGTTATCACTTCACACATCCGATCAAACCAGTGAGGTTGTTTGGGTGGATTCTGAATTGGTTGTTGTGACATCTGATATGGTTGTTGTAGAGGAATGAGCTGATGTTGTTGCATTAAGAGATGTTGTTGTGGATATTGCGGTTGTTGATGATACTGTTGAGGTTCTTGATACTGTCGATGATATTGCTGTTGTTGATGATACTGCTGTTGCTGAGGATATTGTTGATGAGAGAAGTTGTAGTACGGTGGTTGAGACATGTTGAGCACTTGTGTAGATGATTGAATGTGAGTTCCTTTGAAGTAAACTTAAGCTTACGGATAACTTTGAAACTTACACATAACCTAGAACTTACGCGTAAACTTAGATTAGGCGTAAAGTTGAAGTTATGCGTAACCTTGATGGTTTTTGCGTAAACTTTGACTTTAGGCGTAAACTTTGGCTTAAGCGTAACCTATAGTTTATGCGTAAGGTTAAAGAACCAAACTAATCTCTCAAACTTGTCCAAGCTTGAAAGATATCATGAGTCGAAGTATTCCACTAACTTGTCCAAGCTAAGGAAGTACTGAGTCATCGTTGCACGAAGAATAGTCTGAAAATCAACCTTATGCGTAGAAACCAGAAATCTTACCCGTAACTTCAAATTACGCGTAAGAATTGTACCTTATGCGTAATTGAAGAATCTTTGGTGTAAAAACTTCAAACTTAGGCGTAGGAATCCAAAGTTATGCGTAAAACAAGGGTTTTATGCTTAAAATCATAAACTTATGCGTAAAAAGGCTATCTTAGGCGTAAACCTAGGGTTTTTTGCTTAAGTTTTACGCGTAAAGTGTGCTATATGTCCT
Source organism: Artemisia argyi (assembly GCA_030686995.1). Classification (NCBI taxonomy): domain Eukaryota; kingdom Viridiplantae; phylum Streptophyta; class Magnoliopsida; order Asterales; family Asteraceae; genus Artemisia; species Artemisia argyi. The sequence goes on along the minus strand of CM060676.1, from coordinate 96,996,743 downwards.
TTTTCAGCGAAACTTTTGGGTAGTGGTGTCCTTTTACGTGTAAACAGGTTAGAAACTTGTAAAATTCACTACTTTTTGATGAAAAATGATTGAAAAAAGATTCTTTTGATCAAGTAACTTCAAAAATACTTAAAAAAACACTAAATAGGAAAGATTGGGCTTTCAAAAACAAGTTTTCTAACACTAAAGAAGCTACAAAAATCAAGAAACTAGTAGAAAAAGTAGAAGAAACCTTAAAAGTACTAAACTTTATGCTAAATCTAAGCTTCAAAACACTATATCAACCTTGAAATTTATCCAAGCTTCAAGATTTGAGTGAAAGAAACAAAGAAACAAGCACAAAATGAAGAAAAATCTTCCTAAACCCCACGTTAACCAAGAAACCACACTTCAATCTTCTATTTGGCGAATGATACCACTTGTTAGGTCACCATATTATGATCACACAAGTATTGTAAAGGTAAGAATGAGATAGATATAAGGATTGGTTGATTATATGATGTATGAAAAGTAAAAGTGCAAGAGTTTCATTAAGATAACCAAAATAACCAGCAAGATAAATGTTTACATACATGTTCTAATTATAGGAGAGGAACTAGGGCAACACTCCTAGACCCTTCCATGTATTCAACGTGGGCTTTCTAAGCCTTATGGGCTTTTACATGTTGCCCATTTAACATAAAACATAATGATAATAATGCTAAAGCAGACTATTACAAAATGTAATGACCGAGACTTGAATAAATAAAAAAATGTGTTCCCAACATTAATGTTTTTATTTTAATGTTTAGTTTATGAAAAAGAAATTTGTCAGACTGGGTGAACATAAATTTATCAAAGACAAAAATACACCGTTGGTCCCTAAACTTTCCACGAAACATCGCCATGCACCTTAACTTTTGAAAAACGTCTCCTTGCGTCCCTCCTCAAGTTTTTTGAGGCCGATTGCGTCCTTTGACCTTGAAATTTAAGTTCAACACCCATTTTTAGGTATAACATCAAAGGTATAATAGACCAAACACATTTTCAACCATATCTAAGTTAAATCTAACCCAAACTCCTTTAACATCATCATTTTTATGCCTTAGTTTTTTGTTTTCGTGAAGTTAGTAAGCATGGATCTTCATGGAAATTCACCATATTTGTGTGTTCTTTCCTTAAATGGGATATTGTTAAAATCTCGTTAAGTAGCAAGTTAGTAAATTATATCATGACTAAAATACACTGTTGGTCACTAAAATACACCGTTGGTTACCCAGTCATTCAATTTTTGGGTGTATGTTGACTTGCGAAAGTCAAACTGGTTAAATCCAAACACTCGCTAAATTGCATATGCAAATGCAAACATGTAATTGAAAGAAAAATACTCGGAAAATCAAGATTAAATTGTCTTAAAATTATCATTTAAAATATGTTTTGTTACATGATTACAATAATCAGACACATATGCCTTATGTAAATTATCCTATGAGAAAGTTTCTAAACATTCCACTTCTTCTTCTTCATTATAAACAACATATTTGTTTTTCTTTTTATCTATTTTTTCTAGTCTCCTTATAGCACGTTTCTTCTTCCAATGCTCCTTTGCTCTGGCCTTGGCAGCAAGCCTTCTTCTCGCGACTTCAGCATCGCTTGGAGCTGCCTGCTCCTTCTCTTCTGCAGGCCCATTTTGTTCCACCTTCCAGTCCCCTTCCAAGGCCAATTCTAGTTCGTAGTAGAAGCTTTCATCGCTTTCATGGGCTGGTCTTTTCACCACCTCCTCATTTTCTTTTTCGTTGGTTGGGGTAGCATCAGCATCTCTTGCTCTCTTGTTTCTTGACAACATGGTTACAATTTTTTTATTATTTTTTGATAGAAGTAGATTGGTTTGCAACATAATGTGGGAGTAACAAATTTATACACAAATAATGGGGAAAACGAAGAGTCTGTATTAAATTTTAGAAGTATTTTTTGAACTCTTCGATTCTCCAATATTTATTGGAAATATACACACATTTAGATGTAAATAGAGCCTATCAGGGAAGACACTGTTGGTCCCTCAATTTATCTATGTTGCCGTTGGTATAGTTAAAACTCCTGCCAATTATTAAGTTGAGTGTTCACATTCGGTCCCTCAAGTTGACTGTCGGGTTTAGCTTGGGTTAGATCATAGTTAAATAGTGATTGGACTATTATGCCCTTGAAACTAGAACATAAAACGTGCGTCGACCTTGCCCAAATGGGTCAAGGGACGCAATCGGACTCAAAATCCTAAGGTTTGGACGTCTGGTGATGAATTTTGAAAGTTAGGATGCATTACGATGCTTTGTCGAAAGTTTAGGGACCAACGGTGTATTTTTTTCTTTATCAAATGTTATATTACTATTCAAATGAATAGTAAAAAACATTATTAGTTCTTGGTGGTTAGCTTTTCTTATAACTTAGTCATAAGGTGTTCTTTGTTAATCCTTTCGTTAGTCATCCGTTTTCATTGTCAGTCCGTTAATTATAATTTTTACATTATTAATCCCTAAAATGTATAGTCCTTAGGGATTCTTTGTTGGTCCTTTCGTTAGTCATTGGGTTTCGTTGTTAGTCCTTGAACCTTTTTTAGAAATAAACAATAAATTTTCATTGTTAGTCCGTGAATTTTTCATTTCATTGTTATTTCCTAAAATATATAAAATTGACTTAAGTGTGATACCTAAAATATATAAAAGTGACTTAACTGTGATACCTTTCATTTAAATTATAAGTGTGATACCTTTCGTTAATCATTCAGTTTTGGTTGTTAGTCCATGTTTTTTCTTTAAGAAATCAATATTATATTTCATATACACAAAATTTAATAAGATGATATATGTACATCATTTATCACTAGTTTATAGATAAGGGCAATAGTTTGCTAGCTAACTAACCCATATTTAAAGGGAAGGGGGGGGGGGGGTGTTTATGTATTTTTACTTCCTTATCAATAGTAAAGGGAAGGGGGGGGGGGGTGTTTATGTATTTTTAGTTCCTGATCAATAGTAAATTTCCATTATAAGTCCCTGATTTTTTTTACAATGTTAGTCGCTAGATGTATAAAATTTAACCTAAGTGGGATTTTTTATTTTACTAAAATCATGTAATGTTTTTATTTAATAATGTTGTTTTATTTAATATAAAAAAGTTGTCCGTCCGGCTGAACCTACAACCCCAGGTTATAAGGCAATGCGTTTTTCATCGATTTGATTTTACTATAAAAAGTTGCATATATTTGTATCCCTCTAAAAGCTCAAAATTGTGTATATATCTCACTTAAACTTAGAGTTGCGAATATATATTCTTCAAAAGCTCAAAAATTGCATATATATATATATATATATATATATATATATATATATATATATATATATATATATATATATATATATATATATATATATATATGAGATAATGTGACTTTTTTTATGATGTTAAATATTTTCTTGATATATTGTTTTAGACAAATAGTTCATTTTGAACCCCCGGACATTGTACATTTGAAACAAATATTGTCTTTGCTATTTATATTATAATTATCATAACTTTGAGTATATATATATATATATATATATATATATATATATATATATATATATATATATATATGGCATATTGAAGATTCAGAAAGAAAAAATATGCAATTACAAAAGTTTAGAAATGATATATATTGCAATTAGTAGTTTAACTTGGATATATATGCAATTTCTAAATTTTGAAAAGATATATTTGCAATTATTAATTTAAGTTGGATAGATACACAATTTTAAACTTTTTGAGGGATATACATGCAATTCCCGTAAAATATAAATTTATTTAATTTATTCATATGAAATATACTCCCGCCGCAACGCGGGGGCTAAAATTACTCATTAACATACAAGTTTGATGAGCTGCTAAATTTATTTTTAGTTTACTTAGATTGGTACACCATGCAGAGTTATATGTTGAAATTACTTTTTTCTTTGATTCCTAAATATGTAGTCTTTTTTGCACACGCGCGCGCGCCCACACACACACACACACATACACACACACACACACACACACACACACACACACACACACACACACACACACATATATATATATATATATATATATATATATATATATATATATATATATATATATATATATATATATATATATATATATATATATGGGGATAGCTTGAGTACAATTTTTGTAGCCAATTGGCTACAATCCTCCTTCAAAATACACTAAAAAATAAAACAGGGACCCACAGAAAGAAGTCATGGACCCACAAAATGAATCAAGGACCCACAATTTGTAGCACTAATTGTAGAGAATTAGCTAAAATTAATTGTAGCTAATATATCCCATATATATATATATATATATATATATATATATATATAGTTATAAGTCCATGAAAAAGATTATCAGCTATGAAATCATACTTTGTTTGTGATTCTCCTTATTCTTACTAACTTCTCAGATAACATATTAGTGATCATTTTCTTTATAGCTGAAACATATTAATACATCATATATAGATAGTTTTAGGTGCCTAAAAAAGATTATCAGCTATGAAATCATACTTTGTTTATGGTTCTCCTCATTCCTACCAACTTAACTAGTAACATATTGATGATGATTTTCTTTATGGTTGAAACCTGATAATAAAAATAATTCTCAATCTATTATAACTATATTTTCTATGCTTTACTATTTAGCCGGTGTTGAACTAATGTATTTCAAAGTCAATGTATATCTATCAATTCGTTTAGATATTCATTAGTGTGATAAAGAATTGGAATTTAAAGGTATGTATTGTTTTCACTATGCATTAACCTTGATTATATAAAGTTTGATGGTCATATCATTTTTTGAAGATGTTTATAAATGAGGATTGTAATAGCCCGCGCGTTGCTGCAGGAATGTGTGGGTTTTAAACACACACTTTTAAAAAATAGTAAGTTAACAACGATGGACTTGGAAGCTAGCATTTAACATATATTTGCATCCGAAAATTGCATATTCTACTCATTCGAACAATGCATACTTGGTAGATAGTCTCTAAATGTCATAGCATAAGCATCAATAGCGAAGTGGCTCTAGTTAACATACTACAAAATTACGTTGATGTCATCTAGAAAACAAAATAAGGTGATGCAACAAAGGTTGCATTAAGTTTTCCATGTTGTTGGTAAGTATTATCTATTAGAATCATAAGAATGCATGAAAAGATCCTTCTAGATGTACTAACCAGTTGTGTCAATTGCTTTTGCTATTTAATCTTTTTAGTACTGGTTCAAGTTGCATGGTAGTATAACTTGACCATCAGTATGTGTCCTTTTCATATGTAGTTTGTTACGCGGTAGCAAGACTGAATCTTGATCAACGAATTAAAATATAGCTCTTACCACCCTACATCCCTATGTTTATAACATGCTGTTAGGAATACAAATATTCCTGTAAAAGTCTCGGTCACCTAATTATTGTAATAACATTAAGTTAGCTCGTAGTTAGTTTAGTTATTAGTTAGTTAGTATTAGATTAAGTAACATCGTGGAAGAAGGACGGGTCTTTAACCACTGTATGCCTGATCCACAGCCCGGGTGTGGGCGTTTTATCATTTATTTGTTAGGATAGTATATATACCCCTCTCCACATGTGGAGAGGGTTGGACCTTCATTCATATCAATCTAATACTCTCTAGTTTTCTCTCATTCTTTCTAAGGTTCCAATACTTCTCTTTTTCTTCTTCTACACCCACGAATCACAACCAACATCATGTACTACATGTTTGTGACTTGATATTATATGCTACAATTGGTATCAAGAGCCAAGGTTTCATCTTAGGGCCTTGGATATTCGGATTTGGTGTGGTTTTTGTGGTTTTTGTGAGTTAGTAGTGTTTTATTGAAAACTTCTTGGTTTGATCTTTCTAGTGTTAGTAGATGTGTTAGAGATGTACTTCTATGATCCTTGGTGTTAGTAAAACATTGTGTTTCAGTTGGTTATACTATATCATAAGCTTATTTGAAGTTTGGATTGGGTTTAGGTCGAAGTTCCTTGTTGCGATTAGCTCCACTGTTTCATTGCTTATCTGCGGTTTGCTCCTGATCTGTGTGGTTAGTTTGTCTGCGATTACTATTTTGGGAATACAAACAAATCGCAAGGAAAGTGACACTTTTGGACTATTGTAAACTGCGACTAGCTCCTGCGGTTAGGTGGTCTGCGTTTAGTATCTGTGGTTTACTGACTGCGACTAGCTCCTGTGGTTAAGTGGTCTGCGTTTAGTTGTTGTGGTTTGCTTTTCTTGCGGTCACCACAATTGCGGTTTTGATTATTCTGCGGTTTGCTTCGTGTTGTGGTTAGTGCCTTGCGGTTAACTCTCTTTGTGGTTACCTATCCTGCGGTTAACTTTCCCTGCGTTTTGGTCAACTTGTGTTTAACTCCTCCTGCGACTTGTGCATCTTGTTGCGAGTATCTCCTACACTACGGTTTGGTGGTTTCAGTTGCGACTTTCTCTAATTGTTTGGCAAGTTACTAAGTGATGAGATTCATGTGATAGGTTAATCATTTTGCAATTCGTGAATTGTTGTAACCCTAGTCGTTTCAATTAATCTAATTGTGATCTGACGTTGTGAGTTAATCCTTACGACTTGACTAATCTCAATTGGATATACTGCAACTTGACTTGTCACAACTTAACACTTGATGCAAACTGTGACTCATCTGGTGTCTCTCTCTTAGCTTAATCTGCTAAATATATCTTCCGGTTTCTTTTGTTGACTTTAGTAAAATCCCTAGAAAGAATCATTTCTCGGTTTAAGTCACAAAATCTGTAAAATCCCGCTTGAAGACTTTGAGATGTCGACAGTATCAGATGACATTCAAGCTGCTGGGTCCGACACCCGACCTCCGATGCTAGACAGGACAGATTATGAATCATGGGAATAAAGAATCAGATTGTATTGCTTGGGTAAAGAAAATGGTGAGAACATTCTGCGATCTATCGATGAAGGTCCTATGCAGATGGGTACAACCAGAGATGCTATCTCCACGGCTGAGGATGGCTCTGTTGTTCAGGGAATTGATAGACCACGCACTTACAATGATCTCATTGATGTTGAAAAGAAGCACCATGATGCTGACATTCGAGCCTCCAACATAGTAATACAAGGGTTACCCAAAGATGTGTACAAACTAATCAACTTCAACACTGAAGCCAAAGCTGTGTGGGACAATGTCAAAATGCTTCTGTCTGGCTCAGAGCTGACCAAAGAAGACCATGAATCTCAATTGTATGATGAGTTTGAACATTTCAAAATGAATCCTGGTGAAAACATTACCGATTACTATGTCAGATTTCACAAGCTGGTTAATGACATGAGAATGATCAGAATGACAATGCCCAACATTCAACTCAACTCTAAGTTTGTGAACAACATGTCACCTGAGTGGGATCGTTTTGTCACTGCTGTCAAGCTCAACAAAGGATTGAGAAATACGAACTATGAGCAATTGTTTGCTTATTTACAACAACATGAGAAGCATGCTGCTTATGATCGTCAATTAAGAGAGAAGCTCAATCCAACTATCACAAATGATTTACTTGCTTTCATGACTAGTATGGTGCCAACTAATCAACTTGTGTAATCAATGGATCACTCATCTCTACAATCATCGGCTGCCATGAATACTCACCTCGACTCAGGATACTCTCATACTGACAAGATGATTGACAATCTTTCCAATCAAGTGTCTCTGCTAGTTCAACATTTCAGGGCTGCACTCCCATCTTCCAACAATCAATTCAGAACTTCTTCCAATCCACGCAATTAGGCTATTGTGGAAGATGGAAAAGTAATGGTGCAAAATGTTCAGGGAAGACAGAATGTGAATCAAAGGAAAGTTGTGCGGGGTAACTTTCAGAACAGAGTTGCAAATGTGAATCAGGGACAAGGAAGGCAACCAAAATGTTACAACTGTGGTGGTTTAGGTCACTTTTCCAGAAACTACACTCAACCAAAACGTCCTCAAAACTCAGATTACTTTAAGGAAAAAATGTTGCTCATGCAAGCTCAAGAGAATGGAGTGGTCCTTAATGAGGATGAATTGGCATTTCTTGTTGGGGATGATGGTAAGACATTCGATCATGATGTGGATGAACAGCCAGTTCAGGATTTGGCTCTTAATGATCTAAACAACTTCCAAGCAGAAGATTGTGATGCTTTCGACTCAGATGTTGATGACGAACCCACTGCTCAGACAATCTTCATGGCTAATTTATCATCTGTTGTCTCACCCACACAACAATCTGATCGATCCAAATCATCCATCATATCTGAGGTACTAAAATTATATGATATATGTGCTAACAACGATGGACAAAAGACCATCAATGGTATACGACAAAATAATGTTCGTGAATCAAATGAGGCTAAATTGGAAACCATTAATGAGTTCCCAACTGAGCAACATTCGGATCACGACGGTATTTCTGACGTATCTTGTGGAAAGTCTTCTGTTGTAAGTGATAATGATATGATGCATGAACAAACGATATATAACAAAGTACAACAAACAGACATTGCTGAATTAGATAGTGCAAATTTGGGAAATAGCAATATTGTCCCATATGAACAATATGTAAAGCACAACGTCGAGTCTGTTGTATCAAGTAATATATCCTCTGTTGATGACGATATGTGTGAATTGGATGAGTACACTGCTGTTGTACCTGATGACACCCTAATCACTAGGATAAATACTCTTAAGAATCAAGTAAGGTTCTATGAACAACATGCAAGATTTGAGCTAACTGAACGTGAACAAAAATTGGAATTGCAAATGCATGCTTACATCACTGAACAAAATTTAAAGGAAATGGCCTCTAAACAAGAGATTAAATCTTTTCATAATCAACTTGATCGTGTTCTTAAGGAAAAACAGGAAATTCAGGATAGTTTAAATCTCCTAAAATGTGAATTTCAAGAAAAGGAAAATAAACTATTAAACGAATTTGCCAACCTTAAGCAGTTGAAAAACAAACTTGAAAACAAGTTGTATGTTCAAGGCCAAACCTGTCAAACAACTCAAATGATGGAAAAGCACATTAAACTTCGGGTTAAGCATAGTGATAAGGATTTAGGATTGCCTAAAACAAACTTCCTTAAGAGCGTTAGAGCCTCTCAACCTGCCCTCTATGATGCTAAGGTTATGCTTACTCCCTACCATGAACCACTAAATAGTTGGTCCGATAAATAATTGGATGAACTTGATTCTGTCAATAGAGAGAGATTTGATAAAAAAAATGAAGGATCCAAAGTGCATTAAACACAGAGTCATTGTTAAGCCCCATGATTATTATGAACAAAACCGAGTGACTATTTTTGCACCTCAAACTAAGTTAACACCAGAACAGGTATTTTGGCCCTTAGACATTGAGAAAATAAAAGCTGAGGAAATTAAGGCCAAGACATCCCAAAGGTTAGCTGCCCCAACGGTGTATCCCCCCAATATACCGATGCACTTAGTTCAGTTGTTACTTCCCACGCAATGTAAAACTCTTATTAGCATTTATGTCTTGTGTCAAATGTTCACTGATTTTGATAAAACATGCAAAAAGAGAATTACACCAACGGGAATCACTGAGGGTGAACGGGGATTTGAGCTAACCAAAGAATGTTACTTAAATGAAGTCATCCCATTTTTTAAACTAATCAAAGAACATTTTGAGGGTTTACGACAATCCCTTGACGTTGAGCTTAAGGAAATGAAAGAAGTGTTTAAAAATGTGGAAAACGAGTGTAAACAAAAACAATCGATCTTCAGCATAGTGAAATTGCCAGAAAAAATATCTCATCATGAATGAAAACTTGATTACTAAATGTATTTCACAAGATGTGTTTTACACTGCTACAGATTCTTCTCTTAATGCTTGTCAGTTTCATGAAATGTCTATTGCTTTGAATAACCTTCACAATCGTGTTGTTGAGCTTGAGGGGGAGAATTTGAAATTGCTTGAAAAAATTCAAAATGATGATCATGACAACATGGTCAAGCATCTTTCTAAACTAGAAGTTGAGAATCTTAATTTACAATTAAAATATCAACATTTAGAAGAAAAAATGAAAATATCAAAGGCCAAGACATCTTCTGATGCTCCGCAATTTGATGCATATGTTGAATAAGCAAAAAGGGATGAAAAATTCCAAGCTCACACGAACACGATCAGTTTATTAAGGGCTCAAATTGCCCAATGGAAGTCTCCTATCAATGCTGTGATCGACACCCATAAACCAATGTCTGCAGATTCTCATAACTTTCAACTTCAAAACACAATCAACTTACTTAAACATGAAATAGATTGTTTTCAAGCCGAAAATTCTAAAGTTAAACAACATTACAAAGAGTTATATGATTCTATCAAGATCACTTGTGATAAAACCAATGAAAAAATAACCTCTTTGCTTAATGAAATTGAGAATCTAAAGACAAAGGTGAAAGGGAAAATGCCAATGTATAAAAGTGACAATATCAATTCTGTGGTTTGTAATTGTAAAAAGTATGCATGTGAGGCTGTTTTTATTCCTCTTCCCCTTAAGAACAATGAGCTAGTCCATAGTGATTACCTTAGACATCTTAAGAACTGCCTTGACATGACCCGTGAAACCATTGAAGAAGATAGAATGGTAAGACCATCTGATAACTCCCTATCGGATGTTTGATTTCTTACCAAGCGGTCACAAGAGTTGTTAGAATATGCCATAGGAACGTGTCCCAAGATTCCCAACATGCGTGATAAAAATGGCACATCCTCATCTAGGAATTTGAAGAAGCATGTTACTTTTGAAAAACCTCTGGCTAGTTCTGATCATAGCACATCACCACCTAGAAATCAAACAACTTTGCAACAATCTAATGTTCCCATCGTCAATTCTACAGGAGTAATCAATGTCACTAAAGCAAGTGGGTCAAAGCCTAATGGAAATACCAGGAATGATAGGACTTCGCCTGCTAAGAGTGATTAAGGGAAGAAAGTAGAAGACCACCTTAGGAACAATAAGATTGATTTGAACGAAAAGAATCGCGTTGATTCTAGTATTTGCGTTAAGCGTACTGTAATTAATTCGAATTCTAATGCAACTTGTAAGACTTGTAACAGTTGTTTAATTTCTAGTAATCATGATGAATGTGTTGTGTCTTTTTTGAAATCCTCTTATAAATCCCCGGTTAAATCTGCTAAGCCACACAAACAGGATAACAATACTTGGAAAGCTATAGGAAAAGTATTTAACAGTGTAGGATATCAGTGGAAACCTACTGGAAGAAAATTCACTCTAGGAAACCAGTGCCCATTGATTTACATGCCCGACCCTAAGACTTTAGAGGTTAAGAGATGTGATGCGTAGGGATTGCACCAGGCTTTACCTCTCGAGGGATCTCGAGAAGCTTGCAACCCCCACCAGGCAGTGTACCTGATCGTTGTAGTATAGTATAGTGGCAAGTACCGGGGGATTGATCGTTCAGCTTAGGAATAGTGTCGCTAGGATTAGAAAACCTAAAGACTAGGTCTAGAGATGAGGGATGATTCTTTTTGTATTTTTATATTTTTTGAAAAGCAAGTAAAATCTCGGTTTTGAAGGAGTTGGGCGGAATTAGTTGCTAGTCAACTAACCCAATTACTAAAGATGCAATCAAAATAAAATACTAAAAATGAAAATAAACAAAATTAACTAGAGGTGTGAGCAATATATGGGAGAATTATGTTTACTTAGATTTCACTACTCCCTAGATATCTTTTACAAGTTAATTACTTGTTACAGTTGCGTGGATGACGGATTGTATTCCTTAATACCATTCATGGGGTGGCGTACTTACTTCCCCAATCCTATAAGCTCCTACTTCACTCCTATGTCGAGCCGGCTAAGAAGCTCCTAACATGGGATCACTAGAATTCGCTCATGCATTAAATACAATCATAAAAACCTAGTACACATCGGTTCATGTTTCTTAAGACGTTCAAGCATGTTACACAATGGAGATCTGCCAGTTTTCTTAAGCCTAACATTGAAATCATTCATCCATTACAACTATAAACAAGCAATCAACCTATAATTAACATCTAGGTTTCATAACATCTAAGCAAACACATGAAAGATCTAGCCTAGCATGTTGAAATCAAGACAAGCAAAAGATATATTCAAACAACACATAGACATATTGATTGAATTGAAAGAGGACTTATCTTAATTGAACATGAAAGGTTTCAAGGGGTGAAAACCCTTGAAAATATTGTTACAAACGACCTAGGGTTTACTAGGTTCAACCCTAGTATTCTCCACACAAGTTCCTCTCTTAATGAATGAAAAATAGAAAAGTATATATAGATTTTATGAGGTGACGGCGTCAAGAGTAAATTTCTGACGCCGTCATCTCGCCGCCAAATAAATTCTCGGACTGCCTAGATCTGGGTTTGACGCCGTCATGTGTATTCCATTTGCAGGCGTCACCAAAATTGCTCTTGATGCCCTTCTCTTGACGCCTTCAGGTTTTCTCTGGGTCATCATGGATTTTACTCCTGACGCCGTCAAAATTTCCTTCTTGACGCCGTCAGGTACTGTTCTCAGCATGGAAAATTAAGTCTTTGCCGTTTTCTTCACTTTTATGCTCCAAAAACGTTCAAAATGCTTCCTTTTCCAGAATTCACTCCCCAAGTACCTAAAATCACAAAAGGAACGATTTAGGGCAATATTTGATCAAATTAATTCTGAGCTTAAATGACCCCCTAAAAATGGTTCATTTTTCGCCTCATCATATACCCTTACACTTGAGATTTGCTTGTCCTCAAGCAAATGCGCTTTTATTCTAGTCAAAATACAAGTTAGGGGTCATTTAACACTAATATAAAAGTAATTACAACAAATAATCGTTCCACTAAAGACCAAAGACAAGCACGGAGGTCATACACTAGCACCTCACAAATAGTGTTTAGATACTCACATCTCTCGGGTGTAATAAAGTAATATCACAATATGGAAATGGAAAACATCTCTCACTACCTATCATAGCAAAATAGATTACCATAGGCTTGGGAAAGGATCAAACCTCCACCACTAGGCATAAGCACCTAGGATAAACTATCAAAGAGGTCTTTTAAAGGGTTGTAACGTTAGGCGTAGGGATATGGAATACACGGTTTTGTTGGATATAGGCAGTCTTTACTGGTGGCGAGTTAACAATCTTGGTTAATTACATGTACAATGTGGCGTTGCTAAGCCAAGACTAGACTCGACTTAAGCTAATAAATCAAAAATAATAAAAACATAAAATGAACATAGAATGAAAAGGGATGGTAGTCCGTATGTTTTTTCTCTTTTCCTTTTTCTATTTTTTTTTTCTTGTTCTTGATTTTTTCGATTTTTTATTTTATTTTATTTTATTTTTTTTTTGCATACATTCTTACCCTACCATCCAAAATAATACATCATAGGGAATGAAAATTCCCCTTACACTTTAATTTTTACATACTTTACAATAAACTAATCTAATAACTCGAATTAAGATAATCAAAACACTTGGAGTACTTTTAAGATTAACGCACATATGGGGGTAATATGATGTTCTTCCCCATTACTCCATAATATAAGTACTTTACCCATGAGTCCCAATCGTCCCAAAACAATATGTACAAGGATATGACTCGACTTAGCAACCATGTAATCAATTAGATAATTAACTTAGGGTTTAACAAATAACAATAATGCACTAAAGATGAGTGCATACACGGAAGGCTAAAGCGATTTGGGTGTACATTTAAGTGGGGTGTAACAAATTCTTCCTTTAAGTAAGATGCTTAAAGTTAGAAACGAAAAGATAGGCTCGGAGGGGTGTACTAGGGGTTTCGTTTACTAAAAATGAGTACAACGCTAAGGTGTGGGAAAATTAGTTGACTTAACTAGCCAAATAATATGACTTAAAATGGTCAAGTAATTATGATACGGGTTTAACACAAGGGTGATCCTAATGCCACTTATCATGTAGTAAATCCTACTACACGAATGTAGTCTTACTAGCGGTCTCGGGATGCATCACTAACGCAAATTCTAGAATCTAAATGCTACCGGTACACTCATAAGGACTAATAGTAAATGCTTTTCCTATCAAATCTAAAGGCGAACCTCACATATTTGGGTGGAAAATTTTTCTAAATAGTACGGTTTTGTGCTAGTCATACAATCTCCTATCCATGAGACGCTTGCTATGGCTAAAGTTTCACTCCTAAATGTTGTAAAAAAATTTAAATTTGGCGCTAAAATTACACTAACAAGTATTTCTCATAGTTTTATTACACATCAACTATCAAACACACAAACTCAAGCAAAAGTGAATCTGTAAGGTATCATTATTTTACCCTCCCCATACACTTAGGATGAACATTGTCCCCAATGTTCAAGTAGAGAATGTAAAGGTAAAACAGGTAAAAGAATGAAATCAAATACTCCCCTGATTCGCTCGGTATGGATAATATGGTGGCCAGGTTAGATCTTCCTCCAAGAAAATGAACAATCAAAGCTTCCCTTCCAGAATATAAATCATCTTCTTGTCATACATAACCTGTAAAACATGAGAAAACAGACAAGGCAACCTCGCGTAAAATCGGCGGCAATCTATATATGCTAACAAATCCTAGAAAACAAAATAAGATATAATGCTTGTCGAATGATGTTTGCAGATTTCCTGGAGATTATAAAACTAAAGATTCAACAAAAAACTTTAAGACTCCGTTAGAAAAACAAAACTGGTAAAATTTCCAGAATTTTACACGTGACGCCGTCAGGAATTTCTTCCTGACGCTGTCAGAAGTGACCTGCAGAAATTCTTATGTTAAGTTTCCGGAAAATTTTTGGAAAAACTTCGTCCTACTTCCTGGAAAATCCTGCAAAACATCATTATGACTCGATACAAGCATTTGACTCAAACAAATACGAATATACAAGTTCACTTTATATTGTGGAGAATCATGATCGGTTTTTTTGTTTCTTAAAAACATATTTAGGGTTTCCCCTTACACTTATCTTTTGCAAAATACCTTTGGATGAAGTTAAGACTAAGCCAAACAACAAAATAAAGTATTTTCACCATTTTAGTTTGAAACATGATCTACCAACAATAAAAATAAAGCATGCATACGGAAGCAAATAACAAACAAACAAAATGAAAATCACACAAAACATGGGTTGTCTCCCAAGAAGCGCTTTTCTTTATTTACGAGTCTTGTAGCTAGACTCAAGGTCATGTGTTATCGTGTGTCGCTTATGCTCACATAACTAAGCGTGAGCCATCTAATAGTCGCCTCATCTTTCTTATAATCATCTCCTAGCTCTAAACATCCGCTATAGTACCTTTTATTCTTTTCATGAGTATATTTAAGCCCTTTTCTCTTATCATTCTCACTTAGCATTTCCATGGGTGGATACCTACTACACTTCTCCATGGAAAAATCTTTGAACCTAGGGTGTGCACGGGGCATTTGGTAGACAAAATCTTCATCCCCATCCGAGAATGTAATTAACCCTTCCATAAGTTTTTCATCAAGGTTGGTCAACTTTTTTGAAAGGTTTTCCAAACACAACTTGGGTTAACTTACTATCAATAAATTCTCCTAGATTCTCCATAACCATGAACTCAACAAGATAAACGAAGCTTCCTATGAACACATGCAATGACATTGCCCTAGCAATAACATTATCTCCTTTGTATTCTAACTCATCTACCATTATTTTATTATATTCACTACGAGAGATTATGTTCATTGGGAGAGATGAGTTAAGGTAGGCATTAAAGCTCCTAAATCCAATCTTACAAGGAAATTGCATATTGAATGAGCTATCACTCTCAATCCTTGTTCTAGGGTCGACATACCTAAGAGGGTTCACTTCATCTTCCATCCTATCCTCATTAATCGCATCACCATCATCTAGATCCTTATCGAAGTCTGAATAGTAAAAAGGACTAGCCCTATGGTCATCATCGTGATCAGACCCCTCCATTTCAGAATTATTGTCAAAGTGGTGGTTAGGCGATAGGTTAGGTGGGTTCTCATTTTCCACTAAAGGGATTGGGGCGGGCGTTTGGAAAATCCTACGACGAAAAACACGAATAACAGGAATCAAACGATCAATGTTGTTGTTATCCATCGAAATTGTTTACGAACAAAGGAAACAAAGAAATAAGATAGACTAAAGAGAACCTAAAAATAAAAATAAAATCTTACTAGAAACGAATCTAGCAAGTAGACCTAATAAAAAGAAATTCTAACCTAGACAATAACTATTCCCCGGGCTGCAGCGCCAAAAACTTGATGCGTAGGGATTGCACCAGGCTTTACCTCTCGAGGGATCTCGAGAAGCTTGCAACCCCTACCAGGCAGTGTACCTGATCGTTGTAGTATCGTAGAGTGACAAGTACCTGGGGATTGATCGTTCAGCTTAGGAATAGTGTCGCCAGGATTAGAAAACCTAAAGACTAGGTCTAGAGATGAGGGATGATTCTTTTTGTATTTTTATATTTTATGAAAAGCAAGTAAAATCTCGGTTTTAAAGGAGTTGGGCGGAGTTAGTTGTTAGTCAACTAGCCCAATTACTAAAGATGCAATCAAAATAAAATACTAAAAATGAAAATAAACAAAATTAACTAGAGGTGTAAGCAATATATGGGAGAATTATGTTTCCTTAGATTTCACTACTCCCTAGATATCTTTTATAGGTTAATTACTTGTTACAGTTGCATGGATGACGGATTGTATTCCTTAATACCATTCATGGGGTGGCGTACTTACTTCCCCAATCCTATAAGCTCCTACTTCACTCCTATGTCAAGCCGGCTAAGAAGCTCCTAACATGGGATCACTAGAATTCGCTCATGCATTAAATACAATCATAAAAACCTAGTACACATCGGTTCATGTTTGTTAAGACGTTCAAGCATGTTACACAATGGAGATCTGCCAGTTTTCTTAAGCCTAACATTGAAATCATTCATCCATTACAACTATAAACAAGCAATCAACCTATAATTAACATCTAGGTTTCATTACATCTAAGCAAACACATGAAAGATCTAGCCAAGCATGTTGAAATCAAGACAAGCATAAGATATATTCAAACAACACATAGACATATTGAATGAATTGAAAGAGGACTTATCTTAATTAAACATGAAAGGTTTCAAGGGGTGAAAACCCTTGAAAATATTGTTACAAACGACCTAGGGTTTATTAGGTTCAACCCTAGTATTCTCCACACAAGTTCCTCTCTTAATGAATGAAAAATAGAAAAGTATATATAGATTTTATGAGGTGACGGCGTCAAGAGTAAATTTCTGACGCCGTCATCTCACCGCCAAATAAATTCTCGGACTGCCTAGATCTGGGTTTGACGCCGTCATATGTATTCCATTTGCAGGCCGTCACCAAAATTGCTCTTGACGCCCTTCTCTTGACGCCTTCAGGTTTTCTCTGGATCGTCATAGATTTTACTCCTTACGCCGTCAAAATTTCCTTCTTGACGCCGTCAGGTACTGTTCTCAGCATGGAAAATTAAGTCTTTGCCGTTTTCTTCACTTTTATGCTCCAAAAACGTCCAAAATGCTTCCTTTTCCAGAATTCACTCCCCAAGTACCTAAAATCACAAAAGGAACGATTTAGGGCAATATTTGATCAAATAAATTCAATTCTGGGCTTAAAGACCCCCTAAAAATGGTTCATTTTTTGTCTCATCAAGATGGAAGGCTACTGGTAGAAAATTCCCTTTAGTGACCCAATGCCTTGATAGTAAGACAACCGCTTCCACTGGCATCGATTTATCTGTGAGAACCAATGAAAATACTGATCCTGTATCTCTTAAGTATGCAGGTGCTAACATATTGGATCCCAATTACACTTGGGGATCCTCGTTTTTCAGTTATCCATATCTGTCTGGTTTCAAATGCAGGTCGTACAAATCGTCCTGTGGTATTTGGACTCGGGCTGCTCAAAACATATGACTGGGGATCGCTCTCGGCTCAGAAATTTCATGAAAAAGTTTATCGGGACAGTTAGATTTGGAAACGACCACTTTGGGGCTATTGTGGGGTATGGTGATTATATGTTTGGTGATAGTGTGATTTCTAGAGTTTACTATGTGGAAGGACTTGGGCACAACTTATTCTCTGTTGGTCAATTTTGTGATTCTGATCTCGAAGTGGCTTTCAGAAAACACACATGTTTCGTTAGAGAATTGGACGGAGTTGATCTCCTTAAGGGAAGTCGTGGTACAAATTTGTATACCATCTCTATTGAAGACATGACGCGGTCCTCTTCCATTTGCTTACTTTCTAAGGCCTCAAAAAGCAAATCATGGTTATCGCACCGACATTTGAACCACTTGAACTTCGGCACAATAAATGAGCTCTCTCGCAAAGATCTTGTTCGAGGCATGCCTAGATTGAAGTATGAAAAAGATCATCTCTGCTCATCATGTCAATTAGGGAAAAGCAAGAAACAAACTCAAAACACAAAACCTACCAACTCCAACACTGAAGTTCTCCATACCCTTCACATGGATCTGTGTGGACCCATGAGAGTGCAAAGCTTCAATGGGAAAAGATATATTCTTGTTATTGTGGATGACTATTCAAGATTCACATGGGTGAAGTTTTTAAGATCCAAGGATGAAACTCCCGATATTATTATCAAAATCATCAAGCAGTTGCAAGTAAGGCTCAACAAAACTGTTAGGATCATTCGCACAGACAATGGAACTGAGTTTGTTAACCCACAACTCACCCAATTCTATGAAAGTGTCGGCATCATTCATCAGAAGAGAATTCCTCGAACTCCTCAACAAAATGAAGTCGTTGAAAGAAGGAATCGCACACTAGTTGAAGCTGCTCGCACTATGCTGATATTTTCAAAGACACCAATGTTACTATGGGCTAAAGCCATTGCTACTGCTTGCTACACTCAAAATCGGTCATTGATACATCCTCTCCACAACAAGACACCGTATGATCTGGTGCACCTCAAAAAGCCTAATCTCACCTTTCTTCGTGTATTTGGTGCCCTGTGCTACCCAACTAACGATAGTGAAGACTTAGGGAAGCTTAAAGCTAAGGCTGATATTGGGGTATTCGCCGGATATCCAACAGATCGAATAGGGTACCGAATCTACAACAAAAGAACCCGACAAATCATGGAAACAATCCATGTAACGTTTGATGAGCTGACAGAGCATACGGCTTCAGGACACACCAGTTCTGGACCCTCACAAAATCTTCTATCTCCTGGACCAATAAGTTCGGGACTTGTACAGAACTCCAATCATGTCACTCCTTATGTTCCTCCCACGAGTGAAGAATTGAAAAGTTACTTGATCCTATGTTTGATGAGTACTTTGAGTCAAAGCCACCTAATGAACCGGTACAGCCGACTGTTGAACCTAATATTATGGCTGTGAATGCACCTCAAGATACAAATGGTCCGTCTGTTTCCATCTCTCTTGATCCGGATGCACCAGAATGTAGCAACACTCAAAATGAATCAAATATACAATCGTCTTCTGAACACCAAGGAATTATGATGCGTGGGAATTGCACTAGGCTTTACCTCTCCAGGGATCTCGAGAAGCTTACAACCCCCACCAGGCAGTGTACCTGATCGTTGTAGTTTAGTATAGTGACAAGTACCGGGGGATTGATCGTTCAACTCAGGAATAGTGTCGATAGGATTAGAAATCCTAAAAACTAGGTCTAGAGGTGAGGGATGATTCTTTTTGTATTTTTATATTTTATGAAAAGCAAGTAAAAATCTCGGGTATTGGAAGAGTGGGCGGAATTAGTTGCTAGTCAACTAACCCAATAACTAAGATGCAATCAAAATAAAATAACAATAGTGAAAATAAAGCTAATTAAACTAGTGGTGTGAACAATAAATGGGAAAATTATGTTTACTTAGATTTCATTACTCCCTAGATATCTTTTACAGGTTGATAGTTTGTTACAGTTGCGTGGATGACGGGTTATATTCCTTAATACCATTCGTGGGGTGGCGTACGTACTTCCCCAACTCTATAAGCTCCTACTTCACTCCTATGTCGAGCCTACAAGAAGTTCCTAACATGGGATCATTAGAATTCGCTTATGCATTAAATACAACCATAAAAACCTAGTACGCATTGGTTCATGTTTCTTAAGACATTCAAGCATGTTACCCTATGGAAGTCTGCCAGTTTTCTTAAGCCTAACATCGAAATCATTCATCCGTAACAACTATAAATAAGCAATCAACCCATAATCAACATCTAGGTTTCACTACATCTAAGCAAACACACAAGAGTATATATTTTACATGCACTCTTACCCTACCATCTGAAATAATACATCATAGGGAATGAACATTCCCCTTACACTTGAATTTTTATATACTTTACAATAAACTAATCTAATGACTCGAATCAAGATAATCAAAACACTTGGAGTACTTTTAAGATTAACGTACATATGGGGAGTAATAATATGATGTTCTTCCCCATTACTCCATAACATAAGTACTTTACCCATGAGTCCCAATCATCCCAAAACAATATGTACAAGGATATGACTCGACTTAGCAACCATGTAATCAATTAGATAATTAACTAAGGGTTTAAACATGTAACAATAATGCACTAAAGATGAATGCATACACGGAAGGCTAAGGTGATTCGGGTGTACATTTAAGTGGGTTGTAACAAATTCTTCCTTTATGTAAGATGCTTAAAGTTAGAAACGAAAAGATAAGCTCGGAGGGGTGTACTAAGGGTTTCGTGTACTAAAAATGAGTACAATGCTAAGGTGTGGGAAAAATTAGTTGACTTTACTAGCCAAGTAATATGACTTAAATGGTCAAGTAATTATGATACGGGTTTAACACAAGGGTGATCCTAATGCCTCTTATCATGTAGTAAATCCTACTACACGAATGTAGTCTCACTAGCAGTCTCGGGATGCATCACTAACGCAAGTTCTAGAATCTAAATGCTACCGGTACACTCATAAGCACTAATAATAAATGCTTTTCCTATCAAATCTAAAGGCGAACCTCACATATTTGGGTGGAAAATTTTTCTGTATAGTACGGTTTTGTGCTAGTCATACGACTCCTATCCATGAGACGCTTGCTATGGCTAAAGTTTCACTCCTAAATGTTGTAAAAAACTTTAAATTTGGCGCTAAAATTACACTAACAAGTATTTCTCTTACTTTTATTACACACCTACCATCAAACAAACAAACTCAAGTGCAATAGTATCCTATAAGGTATCATCATTTACCCTCCCCATATACTTAGGATGAACATTGTCCCCAATGTTCAATTAAAGAATGTAAAAGTGAAATAGATAAAAGAATGAAAGCAAATACTCCCCTGATTCGTTCGGTGTGGATAGTGCGTTAACAAGGTTAGATCTTCCTCCAAGAAAATGAACAATCAAAGCTTCCCTTCCAGAAATATAAATCATCTTCTTGTCATACATAACCTGTTAAACCTAAGAAAACAAACAAGGCAACCTCGCGTAAAATCGGCGGCAATCTATATATACTAATAAATCCTAGAAAACAATGTAAGATATAATGCTTGTGGAATGAATGTTTGCAGATTTCCTGGAGTTTATAAAACTAAAGAATTAACAAAAACTTTAAGACTCCGTTAGAAAAACAAAACTAGCAAAATTTCCAGAATTTTACACATGACGCCGTCAGGAATTACTTCCTGACGCCGTCAGAAATGACCTGCAGAAATCTTTACGTTAAGTTTCCGGAAAATTTCTGGAAAAACTTATGTCCTACTTCCTGGAAAATCCTAAAAAACATCATTATTACTCGATACAAGCATTTGACTCTAACAAATACGAATATACATGTCCATTTAATATTGTGGAGAATCATGATCGATTTTTTTTCATAAAAACATATTTGGGGTTTTTCCTTACACTTATCTTTTGTGAAATACCTTTGGATGAAGTTAAGACTAAGTCAAATGACAAAATAAAGTATTTTCACCATTTTATTTTTGAAACATGATCTACCAACAATAAAAATAAAGCATGCATACGGAAACAAATAACAATCAAACAAATAAAAATCACACAAAGCATGGGTTGCCTCCCAAGAAGCGCTTTTCTTTATTTTATGAGTCTTGTAGCTAGACTCAAGGCCATGGGTTACCGTGTGTCGCTTATGCTCACATAACCAAGGATGAGCCATCTAATAGTCGCCTCATCTTTCTTATAATCATCACATAACTCTAATCATCCACGATAATACCTTTTATTTTTTTCATGAGGATATTTAAGCCCTTTTCTTTTATCATTCTCACTTAGCATTTCTAGGGGCGGATACCAACTACACTTCTCTATGGAAAAATCCTTGAATCTAGGGTGTGTACGGGGCATTTGGTAAACAAAATCTTCATCCCTATCCGAGAATGTAATTAACCCTTCCATAAGTTTTTCATCAAGGTTGGTTAACCTTTTGAAGGGTTTCCCAAACACAACTTGGGTTAACTTACTATGGATAAATTCTCCTAGATTCTCCATAACCATGAACTCAACAAGATAAACAAAGCTTCCTACAAACACATTGGAATGTCATTGCCCTAGCAATAATATTATCTCCTTTGTATTCTAACTCATCCACCATGATTTTACTATATTCACTACGCGAGATTATGTTCATTGGGAGAGATGATTTAAGGTAGGCATCAAAGCTCCTAAATCCAATCTTACAAGGAAATTGCATATTGAATGAGCTATCACTCTCAATCCTTGTTCTAGGGTCGACATACCTAAGAGGGTTCACTTCATCTTCCATCCTATCCTCATTAATCACATCACCATCATCTAGATCCTCATCGGAGTCTGAATAGTAAAAAGGACTAGCCCTATGGTCATCATCATGGTCAGACTCCTCCATTTTAGAATTATTGTCAAAGTGGTGGTTAGGCGAGAGGTTAGGTGGGTTCTCATTTACCACTAATGGGATTGGGGCGGGCATTTGGAAAATCCTGTGACAAAATGTAACACCCCCAAAATACCGCAGCGGAAGACTGTGTCATAGGGGTGCTACTTCATAATACAAAGTACAAGTTATAGAAAATGAACTCTAAATGAGACGTTTTGAAAAGTTACCATTCGATTAATGAATTCAAAGTTACAAACATGAGATTCCAAAGTATGATACATAAATGTATACAAAGTGATTTGAATGGTAAATGATAAAAAGCGTAAGTCTTCAGAATATGCAGCTTGACTCTATGTTCCATGCACTAGCTATCGCCTTACTAACCTGAGATAAACATGCTAAAGTGTCAACACAATGGTTGGTGAGTTCATAGAGTTTGTCTTAAAATAGTTGAAAAACCTTAAAAGAATGTTCACACAGCAAAGGCATTGAGAATCCACTCAGTTACAAGTCCCGCCATAAGAGACTTGTAACCTGTGTGTTCACAACCCACTGCTACAATATAGTATGATTAAGACATGTATAAGTTCATCAAAACAATTAAGCAATTAGTCGTGAGTCTACTCTTCATCTCCGAAGACCTCACGTTTATGATGTATCCAACATTCGCAAATGTTAGGATGCATCAATAGCCTCAATGGTCATCCAACAACTTAATTTGGAGCCATCGGAAGTCTCAATGGTCATCCAGTAACTTAATCTGGAGCCACTGGAAGTAACACAATCAAGTATAATGCAATCATGTATATATGATATCAAGTATAATGCGATCAAGTATAAGACAATCAAGTATAAAACAATCAAGTATAAATGTTTTGAGTATTTGTACAAGTAAGCAAGTAGTTGTGCATGTATCCCCCCCAAAGAGTTAAAACAAGTATGAAAAAGTAGGGGCTATGACTCACCTTAAGCTTATGTAATGAGAAATGATAGTGATAGTCGAATCGCGAAAGTCTCTAAGAGCAGCCTATAATAGAACGTTGCGACTTAGGTTTGGAGTAACGTCTAAGAATACGAAGAATTGCCCATATATGTCTTGCATAATGTTCATGATGTAGTACTTAGTATATAGTGTAAGTCGTTGAATATAAGTGGTCTATGAAACATGTATAGGTTGTATATCTCTTACTACCGTTCGGGCCGACATAATTCAGAAGTCATTGAGTAAACGTTCGAGGAGCCAGGACACTTTAACTCGTAAATCCACAACTCGTCTCGACGGCTTACTTAATGAACTCCTCACATGAGGCTCCCTACTATTGTAGTATTTGATAACAAATGTATAAGTTTTGATCCGAAAAGTTACATGTCCGATAATTGAATAAACTTAGGAAAGTCTATTTGTACATGAAGATTGTTATTAGGGTAAGTTTATTATAACTTGTATCTCATGGTACTTTAGGTGGAGTAGATCCAAATTGTTTGTTCAAGTTATCGTCAACTCCTTGTTTCATGTTTTCGCCTAAGTATGTTTATATGGTCATTTAGTCATGGCTTCGCCGTGACCTTGGTCATTTTTCCATGGTCTTAAGACTCAACCTTGGCTTTAGCCATGGTTGTGGTCTTGGCTTTAGGTCATTAGACCTCTTGGTCTAAGTAAAACATAACTATAATATAGTGACTTTGGTCTAAAATGGGCTGTTAAGATTTTGAAGAAAATTATCACTCGGAAAGCGTTTTCAGGGCTCGATCTTCTTTGTACCTGAACGAAAACGTCGTTCCGGACAACTTTCGTGTTTTAACTTTTTGATGAATCGGACCAGAAGGGTGACTTTCAAAAGCAAAATTTGATCATAATGCTATTTAGGCAGTTTTGCCGTTTTGGTTTCGCTAACTTCAAATGGTCATAACTTTTGACTCGTGTACTCGTTTTGGGTGATTCAAATTGCTATGTTTTCCTTGTTAAGTCCTCTTTAACAGTAAGTAAGTGTCAAATATCAAAGTTATACTATTGTGGTCGTGGTTTTCCATAAAAATCACTAGTTTGCTTGTTTACTTGTCATAAGTTAACATATGTATACCAATACTTGTTTTATCCATTTTTAAACATCATGAACACAATAACAAGAACATATATAGTATGAAAGGAACACAAAGAGTATGAAAATGATAATTAAGCAAGGAGTATGTTAGGGTTTGCTTACAACTTTTGGCTTTCTAAAGAAAGGAAGTCAAGTATAGAACTAGGACACTAAACCTATGCTTGTAAACCCTTCACCATAACTCTTGTAACCATTGATAGACTTGATATAAACCTTGTGAAAACCATTTAACTTCAGCCCTAGTAACCTTGTGTAGCTCTTAATTCAACCATGGAATCACCAAACAAACTTAAGAACTAGGTAGAGAATACTAAGACCTTGAACTTTGTAGTGTAACTTGTATATTGAAGATCAAAGGATCATGGTGCTAGGTATTGAGGTTGTGGAGTTTTTGGTGATGAAGAAAGGAAGAAGAATGAGCTTGTATTTATACTATGAATGAGGAGGTTAGGAAGGTGGCTAGGAAAGTGCTAAAACTTGGAGACAAAGTTGTAAATAAGTAAGATCTAATGGCTAAAGTCAAGATTTAACCACACATGGTGACTCCCCCCCCCCTAAGTCGGTTCTAAAAGGATAAGGGTGACTAGATGAGTAGTCATGGTCTTTGGATGACAATATCCTAAGTATGTAGCTAGTTTTGACTCCGTAAATTGCTAACCGTAAGTTTTTAAGTCACGAAACGTAAAACCGGGTATCCTAAAAATATGAAACTTGAAAGTATTGTTAAACATGTCAATATAGTCCATAATAAAATATAAAATGAGTGGTAGGTTCTATCGGGTGCTAAAACCCTGCTAAAAACTGGAAACACGGGTCTAAAACGCGCAATTCGCGTAAAACGCTGAACTGAAAAACGTAAAATTCCAAAACTTTTGGAATTGTCCTAAAATGAGAGAAAATCATATTTCTATTGTTTATAATGTTTTATGGACATATCGGGATGCTAGAATGACGTTTAAACCTAAAAGTAAATCTCGGACACGGCTTTGTGATTTTTGCAGAAATGATCCGACGAGCGTCAAACTCTCGGATTATCGTTAAAATAGTTTAACTTACGAGAATATGAAATAAAAATTTCTGAGATGAATAGTGAAAAGTGAATAGTAAAAGTGAATAGTAAAAAGTGAATAGTGAAATTTTCGGGAATAAAAGTTAACCTGAAATTGCGAATTGTTACAGTCTCTACCCCTTAAGGAGAACTTCGTCTCGAAGTTCAGTTGATGTTAACTACTTACGGTGTGTCTAAGAGAATTCAGGATCTCTAATATAGTGGTGTTCACTCTGATTCGTCTAAGGTTCTGGTTAAGGAGTTGTATCGGCTACAATTAAGCCCACTTATTTATAACACATTACTTACATAAAGAAGCGTCCAAATTTATGTAAGTAAGGTCTCATAAACTTATGGTTCGGTGATTTACAATTTCTTTATTTAAATGAAGAGGCGTCCCAATCCATTTAAATAAGGAGATTCTAAAACATCCTACTTAAGAATTTTCGACACAAAATCCGCCTTCTGAGGCCGATAGTAAGATAATCAAGTCATCAAATCCCTAAAGCTAAGCAATAATATTATTTAACTCAAATCTTGTGTCTCATCAAACAAGAACTG
This sequence comes from Artemisia argyi, assembly GCA_030686995.1. NCBI lineage: Eukaryota > Viridiplantae > Streptophyta > Magnoliopsida > Asterales > Asteraceae > Artemisia > Artemisia argyi. The sequence continues at coordinate 96,970,073 of CM060676.1, read as the reverse complement.
TCACAAGATCAAGTTAAATAATTAGTTATTACTGAGCTCCATGTTTTTAATGACTCAACTAATCTCTGGGGCTCCTTATAATGCTAAAGTCACATCATCTAATTGCGTGGAACTAAGCAAACCTCTAACCAAAAAGCATATGTGTATGTATTGTGTGTAAGGCAAATAAAGAGAAAGGTCCCAACGTATATAGCAGTTATAGTCTAGGCACTAAATGCAACCTAGTTCTCTATAACCAAGGCTCTGGTACCAATCTGTAACACCCCCAAAATACCGCAGCGGAAGACTGTGTCATAGGGGTGCTACTTCATAATACAAAGTACAAGTTATAGAAAACGAACTCTAAATGAGACGTTTTGAAAAGTTACCATTCGATTAATGAATTCAAAGTTACAAACATGAGATTCCAAAGTATGATACATAAATGTATACAAAGTGTTTTGAATGGTAAATGATAAAAAGCGTAAGTCTTCAGAATATGCAGCTTGACTCTATGTTCCATGCACTAGCTATCGCCTTACTAACCTGAGATAAACATGCTAAAGTGTCAACACAATGGTTGGTGAGTTCATAGAGTTTGTCTTAAAATAGTTGAAAAACCTTAAAAGAATGTTCACACAGCAAAGGCATTGAGAATCCACTCAGTTACAAGTCCCGCCATAAGAGACTTGTAACCTGTGTGTTCACAACCCACTGCTACAATATAGTATGATTAAGACATGTATAAGTTCATCAAAACAATTAAGCAATTAGTCGTGAGTCTACTCTTCATCTCCGAAGACCTCACGTTTATGATGTATCCAACATTCGCAAATGTTAGGATGTATCAATAGCCTCAATGGTCATCCAACAACTTAATTTGGAGCCATCGGAAGTCTCAATGGTCATCCAGCAACTTAATCTGGAGCCACTGGAAGTAACACAATCAAGTATAATGCAATCATGTATATATGATATCAAGTATAATGCGATCAAGTATAAGACAATCAAGTATAAAACAATCAAGTATAAAACAATCAAGTATAAATGTTTTGAGTATTTGTACAAGTAAGCAAGTAGTTGTGCATGTATCCCCCCCAAAGAGTTAAAACAAGTATGAAAAGGTAGGGGCTATGACTCACCTTAAGCTTATGTAATGAGAAATGATAGTGATAGTCGAATCGCGAAAGTCTCTAAGAGCAGCCTATAATAGAACGTTGCGACTTAGGTTTGGAGTAACGTCTAAGAATACGAAGAATTGCCCATATATGTCTTGCATAATGTTCATGATGTAGTACTTAGTATATAGTGTAAGTCGTTGAATATAAATGGTCTATGAAACATGTATAGGTTGTATATCTCTTACTACCGTTCGGGCCGACATAATTCAGAAGTCATTGAGTAAACGTTCGAGGAGCCAGGACACTTTAACTCGTAAATCCACAACTCGTCTCGACGGCTTACTTAATGAACTCCTCACATGAGGCTCCCTACTATTGTAGTATTTGATAACAAATGTATAAGTTTTGATCCGAAAAGTTACATGTCCGATAATTGAATAAACTTAGGAAAGTCTATTTGTACATGAAGATTGTTATTAGGGTAAGTTTATTATAACTTGTATCTCATGGTACTTTAGGTGGAGTAGATCCAAATTGTTTGTTCAAGTTATCGTCAACTCCTTGTTTCATGTTTTCGCCTAAGTATGTTTATATGGTCATTTAGTCATGGCTTCGCCGTGACCTTGGTCATTTTTCCATGGTCTTAAGACTCAACCTTGGCTTTAGCCATGGTTGTGGTCTTGGCTTTAGGTCATTAGACTTCTTGGTCTAAGTAAAACATAACTATAATATAGTGACTTTGGTCTAAAATGGGCTGTTAAGATTTTGAAGAAAATTATCACTCGGAAAGCGTTTTCAGGGCTCGAGCTTCTTTGTTCCTGAACGAAAACGTCGTTCCGGACAACTTTCGTGTTTTAACTTTTTGATGAATCGGACCAGAAGGGTGACTTTCAAAAGCAAAATTTGATCATAATGCTATTTAGGCAGTTTTGCCGTTTTGGTTTCGCTAACTTCAAATGGTCATAACTTTTGACTCGTGTACTCGTTTTGGGTGATTCAAATTGCTATGTTTTCCTTGTTAAGTCCTCTTTAACATTAAGTAAGTGTCAAATATCAAAGTTATACTATTGTGGTCGTGGTTTTCCATAAAAATCACTAGTTTGCTTGTTTACTTGTCATAAGTTAACATATGTATACCAATACTTGTTTTATCCATTTTTAAACATCATGAACACAATAACAAGAACATATATAGTATGAAAGGAACACAAAGAGTATGAAAATGATAATTAAGCAAGGAGTATGTTAGGGTTTGCTTACAACTTTTGGCTTTCTAAAGAAAGGAAGTCAAGTATAGAACTAGGACACTAAACCTATGCTTGTAAACCCTTCACCATAACTCTTGTAACCATTGATAGACTTGATATAAACCTTGTGAAAACCATTTAACTTCAGCCCTAGTAACCTTGTGTAGCTCTTAATTCAACCATGGAATCACCAAACAAACTTAAGAACTAGGTAGAGAATACTAAGACCTTGAACTTTGTAGTGTAACTTGTATATTGAAGATCAAAGGATCATGGTGCTAGGTATTGAGGTTGTGGAGTTTTTGGTGATGAAGAAAGGAAGAAGAATGAGCTTGTATTTACACTATGAATGAGGAGGTTAGGAAGGTGGCTAGGAAAGTGCTAAAACTTGGAGACAAAGTTGTAAATAAGTAAGATCTAATGGCTAAAGTCAAGATTTAACCACACATGGTGACTCCCCCCCCCCCTAAGTCGGTTCTAAAAGGATAAGGGTGACTAGATGAGTAGTCATGGTCTTTGGATGACAATATCCTAAGTATGTAGCTAGTTTTGACTCCGTAAATTGCTAACCGTAAGTTTTTAAGTCACGAAACGTAAAACTGGGTATCCTAAAAATATGAAACTTGAAAGTATTGTTAAACATGTCAATATAGTCCATAATAAAATATAAAATGAGTGGTAGGTTCTATCGGGTGCTAAAACCCTGCTAAAAACTGGAAACACGGGTCTAAAACGCGCAATTCGCGTAAAACGCTGAACTGAAAAACGTAAAATTCCAAAACTTTTGGAATTGTCCTAAAATGAGAGAAAATCATATTTCTATTGTTTATAATGTTTTATGGACATATCGGGATGCTAGAATGACGTTTAAACCTAAAAGTAAATCTCGGACACGGCTTTGTGATTTTTGCAGAAATGATCCGACGAGCGTCAAACTCTCGGATTATCGTTAAAATAGTTTAACTTACGAGAATATGAAATAAAAATTTCTGAGATGAATAGTGAAAAGTGAATAGTAAAAGTGAATAGTAAAAAGTGAATAGTGAAATTTTCGGGAATAAAAGTTAACCTGAAATTGCGAATTGTTACAGTCTCTACCCCTTAAGGAGAACTTCGTCTCGAAGTTCAGTTGATGTTAACTACTTACGGTGTGTCTAAGAGAATTCAGGATCTCTAATATAGTGGTGTTCACTCTGATTCGTCTAAGGTTCTGGTTAAGGAGTTGTATCGGCTACAATTAAGCCCACTTATTTATAACACATTACTTACATAAAGAAGCGTCCAAATTTATGTAAGTAAGGTCTCATAAACTTATGGTTCGGTGATTTACAATTTCTTTATTTAAATGAAGAGGCGTCCCAATCCATTTAAATAAGGAGATTCTAAAACATCCTACTTAAGAATAGTGAAAAGTGAATAGTAAAAGTGAATAGTAAAAAGTGAATAGTAAAATTTTCGGGAATAAAAGTTAACCTGAAATTGCGAATTGTTACACAAAAAAGACGAATAACAGGAATCAAACGATCAATGTTATTGTTATCCATCGAGATAGTTTACGAACAAAGGAAACAAAGAAATAAGATAGACTAAAGAAAACCTAAAAAATAAAAATAAAATCTTACTTGAAAGGAATCTAGCAAGTAGACCAAATAAAAAGAAATTATAACCTTGACAATAACTATTCCTCGGCAGCGGCGCCAAAAACTTCATGCGTGAGAATTGCACCAGGCTTTACCTCTCGAGGGATCTCGAGAAGCTTACAACCCCCACCATTCAGTGTACCTGATCGTTGTAGTATAGTATAGTGACAAGTACCGGGGGATTGATCAATCAAATCAGGAATAGTGTCACTAGGATTAGAAAGCCTAAAAACTAGGTCTAGAGGTGAGGGATGATTCTTTTTGTATTTTTATATTTTATGAAAAGCAAGTAAAAATCTCGGGTATTGGAAGAGTGGGCGGAAATAGTTGCTAGTCAACTAACCCAATAACTAAGATGCAATCAAAATAAAATAACAAAAATAAAAATAAAGCTAATTAAACTAGTGGTGTGAACAATAAATAGGAAAATTATGTTTACTTAGATTTCATTACTCCCTAGATATCTTTTACAGGTTGATAGTTTGTTACAGTTGCGTGGATGACGGGTTATATTCCTTAATACCATTCGTGGGGTGGCGTACGTACTTCCCCAACTATATAAGCTTCTACTTCACTCCTATGTCGAGCCTGCAAGAAGCTCCTAACATGGGATCATTAGAATTCGCTTATGCATTAAATACAACCATAAAAACCTAGTACGCATTGGTTCATGTTTCTGAAGACGTTCAAGCATGTTACCCTATGGAAGTCTGCCAGTTTTCTTAAGCCTAACATCGAAATCATTCATCCGTAACAACTATAAATAAGCAATCAACCCATATTCAACATCTAGGTTTCACTACATCTAAGCAAACACACAAGAGATATAGCCTAGCATGTTAAAATCAAGACAAGCATAAGATATATTCAAACAACACATAGACATATTGAATGAATTGAAAGGATACTTATCTTAATTGAACATGAGAGGTTTCAAAGGGTAAAAACCCTTGAAAGAACCGATAAAATCATGCTAGGGTTTCTCCGAGTTATCCCTCTAATTGTCCTCTCTTAATGAATGAAAATTACAAAACTATATATAGATTTTCCAGTGTGACGGCGTCAAGAAGAGAAATCTGACGCCGTCAACCCGGCGCCCATAATAATATCAGATTGCCTAGATCCAGATCTGACGCCATCAAGAGCAAATTATCTCTTGGCTGTCACGTGTAATGAGACCATGACGGCCTATGGTGACGGGGTCATGCCCCTTAGTGTAAAACTCTTTGGACCGTCACGGACTCTATCCACTTCACCTCTTGTTTTACTCTTGACGCCGTCAGGTACTGTTCCCAGCAAGGAAAATTAAGACTTTGCCGTTTTCTTCACTTTTATGTTCCAAAAACGTCCAAAATGCTTCCTTTTCCAGAATTCAATCCAAAAGTACATATAATCACAAAAGGAACGATTTAGGGCAATATTTGATCAAATAAATTCAATTCCGGGCTTAAATGACCCCCTAAAAACGGATCATTTTTTGCCTCATCAAGTTACATCTGATAACGCATGGGAAGTCAATCCTTTTGCACCACCTGAGGAAGAACCATTTGAAAATGTTTTTGCACCTGAATCCTCCAATGAAGCATCTTCCTCAGAAGATTCAAACAATGCTATATCAGTTCACTATCCTCAACCTTATGAACATCTCAGAAAATGGACAAATGATCACCCTATTGACAAAATCATAGGAAACCCCTCACGACCTGTATCCACCAGAAAACAGCTTGCCACTGATGCCTTGTGGTGTTTCTTCAACTCAGTTTTATCCAAAGTCGAGCCCAAAGACCTCAAAGATGCCCTTACGAAGGTGTCTTGGTTCACCACAATGCAAGATGAAATCCATGAGTTTGATCGTCTTGATGTATGGGAATTAGTACCACCACCCGAATGTGCGATGATCATTGCTCTCAAATGGATTTTTAAAGTTAAGCTTGATGAGCATGGGGATGTGTTGAAAAATAAGGCTCGTTTAGTTGCCAAAGGATACAGTCAACAAGAGGGTATTGACTTTGAAGAATCATTTGCACCGGTCGCTCGTATCGAGGCCATTGGAATCTTTCTTGCCAATGCTGCCAGCAGTAACATGATTGTTTATCAAATGGATGTTAAGACTGCCTTCTTGAATGGGGACTTAAAAGAGGTGGCTTATGTTTCTTAACCTGAAGGTTTCGTGGACCCAGAAAGACTAAATCATGTATATCGCTTAAAGAAGGCACTCTGTGGTCTCAAAGAGGCTCCTAGAGCTTGGTACGACACGCTTTCCAAATTTCTCCTTGCAAATCGATTCACCAAGGGTGTAGTTGATCCTACCTTGTTCACTAGGAAGACTGGTAACAACCTACTTCATGTTCAAATCTATGTTGATGATATCATATTTGCATCGTCTGATTCCAAGGAATGTGATCGCTTTGCTACGGAAATAAGTTCCCAATTTCAAATGTCTGTGATGGGACAAATGTCTTTCTTCTTGGGGTTACAAATATCACAAAACGCGAGCGGCATCTTTATCAATCAAGCCAAATATGCTAGTGACATCCTCAAATAATTTGGCTTTGATTCAAGTGACACAGTTGATACACCCATGGTTGAAAGATCTAAACTCGATGACGACTCAGCAGGTGTAACCATTGATCAGACCAAATACAGAAGCATGATTGGATCTCTCATGTACCTCACAGCAAGTAGGCCAGATCTTCTTTTCGCCGTATGCATGTGTGCCAGATATCAATCCAAGCCCACCAAAAAGCACTTGGAAGCAGTTAAGAGAATATTTATATATCTCCAAGGGACGATCCACATGGGTTTTTGGTACCCTAAAGACAATGCAATGGCTCTCACGGCCTACTCTGATGCTGATCATGCTGAGTGTCAAGATACTCGCAGAAGCACTTCTGGAGGTGCTCAATTCTTGGGTGAGAAACTTGTCAGCTGGTCATCCAAAAAGCAGATGTGCACTTCAATATCATCCACAGAAGCTAAATATATAGCCATGTTCTCGTGCTGTGCTCAAATTTTGCGGATGAAATCACAACTATCAGATTATGGGTATAACTTCAACAAAATTTCGATGTATTGTGATAACAAAAGTGCCATTGCTCTGTGTTGTAACAATGTCCAGCACTCCAGAGCCAAGCATATAGACATTCGTCATCACTTCATCAGAGAACAAGTAGAGAAAGGGATAGTGGAACTCTACTTTGTGAGAACGGAGTTTCAGCTGGCTGATATAATCACAAAGGCTCTTTCTCAGGAAAGATTTCAGTTTATTCTCCCACGACTTGGGATGAAGAGCCTCACTCCAGAAACTCTTAAGTCTCTCCAAGAAGAGAATGATGATTGAAGGATTGGCTTCACATATCCTTTGTATATATATTATACTAAATTGTATATAGAAAAGTATAAAACAACAAAAACCCATAAAAACCTGAAAAATCATAAAAATACAAAAAGTATTCTTCTCACGACATGTATCTTGTGTAATCAATATTATGCACGTTTCTAGAAATGTCATTCAACAATGACACGGAATCATACATATGCTTGAGAAAGAGTTTTTCGGTTTCAAATAAAGTCTTTTCTAAAACATGTCAACTCTCAAAATATTCTTAAAACTATGGCTTGCAGTCATTTCAGGCTGCAACCCGGACTTCAAAATTATGGCTTGCTATTACTTCAGATAGCAACCCATTTTTCAAAATGGGGAAAACACGTCGCCAAAAAGACGGTTGTTCCTTTTACCGGGTGAAGTTCATCCGGGCATGGATTACTTTACATCCGTGCACCCCACAATCTAATGTATGCTTCAGTGCATTATTTCTTTACAAAGAAGAGAAATCTTCTTTTTATCGCCAAATACTTTTCCTTTTATGATTTTTCCGGAAAGTATTTGTGCAAAACTTGGTGGTACCATGAGATTTTGATTGAAAATCAAACTAAATCTAAATTTTGATAAAGTTTTTCACTCAATCAATGACTTTAATATTTTATGAAAATATTTTAGTTTTAACATCCGTCATTGATTGAGGGGGAGAGTGATTTCTCAAAATTTTATGTATCATCAAAACTCCCTACACGATTTCTCAAAATTTTATGTATCATCAAAACTCCCCACACTTTGTACATAAGTCTTGCAATAAAATGATTTGTAATGGTTATGTGTCAGAATGACAACCTTTTCAAAGAGTTTTCGTTAAAACGTCAAATCTTTTGTAAACTCATCAAATCTGACACATAACAACCTCCCTCACAGATTGAGGGGGAGCATGAAAAAGGTTCCTCTTTTATCAGAAAATATTAAAACTGACCGCATTTCTCTCCCAAAAGTTTTATAACTTATTTAAATCAATTGAGATCCAAAATCTCGAAAGATTTGAAAATTTTGATCGGGGGAGAGAATGTGATTTAAATACGAAATCTGATAATCAAAAGTGATCTTTTGGACTCAATAATAGGCTCCCACATATGTGCTAAAATCTTTCAAATATCGATGCACATATTGAGGGGGAACAAAAGGCGTTTGTGGAAGTAATACCAAAGACCGACAATTTATCTTTATGCATGATCCACCAAAACTGGAAGGATCTTCCCAGGGACAATCCATAGATAGATTAGAAGTCTTTAGGAATGATTGAAAAAAGAAGTAAAGTGAGAAAGGGAAGAGTGCGGACTGAGATAGAGCTAGGACTGGAACAAACCCAACAAGGTTCTAGTGGTGAAGTCTCGGTAAGCACTGAAGGGGTTGAAGAATTAAAAAGAATTGAAATGAGAAAGGGTGAAAAGAAATAGCCCTCCAAATATTCAACCTTAGGGCAGAAACCGGGTTCAATTCATAATATACTGGCGGTTACTAAGGTAACACCGGTATAGAAGACAAGACGTCATGGACCCAGTGACGCACTGCACTAAAGTTCCCAACCACTCAAGTTCTCTTAAAAGAGCTTGTTTCATTCTCACAGGGAACCATGTGCAATGTATCGACCGCTCATTGCGAGCTATGTTGATACCTAAATAGGAGACGCCTCCCCACTCTCCAGGAGCGGATCAAAACGCACTATTGAGTCTAGAGCCATGAAATCATCCATAAATCTTGATAGGACACATTCTAAATATGCTTATTGTTTCACACAATGTGGAAAATAAGATAAAATATTTAGAGTCCTACGCATTATCCTTGTGGTATTGCCAGAACATCCGAGTGATATGAAAATATTCACAATGAAGATGGAAATCCTTCTAGAGCGAACATCTCTCAAGCTCTTGGTAGGTGACATGTGAGATCCATCTTGGATCAATGATCAAGTGACAACTAGAAAGCAAAAATGGTGAGATTCAACATTGAATCAAACTTGTTCCAGGATATGGATTGACGGATACTTTTGCTAAAACCTTTCAATGTGCTCACAAACTAATTTTTCGAGCACATTGATTATGTATAATCTTTCAAACAAAAGTATTTTTGATGGAAATGTGATTCAAAGCTTAAAACTCTCGTCGTGTCTCAAAAATGTTTATCATATGACACGCGAGTGATTTCAATAAATCAATTTCTCATCAATCCGTGAATATTTATTCACCGATTCACTCTATCATGCTGTCTGCTTTGAGACGTTCCGGTATGAGAACATGCTAAGTATTAAGATTCTGAAGTGGATTCTTTGGAAAATTCATTACTACAAGCTGAAAATTCCTGTCAAGGAGAGTCTTCTTTAAAAGAGACTCTACCTGATCACAGGTCGGTTTTCACAAAACCGGAGGGTAGTCTGTCCTCGCAGAACGAATGACAAAGCCATATTCGTTCTCTATCTTTATTGCTAACTGTTTTATTTCAGGGACACTTATAAAGATGGCGTTGATGGCTCCTATTTCCAGCTGAATCGGATCAATCCATACCTCATGCTCACACAACCTCCTCACTATCAATGATGATGAGAGACTTGCTACAACAAATGTTGAGAGACTACCAACAACGTTTCCGAAACTCTGATGAAAAAGTCTCCTGATCTACAACTCTGATGTAAAGTCTCCTGATCTAGAAGGGTGTGAGCATGATGGTCCTTAAGTCACTACATCACATGAAGGCGATACTACTGTGGATGAGCTTGGAGATTTACTATGGCTGATGATCTCAAAGAAGCTCAAAGATCACATATAACAAAGGAATCCAAATCACAAGTGCGTTGCTTGAAGTACAAAGTGTGCAGAAAAGTGAAGAATCAGAACCTACGAGCTACAAAGACTTATGAATGCTTAAAGATCAAAGAGCTTAATTTCCAAGGTGACCTCGCTTAGGGGGAGATTGTTAGGAATACAAATATTCCTGTAAAAGTCTCAGTCACCTAATTATTGTAATAGCATTAAGTTAGCTCGTAGTTAGTTTAGTTATTAGTTAGTTAGTATTAGATTAAGTAACGTCGTGGAAGAAGGACGGGTCTTTACCCACTGTATGCCTGATCCACAGCTCGGGTGTGGGCGTTTTATCATTTATTTGTTAGGATAGTATATATACCCCTCTCCACATGTGGAGAGGGTTGGACCTTCATTCATATTAATCTAATACTCTCTAGTTTTCTCTCATTCTTTCTAAGGTTCCAATACTTCTCTTTTTCTTCTTCTACACCCACGAATCACAACCAACACCATGTACTACATGTTTGTGACTTGATATTATATCCTACACATGCTAATACGAATCTTCCTATAAAATATAAATCGTGTAAGTATCTAAGCGAAAAACAACATAACACTAAGCCCACACTTTTGTCGAAGACTATGAAGCATCATTCACTCCTTTTACCATAAACTTTCTACTTCTTAATATAACAACTGACAATTTCATGTTAACACTTATTCATAAACTTGAACGTTTTACTTTGAACACATGAATACTTGATTTAACGTACAACCGTTAGGTTAACCCGTGTATAACGGGAAACAACTTTGAATGTATTCGGGCACAAGATTAAGTTTAGCCTACATCTAATAAGTACATTATTACTCTCATAGGCATGTTCTATAAGTCATTTGCATTTGGTTTTATAAGTTTCATGTAAATCATTAAACACTTGCATTAAGTCTAATGCATGCATGCAATAACCATCCAAACTCACCACCTTTTCATTATACACTTATATACACTTTATATCTATCAAAATTTAACAATTTCCTCTCCCTTTTTACACTAAAATCTGGACCTCTCATAATATATATATACAAACACTTGCTTTTATGCCTTGAGACTTCAACTATACCCTAAATTTGCTAACACCTCAAAAGTCCCATACCTTGAAAACCAATCTCTCACCTCTCCTTTTCTCTTGCTCAGCTCCAAAAACTCCAAGAAAAGCCTCTTTTGTTACATTGCCCAAAATAATCCTACATATGCTTGTGACTGCAAGTTGCCCTTTTGAATTTTCCAATTCTTACACTAGCATATTCCTCGCACCACAAACACACCATTCTGTCACACTATTTTCGGCATATATAAGGGCTAGATCATGGGCATTTTACTATTGAGAAAATTTGGTTTAGGGTTTGTTAAGAAGGCTTGGGTTTTAAAAGATCAAAGTTAAGGTTTTCTTAGTGTTCTTGTGTACTTCTTAATCACCAACCATCCATAATTCTTGTAAGCATCTCATCTAACTCATTTATATTTAACTTATTTAGCATGATTTCATATCACCTTGTTAGATTTTTAGTGTCGAAAATTGTTTAAAACTTAGTTACATATAACCCTAAAACTGCTCAGATTTTCAGTCGACTTGTGTGCATGTTTTCACCAATTTAGAATAATCTTTTGGCAAATAACTTTTCATCACTTTGTAATATAAGGTCTTAGTAAGGATCCTATGCAAATTTAATTTTTGGATTTTTTAGTATTTTTAATAGTCTACGCCAAATCAGTTGTCAAACATGTCTAGTTTCTTAGTTCATGTCACAAAACACTTAAATGGGGGACCTAAACTCCAAACTAGGAGCTCTAATTGGACTTTTAGAAACTTAAGACATAGACCTAACTCCAGGAACTTGAATTTTGAAAAGTGCTTGAAAAACGAGTGAGTTATTGTCTCGTGCAGTCGAGGGAAAATTTTGCCTGAAACTGTAAACAGGGAACAGCAGCTTCTAGGGCTTAAATGGGTACCTAAAAGATGTTTACACTAAGGGAGACTATATTTTCTTGAAGTAGATATTCGTATCTACGTTTAGGGCTTTCAATGACAAAAGTTGGCAAGAAACGAAGAAGTTACGCTCTTTTAAAGTCGTTATTTTACTTCAAACAACAATTACACTATAGAGTTTTTGGAACCAAAAATGCATTTTACTTGTTTTTCCTAAATGATTTGACTTAAGAAACTTTATAAAACGTCACTTCAAGTCTATAGGGATGATTAAACTTTATAAACCCAATATGCATATAGTACATGTTGTATCATTCCTAAGGCGTGTTAATTATTAGGTCGCGGTTAGGATTCATTATTCGTTGAGCTTGCGTACTAACTCTGTATTAACTACTTGTTGAGGTGAGTTTCGTAGCTCTTTTTACTCATGTTTTCCTTGGGTAAAATGATACTCAAATGATAATTTAAATGCTTTTATGTTGTGTTATATTTTTCATATTTTTGGACAAGATGTGCGTTTGCATTGCTATATGTGTTTTACTGTGTGGATTCAATTTGTGTGATAACAATTATGCATAATTGTTTAACTCCGGGTTGGAGCCGAAGGATGTATTGAAAGTACTATTTAGGTTGAAACCCCCACCCTTGCATGTCTATGTGAAACGAAGGGTGAATATAATCCTGTCAATTATGTGTGTATGCAGTCATGAGGTTCAGTTGTTGTGCTTCATGTGAGTTCTCTAAGTGTTCGTATATGCATATCTTACTCACTATTTTCCAACAAGTTTTATATGAAAATCAAACCCGGTTTACATTCTAAACCTGCGAGCTCACCAACTTTATGTTGATGTTTTCAAGTATTCATTTTCAAGTGATAACATTAATAACGCTTAAGGAGGATAGAGCTTCCTACCTGGCCATAGCAAGACATAAGATTAACTCTCGCGGTTCATTTTTGTTGGTTGATTTGCATTAGACCACTCCTTTAGATCTAAGTTGTTTATTTAGTTTTATCTGGGAACATATTGACTTGTACTTTTCCCGAGTTTTGGGGATGTCTATATTTGACTTTATGACTATGTTGTCGTGGTAGCGACTTACCATGACATAAGTCTCCACTTGTGTTGGAGTCGTCATGACATTTGTGTTAGTTTTTCATGTAGTTAATTCTCTACTTATATCAATTTGTTATGACGATCATTTCCATCGCGTCTCACGTTTGGCGGGGTGTGATACTTAATTACCTTGATCATAGTTGGTTCACCTTCAAAGCATCTTTTTGCCAACCTCCAAAAAACTAGAAGATTGCACTTTAAAGGCCTGATGGAATTTTCCAGTCAATGTTAGTACCTGATTAAAATTTCTCTCACATATGCAGCCCAAAACCTTAAAATTTTAGGTTATATTGTTACAATACCTTGATTCAAAAACTTAATATGTTTGCTCTGAAATCCATGATAAATTTGAATTTTACGTCAAACTGATCCATGTTCTTTCACCCTTGTTTACTTGGATCAATACCCTAGGTTGATTATCAGAGTAAGTCAAAAACACTTGCTTTTTCTTGGCTAGAATGGTTGTATTTCTAGGGATCGAAATTGCCATGACACCACCCGAGAATTTAAGTTTAAGAGACAGAGGTGTAACATCCAACAAAACCAGATCTTGGACTTTTTGGTTCCCTTCACCGCTCAAAATGGTTTCCTGAACCATTGCACCATGCGACATAGCTTCTTCAGGGTTGATGCTCTTACACAAATCTTTTCCATTAAAGAAATCCTGCAACAATTTTTGGTAATGGGTAAAAATAAGCAGATCATGCTAATCTATTGGCATTTTTGTCAGTTTTTTTTATTCAATTTCGAGATGGTTAATGTGCTTAATGTTAGTACGAATACTATTTATAACAATAATAAAGGAATCTTAACAAAACCATCTGTGGTGCTATTCATTTTGCTTAGACCTTGGCAACTTTGTACATGCTTGACTTGTTCAGCCTGTTTTATTTTACCCAATTCTATATGTTTAACTTGTAAGAAAAAATACCCCAAACAGAACCATATACCCATTAAATGGGCCGACGTTGAAGTTTAAGAGCATCACCCTTCATTGGGAAAATTTGACAATAAAAAGTATCAAATGGCTCACTTTTTAAAGATGGATAATAAAGGGGACATATATAGGTAAAAAGTTAACCTTCATTGATCTCATTCATTGCTTCTCCCTAAGTTCATTAGGTTTTATATCGACAATCAATGTTTGAACAATCTCAAACCCGTATGCAGACATTGCCTAAAAGAAAGATACAAGAAAGAAGTGTTACAAACTCAAAACCAACTTTAAAGTCTCGGCTTCATAGTCAAGATGGAAACTTAGGCTTCTTGGGATAGTTGTTTAACAGGTCAAAATATGGCATTTGTGTGGGTCGGGTTGACCAAAGCACTTTTTGTCTAAAAGATTTAGATCAAAGGAGTCATCATGATTTAAAGTAGTATAATAATCTAAGTTTCATGCTCTCTTCTACGACTCATTTCATTATAGTGTTTTAGCCAAGGCTTTTTATTACTGTTAATTACCACAATTATCATCACTGATGAGGCAAAATTTGTTACGCTTTTAAGGGGTCATTTAAGCCTTAAGTCGTGATAATATGATACATTATTACCCAAAATCGTTCCTTTTGTCATTTTAGGTACTTTTGGAGAGAGTTCTGAAAAACATAGCATTTTGGATATTTTTGGAGCATAAAGTGAAGAAAACGACAAAGTCAAGAATCCAAGCTGGAAATTACACCTGACAGCGTCACCTATTCCTAAGGGATGGCGTCAGCCTATGTGACAAGAGATGGAAATTACCTTTACACTTGATGCACCAGAAGACTATTTCAGCATTAACACGTGATGGCATCACCTTTTACCTGAAGAAGGCCGTCACGTATAACTCTAAAGCGTGATGGCCCAGAACCCTTATAAAGTGATGGCGTCAAGAAGTTGGATTTGGCGACAAGAAACCCTAGCCGCAGCGAGATGACGGCATCAACCATCAAAAGGTGACGCCATCATCCTTGTAAATCTATATATAGTTTTTGATTTTTCATTAATTAGTGTGCAACTTGGGAGAGGAACTTTGTCACACAAACCCTAGGTCAAATTTCAGAAGTTTTTAAGGGTTTCATACCCTTGTCTCTTCCATGTTTGATTAAAGATAAGTAATCCATTAATCATTCAATATGTCTATGTGTTGTTTGATTCTATCTTACGCTTGTCTTTCTTTTAACATGATAGGCTAGGTTTATTTGTGTTTGCTTAGATGTAGTGAAACCTAGTTATTGATTATTGATTGATGGTTGGTTATTAATTGTTGTTGGGTGATTGTTAATCGATGTTAGGCTTAAGAAAACTGGCTAATCTCCTATTCGGTAACTTGATTGAACGTCTTAAGAAACATGAATCGGATGTGAACTATGATTTTTATGGTTGTATTTAATTAATCAGTGACTATTAAGGAGGCCATGGTAAGGATACTTAACGTGTCGCCATAGGAAGAGATAGAAGCTTATATAGTTGGGGAAGATTATACACGGCCCCACAAATGGTATTAAGGATTGCAACCCGTCACCCACACAATTGTAATAAGCTTATCAATCAATAAAAGATAACTAGGGAGTAATGAAATCTAAGGGAACACGTTTTCTCCACTTATAGTTTCACATTTTATTTTATTGTCATTTTATTTTTATTGCATTAGTAGCTAATTGGGTTAGTTGACTAGCAACTAATTCCGCACACTCTTCCAAAAACCCGAGATTTTACTTGCTTTCATAAAATATAAAATACAAAAAGAATCATCCCTCACCTCTAGGCCTAGTTAGATTAATTTCAATTCTAACGAACACTATTCCCTGTGGAGAATGATCAATCCCCCGGTACTTGCCAACTCACTATACTACATCGGTCAGGTACACTGCCTGGTGGGGATTATAAGCTTCTCAAGATCCCTTGAGAAGTAAAACTTTTGCGTAGACTGCAATCCACGCATCAATCACTTAAATTACTCATACTACTCAACCTAGATTTTAAATTGCTACCATGCTCAACCTTGTTGATTTCTAATAGAGTCATGAAGGGTATTGTTTTGAGTACTTGCAAAAGGAGCTTGAGAAAAAAATGGTTTTGCAAAAGCATTTAATGATGAACCAATTTTACTCTAACTCCTGGTGTGCTGGTGGCGCGTCGACGCGTCAGGCTTGGTAAAATTATGTTCATTACTTTGACCTTCTTTTATAAACACAATGGGTTTGTTTGGTCTTGTGATTGTGTTTTCATCATTTTTAGAAAAACCAAGACCTTCTTTGTCATGGAAGGGCTTTTGTTGACTTAGCATTATGTCTAAGTCATTACTACTTTTCTTAAACTTAAGTAGTATCAATTTTTGTTTAAGTTCACTAATCTCTTTCTCGAGTTGAAGTTTTTCCATTGCATTTTTTTAATATTTCTCAAAATGTTTTCATTAAGTTTTATTAACTCCTCATTTTCCTTTTGCAATTTATAAATATCTAAATTATTATTAGAAGAGGAAGGATTGGATGATACCTCATGAGTTCCAATTTTCGTGAGACAAATTGCCATCATATGCGGGTGATCTACATTTTCACTATTGCTCCAAGCGCCTTCGATGAATGCCTTGTCTTGACCATTGTTACTACCTTGTCCATAGCATCTTCTAAATTTCTTTCCTAAGACTGTGACTTCATCTTCAACTCCTTCGATTTTATTGACACTTTTTTCTTGATCACTATTTTCATCACTAGTTTGGTTTCTAGTGACTTTGGCTTTGAGATCTAGTGACTCGATCTCTTCCTCGGCGATGACCTTATTGTCTTCTAAGATCTTCTCGTATGTATTAAGATTACCAATTAACTTATTGAGAAAAAATTGTGCCAAATTTGTTGCTTCTTCAATCGCCGTCTCATTAAGTCTCCATTTCACCGGGAGAGCATGGAGGAATTTTTTAACGTGATTCTTGCTACTATGGCTTGGATCTAATGAATTTAAGCTTGTAGTAATAGTATTGGACCTCACAAAACCACTATCAATGGTTTCTTCATTTGCAAATGAAAACTCCTCATATTGTTGATTGAGAGAGTCGATCTTGTAATCCAGGATTTGTGGGTTACCTTGATAAGTATCAATAAGTAAGTCCCAAATCTCCTTTGCGGTCTTACACGTGTACACCTTCTCGAACTCCTTTCAAGGTAAGGCCTTGTAGATCATCATCTTAGCTTCATCATTCTTGTCAAACATCTTCTTCTCACCATCCTCCAAATCCAGGTATGGTTTTTCCACCATTAACTTTGTTTTGGGGTCATGGACCATGAAAACAATGTTACCATTTTGGATGATTTGCCACAAGTCAATATCCTTAGACTTAACATAGGTCTCAAATAGGACTTTCCAAGAATGAAATCCTTTGTATTCAAACAAAGGTGGTCTTTTCATAGAACACTCCTCAACAAAGTTCTCTTGAGCCATGGATCTATACTCAACTTTTTCAAAAATTTCATTAGGTATTTTAAATTTTTGAAAAGAAGTTTTTGACTTAAAACGACTTCTCAAGAAGGTTTTAACACTCAAAAACTTAAGTATATTGCTCTGATACCAATCGTAGAACCATAGAGCGGGGGTGAATATGGTCTTTTCAGCTTCTTCAAAGTTTAAAGACTTCAAGCCTCAAAGCACACCAATTGGTTTAAACAACAACAACAACAACAACCAATTTAACAATCACAACAAAAGTATATAAAGCGAGTAAATGACACCACGATATATGCTGGTTTGAGATGGGGGGTTTATACCATCCGTACATCCAGTTGTGAATCCACGACACTATACTATTCACTAAGAATAATCCTTTCGGTAGACTATAAACCGTTACAACTTCACTCCACCGATATGCACTAAGATCGGTGCTCACTAAGAAGGAGCTACTCCCAACTACATTCCGCCCTCGGAAACCACCCTATTGAATCTTGTGATTCGACTTCCCACAAAGGTCATTAAGACCACCAAGACTTCCCACCGAAAGTATCAAACCCTAACTAGATCCCCAATGATCTAGGCTTGGTCACCAAGACTCATGACTTCCCTTACAACCAAATCAAATGAATAAATGTTTGATTGTTTAATCAAGCCCTAACCTAACCTAGAGACTTGATTGTAATAGAAAGGGTATAGAGAAGAAGACCCTGGACACAATCACAAGAGCGGATTAGGTTCTTGTAATTCTTTCCTTGTAAAGAGATGTGTTCTTTCAAATGATGTTAGTGTGAAAGATTAAGAACATAAGATAGAATTAGAGGATTAGAGAGAAAGAATAATGGCAATGGGTGAGGAATTCAAGAGGAAAGGGTGGGTATTTATAGGCCAAGATCCCAAAGTGGGAATAATTTACTGAGACTGGCGCGTGTGAGCGCTAGCAACGCGCCAGGCTAACTTGTAATTTATTCCTTTTTGGATCTTGGTCTTGTAAATACCCAACCTTGCTAAACCCCCAATTGTACTTCACACATTTAGACCTTTACATTATTCATTCCAAAGGTCTAGCAACTCAAATAGCCAATTTGTAAAAATGTTTTTTGAAGTGTTTAAGAGAAACCAATTATCAAAGAGAGAAAGAGAGAAGGGATAATTGGATAGGGGTAAATTTGGTATTCCTCACTTGGCATGGAGAGAAGAGAAGAATATGCAAATAGGATATTCGTTTGCTTGGAAAGAAAGTGTGGATGTTAGATAGGGAAGATTTGAGTTTGAAATTCAAATGTGAGAGAGGGAGAAGTGAGAGAGTGAGGTTGGGTTAACATTGAACCATGGTTTGGTTAGAAGAGAAGCATGGTTAGGTTAAGAAAGGAATATGACAAAGGAATATGATTTATTTGGTGAGAAAGGGTGGATGTTGGATGAAGGTTAAAACACTAACCATGGTTGAGTAAGAAGAGTAATGATAGTTGGGTGAAAAGAGAATATCCAAGGGAATATACCATCCTTGGATGAGAGGGTGAGATAAAGGGTTGAGATGAGTTTGAGTGAATTAGATGGTTGAGATGAAAGGGAGCTTAAGGTTAGATTCAAATTTGAAAAAGAGTTGTTGGAGTATGAGAAAGTGAAGAGATAAAGTGGTAAGTTGGATATGTAAGAGAAGTATGTGATGGTGATTAGATGGGCAGCCTTAGAAGAGGATTTAAATTTGAATGTTGTGAGAGGAGGTTGTTAGGAATTAGTTAAATGACATAGAATCATTTATGCTGTTAGTGCAGTTATACTTCCTACTGGCAGGTATGTAGTTCCTGCTGGTATGGTTACTACTGCTAGCAGAATATAGTTTCTGTTGGTCTTTATGTTTCTGTGGGTAATAGAAATAGATAAACCCGTATATTTTAGAAAAAGATATGCATAAGTTATATTAGGAAGTGATCATGCATAATTCTTCTATATGTTTTGTATTAGGGTTTCTTAGAGTATAAAAGAAACTCACAGCTAATGTTTATGTACACCTTCAAATACATTGAAAAACACTTTCATAGTTAGTAATATAGATCCATAGAGGATCATTATTTAGTCATTCTTCTTCTTCAACTTATTTATTTCCGCATTACCAAATTCTCTATTAGTTTACTTGTGATTACATAAGTATTCTACTTTGTTCTAAACCAAGCTCAAAGATCTATCTAGCACACGATCCTACAAGTGGTATCAGAGCCTGGTAAGAGACTATCGAATAAGAAAAATCCTTTACACCAAATCTCTTTAAACCACAAACAATGAAAAATTCATCCCATTCTGATTAGACTCAAGATTCATCAGTGAAGACTCAACCTCAGAATGTTCAACAAGTGATCACAAGTACTGTTGCAAGCACCAATGCTAAATTTCCTTACTTAAAGAAGGATGAGTATGAGACATGGGCAATGAAGATGGAGTACTGGATCCAAAACAGTGATCATAATCTTTGGAACATCATCCTGACTGGGAACAGCAAGAAAAAGACAGGAAGAGATTTAAAGGGAAACATTGTTATTCTGTAACAATTCGCAATTTCAGGTTAACTTTTATTCCCGAAAATTTCACTATTCACTTTTCACTATTCACTTTTTACTATTCACTTTACTATTCACTTTTCACTATTCAACTCAAAAATTTTTATTTCATATTCTCGTAAGTTAAACTATTTTAACGATAATCCGAGAGTTTGACGCTCGTCGGATCATTTCTGCAAAAATCACAAAGCCGTGTCCGAGATTTACTTTTAGGTTTAAACGTCATTCCAGCATCCCGATATGTCCATAAAACATTATAAACAATAGAAATATGATTTTCTCTCATTTTAGGACAATTCCAAAACTTTTGGAATTTTACGTTTTCCAGTTCAGCGTTTTACGTGAATTGCGCGTTTTAGACCCGTGTTTCCAGTTTTTAGCAGGGTTTTAGCACCCGATAGAACCTACCACTCATTTTATATTTTATTATGGACTATATTGACATGTTTAACAATACTTTCAAGTTTCATATTTTTACGATACCCGGTTTTACGTTTTGAGGCTTAATCATTTACGGTTAGCGATTTACGGAGTCAAAACTAGCTACATACTTAGGATATTATCATCCAAAGACCATGACTACTCATCTAGTCACCCTTATCCTTTTAGAACCGACTTAGGGGGGGGGGAGTCACCATGTGTGGTTAAATCTTGACTTTAGCCATTAGATCTTACTTAATTACAACTTTGTCTCCAAGTTTAAGCACCTTCCTAGCCACCTTCCTAACCTCCTCATTCATAGTATAAATAGAAAGCTAATCTCTTCCTTTCTTCATCACCAAAAACTCCACAACCTCAATACCTAGCACCATGATCCTTTGATCTTCAATATACAAGTTACACTACAAAGTTCAAGGTCTTAGTATTCTCTACCTAGTTCTAAAGTTTGTTTCGTGATTCCATGGTTGAATTAAGAGCTACACAAGGTTACTAGGGCTGAAGTTAAATGGTTTTCACAAGGTTTATATCAAGTCTATCAATGGTTACAAGAGTTATGGTGAAGGGTTTACAAGCTTAGGTTTAGTGTCCTAGTTCTATACTTGACTTCCTTTCTTTAGAAAGCCAAAAGTTGTAAGCAAACCCTTATACACTTTCTTGCTCAATATCATTTACATGCTCTTTGTGTTCTTTTCATGCTATATATGTTCTTGTTATTGTGTTCATGATGTTTAAAAATGGATAAAACGAGTATTGGTATACATATGTTAACTTATGACAAGCAAACAAGCAAACTAGTGATTTTTATGGAAAACCACGACCACAATAGTATAACTTTGATATTTGACACTTACTTACTGTTAAAAAGGACTTAACAAGGAAAACATAGCAATTTGAATCACCCAAAACAAGTATACGAGTCAAAAGTTATGACCATTTGAAGTTAGCGAAACCAAAACGGCAAAACTGCCTAAATAGCATTCTGATCAAATTATGATTTTGAAAGTCCCACTTCTGCTCCGATTCATCAAAAAGTTAAAACACGAAAGTTGTCCGGAACGACGTTTTCGTTCAGGAATAAAGAAGCTCGAGCCCTGAAAACGCTTTCCGAGTGATAATTTTCTTCAAATTCTTAACAGCCCATTTTAGACCAAAGTCACTATATTATAGTTATGATTCACTAAGACCAAGAGGTCTAATGACCTAAAGCCAAGACCACAACCATGGCTAAAGCCAAGGTTGAGTCTTAAGACCATGGTAACAATGACCAAGGTCACGGCAAAGCCACGGCTAAAGACCATATAACTTTTAAAGATCATAAAAACTTATATATATGTTATCAAATACTACAATAGTAGGGAGCCTCATGTGAGGAGTTCATTAAGTAAGCCGTCGAGATGAGTTGTGGATTTACGAATTAAAGTGTCCTGGCTCCTCGAACGTTTACTACATGACTTCTGAATTATGTCGGCCCGAACGGTAGTAAGAGATTTACAACCTATACATGTTTCATAGACCACTTATATTCAACGACTTACACTATATACTAAGTACTACATCATGAACATTATGCAAGACATATATAGGCAATTCTTCGTATTCTTAGACGTTACTCCAAACCTAAGTCGCAACGATTTATTATAGGCTGCTCTTAGAGACTTTCGTGATTCGACTACCACTTTCATTTCTCATTACATAAGCTTAAGGTGAGTCATAGCCCTACTCTTTTCGTACTTGTTTTAACTCTTGGGGGGGATACATGCTCAACTACTTGCTTACTTGTAGAAATACTCAAAACGTTTATACGTGACTGTGTTATACTTGATTGTCTTATACTTGATGGCATTATACTTGATTTAATACATACATGACTGTCTTTTATCTTTGGGAAGTGGCTCCCAGTTGTCTTTGGGAATTGACTCCCAGTTGTCTTTGGGAATTGGCTCCCAAGTGAGGTCTTCGGAGATGAAGTAGAGACTCACTACTAATTGCTTAATTGTTTTGATGAACTTATACATGCCTTATTCATACTATATGTTAGCAGTGGGTTGTGAACACACAGGTTGCAAGTCTCTTATGGCGGGATTTGCAACTGAGTGGATTCTCAATGCCTTTGCTGTGTGAACATTCTTTTAAAGCTTTTCAACTGTTTTAAGACAAACTCTATGAACTCACCAACCATTGTGTTGACACTTTAGCATGTTTATCTCAGGTTAGTAAGGCAATAGCTAGTGCGTGGAACTTAGAGTCAAGCTGCATATTCTGAAGACTTACGCTTTTATCATTTACCATTCAAAAACACTTTGTATACATTTATGTATCATACTTTGGAATCTCATGTTTGTAACTTTGAATTCTTTAATCGAATGGTAACTTTTCAAAACGTCTCATTTAGAGTTCGTTTTCTATAACTTGTACTTTGTATTATGAAGTAGCACCCCTATGACACAGTCTTCCGCTGCGGTATTTTGGGGGTGTTACAGATTGGTACCAGAGCCTTGGTTATAGAGAACTAGGTTGCATTTAGTGCCTAGACTATAACTGCTATATACGTTGGGACCTTCCTCTTTATTTGCCTTACACACAATACATACACATATGCTTTTTGGTTAGAGGTTTGCTTAGTTCCACGCTATTAGATGATGTGACTTTAGCATTATAAGGAGCCCCAGAGATTCGTCGAGTCATTAAAAACATGGAGCTCAGTAATAATTAATTAGTTAACTTGATCTTGTGACAGTTCTTGTTTGATTAGACACAAGATTTGAGTTAAATAATATTATTGCTTAGCTTTAGGGATTTGATGACTTGATTATCTTACTATCGGCCTCAGAAGGCGGATTTTGTGTCGGAAATTCTTAAGTAGGATGATTTAGAATCTCCTTATTTAAATGGATTGGGACACCTCTTCAGTTAAATAAAGAAATTGTAAATCACCGAACCATAAGTTTATGAGACCTTACTTACATAAATTTGGACGCTTCTTTATGTAAGTAATGTGTTATAAATAAGTGGGCTTAATTGTAGCCGACACAACTCCTTAACCAGAATCTTAGACGAATCAGAGTAAACACCACTATATTAGAGATCCCGAATTCTCTTAGACACACTGTAAGTAGTTAACATCAACTGAACTTCGGGACGAAGTTCTCCTTAAGGGGTAGAGACTGTAACAATTCGCAATTTCAGGTTAACTTTTATTCCCGAAAATTTCACTATTCACTTTTCACTATTCACTTTTTACTATTCACTTTACTATTCACTTTTCACTATTCATCTCAAAAATTTTTATTTCATATTCTCGTAAGTTAAACTATTTTAACGATAATCCGAGAGTTTGACGCTCGTCGGATCATTTCTGCAAAAATCACAAAGCCGTGTCCGAGATTTACTTTTAGGTTTAAACGTCATTCCAGCATCCCGATATGTCCATAAAACATTATAAACAATAGAAATATGATTTTCTCTCATTTTAGGACAATTCCAAAACTTTTGGAATTTTACGTTTTCCAGTTCAGCGTTTTACGCGAATTGCGCGTTTTAGACCCGTGTTTCCAGTTTTTAGCAGGGTTTTAGCACCCGATAGAACCTACCACTCATTTTATATTTTATTATGGACTATATTGACATGTTTAACAATACTTTCAAGTTTCATATTTTTACGATACCCGGTTTTACGTTTTGAGGCTTAATCATTTACGGTTAGCGATTTACGGAGTCAAAACTAGCTACATACTTAGGATATTATCATCCAAAGACCATGACTACTCATCTAGTCACCCTTATCCTTTTAGAACCGACTTAGGGGGGGGGGGAGTCACCATGTGTGGTTAAATCTTGACTTTAGCCATTAGATCTTACTTAATTACAACTTTGTCTCCAAGTTTAAGCACCTTCCTAGCCACCTTCCTAACCTCCTCATTCATAGTATAAATAGCAAGCTAATCTCTTACTTTCTTCATCACCAAAAACTCCACAACCTCAATACCTAGCACCATGATCCTTTGATCTTCAATATACAAGTTACACTACAAAGTTCAAGGTCTTAGTATTCTCTACCTAGTTCTAAAGTTTGTTTCGTGATTCCATGGTTGAATTAAGAGCTACACAAGGTTACTAGGGCTGAAGTTAAATGGTTTTCACAAGGTTTATATCAAGTCTATCAATGGTTACAAGAGTTATGGTGAAGGGTTTACAAGCTTAGGTTTAGTGTCCTAGTTCTATACTTGACTTCCTTTCTTTAGAAAGCCAAAAGTTGTAAGCAAACCCTTATACACTTTCTTGCTCAATATCATTTACATACTCTTTGTGTTCTTTTCATGCTATATATGTTCTTGTTATTGTGTTCATGATGTTTAAAAATGGATAAAACGAGTATTGGTATACATATGTTAACTTATGACAAGCAAACAAGCAAACTAGTGATTTTTATGGAAAACCACGACCACAATAGTATAACTTTGATATTTGACACTTACTTACTGTTAAAAAGGACTTAACAAGGAAAACATAGCAATTTGAATCACCCAAAACGAGTATACGAGTCAAAAGTTATGACCATTTGAAGTTAGCGAAACCAAAACGGCAAAACTGCCTAAATAGCATTCTGATCAAATTATGATTTTGAAATTCCCACTTCTGCTCCGATTCATCAAAAAGTTAAAACACGAAAGTTGTCCGGAACGACGTTTTCGTTCAGGAACAAAGAAGCTCGAGCCCTGAAAACGCTTTCCGAGTGATAATTTTCTTCAAATTCTTAACAGCCCATTTTAGACCAAAGTCACTATATTATAGTTATGATTCACTAAGACCAAGAGGTCTAATGACCTAAAGCCAAGACCACAACCATGGCTAAAGCCAAGGTTGAGTCTTAAGACCATGGTAACAATGACCAAGGTCACGGCAAAGCCACGGCTAAAGACCATATAACTTTTAAAGATCATAAAAACTTATATATATGTTATCAAATACTACAATAGTAGGGAGCCTCATGTGAGGAGTTCATTAAGTAAGCCGTCGAGATGAGTTGTGGATTTACGAATTAAAGTGTCCTGGCTCCTCGAACGTTTACTACATGACTTCTGAATTATGTCGGCCCGAACGGTAGTAAGAGATTTACAACCTATACATGTTTCATAGACCACTTATATTCAACGACTTACACTATATACTAAGTACTACATCATGAACATTATGCAAGACATATATAGGCAATTCTTCGTATTCTTAGACGTTACTCCAAACCTAAGTCGCAACGATTTATTATAGGCTGCTCTTAGAGACTTTCGCGATTCGACTACCACTTTCATTTCTCATTACATAAGCTTAAGGTGAGTCATAGCCCCTACTCTTTTCGTACTTGTTTTAACTCTTGGGGGGGATACAAGCTCAACTACTTGCTTACTTGTACAAATACTCAAAACATTTATACGTGACTGTGTTATACTTGATTGTCTTATACTTGATGGCATTATACTTGATTTAATACATACATGACTGTCTTTTATCTTTGGGAAGTGGCTCCCAGTTGTCTTTGGGAATTGACTCCCAGTTGTCTTTGGGAATTGGCTCCCAAGTGAGGTCTTCGGAGATGAAGTAGAGACTCACTACTAATTGCTTAATTGTTTTGATGAACTTATACATGCCTTATTCATACTATATGTTAGCAGTGGGTTGTGAACACACAGGTTGCAAGTCTCTTATGGCGGGATTTGCAACTGAGTGGATTCTCAATGCCTTTGCTGTGTGAATATTCTTTTAAAGCTTTTCAACTGTTTTAAGACAAACTCTATGAACTCACCAACCATTGTGTTGACACTTTAGCATGTTTATCTCAGGTTAGTAAGGCGATAGCTAGTACGTGGAACTTAGAGTCAAGCTGCATATTCTGAAGACTTACGCTTTTATCATTTACCATTCAAAAACACTTTGTATACATTTATGTATCATACTTTGGAATCTCATGTTTGTAACTTTGAATTCTTTAATCGAATGGTAACTTTTCAAAACGTCTCATTTAGAGTTCGTTTTCTATAACTTGTACTTTGTATTATGAAGTAGCACCCCTATGACACAGTCTTCCGCTGCGGTATTTTGGGGGTGTTACATATTCTTCCTCCAGTTTCTGCTAAGGAACATATTGTTGTTCAAAGGGAAACTAAAGCAAGAACTTTGCTCCTTCAGTCACTCCCAGAAGATCACATGGCTGACTTTCATCACCTTGATGATGCTAGAGACATCTGGATAGCTATTAAAGCCAGATTTGGAGGGAATGATGAGTCTAAGAAGATGAGAAAGTCTATGCTAAAGAAGGAGTTCCAGGAATTCAAGGTTTCTGAATCAAAAGGCTTGCACAAAGGATATGACAGATTTCAGAAGATTTTGAGCCAACTGAATCAATTGCAGGCTAAACCAGACAATGAGGATTGCAATGTCAAGTTCTTGAGGGCATTGCCTAGCTCCTTCTTGGTCACAGGTTGCCATCACTCTTAAGGCAAAGGATGGTCTTGATTACTTGAGCTTTGATGATCTATAAAATAAGCTCAAGACTCTTAAAATTGATATTAAAGGAGGTTCAAGTTACAACTCCCCTGCTCCATCAAACTCAACATTTGTTAGTGCCACTAGTGGGAATAACAAGCAAACCTATGCTGATCACCCATGTCCATCATCATCAACCACATACTCCTCTGCTGCACCTAGATCTCAATCAAGTTCTAACAACATAATGGAAAATGTTCTTCAGTCTTTTGTTGTTGTGAACCATAACACCACCTTACTTATGAAGATTTTGAACAGATTGATAAGTTGGACTTGGAGGAATTGGATATAAAAGGGCAAATGGCCATCCTCTCAACTAAAGTAAACAGATTTGAGAAGAAGGTTGGCAAAATGATCAAATTCAACAAGAAGGAGTTAGCAAGATTTGACAAGAAGAAAGCTAGGTGCTACAAATGCTCTCAGCAAGGACACTTTGGAAGAGAATGTACTTCAAAGATGTTAGATGATAAGGGAAGATACTCTGCCTTCAGGATTAAGGAAGTGAACACAGAGGAAAGCAAGGCCATGGTATCTGTTGATTCCATGGTGGATTGGACAGCTCATGAAGAGGAACAAGAGGAAAGTAGTGCTTCCAAGTTATACAGTATGATTGCTGAAGCTAAGGATGATGAAGAACTGGTTTAAGAATTTGCTCTTATGGGAGTCACATCACAGGTACAAAATTGTCCTTTTGGTTGTCATAATAACTATGCTGAACTTAAAAAGGAATTTGATGATGTAGAGTCCCAATATAAAGAGTATTATATTCAGGTTCAAGCCTATAAAAGTAACCTTCAAATATATTGAAAAACACTTTCATATTTAGTAATATAGATCCATAGAGTATCATTATTTAGTTATTCTTCTTCTTCAACTTATTTATATTCCGCATTACCAAAGTCTCTATTAATTTACTTATGATTACATAGGATATCTAGCACACGATCCTATAGAGGTTGTGAGTGAAGGAGGTTGTATGTGAGGGAGTGAGTTCTATGTGTGTAAGAGTGAGTTGGAAGGATGGGATTGTGATAATGATGGGGAGCCTTTGGCTTGAGATTCAAAATTCAAATTTTAAATGTTGGAGAGTAGGAAGTGAGGTGGTTTGTGAAGAAGGTTTATTTGAGTTTGAAATGGATGGTTGGATGAGGAAGATGAAGAGGTGGTGAAATCTTAGTGGTTGGATAAGAACATTGTAAAGGGAATGTTTGGAAGATATGGTGTGGGAACGTAAAAGACAAGAAGTACACACAAGTAAAAGGAATATAAGTGAATGTTGGAAATAAGATTTGGGAGGATTTTGAGAAGTTTGAAGGATTTATTTGATGTGGAGATTAAGCAAAGGATTGAATAGGAGTTAATAATAATGTCATTAAGAAAGAAAAGAGTTGAAAATTATGATTATGGGTTAAGAAAATCAAAGGTTACAAATAATCTCAAGTAACTCAATGTCGAGTATTCATAATCTCATAACTTGTGAAGTTCCATGACTCGACGTAATCCATAACAACCTTGATGTAAACAAGCTAAGTGCTTTTCATCATTGTAAAGCATATCCCATAACGG
The DNA here is from genome assembly GCA_030686995.1 of Artemisia argyi. Lineage (NCBI taxonomy): Eukaryota > Viridiplantae > Streptophyta > Magnoliopsida > Asterales > Asteraceae > Artemisia > Artemisia argyi. Next base: position 96,941,336 of record CM060676.1, on the reverse strand, counting down.
GAAAGGATGCGTTTACGCAAAGAGACCTTTGAATTAGTTTGACCAATAAGGGAGTAAACCCATTACGTGATTTAGAGAAGACATAAACACGGATTTTTGATATATGAATACTTTTACTTGATGTCACGTGAAACATATAAGCTCCCTAGGTTTAGAAAAACTTTGGCTAGAGGTATTTATCAAAGTACTTGACTTGTCATTTTCCCAAAAACGGGTATTTGAAAATTTTGATCTCTCTAGTACTAAAACTCTTTTCGAGTGTTCTCAATGAAGCACATAACATATTCATACCTGTATTGAAAGATCCACATTTGTCGAGTAAGGGGAAAGCCGAATTTCAAATTTCGTCCCGAACCAAACAGTGGCCTGGCGTGCAGCTGGCATGTCAAAGCGCTGGCAGCGCACCAGGAGCAGTTATCCGAATCGGGGAAATTTGGCTATTGTTTGTTATTTTATGTGTTTCGAAGGTTTATTTGTCATCATTAAAACATAAGGAGACCTAGTCAATGTTTCCCCAACACAAACGCCTCATAGCCCAGACCTTTAAATAAGACAAGTTAGGAGCTTTACCATGCCATATCTCATATGGTGTCTTATCAACCTTCTTGGTCAGAACCATATTCAGAATGCGAACAGAAGATTCTAAAGCACAATCCCAAAAGGATAATGGAAGAGTAGTAAAATTAAACATTGATCGTACCATATCTAGCAATGTACGATTTCTTCTCTCAAATATACCATTTTGTTGTGGTGTATAAAGAGATGTGAGATACTGAACAATTACACACTCAGCTAGATAATCTTTAAACTCTTGACTCAGGTATTCACCACCTATGTCGGATCGAAGAGCTTTAATCTTCTTTCCTAATTGCAATTCTACTTCATTCTTGAAAACCTTAAATGTTTCAAACACCTCATGTTTATGTTTAAGTAAATGAACATAACCATAACGGCTAAAATCATTTGTAAAGGTTAAGAAGTAGCTAGCACATTTCCTTGACACATGTCTAAGGGGTCCACATACATCAGTATGTATCAAACCATGTAGACCTGAAGCCCATTCTATACGATTTGCAAAAGGTTTCTTTGCCATCTTCCCAGATATACAAGACTCGTATTTATCAAATGATTCGTCATTGATATGTTTCAAAACCCCATCGCGTTGCAACTTTTCCATGTGATTCTTGCCTATATGGGCAAGGCGACAATGCCAAAGATAAGTAGAATCCAAGTCCTTCTTGATTCTCTTATTATTGATGCTATACATTGAATTATTTCTATTGGATATTATCATTCATGTCAATTTCAACACACCATTCACAGCAATAGCATTAAAATAAAAAATACCATTTAAAGAAACAGAAATTCTATTACAAGTAATACTGCGAATAAAACCAAGAACCAACAATAAGGAAAATGAAATGACACCTCTAACAATAGAAGGTGTGTAATGGCAATTGTTTAATAACAGTACTAATCCAGAAGGTAAAACTAAATTAAACGATCCTATGGCTTCAACAACTGCTTGTGCTCTATTGCCCACATGCAGAAATTGCTCCTCATAGGCCAGTTTCCTTTCTACTCTAAACCCTGCAGTGTATTACAAATGTGAATACCAAATCCAATATCATATACCCAGGAATTTGTTTTATGATATAATGAAAATAATTCAATCATAAATAAGTTACCTGAAGTGCTGGGTTAACTAGTGTGCTTCAACTTGTTTAAACGTAACTCTTCGAGGTAGAGAGGACAATTCATCTTCCAATGTCCCACCTCATGGCAGTGATGGCAAGCCTAATCCTTCTTAGGATCCTCTTTCTTCTTTGGAGGGTATTTCTTAGGTTCAGGTTGATAGGCCATAATTTGTTTACCCTTATCAGCCTTTCCTTTGCCTTTACCCTTCTTGTTCGCTTGCGGTTTTGGTTTTTTTGAATACCACCCTGAATAGCCAGGACTAAGGGTGTAGGGGACTTTTTAGGTAAACCTTTTTCATAGTCAATTAGCAATGCGTGCATAACTGTCTTCCCTACGTAGTGCATATTGAAGTTTTGCACAAAACCACCAAAATCCTTGTTCAAGGATCTGTTGATTAGGCCAACTGCAATTTCTTGCGTGTAGGGATAGCCGAGTAGCTCTAGCTGGTCCATGTAACTCTTCATTTATAGCACATAAGCAATCACAGGTTTTCCAACTGCCTGCTTACAGCTGTGAAGAACATCGATCAAATCATAAAATTCAACAGTTACAGGTTTCTTAAACATACTTCTGAACTCGTTGAGCATATCATAAGGGAAAAAAATGCTCAAACTACTTACGAAGAGCAGGTGACATCATTCCAAGCATCATGCAAGCCACATCATTGTTCTTTTCATACTCAACTTTCCATGCTACTATATCTTCTGTAGTTGCAGTAGCAGGAGGTTCAGCAACACAAGGCTGATTCAAATATTTAACTCGTTTAATCACCCGCAGGACAATCCTGAGTGAACGATACCAATCTTTGAAGTTTGGGCCAGTTGATTTTTCTTGTTCAAAGACAGATTTGAATGCAGAACTTAAAGTAGTGTTTTCGATTCGAGCCATTTCTATAGGAAAAAGTTCAAATATTAGTATTTTCGATAATATAATTTTTCAAGAAAATAAAATACCCAAGGAATATTCATATAACCACGGAATTTTCTTGAAAACTAGGACCCAAATTAACATAATTTCATCACATTAGTTGATCTGCTAGTTATGAAAGTACATAACAAGGTAGTTGTCGAACAATGATTGACAAATAATTTACGATTCCTAGATCATTATGGGATCTACATTTGGCAAAAATCTATTTGCAATGTAAGCATGTTTCATCCTATCTTATGCCTTGAGTCATAGCTCTCACTAACTAACTCAATTATGTTGTCTAATTTAGAAACTGAAAATTTCCAGATGTGATCTCACGCAACATGAAAATTCACCTTGTCATTGCTATCTACTCAAGATCCCGCTTAAGCTCAATTGCAATTTCAAGTGTCTCTTATGATTAGATGGCATAAACTTAAATTTAAGGGTACTAATTTGATGTGTATAATCAAAATATGTACAAAGAAGAATGCATACTACTTCGTATCATAGGTTTTAATAAATACTTTTTATTAACCAATTTCAGTATGATCAAATCAACAAAGTTTTAATTAAGGTATTGGATGAACCAATCAAAGAATTACCTACAATTATCGCCCACTATATCGTACTACTGCATGAGTCAAAAGAAGCGGAGAAATAAAGGTTAGCTTAAAGCCATTTAATAAATACTTTTTATTGCCACGAAGTGGAGCGTGGAATTGAGGTCAATTCACCCTTAAGATGTTTTATACATAAAAAATAGTCGTAGATAACTCCAATTTGACGCACAAAGAAGCGGAGAAATAAAGGTTAGCTTAAAGCCATTAAAAACCCGTATAAGGTCACAATTTAATGCGTACCATCCTTATACCCTTCACACAGTTTGTCAAGTTGGATGAGCCTTTCTAACTATTTGGTACCAAAAACATCAATCAACTAAAAAAACTTTAGATTTTACTCTTAAAAATATGTTATAAATTATAAAACTTGCTAGTCTCACCTGGGAGTGAATTACCGTGCGAAGCGAACCACTATCGGCACATAAGACTTTGCAAAATACAATTTATACCCAATCAAGTTTCACCATTATTTAGTCCAGTTTATTTTTCTATTCAAAAATTACCCTTTTCTTACAAAATGTCAGACAAAAAATAAACAAACAAGTAAAACAAAAAATAAACAACTAAATAATGCGCACATAACTAACAATTAATATGTGTAAACAAGTAGCCACATGCAAACTTATTCGATAAACCTATAAATAATCGATTCTAGGTTTAAATTATGCATATATTTAACTAAGGCTTTCACTTGCAAAGGAAGTGAGCCACATACATCGACAAATCGATTGCATAAGGCCTAATTAAATATATAGTAGCACATAATTAATTTATTAATTTAATTGAGGTCTTCCCCCCAATTCAAGATCTATCAATAATATACATGTGAATAAATCTTAACAATTAAATTTAAAAAGCTTAACAATTAAATCATATAACTAATAATTCATGACGAAACATGCATGTATCATCATTAATTCCACATAACAATTATTATAATTAGTCACAACATCGGATACAATTAATGACATACACATATTCATTAATTATCACGTAAACGAGCATGCTATCCTAGGGTTTCTAATCAAATTAATTAACAAAACATAAACCCTAATTTTTTGTTATTAAAATTTAGGGCATATTGCCTCCCTAAAAAAATAGGGTTTTGAATTTTCTAAACCCTAAAAATCAACAACCATGCAAAAACATAATTCAATATTCGGTTTTTACATGTTTCGATACTTAATTACACATTATAGCGGCTCGTGGTGCTACTTTTGTATTTACATAACATGTCAAACATAAATATAAACACATAAAATATCAAAGCAAGTGCGGAAGCGTAAGGATCATATAATTGCAACTAATTAATTAAAAAAAGTAAATAGTATGCATACCTTTTTTCCATCTTCAACAAGCAATTAATTCGTATCAATTTAAATGGTTTAACGAATCGACCCACACCTTTTTGTCAATTCAAATCAAGATGTAAACAATAGCGTGTTTACACCACGTTCTTGTACACACGTACTATTATCCAATTATAGAGAATGCTAGTTCTTAAAACACAAAAAAAATTTGTTTAGAAGAAACAAAAGTCGAAAACCCCTAAAGGTTTAGGGTTTCGGCCGAGTTTCACAAATAAAAGAAGAAAACAATTTTAGGGTTATGAGTGTGTAACAAGATTAACAAACAATGAATCATAGCCTTTGTTTATATAGGGTGAATAACTTGGAGGACAAGTTGGACTAGGATTGGGTTTCCCCTTGCCCTAGCCGATCAGCCACACAACCCACAAGTGGTTTCTGGATCCTTCTTGATATCCAATTTACAATCTAATCCTTTTCTTTAACCATTAGTCAATTTCAGTTACTTACTTAACGGTCGTTATTCGTTTTGTGTATTTAATAATTAAGTATAACATTTTACATTTAATTATTAAACTTCAATTCTCATACATAAAGTGTGCAATCCCGTGGTCTCGAGTTCGAATCTGGACATACACTAATAATTATGTCCACAAACCTAGCAATTGTGTCACATCTTGGCCTTGATTTATTGGTATAAAGAGAGTGATTGTGTACATATAAAATATCAGTAACTGAGATATAAAAAAGTTATGAGTTGCTTCTAAAAAATTAGGTCGTTTTCTTATTTCTACATTGCCATACGATTATATGGTACTACAATTTACATTGCGTTGTATTGTTCGTTGACGATACACAACGCAAGTCTGCATCAATCTTGGGGTCATTACGTATGAGGCTCACAGATCGAGCACGTAAACACATTTTATGAATAGGGAGGCTCTTCCTGTGCTTGAATTTTAACTTTTTGGGTTTGTGTCTTATTGAGAAAACAAGAAGCTGTACTGGAGTTTCTGTTATCTCTAACTGTCACAATTGGGTTGTTGCTACAAGTGGCGCTATATGAAGGTATCCCTAAAAGGGTAGTTGTTGTCGAGAAGAAGTGCTCAAATTTTATCTCGACACCACAAGTTTCATTTATGTTGACGATGCGAGGATTGCTGCCTCACAAAAGGTTTTACTTCTCAAGGGATATTGAGAAGCTTTGTAATCCTCCAGGCAGTGTACCTGGTCGTTGTAGTGTAGTATAAGTATGTCTAGGGGATTGATCGTTCTATAAGGGAATAGTATCATTAGGTTAAGATGTATTTCAATTTAAGCCTAAAGGTGAGGGATGATTCTTTATGTAATTTTATGTTTTATGAAAGCAAGTAAAATCTCAGTTTTGAAGGAGTAGGCGGAATTAGTTGATAATCAACTAACCAAAAACTACTAATTAAACTAATAATAAAATAAAAGAACAAGAAAATAAAAGTGGTGGACTTCTTATAGTGAGACAAACATGTTTACTTAGATATAATTACTCCCTATTTATCTCTTGTTGATTTGTTGAATGTCACAGTGCAATTGTTTTAGTTGAAGCATTGTATTCCATAATACCAGTCGCGGGGGTATGCAAAGCCTTCCCAAACTATATGAATATCAATTTCTCCTAAAGCTATGCATTAAGCACCCAAACCATACAATCATTATTATCTATTCATGCATTAAATACAATGAGTAAAACCGTAGTGTACATTCGATTATGTATTTTAAGACGTTCAAGCTAGTTACTCAAAGGAGGTCAGCCAGTTTTCTTAACCTATAATCAATTAACTAAAGAATAGACAACTTATCAACAATCGATAACTAGGTATCATTAGATCTAGGCAAACACTAATAAACTTACGCTATCATGTTAAAAGGAAGAAAAGATAAACAAATAATCAAACAACACATAAACATATTCAATGATTAAAAGAAAACTTAACTTCAATTGAACATGGAAGAAAAGAGGGTATGAAAACTCTTAAAATCTTCTAAAATTCGTCCTAGAGTTTTGTCTCCAAAGTTGCACACTAATGAATGAAAAATCAAAAAGTATATATAGAATTACAAGGCTGACGGCGTCAAGTTATAAATCCTGACGCCGTCAGAACGCCGCTTTTAGAGTTTCGTCTTGTGCAATCTAACTTTCTGACGTCGTCGCATTATATGTCTTCTGGGCCGTCTCTCTTTAAGCTATCACCAAACAGCCTACTTCCAAATACACCTGACGCCGTTATGTGTAAATCCATCAAGGGTTCACTAGAGTGTCATGTGTGATATTTTCTAACTCCTTTGTCTTCAAGTGACGTCGTCAGCTATTAAGGCTTAACGCCGTCAGGTGCAATTCCTGACAGGTTTTCTTGACTTTGTTGTTTTCTTCACTTTTGAGCCCAAAAACGTCCAAAATGCTCCAATTTCCAGAAATCATGTCCGAAGTACCTAAAATAAGAAAAGAAATGATTTGAGGCAATATTTGATCATAAAAACATGATTTAAGGCTTAAATGACCCCTTCAAAACGCACCAGATAAATCCTTATCAAATATCCCTACATTTGGGATTTGCTTGTCCTCAAGCAAATGAGCTTTTATACTAATTAATTTACAAGTTAGGGGTCATTTAACATTAACATAAAAGTAATTACAACATACAATCATTCTACCTTAGTCAAAATAAGCACGGAAATTATACACTACCACCTCACATTAAGTGTTTGGATTCTCACATCTCTAGGGTGTTATAAACTTATATATCACGTATGGAAGTGGGAAAATGTCACTCACTACGTGTCATAGCACATAGATTACCTTAGGCTTGGGAAAGGATCAAACCTCTACCACTTTGGCGTAAGCACCTAGGATAAACTATCTAAGAGGTCTTTTAAAGGGTTATAACATTAGGCGTAAGGGTATGGAAAAACACAGTTTGTTGGATAAAATGATATTTTACTGGTGGCAAGTCAATTTTCTTGTTCAATTACATGTACATTGAGGCATTACTAAGCCAAGACTCGACTCATCTCAAACTAACTACAACTCTTTTTGTATTTTTCAAGACACTATTTAGACTTAATCATAAATAAAAGAAACGGATGGTAGCCCGTATGTTTTTCTTCTTTCTTTTTCTATTTTTTTTCATACACTCTTACTCTACCATCCAAAATAATACATCAAATTGTTTCCTCCCTACACTTGAACTTTTACATACTTTACACACAACTATTCTAATGACCCGAATTAAGAAGATCAGAACACTTGGAATACTATAAAAAGTTAAAAACTATAAGGGTTATGATTTCCACTTTCACTTTATAACGACTAGTACTTTACCCATGAGTCCCAATCATCCCAAAACTGTATGTACAAGATATGACTCGACTTAGCAACCATGTGACCAATTAGACAATTAACAAAGGGTTTAACATGTAACAATAATGCACTAAAGATGTGTGCATATAAGGTAGGCTAAGGAGATTTAGGTGTATATTTAGGCGTGAATTATAACAAATTTTTCCTTTAAGTAAGATTCTTAAAGTTAGAAATGAAAAAGATAGGCTCTGAGGGGTGTACTAAGGGTATCGTGTACTAAAAATGAGTACATCGCAAGGGTGTTGGAAAATTACTTGTCTAATAAGGTCAATATAATTATAATTTGGATTTAAAATAAAAGGTTATCCTAACGCCTTTTATCATATAATAAATCCTATCTACACGAATGTAGTCTCACTAGCGGTCTCGGGATGCATCACAAACGCAAGTTCTAAAGTCTAAATACTACTGGTACACTCATAAGCATCAAAGATGAATGCTTTTTCCTAACAATCTAAAGGCGAACCTCACATTTTGGGGTGGAAATTTTGAGTGGTGCGGTTTTTGTGCTAGTCATATAATTCCTATCCATGAGACGCTTATTAAGACTAAAGTTTCACTCCTATATGTTGCAAAAAATTTTAAATTTGGTGCCAAAATTACCCTAACAAGTATTTCTCTTAGTTTTATTACGCATATACTATCGGACAAAACAAACAACAAGTGGAGTTATAGTTTCTAAGGTATCCCAATTTACCCTCCTTACACTTAAACTGAACATTATCCCCAATGTTTCTAAATAAGTAATGAAATAAAGAATAAAGAGAATGAAAGAAACTAATACTCCGTTGATTCGCTCGGTATGGACGATGTGGAAACATGGTTAAATCTTCCTCCAAGAGAATGAACATAATAAGCTTCACTCCAGAAATATAAATCATCTTCTTGTCCAATATAACCTGTAAACAACTAAAAAAACAAAGACAAAAACCTCGCATAAAATCAGCGGTAAAATCTATAAAAAAATTAAATCCTAGAAACGAGCCCATATATCTTACTTTGCTTTCAAGGAATTAAAAAAATATAATGATTGCAAAATAAATGTCTATAGGTTCCTGGAATTTTAAAATTAAAGATCTTTCAAAATTATAATATTTCCAGCAGAAAAACAAAACATTGAAAATTTTACAGATACAACACTTGACGTCGTCAGGTTGTAATGCCTGACGCCGTCAGGAGTAACCTAACAGAAATTTTTATATTTTGTTTCTGGAAAATTTCTGGAAAAATCTGAGTTTTAACACCTGGAATTCTATAGAACACTCATTGTGACTCGATACAAGCATTTGACTCGAACAAACATAAATATATATGCTTATCTTTATTTGTTATTGTTCATGTTCAATTTGTTCTCATAAACAAATATGATCTTCACTACACTTATCTTTTTGCAAAATACCTTTATATGTAATTAAGACGAGGTTAAAGACAAAATAAAGCATTTTCACAATTTTTATGATACATGAACAATGAACAAAAAGAGATGGAGCATATATATGAAATCAAATAAAAAAAACAAACAAACAAACAATTAAAAAGAAAGCTTGGGTTACCTCAAGAAGCGTTTTTCTTTATTAATGAGTCTTGTAGCTAGACTCAAAGTCATGCTCTACGTTTTCTTGTTCAACTTACGTGCCCATTCAAACGTCTTAATCCAACTTTCATCATGCTTATATTTCGGGCCTAGACTTTTGCAACCAGAATAGTAAGTTCGTTTTCGTCCGTAATAAACATCATCATCAATTTTATCATCTTTAACTTCATAGGCCCAAATTACATCAACTACTAAATCTTTGATGTCTTTCAACTATTCCCTCTTATGAGGTATCATAAAAGTAATCTTTTCTACCCCCATCAGTAAACTGAACTATTCCTTTGTCACGATCACAATGCATATTAGACACTTCAACAAATGGTTTTCCTAGCACAATCTGTCACACCCCCAGAATCGGGTCTAGCGGAAGCATACATGTAGCTGGGGTGTAACTCAATTGGTATCTCGACACAAGTACAAAAATGGTTTTCACTTCAATCATTTAGAATAAAATTGTTTAACCAAAAGTATTGGATTTACATCATTTAAAGTAGTGCGGAAGTAGGCCCTTAAAATAGTTAAAAACGGTCCCCAAATGAATATCAGAGTCTTCTATGACCATGTCATGCCCTGCCAAAACCTCCAGTAGCGTGCCATTGCTTAAAACTTGAAAATACATGCTAAAGTGTCAACACGAGGTTGGTGAGTTCATAGAGTCTTGTGAAAAAGAATCTAATGCATATGAATGAAGATTTCCCAGCAAAGGCATCATAAATCCACTCAGTTCCAAGTCCCGCCATAAGAGATTTGTAACCTGTGTGTTTATGACCCACTGCCAAATATGATTTAGTTTGTGTAAACAAATGAAATATGTGGACCAAGATTCAAAGATAAGTGTAGCAATGTCGCTCTATAAAGGTAAGAGTGATAATGTAGCCATGGCGATATTGCCATATAAATAAATCTGACCATAAGCAAAGCGCATAAATAGTTTATCGAACAAAGTTTCATAGCACCAATTTAGAAAAGAATATTGATTGCACTAAGTTCAAGACACCGAAAAGGTTTCTAGCTATATGCAGGAGGTTACGCTCCCAAGTAATGTAGGTAATCACACATACCTATGAAATGTAGGTAATCAAACATACCCAAGAAATGTAGGTAATCAAACATACCCAAGAACTGTAGGTAATCAAACATACCCAAGAAATGTAGGTAATCAAACATACCTAAGAAATGTAGCTACCGGTTCTTAACTTAGGCAATGTTAGGCAATCTGTAATTAGTTTAAATTTATGTTTGAATCATTCTCTAATCCTGACCATTGGTCTGCAGATGATAGATGATGTGGTTCCAAAGGAATCTTAATGAAATCGCTAGGAGTTTGAGGTGAATCAAATTTCTCTATTAGGAATAATTGAAATGGGTACCATGAATCTTGGTTGAAAGACTTACAAGGTTAACTCCGTCAAAGGGTGTTATTAGAAAGAATAGATTAGGATGAGGTTGTGATCCTCCGCAGGATGTCATGAATTGAGTCTTTCTCCACCTACGATTCTTAGTCTCCATTACTAAGATTTTCCCCAAGTTCTATGCCATCAAATCACAAAATCCTAAATGTATAAGTGATGTAATATAGTGATTGATTTTTCAAAGTTTGTTTTGAGATGGTGTGTTTTGTTCATAAACCTTCCCTGAATAAATAAATTTACAACTTTAAGCAAACGGCTTTTTAAGTAACATTTTTCTTGATGTTTCAAAATTTAGTAGTTATGCAAGATAGGACAGTTTTCAACATAAGGTGGATAATATGGTTTACCAAAGATCGATGTTTAAAATTTCCTAACATTCAATAGTTCTGAAAAAGATCAATCAAAAGGAATTTGCTTGTCAAAATAAGTGCCTCAGAAAAGTATTTCTTACAATCTATATGTCTTCTATAATTGTAGTTTGGAGAAAAATGCATTTAAAAGTGAAAGTATTAAGAGGATAAAATAGCCAGGTATGTATGTCTGCACAAATGCATAGGTGTCTAACAGGTTTGAATAAAGTCTATTGGTGAGGACATGTTCAATCTATAGTATCGGTTAAGAGGTTGGATTTATCTCTATGGGGTTGCTTAGTGAGCATTCGTATCGAAACTAATCCTGTAATTCAGTCAAGCCAATACTTTCTAGATGGTAGAATTTTTGGTGATCAGGCCAGTGATAGTGGTTCAAATGGTTTTGTGATATCCTGAGATTTCTGTTGAGTTTTGAATGGTCTTAATGTACCGAGGGATCCTCCTTATAGATGGTATGGAAAGTCTTTCCTAAGGAGGTCATTGATAATATCCAATTATCAATATTGGGAGTAGTGAGTGATGAGTGACATAGGAAACTATTTAGTATCACCTAATTCCTTATATAAATAGGGATGGGAAAGGAAATGATATTGATGGTGAGAAGGGAAAAGACTGTGACAACTGCGACAAAATGAGATTGTGATAAAAGAAAATACTGTGATATAAGTGTATCGTGCATAAAGGTGAAGATTCATGAAATGAAATGACCAGTTGACGTGCTTCCAATCGGTGATTCACGAAGTGATAAAAAGTATGAATGTTCCAATAACGAGAGTATACACACACATAAATGAAACATTTGGAAATTGATTAGAGAATTTAATCCAGACAAAATTTTATTATAACCATTCTCAGTGTTGCAAAATTCATCTCTGAGTCAGACATAGGTGGTCAGCCTATATCTCACTATCCCGGGTTGAATATAAATGACCAGTCTATATTCCACCGAGGTTCCATGAATTTTGAAATACTCAGCTCAGTTATACTAAGACTATGTCCTTCACAAATACCAAGACGTTCTGAAAGACTAAAGCAAGTGACCAAACTCGATGTCAAATGATGAAACTATGCAAGGAAAAACATAACGCGGTGACATATATGATACGTGAACATGCTTATATGAACGACAATTATATTAATCAACTAGAATAAGTGAATATAATGTACCAGGTAATGAGATACAAATCTCATCACCTATGTCAGCAACTAACCACAATTGAGGCTTCAGCTTGGCAGGCAGGCACGTGACGGTCATAGGGTTAAGTTTTCGTGAAAGTAGCTATAGTCTAGGTTTTAAAAACACTTAGTTCGCTATAGCCAAAGCTCTGATACCAATCTGTCACACCCCCAGAATCGGGTCCAGCGGAAGCATACATGTAGCTGGGGTGTAACTCAATTGGTATCTCGACACAAGTACAAAAATGGTTTTCACTTCAATCATTTAGAATAAAATTGTTTAACCAAAAGTATTGGATTTACATCGTTTAAAGTAGTGCGGAAGTAGGCCCTTAAAATAGTTAAAAACGGTCCCCAAATGAATATCAGAGTCTTCTATGACCATGCCATGCCCTGCCAAAACCTCCAGTAGCGTGCCATTGCTTAAAACCTGAAAATACATGCTAAAGTGTCAACACGAGGTTGGTGAGTTCATAGAGTCTTGTGAAAAAAAATGTAATGCATATGAATGAAGATTTCCCAGCAAAGGCATCGTAAATCCACTCAGTTCCAAGTCCCGCCATAAGAGATTTGTAACCTGTGTGTTTACGACCCACTGCCAAATATGATTTAGTTTGTGTAAACAAATGAAATATGTGGACCAAGATTCAAAGATAAGTGTAGCAATGTCGCTATATAAAGGTAAGAGTGATAATGTAGCCATGGCGATGTTGCCATATAAATAAATCTGACCATAAGCAAAGCGCATAAATAGTTTATCGAACAAAGTTTCATAGCACCAATTTAGAAAAGAATATTGATTGCACTAAGTTCACGACACCGAAAAGGTTTCTAGCTATATGCAGGAGGTTACGCTCCCAAGTAATGTAGGTAATCACACATACCTATGAAATGCAGGTAATCAAACATACCCAAGAAATGTAGGTAATCAAACATACCCAAGAAATGTAGGTAATCAAACATACCTAAGAAATGTAGGTAATCAAACATACCTAAGAATTGTAGCTACCGGTTCTTAACTTAGGCAATGTTAGGCAATCTGTAATTAGTTTAAATTTATGCACTCATGTCTCTGAGTAAAATAGCAAGTAGGTAACAAATGAATAGTATTGTACTCGGATAGTCAAACAAGTATTTAGATAAAGCTGAAAATATTTGAGTAATCAACCATGTATAGCAAGTAATGCATTTAAGTAAAACGAGCATGTATTCTCCCCCAAATAGTTTGCAAAACAATTAAAAGAGTAGGGGCTATGACTCACCTGGTGCGATGGCTACGATGGCAAAAGTGGATACATGAAATGAGGTTCGATCTCTAACCGCAACCTAATATGAATGATATGATCTAATGTAAGAAATGAAATGATGCTACACATGCAAATACGTATGTTATCGATACCACTCGCTAGTTTTGAAAATAACGTTTATCGTCGAAAAATACATTTTTGACGTCTCGTTAAGTTAATAACCACTTATCATGTAAATATATTGAAACGGTACTCCACGATCCTTGTTTGGTATTCTATCGGCAAATATAGTGTTTTCGTCGTAAAATGATACTTTTCACAACTTGAAATATAACCGAAATGACCTCGCAAAACTAGCCGCGAAAAGTTGTACGTTAAGGGTAAATGATGAAACTTGGCGTTTTTGAAAACCTTGTAACCATATCTAAATGTTGTCTCATTTTACTTTTAATCATACGCGCCTCGATGGTTAAGAAATATTACTTCCAATGTCGTTACTTGAAAATATAAAGTTCAACACTTAGAAAAATTCTATTATAGTAAAAGCTGTCAAAATAATAACTTTGAAAGGATTTTCGGGTAAAAAGATGAGGCTGTAGTTTATTTTTTGGGTAAAGAGGAGTAATCCTGCACCCGGTAAAATACATTAATCAAAAACGTTTAAGTACAATGGAAGAGAGTGAGTCTCTCATCGAAGTCCCTAAGGACACTACCACTACCACTATATAAGAATGACATGCCATTCTTATAACTACCAGATCTAAATACAACTAACGATGACTAGTAATAAAAATACAATACATCACAACTCAAATAAAATTGAAGTCTTCTTAGTCATCCTAGCGATCCAGATCATAAACATGCGAACATCCAGCTTCAACAAATTGCATCTTCTATTAGTATTATGCAAAGCATAATCTAATAACCTAATACGAGTGCAATCCGTAGCAAATGAGAATTGAAGCATAAACATGGTCTAAGCGACCCTAACTTCCAGCACATGGTAACTTGAGCCAATCTTCCGACCAATCCGAGTGAACCACATGAAGATGACCACAGATCAAGTCACAATGCCAACACACCACTAACATGACCAAGCCATGGCAAATACATACATACATGTACCATAGTAGCTCATTTAACCAGGCCCCATTCAAGTCATAATAGACCAGGTGTATTCATAACCATACGTTCACATGTGGAACTGAATTGGTGATTGCCCAAAACCACCAAGACTATGAAAGAATAAGATGAATACACCCTAAATATCCAACAGCAACGCAATACCACATCAGTTATATCATTAGACACGTATACCAGCAGCAGTATTACGTAGATGCAATATACAGAAAAATAGGGCTTAAAAACAAACCCTAAATCTCATCGACAACGATCATGCACTCTCTCTTAACCCACTTCAACGAATAATCATCACAAACCAGCAAATAAACCAAGATCAAACAGATCGACATTCATCCAAACCCAAATTTTCATCCAGCAGAGAATAGTCAAACCCTAAAAAAGGATTTTGATAAACATTGAAGCACCAATAAAAATAAAAACCTAATAAGGTTTTATAAGCGTTAAAGCCTTTTCCCAAAGCAGAATCGATCTTCAAATAATAAGGCAACAAGCAGCATGTTGATCGATCTAAAAGAACCAGAAATCATAAATAAAACTAAACCCAAAACGAGTTTAGTTATCAATTAAACGCCAAGGGTAACAATCGCACAACAATAAAACGAAACCCTAAAAGGGAATCGTATAGTGAATGAAACAATGTGCATAAAGCATAAATCGCCTTTGTATATATAGTAATCAGTGATATCAGGATAATCAAAGGATCGATCAAATAAAAAGAAAAAAAAGGAAACGATTTAAACCCTAACCCAAAACCAGAATCGATCTTAATAATCGATGGATTTAGTTAGGTTTTCAGCAGCCTCCTCTTAGATATAACATACCACTAACATCGATTGCATACTAACTAAACAATCAGAAGATTATTTAGGAGTAGAGAGGCGATTCTAGTGGTAGTTTTGGCCGGAAAAAGGGAGAAGAAGAGGAGGCTGCTAATCGCCCCTATAGAGAGTATTTTAGGGTTTTTGGCGTTGGACGAGTTTTAGTCAACACAAAGGTTGAGTGATAAGGCTGTAGTTTATTCGTTATAAGTGTATTCGACGAACGGCCAATTGATTTGAAAAGCTTGCTGGAAAATCTTGATTTCATAAAACTAAGGCTCGGACTCAAACCATACCAATCATGGAGAAAAACAGCCGAGATAGTGGTGCCTCGCAAAAACTGTTTAGTGGCAAAAATAATAATAATAGTGCTGAAGGAAATTTGTAAAAATCGTCTAAGTTCAAACGCTTGTATCTTTGTCGTTATAAGCCCGTTTTCTACGTTCTTTATATCCCCGGAATCGTGGGAACATGTACTATCACATTTTTAGTAGTTCGGCTTGTCTAGGTTACGTTAAATGTCTCATTTTGTCCAACAAAAGTTACTCAACAGCAAACTATATTTTCTGAAAATACTTTTCGTCGTTAAACTTCGGAAAACCATATCTCCTTCGTTATTAACTCGTTTTTATCCTCGTTTTCGGCCATAGTTTCGTCTCGGAATGTATTTTCAAAATCTTGGGTCCAAAGTTACACCCTAGACCCTGAGTTTCCCACGTTTAACAAAAATGGACAGTAGCTTTGAAAGTTTGTCAAATCTTAGTTTCCTAGTTACTAACTTGTGCAAAAACCTTCCTAATAACTTCAACACAACTCTTAAACTACCATACACCTTCTTAGGGTGTCATGGGGTCCTAAACATCACCAACCTTGGTGGGTTTCGTGGGAATAATCATAGGAAAAGCAAAAACCAATTTTATGTAATAAAAACTAAATAAAGTGGTATGAATCATACATACTTGCATGTTTTTCTTACTAGATCATATAAATACATCAAGTAATAGTTTTAAAGAGTAGTAAAAAGTTAAGTAACTTACTTGTGATGATTATTAAGAAATGGTGATGAAAACCTATTTAATCTTTGAGGTTTTTATTCCAAAACCTTGACTAGATTACTACTAGGACTAAATAAACACAAGAGCTTGAAAATTTTTATGGATCTTCTTCTTGTTGTTGTTGGAACCGAACCACATGAACCTTGAAGATGAGAGAGTTTGCTTGGATATTTTTCTTGTAAAATGATGTAGGTATATATTTGGTAAAATTTATTGGTGTAGTTATTTAGTAGTCAAAGAAAAATCAATGCATATGGCTAGTTAGGGGGGCATGGGGCGGATTTTAAGGGAAAGGTGGGAGAGGGTTGGACTAATTAAAGAACTTGTCTAGTAATGTATGTGTTTGTTTAGTTTTAGTTGTGTATTGGGTGTTATCGGGTACCGAGTTAACTAAAAATGAAACGTAGCGAGTTGAAATAAAATATGACGAAGTTGTAAAAATCATCAAATCACATTCCTGATGAGAATCGGGTGTTATAATAATTATCGGGATAAAATATCGTAAACCGACGAAGTAATAAGCTCCGACCGTAAAATATAGCAATTGATTTGAAAACACCGGGTAAACTAATAATATAATTCTTATATCATTATTATGAGTACAAAAATGTGTTAGGATCATAGTCGGGAGTATTGGGTATACTTTAGTAGTAAAAACTGAATGGTAACGTTAATTACAAATTAAGCATACGTAAATTAAAATAATGCATATCCGTGTAGGGCCTAAAGTGCTGATGATGTTACTAATGATATGTAGACTACTCCAGTCTATATGACGTGTCCCTATTGATGATGCATGAATTCACAGCTAAACCAATCCGGTTACACGAATTTAAATACCCGTAAACTAGATTTACGAAATGATGAACGACAATTGTGAATAGTGATTTCCTTCCGGGGAACGAATAGTGTCATATGAATAGTAAAATTTTGAAACACTTCTCGGAATCTTAAACTGACTCCAAAAATGATGAATAGTGATCGGTGAATAGTAAATGATGAATAGTAATTGATGAATAGTAACTTTTCCGAAATGAATAATGAAATTTCGACTTTTGAAAAAGGACCTGAAATTACGAGTTGTGACAGTCTTCCCCTCTAACAGGAACTTCGTCGCGAAGTTTAGTTTGTGTTGGTCTCTAGAGTGTTATTGGTGAAAAGATGAAGATACTTATCGTGTAAACTACTGAGCTCTAATGGGGGCTCAAGTCTGTAGGCCACTAGGCTCATTCTGTCTGAAATATTGAATGGTCCAATGTATCCCAGGTTTATCTCTTCATGTTTGTGAATTGTGTCTCAATGATGTTGTCCTTGGGATCGCGTGATATCTATTGTTGTAAGTGAATCCAATTTATAGCAAATGGTCAGCCCAACCATTTCAAGAATCAATCACACCCGATTTGGGCATATCTCCATATGTTTGAATCATTTTCTAATCCTGACCATTGGTCTGCAGATGATAGGTGATGTGGTTCCAAAGGAATCTTAATGAAATCGCTAGGAGTTTGAGGTGAATCAAATTTCTCTATTAGGAATAATTGAAATGGGTACCATGAATCTTGTTTGAAAGACTTACAAGGTTAACTCCGTCAAAGGGTGTTATTAGAAAGAATAGATTAGGATGAGGTTGTGATCCTCCGCAGGATGTCATGAATTGAGTCTTTCTCCACCTACGATGCTTAGTCTCCATTACTAAGATTTTCCCCAAGTTCTATGCCATCAACTCACAAAATCCTAAATGTATAAGTGATGTAATATAGTGATTGATTTTTCAAAGTTTGTTTTGAGATGGTGTGTTTTGTTCATAAACCTTCCCTGAATAAATAAATTTACAACTTTAAGCAAACGGCTTTTTAAGTAACATTTTTCTTGATGTTTCAAAATTTAGTAGTTATGCAAGATAGGACAGTTTTCAACATAAGGTGGATAATATGGTTTACCAAAGATCGATGTTTAAAATTTCCTAACATTCAATAGTTCTGTAAAAGATCAATCAAAAGGAATTTGCTTGTCAAAATAAGTGCCTCAGAAAAGTATTTCTTACAATCTATATGTCTTCTATAATTGTAGTTTGGAGAAAAATGCATTTAAAAGTGAAAGTATTAAGAGGATAAAATAGCCAGGTATGTATGTCTGCACAAATGTATAGGTGTCTAACAGGTTTGAATAAAGTCTATTGGTGAGGACATGTTCAATCTATAGTATCGGTTAAGAGGTTGGATTTATCTCTATGGGGTTGCTTAGTGAGCATTCGTATCGAAACTAATCCTGTAATTCAGTCAAGCCAATACTTTCTAGATGGTAGAATTTTTGGTGATCAGGCCAGTGATAGTGGTTCGAATGGTTTTGTGATATCCTGAGATTTCTGTTGAGTTTTGAATGGTCTTAATGTACCGAGGGATCCTCCTTATAGATGGTATGGAAAGTCTTTCCTAAGGAGGTCATTGATAATATCCAATTATCAATGTTGGGAGTAGTGAGTGATGAGTGACATAGGAAACTATTTAGTATCACCTAATTCCTTATATAAATAGGGATGGGAAAGGAAATGATATTGATGGTGAGAAGGGAAAAGACTGTGACAACTGCGACAAAATGAGATTGTGATAAAAGAAAATACTGTGATATAAGTGTATCGTGCATAAAGGTGAAGATTCATGAAATGAAATGACCAGTTGACGTGCTTCCAATCGGTGATTCACGAAGTGATAAAAAGTATGAATGTTCCAATAACGAGAGTATACACACACATAAATGAAACATTTGGAAATTGATTAGAGAATTTAATCCAGACAAAATTTTATTATAACCATTCTCAGTGTTGCAAAATTCATCTCTGAATCAGACATAGGTGGTCAGCCTATATCTTACTATCCCGGGTTGAATATAAATGACCAGTCTATATTCCACCGAGGTTCCATGAATTTTGAAATACTCAGCTCAGTTATACTAAGACTATGTCCTTCACAAATACCAAGACGTTCTGAAAGACTAAAGCAAGTGACCAAACTCGATGTCAAATGATGAAACTATGCAAGGAAAAACATAACGCGGTGATATATATGATACGTGAACATGCTTATATGAACGACAATTATAGTAATCAACTAGAATAAGTGAATATAATGTACCAGGTAATGAGATACAAATCTCATCACCTATGTCAGCAACTAACCACAAATGAGGCTTCAGCTTTGCAGGCAGGCACGTGACAGTCATAGGGTTAAGTTTTCGTGAAAGTAGCTATAGTCTAGGTTTTAAAAACACTTAGTTCGCTATAGCCAAAGCTCTGATACCAATCTGTCACACCCCCAGAATCGGGTCCAGCGGAAGCATACATGTAGCTGGGGTGTAACTCAATTGGTATCTCGACACAAGTACAAAAATGGTTTTCACTTCAATCATTTAGAATAAAATTGTTTAACCAAAAGTATTGGATTTACATTGTTTAAAGTAGTGCGGAAGTAGGCCCTTAAAATAGTTAAAAACGGTCCCCAAATAAATATCAGAGTCTTCTATGACCATGCCATGCCCTGCCAAAACCTCCAGTAGCGTGCCATTGCTTAAAACCTGAAAATACATGCTAAAGTGTCAACACGAGGTTGGTGAGTTCATAGAGTCTTGTGAAAAAAAATGTAATGCATATGAATGAAGATTTCCCAGCAAAGGCATCGTAAATCCACTCAGTTCCAAGTCCCGCCATAAGAGATTTGTAACCTGTGTGTTTATGACCCACTGCCAAATATGATTTAGTTTGTGTAAACAAATGAAATATGTGGACCAAGATTCAAAGATAAGTGTAGCAATGTCGCTATATAAAGGTAAGAGTGATAATGTAGCATGGCGATGTTGCCATATAAATAAATCTGACCATAAGCAAAGCGCATAAATAGTTTATCGAACAAAGTTTCATAGCACCAATTTAGAAAAGAATATTGATTGCACTAAGTTCAAGACACCGAAAAGGTTTCTAGCTATATGCAGGAGGTTACGCTCCCAAGTAATGTAGGTAATCACACATACCTATGAAATGTAAGTAATCAAACATACCCAAGAAATGTAGGTAATCAAACATACCTAAGAATTGTAGCTACCGGTTCTTAACTTAGGCAATCTTAGGCAATCTGTAATTAGTTTAAATTTATGCACTCATGTCCATAAGTAAAATAGCAAGTAGGTAATAAATGAAAAGTATTGTACTCGGATAGTCAAACAAGTATTTAGATAAAGCAGAAAATATTTGAGTAATCAACCATGTATAGCAAGTAATGCGTTTAAGTAAAACGAGCATGTATTCTCCCCCAAATAGTTTGCAAAACAATTAAAAGAGTAGGGGCTATGACTCACCTGGTGCGATGGCTACGATGGCAAAAGTGGATACATGAAATGAGGTTCGATCTCTAACCGCAACCTAATATGAATGATATGATCTAATGTAAGAAATGAAATGATGCTACACATGCAAATGCGTATGTTATCGATACCACTCGTTAGTTTTGAAAATAACGTTTATCGTCGAAAAATACATTTTTGACGTCTCGTTAAGTTAATAACCACTTATCAAGTAAATATATTGAAACGGTACTCCACGATCCTTGTTTGGTGTTCTATCGGCAAATATAGTGTTTTCGTCGTAAAATGATACTTTTCACAACTTGAAATATAACCGAAATGACCTCGCAAAACTAGCCGCGAAAAGTTGTACGTTAAGGGTAAATGATGAAACTTGGCGTTTTTGAAAACCTTGTAACCATATCTAAATGTTGTCTCATTTTACTTTTAATCATACGCGCCTCGATGGTTAAGAAATATTGCTTCCAATGTCGTTACTTGAAAATATAAAGTTCAACACTTAGAAAAATTATATTATAGTAAAAGCTGTCAAAATAATAACTTTGAAAGGATTTTCGGGAAAAAAATATGAGGCTGTAGTTTATTCGTTATAAGTGTATTCGACGAACGGCCAATTGATTTGAAAAGCTTGTTGGAAGATCTTGATTTCATAAAACTACAGCTCGGACTCAAACCATACCAATCATGGAGAAAAACAGCCGAGATAGTGGTGCGTCGCAAAAACTGTTTAGTGGCGAAAATAATAATAATAGTGCTGAAGGAAATTTGTAAAAATCGTCTAAGTTCAAACGCTTGTATCTTTGTCGTTATAAGCCCGTTTTCTACGTTCTTTATATCCCCGGAATCGTGGGAATATGTACTATCACATTTTTAGTAGTTCGGCTTGTCTAGGTTACGTTAAATGTCTCATTTTTGTCCAACAAAAGTTACTCAACAACAACTATATTTTCTGAAAATACTTTTCGTCATTAAACTTCGGAAAACCATATCTCCTTCGTTATTAACTCGTTTTTATCCTCGTTTTCGGCCATAGTTTCATCTCGGAATGTAGTTTCTAAATCTTGGGTCCAAAATTACACCCTAGACCCTGAGTTTCCCACGTTTAACAAAAATGGACAGTAGCTTTGAAAGTTTGTCAAATCTTAGTTTCCTAGTTACTAACTTGTGCAAAAACCTTCCAAACAACTTCAACACAACTCTTTAACTACCATACACCTTCTTAGGGTGTCATGAGGTCCTAAACATCACCAACCTTGGTGGGTTTCATAGGAATAATCATAGGAAAAGCAAAAACCCATTTTATGTAATAAAAACTAAATAAAGTGGTATGAATCATACATACTTGCATGTTTTTCTTACTAGATCATATAAATACATCAAGTAATAGTTTTAAAGAGTAGTAAAAAGTTTAGTAACTTACTTGTGATGATTATTAAGAAATGGTGATGAAAACCTATTTAATCTTTGAGGTTTTTATTCCAAAACCTTGACTAGATTACTACTAGGACTAAATAAACACAAGAGCTTGAAAATTTTTATGGATCTTCTTCTTGTTGTTGTTGGAACCGAACCACATGAACCTTGAAGATGAGAGAGTTTGCTTGGATATTTTTCTTGTAAAATGATGTAGGTATATATTTGGTAAAATTTATTGGTGTAGTTATTTAGTAGTCAAAGAAAAATCAATGCATATGGCTAGTTAGGGGGGCATGGGGCGGATTTTAAGGGAAAGGTGGGAGAGGGTTGGACTAATTAAAGAACTTGTCTAGTAATATATGTGTTTGTTTAGTTTTAGTTGTGTATTGGGTGTTATCGGGTACCGAGTTAACTAAAAATGAATCGTAACGAGTTTAAATAAAATATGACGAAGTTGTAAAAATCATCAAATCACATTCCTGATGAGAATCGTGTGTTAAAATAATTATCGGGTTGAAATATCGTAAACCGACGGAGTAATAAGCTCCGACCGTAAAATATAGCAATTGATTTGAAAACACCGGGTAAACTAATAATATAATTCTTATATCATTATTATGAGTACAAAAATGTGTTAGGATCATAGTCGGGAGTATTGGGTATACTTTAGTAGTAAAAACTGAGTGGTAACGTTAATTACAAATTAAGCATACGTAAATTAAAATAATGCATATCCGTGTAGGGCCTAAAGTGCTGATGATGTTACTAATGATATGTAGACTACTCCAGTCTATATGACGTGTCCCTATTGATTATGCATGAATTTGCAGCTAAACCAATCCGGTTACGCGAATTTAAATACCCGTAAACTAGATTTACGAAATGATGAACGACAATTGTGAATAGTGATTTCCTTCCGGGAATGAATAGTGTCATATGAATAGTAAAATTTTGAAACACTTCTCGGAATCTCAAACTGACTCCGAAAATGATGAATAGTAAAATGATGAATAGTGATCGGTGAATAGTAAATGATAAATAGTAACGGATGAATAGTAACTTTTCCGAAATGAATAATGAAATTTCGACTTTTGAAAAAGGACCTGAAATTACGAGTTTTGACACAATCTTTCCTAAGTATTGGTCTATGATACCTCTAACATCTTCTAGGATTATAAAATTGCATTGATAAGTGAAATTTCCTATAAAGATGTGCACCCCGTCAACTCTCCAAATAAAATTACACAGTCGATTAGGATTATAGGGGTCTTCTATAGGGTTCAAGTTTTCATTCATAATCCAATTATAATAGAGCCTAGACATAATATTCATAAGTGCTTTTAAATCAATGTATGTGTGCTCTCTAAACATATAACCAACCATGCAAGGGATTTTGATATTCATGTAATTGTGTTTCCTAATCCATGGTTTCTTCCTATACTTCAATAGGCAAGGGTACTTCAAGAGGAACTTATGGTAGGCTAATTCCTCGTATGTTGGGAAAAAAATTCCTAAAAATCCTATATTCATCATCCGATTCTACCTCCAAGTCATTAAGATTATTCTCACTAGAATTGGTTCTAAACTTAGTTTTTCCCTTAATTAACTCATTAAGTTTCCTAAGTGCATTGATTTCCTTCTCAATCCGTTCACGTAACGAAGTTATTGCTTTGGGCACAAAGAATTGAGTGAGGAAGCGGGAAGTAAGATCATCGCAAGATGAGATGGATCCTACGGGTAGATGCCATAGCCAATGACTAGCTTGGCCACATAGAGAGAATTGGAAAAGATGCAATCGTGTTTTCTCTTGAGGGGCAACTTCAAGGTTTATTAATCATTGATTTTAAGAAAATCCTAGAGATGTTGGTTTGGATCTTCGGAAGAAAGTCCATGGAATGCGCATCCGCTTTGCACTAACCAGATGGTGTCAGATTGCAAGGGAGTCACATTGGCTCCTTGGTTGAGCTCAATGGTGTTTCGATAGCCATGGTGTCTAGGTCAGGAGTATTCTCCTAAGGTGCGAGCTCTAGGTTGTTCGGGTGGGTTTTGGTGGTTTAGTTGTGGTGGGATAATGGCTTCAAGGATATTATCACCCTCCATGATAGTTGATGGTATGGATTACAAAGAAAGGAACAAAGAAAAAGATAGACTAAAGAAAACTATAAAAAAGAAAATAAAAATCTCACTTGATAGGAATCTTGTGAGTAGGCCTAAATGAAATAGAAATCAAACCTAAGCAATAACTATTCCCCGGTAGTGGCGCCAAAACTAGATGCAAGGATTGCGGCCTCACAAAAGGTTTTACTTCTCAAGGGATCTTGAGAAGCTTTTCAATCCTCCAAGCAGTGTACCTGGCCATTGTAGTTTAGTATAGGTATTTCCGGGGGATTGATCATTCTTTAGGGGAATAGTGTCATTATATTGAGATGTATTTCAATTTAAGCCTAAAGGTTAGGGATGATTCTTTTTTCATTTTTATGTTTTATGAAAGCAAGTAAAATCTCGGTTTTAAAAGAGTGGGCGGAATTAGTTGCTAATCAACTAACCCAAAACTACTAATTAAACTAATAATAAAATAAAATAACAAGAAAATAAAAGTGGTGGACTTCTTATAGTGAGACAAACGTGTATACTTGGATATAATTACTTCCTAGTTATCTCTTGTTGATTCGTTGAATGTCATAATGCAATTGTTTTAGTTGAAGCATTGTATTCCTTAATACCAGTCGTGGGGTGTGCACAGCCTCCCCCAACTCTATGAATATCAATTTCTCCTAAAGCTATGCGTTAAGCATCTAAACCATAGAATCATTAATATCTATTCATGCATTAAATACAACAAGTAAAACCATAGTGCACATCCGATTATATTTTTTAAGACGTTCAAGCTAGTTACACAAAGGAGTTCTGCCATTTTTCTTAACCTAACACGAATCAATCAACTAAAAAATATAAAACTTATCAACAATCAATAACTAAGTTTCATTAGATCTAAGTAAATAGTAATAAACTTAAGCTATCATGTTAAAAGGAAGAGAAGGTAAACAGATTATCAAACAACACATAGACATATTAAATGATTAAAAGAAAACTTAACTTCAATTGAACATGGAAGAAAAGAGGGTATGAAAACCCTTAAAATCTTCTAAAATTCATCCTAGGGTTATCTCTCAAAAGTTGCACACTAATAAATGAAAGGGAAAATTTCATGTATATCCTTGAAAATTTCATAAATTTCATATATATCCTTTTTACTAGTTTTTGATGCATAAAGTACAATGCATTTAATGCATCAAAAGGATATATATGAAATTTTTGATTTTTGCAAGGATATGAATGAAATTGCCCCTAAATGAAAAATCGAAAAGTATATATAGAATTACAAGGCTGACGGCATCAGGTTATAAATCCTGATTCCGTCAGAACGCCGCTTTTAGGGTTTCGTCTTGTGCCATCCAACTTTCTAACATCGTCATGTTATATGTCTTCTGGGCCGTCTCTCTTTAAGATATCACCAGACGGTCTACTTCCAGACTGTCTCTCTTTAAATCCATCAAGGTTTCACTGGAGCGCCATGTGTGATATTTTCTAACTCCTTTGTCTTTAAGTGACGGTGTCAGCTATTAAGGCTTAACGCCGTCAGGTGCAATTCCTGACAGGTTTTTTTGACTTTGTTGTTTTCTTTACTGTTGAGCCCAGAAACGTCCAAAATACTCTGATTTCCAGAAATCATGTCCCAAGTACCTAAAATGAGAAAAGAAACGATTTGATGCAATATTTGATCATAAAAACACGATTTAAAGCTTAAATGACCCCTTCAAAATGCACCAAATAAATCCTTATCAGTTTGCTTTATGTACATGTTAGTTATTGATTGCCGTTAATTATGGTTAAAATGACGAGAGACATAAATTTATCCGACATCACATGTATAGATTTAAATTATGTTTTAATTTCTTTTATGAATTATCCGAAGAATATTAGTCTGGATTAATTTCTTAAAATATGCGTTGTTGTGTTGTTATTGTTAGCCTGGAATGTCAATAAATCAAATTACCAAAACCAATTTTTACACCCAAAAACCAAAAAAAATATTGATTATTATATGATTGACTCACTTAAGTTTGAAAATATATTAGTAGAGAACAAATGGATTATTAAAGAAAAGAAATGCCCATAAGTTTTCAGAATTTTTAAGAAAAGTGTGTAGTATGTGTGTGACATTAGAAGAGAGCAAGGAAGAAGAAGAAAGTCAACCATGGTGATCAATTGTTGGTGACCAGTGTTTCATTTCAGAAATTACGTGTCCTAGCATCATCATCATCATCATCATCATCATTGTCACACCCCCAATTTACCTGACTTGCAGCGGAATGGAATACCTGGGGGTGTCTGTCATCGCATCACAGTTACAGTTACAGTTACATTGAACGACCTAAAGTGTCGTTTGGAAAATACTTCGTTTGATCATTGAAATAATCCAGAGTTTACAATATGAGGTCCCCAAAAGGTGTTGCAAGTTTATGAAAACAAGTCCTACTAGATCAAACGTTTACATAAGTGCATGAAATAATGACGAGACGCGTCGACTCCGCGACTCCATAAAGGTCCAAATACATGTCACATGAGCTACCTTAATAACCTGAAATACATTGCTAAAACGTCAACACGGATGTTGGTGAATTTCATAGGTTTGTAAAATGTAATGTTGTACGGCCACCACAAGTAAATGTGCAAGATAAAAATCAAGTAAAATAGTACAATAGACCTTAAGCTCATGACCCCGAAGCTATGACTGTTGAAATTATATGCCCCTCCCGAATGTTTTACTAGAACACTCCCAAATGTGTCAAAATGAAATGCATCCGCTTACTGTTGGTAATAACTACCACGGATGGAGGCGTCACCCTCGATAGATCTATCCACTCACTCTCGCTTAATCGGAAAATTAACGGTCCATGATAATAAATAGGGGACTTTAACTGGTTGGTAAGGCAACTTAAGGAATGTACATACGTTTTGGTACTTGGGCTCGTACTAAAATGATTGATGCAATGTATTCCCCCGTGGGATTTGAAAACGGGGCGATGAAAACTCACCTTAACTGATGATACTGTGATGAAGTGAAATGAACAACAATGAACAATTAGCTGCCGCAACCTAATATGAATGATGAACGATCTAATTTAGATCACCAAATGATGTTATGAATGTCCATGCACATGTTCCTATACCACTCTACTCTTTGAAAAACACTTGTTGTTATCAAAAATATACATTTTCCAAGACTTAGAAAAATATTGCTACTAGAAAATAAACTAGTTGAAATGTCTATATATATATATATATATATATATATATATATATATATATATATCGTATGTATCAATGTTAGTGTTGAAATCCTCGGGTTGAAATCCTTGAAATAATGCCTTTTAGTGATAAAAATATACTTGTAATCACTAATACTTCATTTGTTATGAATTTGGGTACTTGGTATTATTTCTAAAAATCTAGAGTTACTACGTAGTTTTAGCGTTATTATTTATAAAAGCTGTCAAAATAATATTAGTTTTGCCGATATTGAAACGTGAATATCTTTGTCGTTATAAGTCCGTTTTACTTGTTCTTTATATCCACGGTTACGTCTTAGTATGTAGTAATATATTTTGGAAAGCTTGGTTCCTCCGGGTTACGTATAAAGCCTCTTTTTGTCCGACGAAAAACGTCCAACAGCATGTAATTTTCAGAAAAATACTTTTCGTCAATAAACTTGCAAAAATCATAACTTCTTCATTATAAACTCTTTTTAATCCGTTCTTTCGCCTACGGATTCGTTTTTGAAAGTATTTTCTAAAAATTTTGCCAAAGTTTCCTTTATGTTTACTGATTTTCCTGGATTTAACAAAATGGGACAGAATGTTTATATACTAGTTACAAACCCATTTTTCTTGTTCAAAACTAGTTTCAATCTCAACCAAAACTCTTGCAAACACCACAAAACTATACTAATCCTACCATACACCTTCTTAGGGTGCCATGGGTTCCTAATGACTAGTAATCATGTTAATTTAACAAGGGAATACCTAAAACAAATTCTAGGGTTTGTATGTTCAAAAAGTCTACAAAAATAAAGTGGTATAGCTAGTTTGTGCATGAAATTAAGCATGAAAACCATAAGATACAAGTGTTAATTAGATGAAAACATGAAAATAAATTTGATAACTCACTTTGAAATAATGGGTGATTAGATGATGAGAAACCTTGTGTTACTTGTGTTTTTGTTGTAAGATTCTTGATTAGGAAGGTAAAATGAACAACTTCTATGCTTTAACTTTTCAAAAATCTTCACTTGATCATGGTTTATGGTTTTGGTCGTGGGTTTGATGATGGAAAGGATGAAGATGAGCTTTTTGATTTCTAATTTTATGTATGATTATGTTTTAGTGGTTTTTGTAAATAAGTAGTATAAGTTATATAGTATAATATGTATACATAATGACTAGAGGTTAAGAATACAAAGTGAAATTGACTTGGTGAGGACTTTAGGGGCCGGTTCATGTGGATGAGGGGGGGGGGGGTTGGGGTAGTTTTGATTTAATTAGGAAATTAGTGTAGGATATGTGTTGATATGTGTTATTAGTTAAAATCGGGTACCGGGTTTGATAAAAATAAATGTTAACAAAGTTAACCGGGACAAAATAAAGTCATAAGAATGATAAAAATATGTTGGGTACAAGTACTGAGTGTTCGGGTGATTATTGTTTAGTTTTCACGAAAACCGTCGTAATATTCATAAGCTCACGTTATAAATAAAATAAATTTTCAAAATACTGGATAAATGAATGTTATAACTTTTATGATGATAAAATGGATATAAAAATATGTCGGGACCATTGTGGGAATATTTAGATATATTCGTCGTGTTTATTAACCGGGTGTTAACGTTTATTATAAATAATTATAAGAAAACGTTAAATGTATCAAATATATATATATTTGAAAATCCTAAGAGTGGTATAACATGTAAATGACCTACTGATGATATGCAGACTGTCTCTAGTCCGTATGCAGTGTCCTTACTGATAATGAAATGAATTTGCACCTAAACCCATACTGTAACACCCCCAATTCATGGTTGCAGCGGAATTCGAACTGGGTGTTACTCGACGGCACAATAGTCACAATAATAGAAAACGAACTCCAATTGAGTCGTTTTAAAAGATTTATCATTCAAATTGTATAAATATCAGAGATTACAAAATGAGGTCCCAGATGGTTCCATGTTTACAATTTACATTAAATGAGTTTTGAATGATAATAAAATTTATAGCCCTCTTGAGTATCCGTGCCCTTCCGTACCATCCTTGATCGTCATGAACCTGAAATACATGCTTGAGAGGTCAACACAAAGGTTGAGTGGAATTCGTAGAGTTTAGTTAAATCGTTTGAACACAATCATCGTAGTGTGAGCTATAGACTCACACTCATAGTTAGAAAACAAAATCGTTATTTATTTCACTAAGCTCATGCAACCAAAACATTAACATCGAACCAACAAAATTTGGCATTATAGAAGCCCTATCAAGGTACTTTTGCCATTATACCGCTAAATCTCAAATATAGTGCATTTGTGTGAACTCATCGTTGTTCAACACAAATGGGATTCGTCAATCCCAATAGATCTATTCACAATATTCGCGCTCACTATAGGTAGTGACTAATGGTTCATGATATAGGGACTTCGAACATGGCAATCGTTACTTAGTGACAATAAAACATAGTCGGGTAGCATACAGTAGAAAGCATTGTGTTCGAGTAGAAAAATAATAGCATGTATTCCCCCCATGGGTTTGTAAAATAGTTAAACAATAGAAAGTGGGGCTACGAACTCACCTTAAGTAGGATAGCAAGTAATGAAGGTGATGGTTGGATCGTGTAGGTTTCTACGAGCAACCTATAATAGAATGTTGCGACTTAGGATTTGTGTAAAGAATATAACGGAGTGCCTATATATATATATCTTGCATTTAGTCCATGATGTGGTATGATGTATATTGTATGTCCTTGATAGAAAAGATTCATGAACATGTATGTTTCGTATATTGTTTACTACCGTTCGGGCTGACATATTTCAGAAGTCATGTTAGTAAGCGTTCGAGGAGCCAGGACACTTTAACTCGTAAATCCACAACTCATCTCGACGGCTTACATAATGAACTCCTCACATGAGGCTCCCTACTATTGTAGTAGTTGATAAAATATATAGATATAAGTTTTGATCCGAAAAGTTACATGTCCGATATTTTGAATAAACTTAGGAAAGTTTATTAGTACATGAAGATTGTTATTAGGGGTAGTTTCATAAGTATTGAATGACCATTTTCTCTTGGTAATATCTCATGGTTTCCTTTTAAGTGAAGTAGATCCAAATTGCTTGTTCATGTTATCGCCTAATTCATTGTTTCATGTTTACGCCTTTGTAAGTTTACTTGGTCATTTCGTCATGGCCTAGCCATGACCTTTGGTCCTTGTTCCAAGGTCATGAGACACAACCTTGGCTCTAGCCATGGTGGTGGTCTTGTTTATAGGTCATAAGACCTCTTGTTCATTTTAAAGTATAACCACAATATAGTGACTTGTATTTATGTAAATAGCTGTTAAGAATTTTGAAGAAATTATCACTCAAAAAGCATTTTCAGGTCTCGAGCTTCTTTATTCCTGAACAAAAACGTGATTCCGGACAACTTTCGTGTTTTAACTTTTTCATGAAACGGACCAGAAATGCCTCTTTTTGCGTGTTTAATGTTTCTGTAACAGAAAGTTTTGGCAGTTTTGCCGGAAAGTTTTGGTAATTTCAAATCGTCATAATTTTTGACTCGTGTACTCGTTTTAAGTGGTTCAAATTGCTATGTTTTCCTTGTTAGGTCCTCTACTACAATATGTAATAATCCAATATCATATGTTTACCATTTTGATCAGGTTATACCAACAAAGTCACTAGTTTACTTGTTTTATGAACTTGTCTTATCAATCATGTACAATAACTTGTTTTGCTCACTTTTATACATCATGGACATGCATACAAGACATAATATAGCATGAATAGTATGTAAATAACATGAACATGATTATTTAACAAGAAGCAAGTTAGGGTTTGCTTACAACTTGTGAAGAAACTAACTAGAACCAAGATCAAGACCAAGAACCACTACTTAATCTTCCAAAATCTTTCCAACCATAGCCATGCTTCCATATCAAAAACCCTATCTTATAATCCCTTGATAAACACTAATCTATCACAAAAACAAGCCTTAGTAAAAATCTTCACTAAGAACACTTGGAAATTTGATGAGTTTTTGTGGTGTTTTATGGTGATTTTATGGTTGAAAGGTGTTAAGGATCAACTAGGAACTATGACTTGAACTTGTGATGGATTGAATGACCAAGATCAATGATCAAAATGGTGCATTTTGATGGTTTAGGTTCGTTGGTATTGCAAGAGAAAGGAAGAGAATGAGTCTCTTTTATACTAAAAATGAGGAGGTTACTTGTGTTGACTTGTCAACCCTTGGAGGCCAAGTTCTACACATGTAAGGATCTAAGACCATCAAGCTTGAGATCAAGCCACACAAGGCTGAATTCCCCCCCCCCCCCCTAGGTTGGTTCCTAAACTTGGGGGACAAGGTGTGGACTTTGCTTGGTATTATCCTAAGTATTAGGAAGAGTTTTGACTCCGGGAAATGACAACCGTAAATGATTAGGCCTCAAAACGTAAAACCGGGTATCGTAAAAATATGAAACTTGGAAGAATGGTTAAACATGTCTATATGTTCCATAATAAAATATAAAATGAGTGGTAGGTTCCATTTGGATGGTAAAACCCTGCTAAAAACTGGAAACACGGGTCTAGAACGCGTAATACGTAAAATGTACGAATATTGCGTTAATTGAGAAAAGTAAAATGTTACTTTTCTAATGTGATAAAAATGATTTAAAATGACTTATAATGTCTAGACTGGGCTCAGTCTAGTGTCGGTTGGTATTAAATGTCTTTTAGACATCAAACCGTAAGCCTAAAAATCAAGGAATGACTTATAACATCAAGGGATGATTTTTGGTCAATGGAGGAGGGAAAAATATGTTGAATTTTTCTAATAAGTTGAAAACTCAAATCGTCTTAGAAACGCGTTTTGTGGTCTAACAGTTAATCGCCCATACGGTTAAGCGTGCTCATGCGAGAGTAGTACTGGCTTGGGTGACCTGCCGGGAAGTCTTTGGTCATGTTTTTCTCAGTCACGATTAATTCTCAAATAAATCATGAGTGTGTCAAACATTTTTCTGATGCGGGGTCACTTAACGCGGTCGAGTTTCGTTGTACGTAGAATTTCTGAATGACGTTTTACCCTAAAACGTGTAATTCCGTGTAATTCCTTAATAACTTTCACGAAAATGATCTGACGAATGTCAAACATTTAATTTGCCATGGAAATGATTTATCACTTGAGAATATCAAATAAAAATCAACTTTCGGGAAAATTTCGGAAAGAAATGAATAGTAAAATGAATAGTAAAAGTGAATAGTGAATTTTCCAGGAATAGTAATTATCCTAAAAAATGTGAATTGTTACAGTCTCTACCCCTTACGGGGAACTTCGTCCCGAAGTTCTGTGTGTATCATATGTTGGAGTAGTGTTGATGAAAAGGTGTGGTTACTTATGAGGATTAGAGTCTGGGATTACCGGTGATGTAGTTTGATTTGTCATTTCAGTGTATGGCGTAGGATGAGGCTTACTTTTATGTAAGAAAGGTATGGTAATAGTCGAATATCAAAGGAAATTGATATAGCAGTCGAATATTAATAGGAATTGAGATAGTGGTTACAATCATAGCCTAGTAGGTAATCGGTTGTGAAGATAATGATGTGATATGTTGATGAACAAAAGTGTGTAGTGTATGCTTAACATTAATATTGGTAGAGATGTCAAGTTTGCTTTGAAAATCTTAAGAGGTTTTAAAGGTTTATGACGGGATGGTATCCTTAGGACCTAAACAGGATAGTACTTCTACGGGATGAAGAGAAGAATTGATAACTATCCCAAGATAGTAGTTCGGATTATCTCATAAATGAAAACTTTCAAGAATGAAGTTTAGGTAGTACAAATAAGGTGTTAAGATTTCGCTGAGTGGTAAAACACTATCGTGTCTCTAGATCGTTTTAAAGAATTCGGGTGGTTTATCGAGTTCAAGTAGGAAATCAACCTAAACATAACCCTAGTACAACTACTCTCAGTATTTGAAAATTTTAAGTCGAATATAGTTAGTCAGACTATATTCCACTGTCCCTAGGTTAAATATAGGTGACTAGTCTATATTTAGCCAAGGTTCGATAAAATTTTCAAATACCTAAATTAGGTATACTTGTGATGTGTCCGTTGCTTTCGGGAAACTGTCCACTAAACAAAGGCGATGTCAAACCATTCAGTTACAAGTCCCGCCCATACAAGACTTGTAACCTATGTTTTCACATTCCATTGCATAGAAGATAGTACGGGTAGATACGTGTGGAAAGGAAGTTTTAAGT
Source organism: Artemisia argyi (assembly GCA_030686995.1). Lineage (NCBI taxonomy): Eukaryota > Viridiplantae > Streptophyta > Magnoliopsida > Asterales > Asteraceae > Artemisia > Artemisia argyi. Next base: position 96,907,236 of record CM060676.1, on the reverse strand, counting down.
AGTTCTAAAATAGAACATACTTGGCCAGGATCACGAACTTTTAACAATGAAGGTTTCAAAAGAAAACTTTGATGAATGTAGAGAAAGTTCAGCTTTTGTCGATGATGGATTAGTTTATCCTTTTAGAAATCTCATATTTCTTGTTTGGAAATCGATAGATTGTGATGGGTTTTTGATATCATATGAAATGATATTGATGAGGTGGTGGAATAATTCGAGAGACCATTGCACAAATCACAATGTCTCGGAAGTAGATTAGACCATTGTGTGACTCAAAACATTTGAGAAATGGTTAAGACCATTGTATAATACAATGTCTTGGAAAATGAATGAGACCATTGTATCTCACAATGTCTTGGAAAATGAATGTTGGAGTAGGAACATGGTTGGGAGAATGTGGTTGTGTTGAAATGCCATAGAATAGGCATGTGTAGATATGTTCAGATAAAATGATTGAAAATAACTCGAATGTATATATAAATATACTAGTATTTGTTCGTGTAGTGTAAAATGCCTAGTGTGTATATATGAATATACTAATATGTTTGTGTATCATAACATGCTTACTAAATCCATAATCGTCTGGAGGATGGAAGACACGGAGAGCGGAAGGCTATAAAATGTTTTTGTTTGTGATTGTAGTTATAGTTTAGGTCTCACTTAGACCCGTTTCTCTATAACCATGGCTCTGGTACCAATCTGTAACACCCCTAATTCATGGTTGCAGCGGAATTCGAACTGGGTGTTACTCGACGGCACAATAGTCACAATAATAGAAAACGAACTCCAATTGAGTCGTTTTAAAAGATTTATCATTCAAATTGTATAAATATCAGAGATTACAAAATGAGGTCCCAGATGGTTCCATGTTTACAAATTACATTAATTGAGTTTTGAATGATAATAAAATTTATAGCCCTCTAGAACATCCGTGTCCTTCCGTGCCATCCTTGATCGTCATGAACCTGAAATACATGCTTGAGAGGTCAACACAAAGGTTGAGTGGAATTCGTAGAGTTTAGTTAAATCGTTTGAACACAATCATCGTAGTGTGAGCTATAGACTCACACTCATAGTTAGAAAACAAAATCGTTATTTATTTCACTAAGCTCATGCAACCAAAACATTAACATCGAACCAACAAAATTTGGCATTATAGAAGCCCTATCAAGGTACTTTTGCCATTATACCGCTAAATCTCAAATATAGTGCATTTGTGTGAACTCATCGTTGTTCAACACAAATGGGATTCGTCAATCCCAATAGATCTATTCACAATATTCGCGCTCACTATAGGTAGTGACTAATGGTTCATGATATAGGGACTTCGAACATGGCAATCGTTACTTAGTGACAATAAAACATAGTCGGGTAGCATACAGTAGAAAGCATTGTGTTCGAGTAGAAAAATAATAGCATGTATTCCCCCCATGGGTTTGTAAAATAGTTAAACAATAGAAAGTGGGGCTACGAACTCACCTTAAGTAGGATAGCAAGTAATGAAGGTGATGGTTGGATCGTGTAGGTTTCTACGAGCAACCTATAATAGAATGTTGCGACTTAGGATTTGTGTAAAGAATATAACGGAGTGCCTATATATATATATATATATCTTGCATTTAGTCCATGATGTGGTATGATGTATATTGTATGTCCTTGAAAGAAAAGATTCATGAACATGTATGTTTCGTATATTGTTTACTACCGTTCGGGCTGCATATTTCAGAAGTCATGTTAGTAAGCGTTCGAGGAGCCAGGACACTTTAACTCGTAAATCCACAACTCATCTCGACGGCTTACATAATGAACTCCTCACATGAGGCTCCCTACTATTGTAGTAGTTGATAAAATATATAGATATAAGTTTTGATCCGAAAAGTTACATGTCCGATATTTTGAATAAACTTAGGAAAGTTTATTAGTACATGAAGATTGTTATTAGGGGTAGTTTCATAAGTATTGAATGACCATTTTCTCTTGGTAATATCTCATGGTTTCCTTTTAAGTGAAGTAGATCCAAATTGCTTGTTCATGTTATCGCCTAATTCATTGTTTCATGTTTACGCCTTTGTAAGTTTACTTGGTCATTTCGTCATGGCCTAGCCATGACCTTTGGTCCTTGTTCCAAGGTCATGAGACACAACCTTGGCTCTAGCCATGGTGGTGGTCTTGTTTATAGGTCATAAGACCTCTTGTTCATTTTAAAGTATAACCACAATATAGTGACTTGTATTTATGTAAATAGCTGTTAAGAATTTTGAAGAAATTATCACTCAAAAAGCGTTTTCAGGTCTCGAGCTTCTTTGTTCCTGAACGAAAACGTGATTCCGGACAACTTTCGTGTTTTAACTTTTTCATGAAACGGACCAGAAATGCCTCTTTTTGCGTGTTTAATGTTTCTGTAACAGAAAGTTTTGGCAGTTTTGCCGGAAAGTTTTGGTAATTTCAAATCGTCATAATTTTTGACTCGTGTACTCGTTTTAAGTGGTTCAAATTGCTATGTTTTCCTTGTTAGGTCCTCTACTACAATATGTAATAATCCAATATCATATTTTTACCATTATGATCAGGTTATACCAACAAAGTCACTAGTTTACTTGTTTTATGAACTTGTCTTATCAATCATGTACAATAACTTGTTTTGCTCACTTTTATACATCATGGACATGCATACAAGACATAATATAGCAAGAATAGTATGTAAATAACATGAACATGATTATTTAACAAGAAGCAAGTTAGGGTTTGCTTACAACTTGTGAAGAAACTAACTAGAACCAAGATCAAGACCAAGAACCACTACTTAATCTTCCAAAATCTTTCCAACCATAGCCATGCTTCCATATCAAAAACCCTATCTTATAATCCCTTGATAAACACTAATCTATCACAAAAACAAGCCTTAGTAAAAATCTTCACTAAGAACACTTGGAAATTTGATGAGTTTTTGTGGTGTTTTATGGTGATTTTATGGTTGAAAGGTGTTAAGGATCAACTAGGAACTATGACTTGAACTTGTGATGGATTGAATGACCAAGATCAATGATCAAAATGGTGCATTTTGATGGTTTAGGTTCGTTGGTATTGCAAGAGAAAGGAAGAGAATGAGTCTCTTTTATACTAAAAATGAGGAGGTTACTTGTGTTGACTTGTCAACCCTTGGAGGCCAAGTTCTACACATGTAAGGATCTAAGACCATCAAGCTTGAGATCAAGCCACACAAGGCTGAATTCCCCCCCCCCCCCTAGGTTGGTTCCTAAACTTGGGGGACAAGGTGTGGACTTTGCTTGGTATTATCCTAAGTATTAGGAAGAGTTTTGACTCCGGGAAATGACAACCGTAAATGATTAGGCCTCAAAACGTAAAACCGGGTATCGTAAAAATATGAAACTTGGAAGAATGGTTAAACATGTCTATATGTTCCATAATAAAATATAAAATGAGTGGTAGGTTCCATTTGGATGGTAAAACCCTGCTAAAAACTGGAAACACGGGTCTAGAACGCGTAATACGTAAAATGTACGAATATTGCGTTAATTGAGAAAAGTAAAATGTTACTTTTCTAATGTGATAAAAATGATTTAAAATGACTTATAATGTCTAGACTGGGCTCAGTCTAGTGTCGGTTGGTATTAAATGTCTTTTAGACATCAAACCGTAAGCCTAAAAATCAAGGAATGACTTATAACATCAAGGGATGATTTTTGGTCAATGGAGGAGGGAAAAATATGTTGAATTTTTCTAATAAGTTGAAAACTCAAATCGTCTTAGAAACGCGTTTTGTGGTCTAACGGTTAATCGCCCATACGGTTAAGCGTGCTCATGCGAGAGTAGTACTGGCTTGGGTGACCTGCCGGGAAGTCTTTGGTCATGTTTTTCTCAGTCACGATTAATTCTCAAATAAATCATGAGTGTGTCAAACATTTTTCTGATGCGGGGTCACTTAACGCGGTCGAGTTTCGTTGTACGTAGAATTTCTGAATGACGTTTTACCCTAAAACGTGTAATTCCGTGTAATTCCTTAATAACTTTCACGAAAATGATCTGACGAATGTCAAACATTTAATTTGCCATGGAAATGATTTATCACTTGAGAATATCAAATAAAAATCAACTTTCGGGAAAATTTCGGAAAGAAATGAATAGTAAAATGAATAGTAAAAGTGAATAGTGAATTTTCTGGGAATAGTAATTATCCTAAAAAATGTGAATTGTTACACATACGGTTACGCTTACGATGAAATGTGTAATGCAAGTGAATATTGAGAACTTTTCCGGCAATGAATAGTGTTCAGTGAATAGTAAAATTTCTGAATACTTCTTGGAATGTCAAACTGACACCAAAAATGATGAATAGTAAACTGATGAATAGTGTTTTGATGAATAGTGTTTTGCCAAAGTTTGGGAAATGACCTGAAATGGTGAGTTGTGACAGTCTTCCCCTCTAAAAGGAACTTCGTCCCGAAGTTCAGTTTGTGTTGGTTTCTGAAAACATATTAGTGAAAAGGTGATGATATTCGAGAATTCCAGCGAACTCTAATGATAGGAATTCGACTCTGCTTCAACTGTTTGACCTAACTGTCCATGATTTCTACTTGTTCTCCTGCAAGGTTTATGTTTGACTTTGGGTTGGATTCCTTTTCGAATGGAATTATGATCGACTAATCCGAAAAGATGATAATACATGGTTGTGTAATCCTGTTGTTCTCTATCAAGGCTCAAGTCTTGTAACAATTCGCAATTTCAGGTTAACTTTTATTCCCGAAAATTTCACTATTCACTTTTTACTATTCACTTTTACTATTCATCTCAGAAATTTTTATTTCATATTCTCGTAAGTTAAACTATTTTAATGATAATCCGAGAATTTCACGCTCGTCGGATCATTTCTGCAAAAATCACAAAGCCGTGTCCGAGATTTACTTTTAGGTTTAAACGTCATTCCAGCATCCCGATATGTCCATAAAACATTATAAACAATAGAAATATGATTTTCTCTCATTTTAGGACAATTCCAAAAGTTTTGGAATTTTACGTTTTTCAGTTCAGCATTTTACGCGAATTGCGCGTTTTAGACCCGTGTTTCCAGTTTTTAGCAGGGTTTTAGCACCCGATAGAACCTACCACTCATTTTATATTTTATTATGGACTATATTGACATGTTTAACAATACTTTCAAATTTCATATTTTTACGATACCCGGTTTTACGTTTTGAGGTTAATCACTTACGGTTAGCAATTTACGGAGTCGAAACTAGCTACATACCTAGGATATTATCATCCAAAGACCATGACTACTCATCTAGTCACCCTATCCATATACAAACCGACTTAGGAGGGGGGGAGTCACCATGTGTGGTTAAATCTTGACCATTGATTCACTAGATCATTACTTAATTACAACTTTGTCACCAAGTTATTGTAATTTCCTAGTAAGCTTCCTAACCTCCTCTTCATAGTATAAATACAAGCTCATTTGCTTCCTTTCTCATCAATAAAAACGCCACACTACTATATCCTAGCACCATGATCCTTTGATCTTCAATATACAAGTTACACTACAAAGTTCAAGGTCTTAGTATTCTCTACCTAGTTCTTAAGTTTGTTTGGTGATTCCATGGTTGAATTAGGAGCTACACAAGGTTACTAGGGCTGAAGTTAAATGGTTTTCACAATGGTTAGATCAAGGCTAGCAAGGGTTTCAAGAGTTATGGTGAAGGGTTTACAAGCTTAGGTTTAGTGTCCTAGTTCTATACTTGACTTCCTTTCTTTAGAAAGCCAAAAGTTGTAAGCAAACCCTTATACACTTTCTTGCTCAATATCATTTTTATGCTTATTATGTTTCATTCATGCTATATATGGTCTTTGTATTGTGTTCATGATGTTTAAAAATGGATAAAACAAGTATTGGTATACATATGTTAACTTATGACAAGTAAACAAGCAAACTAGTGATTTTTATGGAGAACCACGACCAAAATAGTATAATTATGATATTTGACATTTACTTACTGTTAAAGAGGACTTCAAAAGGAAAACATAGCAATTTGAATCACCCAAAACGAGTACACGAGTCAAAAGATACGGCCATAAGAAGCTAGCGAAACCAAAACGGCAAAACTGCCTATTCCCTACTGTTTTGCATTCTGTGATTTTGAAAGTCCCACTTCTGGTCCGATTCATCAAAAAGTTAAAACACGAAAGTTGTCCGGAACGACGTTTTCGTTCAGGAACAAAGAAGCTCGAGCCCTGAAAACGCTTTCTGAGTGATAATTTCTTCAAATTCTTAACAGCCCATTTTTAGACCAAAGTTACTATATAATCATTATAATTAGATGAGACCAAGAGGTCTAATGACCTAAAGCCAAGACAACAACCATGGCTAAAGCCAAGGTTGAGTCTCAGGACCATGGTAACAATGACCAAGGTCACTGCAAAGCTACGGCTAAAGACCATATAACTTTTAAAGATCAAAACTTATATATATATATGTTATCAAATACTACAATAGTAGGGAGCCTCATGTGAGGAGTTCATTAAGTAAGCCGTCGAGATGAGTTGTGGATTTACGAATTAAAGTGTCCTGGCTCCTCAAACGTTTACTCCATGACTTCTGAATTATGTCGGCCCGAACGGTAGTAAGAGATATACAACCTATACATGATTCATAAACCATTTTATTCAAAGACTTACACTATATACTAAGTACTACATCATGAACATTATGCAAGACATATATTGGCAATTCTTCATATTCTTAGATGTTACTCCAAACCTAAGTCGCAACGTTCTATTATAGGCTATTCTTAGAGACTTTCGCGATTCGACTACCACTTTCATTTCTCATTACATAAGCTTAAGGTGAGTCATAGCCCCTACTTTTTCATACTTGTTTTAACTCTTTGGGGGGGATACATGCTCAACTACTTGCTTACTTGTACAAATACTCAAAACATTTATACTTGATTGCTTTATACTTGATTGTGTTATACTTGATTGCATTATACTTGATTTCATACATACATGACTGTTTTATACTTTGGGAAGTGGCTCCCAGTAATCTTTTATCTTTGGGAAGTGGCTCCCAGCAAACTTTTATCTTTGGGAAGTGGCTCCCAGTTTTCTTTGGGAAGTGGCTCCCAGTTGTCTTTGGGAATTGACTCCCAGTTGTCTTTGGGAATTGGCTCCCAAAGTGAGGTCTTCGGAGATGAAGTAGAGACTCACTACTAATTGCTTAATTGTCTTGATGAACTTATACATGTCTTTATTATACTATATGTTAGCAGTGGGTTGTGAACACACAGGTTACAAGTCTCTTATGGCGGGACTAGTAACTGAGTGGATTCACAATGCCTTTGCTGTGTAAACATTCTTTTAAGGCTTTTCAACTGTTTTAAGACAAACTCTATGAACTCACCAACCATTGTGTTGACACTTTAGCATGTTTATCTCAGGTTAGTAAGGCGATAGCTAGTGAGTGGAACTTAGAGTCAAGCTGCATATTCTGAAGACTTACGCTTTTATCATTTACCATTCGAAACTTTGTATACATTTATGTATCATACTCTGGAATCTCATGTTTGTAACTTTGAATTCATTAATCGAATGGTAACTTTTCAAAATGTCTCATTTAGAGTTCGTTTTCTATAACTTGTACTTTGTATTATGAAGTAGCACCCTCAGTGACACAGTCTTCCGCTGCGGTATTTTGGGGGTGTTACAGATTGGTACCAGAGCCTTGGTTATAGAGAACTAGGTTGCATTTAGTGCCTAGACTATAACTGCTATATACATTGGGACCTTCCTCTTTATTTGCCTTACACACAATACACACGCATACGCTTTTTGGTAGTTGTTGGTTTAGTTACATGCTGTTACATGATGGGACTTTAGTATTATAAGGAGCCCCAGAGATTAGCCGAGTCATTAAAAACATGGAGCTCAGTAATAACTAATTATTTAACTTGATCTTGTGACAGTTCTTGTTTGATGAGACACAAGATTTGAGTTAAATAATATTATTGCTTAGCTTTAGGGATTTGATGACTTGATTATCTTACCATCGGCCTCAGAAGGCGGATTTTCTGTCGGAAAATTCTTAAGTAGGATGTTTTAGAATCTCCTTATTTAAATGGATTGGGACGCCTCTTCATTTAAATAAAGAAATTGTAAATCACCGAACCATGAGTTTATGATCCCTTACTTACATAAATTTGGACGCTTCTTTATGTAAGTAAAGAGTTATAAATAAGTGGGCTTATTTACATCCGATACAACTCCTTAACCAGAACCTTAGACGAATCAGAGTGAACACCACTATTTTAGAGATCCTGAAATCCCGAATTCTCTTAGACACACCGTAAGTAGTTAACATCAACAGAACTTCGGGACGAAGTTCTCCTTAAGGGGTAGAGACTGTAACAATTTGCAATTTCAGGTTAACTTTTACTCCCGAAAATTTCACTATTCACATTTCACTATTCACTTTTACTATTCATCTAAGAAATTTTTATTTCATATTCTCGTAAGTTAAACTATTTTAATGATAATCCGAGAATTTCACGCTCGTCGGATCATTTCTGCAAAAATCACAAAGCCGTGTCCGAGATTTACTTTTAGGTTTAAACGTCATTCCAGCATCCCGATATGTCCATAAAACATTATAAACAATAGAAATATGATTTTCTCTCATTTTAGGACAATTCCAAAAGTTTTGGAATTTTACGTTTTTCAGTCCAGCGTTTTACGCGAATTGCGCGTTTTAGACCCGTGTTTCCAGTTTTTAGCAGGGTTTTAGCACCCGATAGAACCTACCACTCATTTTATATTTTATTATGGACTATATTGACATGTTTAACAATACTTTCAAATTTCATATTTTTACGATACCCGGTTTTACGTTTTGAAGCTTAATCACTTACGGTTAGCAATTTACGGAGTCGAAACTAGCTACATACTTAGGATATTATCATCCAAAGACCATGACTACTCATCTAGTCACCCTATCCATATACAAACCGACTTAGGAGGGGGGGAGTCACCATGTGTGGTTAAATCTTGACCATTGATTCTTTAGATCATTACTTAATTACAACTTTGTCACCAAGTTATTGTAATTTCCTAGTAAGCTTCCTAACCTCCTCTTCATAGTATAAATACAAGCTCATTTGCTTCCTTTCTCATCAATAAAAACGCCACACTACTATATCCTAGCACCATGATCCTTTGATCTTCAATATACAAGTTACACTACAAAGTTCAAGGTCTTAGTATTCTCTACCTAGTTCTTAAGTTTGTTTGGTGATTCCATGGTTGAATTAGGAGCTACACAAGGTTACTAGGGCTGAAGTTAAATGGTTTTCACAATGGTTAGATCAAGGCTAGCAAGGGTTTCAAGAGTTATGGTGAAGGGTTTACAAGCTTAGGTTTAGTGTCCTAGTTCTATACTTGACTTCCTTTCTTTAGAAAGCCAAAAGTTGTAAGCAAACCCTTATACACTTTCTTGCTCAATATCATTTTTATGATTATTATGTTTCATTCATGCTATATATGGTCTTTGTATTGTGTTTGTAACACCCCCAATTCATGGTTGCAGCGGAATTCGAACTGGGTGTTACTTGACGGCACAATAGTCACAATAATAGAAAACGAACTCCAATTGAGTCGTTTTAAAAGATTTATCATTCAAATTGTATAAATATCAGAGATTACATAATGAGGTCCCAGATGGTTCCATGTTTACAATTTACATTAAATGAGTTTTTGAATGATAATAAAATTTATAGCCCTCTTGAGTATCCGTGCCCTTCCGTACCATCCTTGATCGTCATGAACCTGAAATACATGCTTGAGAGGTCAACACAAAGGTTGAGTGGAATTCGTAGAGTTTAGTTAATCGTTTGAACACAATAATCGTAGCGTGAGCTATAGACTCACACTCATAGTTGGAAAACAAAATCGTTATTTATTTCACTAAGCTCATGCAACCAAAACATTAACATCGAACCAACAAAATTGGCATTATAGAAGCCCTATCAAGGTACTTTTGCCATTATACCGCTAAATCTCAAATATAGTGCATTTGTGTGAACTCATCGTTGTTCAACACAAATGGGATCCGTCAATCCCAATAGATCTATTCACAATATTCGCGCTCACTAAAGGTAGTGACTAATGGTTCATGATATAGGGACTTCGAACATGGCAATCGTTACTTAGTGATAATAAAACATCGTCGTAAAGCATACATTAGAAAGCATTGTGTTCGAGTAGAAAATAATAGCATGTATTCCCCCCATGGGTTTGTAAAATAGTTAAACAATAGAAAGTGGGGCTACGAACTCACCTTAAGTTATGTAGTGAGTAATGGATGTGATGGTCGAATCGTGAAGGTTTCTACAAGCAACCTATAATAGAATGTCGCGACTTAGGATCGGAGTAAAGAATATGAATAAGTGCCTATATATATATATATATATATCTTGCATCTAGTCCATGATGTGGTATGATGTATATTGTAAGTCTTTGAAAGAAAAGATTCATGAAACATGTATGTTTTGTATATCGTTTACTACCGTTCGGGCCGACATAATTCAGAAGTCATGTTAGTAAGCGTTCGAGGAGCCAGGACACTTTAACTCGTAAATCCACAACTCAACTCGACGGCTTACATAATGAACTACTCACATGAGGCTCCCTACTATTGTAGTAGTTGATAAAGTATATAGATATAAGTTTTGATCCGAAAAGTTAGATGTCCAAGTACTTGAATAAACTTAGGAAAGTTTATTTGTACATGAAGATTGTTATTAGGGGTAGTTTCATAAGTCTTGTATGACCATTTTCTCTTTGTAATATCTCATGGTTCCTTTTTAAGTGAAGTAGATCCAAATTGCTTGTTCAAGTTATCGCCAATACTTTGTTTCATGTTTTCGCCTAAGTAATCTTACATGGTCATTTCGTCATGGCCTAGCCATGACCTTTGGTCCTTGTTCCAAGGTCATGAGACTCAACCTTGGCTCTAGCCATGGTTGTGGTCTTGATTATAGGTCATAAGACCTCTTGTTCCTTTTAAAGTATAACCATAATCTAGTGACTTTGGCCTAAAAATGGGCTGTTTAGAATTTGAAGAATTTTATCACCCTGAAAGCGATTTCAGGGCTCGAGCTTCTTCATTCCTGAACGAAAACGTCGTTCCAGACAACTTTCGTGTTTTAACTTTTTGATGAATCGGAGCAGAAGTGGGACTTTCAAAACCCAAATTTGATCAGAATGGTATTTGGCAGTTTGCCGCAAAGTTTTGGTCACTTCAAATGGGCGTAACTTTTGACTCGTATACTCGTTTTAGGTGGTTCAAATTGCTATGGTTTCCTTGTTAAGTCCTCTACTGTAATATGTAATGATCCAATATCATAATTTTACCATTTTGGTCGTGGTTCTCCAAGAAAGTCACTAGTTTACTTGTTTGAATAACATAAGTTACATATATGTATCAATACTTGTTTTACTCACTTTTATACATCATGGACATGAATACAAGACATAATATAGCATGAATAATATGTAAATAACATGAACATGATTATTCAACAAGAAGCATGTTAGGGTTTGGCTTACAACTTTTGGCTTTCAAAGATGAAAGGAAGTTAACATGTAAGGAAAAGGACTTTGATAGACTTGCTTCAACCCACTTCACTTCATGCAATCTTTCTACCCTTGGTATTCTTGAAAGAGATGTAATGAAAGTTGAGGTGAATTGAGTGGATTTAAACTCAAGAGAAATCACCAAGTATTCTAGGGTTTGAAAGATTTTTGGTAACTTATGATCAAACTAGGGTTTCTTCTTGAATAAGCACTTGAACCTTGCAAGAACTTTGAAGAAAATAAGCTAAGTGTGAAGTGGTTTTGGGGTTGGGGATGCACGGCACAAGGAAGGGGGGAGGGAGTATTTATAGTCCAAATGAGGAGGTTAGGAAACAACTAGGAAACTACCAAAACTTGGTGACCAAGTTGTAATTTAATGATGATCTAGGGGTAAATTCATGAGATGAAGCCACATGGGTGTGACTCCCCCCTCCTAGGGCGGTTTTCCAACCTTGGGGAGCAAGGGTGGACTTTTGGTGATCTTATCCAAGATTATGGAGCTAGTTCCGACTCCGTAAATTGCTAACCGTAAGTTGTTACGTCACAAAACGTAAAACCGGGTATCGTAAAAATACGAAACTTGGAAGAATGGTTAAACATGTCATTATACTCCATAATAAAATATAAAATGAGTGGTAGGTTCTATCGGGTGCTAAAACCCTGCTAAAAACTGGAAACACGGGTCTAAAACGCGTAATACGTAAAACGTACGAATATTGCGTAAACTTGAGAAAAGTAAAATGTTACTTTTCTAATGTGATAAAAATGATTTAAAATGACTTATAATGTCTAGACTGGGCTCAGTCTAGTGTCGGTTGGTATTAAATGTATTTTAGACATCAAACCGTAAGCCTAAAAATCACGAAATGACTTATAACATCATGGGATGATTTTTGGTCAATGGAGGAGGGAAAAATATGTTGACTTTTTCTAATAAGTTGAAAACTCAAATCGTCTTAGAAACGCGTTTTGTGGTCTAACGGTTAATCGCCCATACGGTTAAGCGTGCTCATGCGAGAGTAGTACTGGTTTGGGTGACCTGCCGGGAAGTCTTTGGTCATGTTTTTCTCAGTCACGATTAATTCTCAAATAAATCATGAGTGTGTCAAACATTTTTCCGATGTGGGGTCACCTGACGGGATCGAATTTCGTTGTGCGTAGAATTTCTGAATGACGTTTTACCCTAAAACGTGTAATTCCTTAATAACTTTCACGAAAATGATCTGACGAATGTCAAACATTTAATTTGCCATGGAAATGATTTATCACTCGAGAATATCAAATAAAAATCAACTTTCGGGAAAATTTCGGAAAGAAATGAATAGTAAAAATGAATAGTAACATGAATAGTAAAAGTGAATAGTGAATTTTCCGGGAATAGTAATTGTCCTGAAATTGCGAATTGTTACAGTCTCCACCCCATATGAGAGCTCCGTCCCGGAGATCAATTTGCGTTGGGAGTAGAAACTTTGTTGGTAAAAAGATGTGGGTATTTCTTACGTATCTGGTCCTCTCGTTCCCATGTGTATTCAGGACCACGTCGTGAGTTCCAACGAACTTTGACAATTAGACTACGGCTTTGCTTGAGTTGTTTGACCTCTCGGTCCATGATTTCTACGGGTTCCTCAATAAATTGAAGATCGTCATTGAGTTGAATTTCATCGAGTGGAATCACTAGTGATTCATCCGACAAGCATTTCTTTAGGTTAGATACGTGGAAAGTGGGGTGTACACTACTGAGTTCTGATGGAAGCTCAAGTCTGTATGCCATAGGGCCAACCCTGACTAGGATTTTGAATGGTCCGATGTATCTTGGGTTTAGTTTTCCTCGTTTACCGAATCATATCAAGCCTTTCCAAGGCGATACCTTTAGCATAACCCTACCTCCGACTTGGAATTCTAGGGGTCTGCGTCATGTGTCGGCATAACTTTTCTGTCGATCTCTTGCGATTTGTAGTCGACTTCTGATTTGTACAATCTTATCCGTTGTTTCTCGAATGAGTTCTGGTCCAGTGAGTTGAATTTCTCCCACTTCAGCTCAACAAGCAAGTGAACGACATTTTCGACCGCAATGTGCTTCAAATGAAGCTGCTTTAATACTTGTATGATAGCTGTTATTGTAGGAATATTCGACTAATGGTAGATGAGTATCCCATCCTTTTCCAAAGTCTATTATACAAGCTCGAAGCATGTCTTCAAGTGTTTGAATGTTTCGTTTACTCTGACCATTGGTCTGAGAATGATATGCTGTACTCATGTCTAGATTTGTTCCAAAGGTGTCCTGGAGTGACTGCCAGAAATTGGAAGTAAATCTACTATCTCGGTCCGATATGATGGATATCGGTGTACCATGTCTTGAGACTATTTCTTTGACGTACAGTCGAGTAAGTTGTTCCATTTTGTAAGTCTCTTTGATTGGTATAAAGTGTGCGGATTTTGTGAGACGATCAACTATGACCCAGATGGAATCATAACCGCTTGATGTCTTTGGGAGCTTGGTAATGAAGTCCATAGTAACTCTTTCCCAATTCCACATAGAATCTTTGGTTGTTGCAATGGACCGGATGGTTTTTGATGTTCGGCTTTTACATTGGAGCATGTAAGACTTTTGCTAACGTATGTTGCAATATCGGCTTTCATGTTTGGCCACCAATAGAGTAGTTTAAGATCATGATACATCTTATCAGATCTTGGATGTATGGAGTATTTGGACTTGTGAGGTTCATGCATGATTAAGTCTCGTAGGCCACCATAAAGTGGTAACCAACTTCGACCTTGGAAGCATAGAGTTCTATCTGAACAGGTTTCGAATTTCTTCTGTATTATGCCATCCAACTTTTCCTTTTGGATGTCTTCTTTCACTGCCTCAGCTTGAACGTGAAGGATTTGAGCAGGAAAGTTTGAATTTATGGTTTAAAACTAAGGCTCGGACTCGTAGTGGTTTAACCCGTTCCTTTCGGCTCAGGGTATGGCGTAGGATGAGGTTTACTTTTAGGTGGGAAAGGTAGAGTAAGAGTGATTAATTGTCGTACTCTATCGGATGAATACTTCATGAATTTCACATGAAATTTGTCTTAGGATTATAAGTGAGAAGTTCGTTTCTAAGAAAACATACGAGTGACTGCTCCCAGCATAACATGATCCCTCCTGAATTAGACATAGGTGATCAGGCTATGTATAATTTAGGACCGATAATGTGATGTTCGGTTTAGTCACGTATGGTATTCAATCTTGTAAGGGTGATGAGGTTGCTTGTGGTGTAACTAAGGATGATTTGAGCTTTAAAAGTGCATCAAGATTAGAAAGTGTGCTTGTGGGATTTAGGGTTGTGAAGATGATGATGGTGAGAAGGTTAAGAAGGTTTGTGTTCTTCATTTTGGTATGTTGAGATTTAGTGGTTTGTGATGAAAGTTGGAAATGAAGGCATGATATTGATTTATAGGGTGGTATCAACGAAGTGATTTTTCTAAGATGGTGGTAGAATAATTCTAGAGACCATTGCACAAATCACAATGTCTCGAAAGTAGATTAGACCATTGTGCAATTCACAATGTCTGGAAAGTAGATTAGACCATTGTGTGACTCAAAACTTTTGAGAAATGATTAAGACCATTGTATCATACAATATCCGGAAAATAGAAAAGACCATCGTAATTCGTTACAATATCTTGGACATAAAATGTTGGAGTAAGAACATGATTGGGAGAATGTAGTTGTGCCGAAATGCCCTAGAATAGGCATACGCAGATATGTTTAGATAAAATGATTGAAAATAACTCGAATGTATATATAGATATACTAGTATTTGTTCGTGTAGTGTAAAATGCCTAGTGTGTATATATGAATATACTTATGTTATTTCGGATACAAATAAGCCCACTTGTTTATAATTCTTTATTTACATAGAGAGGCATCCCAAACAATGTAAATAGGGAAATATAAACTTATGGTTCGGTGATTTACAATGTCTTTATTTAAATGAAAAGGCATCCCAATCCATTCAAATAATTATAAATCATCCTACTTAAGAATTCCCAACACAACATTCATAATTAGCCGGTGAGTTACAAGGTAGTGTATTACGAGATGATACTGGTGTTTCAAAACAACTTCTTGGTTTAGTGTGTCATAGAGGTACGAGTCGATGAAGTTTGAGAAGATGTAGTTTTCATGTTGACTTTCTTGTTGGATCAATGGTGGTCGAGGTACGATCCATAATGAGTGATCCAAATCATCACATGTAGGGATATCGAAGGGAGGTGATAGTGGTGGTGGTAATGGCTCTAGTACATATTCATATTCATTATCCTCCTCGGAGTCTGCCTCAACATAATTTTGTTCAAAATAATTAGAAATATTCATCGCAAAATTAGTTGGCATCGGTTCATCCTCTTCTTTGTCGGTTGAATCTTCGAAAGGTTCTTCTTCGTCATCAGAAGCGAAGGCATTTACGAAGTCAAATCCGAACTCGGGTGAGGGTGGTAAGACTTGGAAGTTATTAGGTAGAATGGGCACATAATCGGGAGAAGTGGGTATGCACATGATTTCTATAAGAAGAATTACAATGTTAAAATAATTCTATCGTTTATGGGAAGTGCTCGAAATATGGCAAGCATATATATAGCAGTATACTCATATGTTTATGTAGCCTAACTTGCATAATAAGTCCATAATCGTCTGGAGGATGGAAGGCACGAAGAGCGGAAGGCTATAAAATGTTTTTGCTGGTAATTGTGGTTATAGTTTAGGTCTCAATTAGACCCGTTTCTCTATAACCATGGCTTTGGTACCAATCTGTAACACCCCCAATTCATGGTTGCAGCGGAATTCGAACTGGGTGTTACTTGACGGCACAATAGTCACAATAATAGAAAACGAACTCCAATTGAGTCGTTTTAAAAGATTTATCATTCAAATTGTATAAATATCAGAGATTACATAATGAGGTCCCAGATGGTTCCATGTTTACAATTTACATTAAATGAGTTTTTGAATGATAATAAAATTTATAGCCCTCTTGAGTATCCGTGCCCTTCCGTACCATCCTTGATCGTCATGAACCTGAAATACATGCTTGAGAGGTCAACACAAAGGTTGAGTGGAATTCGTAGAGTTTAGTTAATCGTTTGAACACAATAATCGTAGCGTGAGCTATAGACTCACACTCATAGTTGGAAAACAAAATCGTTATTTATTTCACTAAGCTCATGCAACCAAAACATTAACATCGAACCAACAAAATTGGCATTATAGAAGCCCTATCAAGGTACTTTTGCCATTATACCGCTAAATCTCAAATATAGTGCATTTGTGTGAACTCATCGTTGTTCAACACAAATGGGATCCGTCAATCCCAATAGATCTATTCACAATATTCGCGCTCACTAAAGGTAGTGACTAATGGTTCATGATATAGGGACTTCGAACATGGCAATCGTTACTTAGTGATAATAAAACATCGTCGTAAAGCATACATTAGAAAGCATTGTGTTCGAGTAGAAAATAATAGCATGTATTCCCCCCATGGGTTTGTAAAATAGTTAAACAATAGAAAGTGGGGCTACGAACTCACCTTAAGTTATGTAGTGAGTAATGGATGTGATGGTCGAATCGTGAAGGTTTCTACAAGCAACCTATAATAGAATGTCGCGACTTAGGATCGGAGTAAAGAATATGAATAAGTGCCTATATATATATATATATATCTTGCATCTAGTCCATGATGTGGTATGATGTATATTGTAAGTCTTTGAAAGAAAAGATTCATGAAACATGTATGTTTTGTATATCGTTTACTACCGTTCGGGGCGACATAATTCAGAAGTCATGTTAGTAAGCGTTCGAGGAGCCAGGACACTTTAACTCGTAAATCCACAACTCAACTCGACGGCTTACATAATGAACTCCTCACATGAGGCTCCCTACTATTGTAGTAGTTGATAAAGTATATAGATATAAGTTTTGATCCGAAAAGTTAGATGTCCAAGTACTTGAATAAACTTAGGAAAGTTTATTTGTACATGAAGATTGTTATTAGGGGTAGTTTCATAAGTCTTGTATGACCATTTTCTATTTGTAATATCTCATGGTTCCTTTTTAAGTGAAGTAGATCCAAATTGCTTGTTCAAGTTATCGCCAATACTTTGTTTCATGTTTTCGCCTAAGTAATCTTACATGGTCATTTCGTCATGGCCTAGCCATGACCTTTGGTCCTTGTTCCAAGGTCATGAGACTCAACCTTGGCTCTAGCCATGGTTGTGGTCTTGATTATAGGTCATAAGACCTCTTGTTCCTTTTAAAGTATAACCATAATCTAGTGACTTTGGCCTAAAAATGGGCTGTTTAGAATTTGAAGAATTTTATCACTCGGAAAGCGATTTCAGGGCTCGAGCTTCTTTCTTCCTGAACGAAAACGTCGTTCCGGACAACTTTCGTGTTTGAACTTTTTGACGAATCGGACCAGAAGTGGGACTTTCAAAACCCAAATTTGATCAGAATGGTATTTGGCAGTTTGCCGCAAATTTTTGGTCACTTCAAATGGGCGTAACTTTTGACTCGTATACTCGTTTTAGGTGGTTCAAATTGCTATGGTTTCCTTGTTAAGTCCTCTACTGTAATATGTAATGATCCAATATCATAATTTTACCATTTTGGTCGTGGTTCTCCAAGAAAGTCACTAGTTTACTTGTTTGAATAACATAAGTTACATATATGTATCAATACTTGTTTTACTCACTTTTATACATCATGGACATGAATACAAGACATAATATAGCATGAATAATATGTAAATAACATGAACATGATTATTCAACAAGAAGCATGTTAGGGTTTGGCTTACAACTTTTGGCTTTCAAAGATGAAAGGAAGTTAACATGTAAGGAAAAGGACTTTGATAGACTTGCTTCAACCCACTTCACTTCATGCAATCTTTCTACCCTTGGTATTCTTGAAAGAGATGTAATGAAAGTTGAGGTGAATTGAGTGGATTTAAACTCAAGAGAAATCACCAAGTATTCTAGGGTTTGGAAGATTTTTGGTAACTTATGATCAAACTAGGGTTTCTTCTTGAATAAGCACTTGAACCTTGCAAGAACTTTGAAGAAAATAAGCTAAGTGTGAAGTGGTTTTGGGGTTGGGGATGCACGGCACAAGGAAGGGGGGAGGGAGTATTTATAGTCCAAATGAGGAGGTTAGGAAACAACTAGGAAACTACCAAAACTTGGTGACCAAGTTGTAATTTAATGATGATCTAGGGGTAAATTCATGAGATGAAGCCACATGGGTGTGACTCCCCCCTCCTAGGGCGGTTTTCCAACCTTGGGGAGCAAGGGTGGACTTTTGGTGATCTTATCCAAGATTATGGAGCTAGTTCCGACTCCGTAAATTGCTAACCGTAAGTTGTTACGTCACAAAACGTAAAACCGGGTATCGTAAAAATACGAAACTTGGAAGAATGGTTAAACATGTCATTATACTCCATAATAAAATATAAAATGAGTGGTAGGTTCTATCGGGTGCTAAAACCCTGCTAAAAACTGGAAACACGGGTCTAAAACGCGTAATACGTAAAACGTACGAATATTGCGTAAACTTGAGAAAAGTAAAATGTTACTTTTCTAATGTGATAAAAATGATTTAAAATGACTTATAATGTTTAGACTGGGCTCAGTCTAGTGTCGGTTGGTATTAAATGTATTTTAGACATCAAACCGTAAGCCTAAAAATCACGAAATGACTTATAACATCATGGGATGATTTTTGGTCAATGGAGGAGGGAAAAATATGTTGACTTTTTCTAATAAGTTAAAAACTCAAATCGTCTTAGAAACGCGTTTTGTGGTCTAACGGTTAATCTCCCATACGGTTAAGCGTGCTCATGCGAGAGTAGTACTGGTTTGGGTGACCTGCCAGGAAGTCTTTGGTCATGTTTTTCTCAGTCACGATTAATTCTCAAATAAATCATGAGTGTGTCAAACATTTTTCCGATGTGGGGTCACCTGACGGGATCGAATTTCGTTGTGCGTAGAATTTCTGAATGACGTTTTACCCTAAAACGTGTAATTCCTTAATAACTTTCACGAAAATGATCTGACGAATGTCAAACATTTAATTTGCCATGGAAATGATTTATCACTCGAGAATATCAAATAAAAATCAACTTTCGGGAAAATTTCGGAAAGAAATGAATAGTAAAAATGAATAGTAACATGAATAGTAAAAGTGAATAGTGAATTTTCCGGGAATAGTAATTGTCCTGAAATTGCGAATTGTTACAGTGTTCATGATGTTTAAAAATGGATAAAACAAGTATTGGTATACATATGTTAAGTTATGACAAGTAAACAAGCAAACTAGTGATTTTTATGGAGAACCACGACCAAAATAGTATAACTATGATATTTGACATTTACTTACTGTTAAAGAGGACTTCAAAAGGAAAACATAGCAATTTGAATCACCCAAAACGAGTACACGAGTCAAAAGATACGGCCATAAGAAGCTAGCGAAACCAAAACGGCAAAACTGCCTATTCCCTACTGTTTTGCATTCTGTGATTTTGAAAGTCCCACTTCTGGTCCGATTCATCAAAAAGTTAAAACACGAAAGTTGTCCGGAACGACGTTTTCGTTCAGAAACAAAGAAGCTCGAGCCCTGAAAACGCTTTCTGAGTGATAATTTCTTCAAATTCTTAACAGCCCATTTTTAGACCAAAGTTACTATATAATCATTATAATTAGATGAGACCAAGAGGTCTAATGACCTAAAGCCAAGACAACAACCATGGCTAAAGCTAAGGTTGAGTCTCAGGACCATGGTAACAATGACCAAGGTCACGGCAAAGCCACGGCTAAAGACCATATAACTTTTAAAGATCAAAACTTATATATATATGTTATCAAATACTACAATAGTAGGGAGCCTCATGTGAGGAGTTCATTAAGTAAGCCGTCGAGATGAGTTGTGGATTTACGAATTAAAGTGTCCTGGCTCCTCGAACGTTTACTCCATGACTTCTGAATTATGTCGGCCCGAACGGTAGTAAGAGATATACAACCTATACATGATTCATAAACCATTTTATTCAAAGACTTACACTATATACTAAGTACTACATCATGAACATTATGCAAGACATATATTGGCAATTCTTCGTATTCTTAGACGTTACTCCAAACCTAAGTCGCAACGTTCTATTATAGGCTATTCTTAGAGACTTTCGCGATTCGACTACCACTTTCATTTCTCATTACATAAGCTTAAGGTGAGTCATAGCCCCTACTTTTTCATACTTGTTTTAACTCTTTGGGGGGGGATACATGCTCAACTACTTGCTTACTTGTACAAATACTCAAAACATTTATACTTGATTGCTTTATACTTGATTGTGTTATACTTGATTGCATTATACTTGATTTCATACATACATGACTGTTTTATACTTTGGGAAGTGCTCCCAGTAATCTTTTATCTTTGGGAAGTGGCTCCCAGCAAACTTTTATCTTTGGGAAGTGGCTCCCAGTTTTCTTTGGGAAGTGGCTCCCAGTTGTCTTTGGGAATTGACTCCCAGTTGTCTTTGGGAATTGGCTCCCAAAGTGAGGTCTTCGGAGATGAAGTAGAGACTCACTACTAATTGCTTAATTGTCTTGATGAACTTATACATGTCTTTATTATACTATATGTTAGCAGTGGGTTGTGAACACACAGGTTACAAGTCTCTTATGGCGGGACTTGTAACTGAGTGGATTCACAATGCCTCTGCTGTGTAAACATTCTTTTAAGGCTTTTCAACTGTTTTAAGACAAACTCTATGAACTCACCAACCATTGTGTTGACACTTTAGCATGTTTATCTCAGGTTAGTAAGGCGATAGCTAGTGAGTGGAACTCAGAGTCAAGCTGCATATTCTGAAGACTTACGCTTTTATCATTTACCATTCAAAACATTGTATACATTTATGTATCATACTCTGGAATCTCATGTTTGTAACTTTGAATTCATTAATCGAATGGTAACTTTTCAAAACGTCTCATTTAGAGTTCGTTTTCTATAACTTGTACTTTGTATTATGAAGTAGCACCCTCAGTGACACAGTCTTCCGCTGCGGTATTTTGGGGGTGTTACAAGTCTGACGGCCACGAGGCCTACTGTCTGAAATATTACATGGTCCAGTGTATATCGGGTTTAACTTTCCAAGTTTTCTGAATGATATCATGCCTTTCCTAGGCAGAACTTTCTGCATAACTCTGCCTACCAACTTGAAGTTTTAATGGTTTACAATTTATTGAACTTGTAACTGATTCTTGACTTGTAGGAAATTTCTGGTTATTTCATGAATGCCTACTGGACTAGTGAGTTGAGCTTTTTCTGAGTTTGGCCCATCAATAGATGGTCTGCGCTTCTTAATGTTTGAAATGTGATACTAGTAATATATACTGCTGAATTCTGCCAGAACTCAAGTTTGTATGCTAGTTGGTCGATTCTAAAATGAATCTTAAATGGTCCAATATGCTAAAGGTTCAACCTCTCTTGTTATCCAATTTGTATCATGCCAATCCAAGGCAATGATTTTAACTTAATTTGTTCTCCCACTTGAATCTGGATGGTTTGTTGTTCAGGATACCCAATCCAAATGATGTGTGTTATGTACCAACTTAATTTCTGCCAGTTTCTCGCTGTTGGTGTGATAACTATGATTGCAACTGAATTTGATTTATGATAACTGGTTAGTCCAACCATTTCTAAGGTCAATCACTCATGCTCTGAGCATACTTTCCTATGTTTGAATTGTTCTCTCGCTTTGACCATCGGTCTGAGGATGATAGGTGATGTTCACATCTAAATGGGTTTCTAAAGGAAATCCTGAAATGATTACTTGAAGTCCAAGGTGAATCGGTTTCCTTAACAGGAATAACTGAAATGGGTACAATAAACCTTTGTGACTAATTCCACAACGTTCGGTCCTTCGAACTTGGCGTTATCTGAAAGGGATAGAATATAGGTAATAATTTGATTCCTTGTGTTTTGTTCCAACAGATGATAAGACATATGTTTTTCTTTGCCTAGTGGGTTTGGTCTCCACTACTGAAGTTCGTGATTAATTTGTGATGTTCCTCCTAATTCCTTCATCACATATACCAATATTCTTTATTGTCAAGTCACAAATCCTATATGCATAAGCGATGTTGTAGGGAAATTGGTTCTGGAAATTTGTCTCACGATTGTGAGTTTTGGTTGAAATCTTTTTCTGAATAAACGAATTTAGAAAATGGAGCAAATGATTTACTAAGTAATATTTTTCCTGATGATTCAAAGTTTCAGTAGTTATGAAATAGGAAAATGTTTTCAAACATGTTGTGATTAAGACTGCTTACCAAAGTTTGATGTCTATGTAAATTTCTCATTGTACAATAGTGTTGCTAAAGATTGACCAAAAAGGATCGTACTTGTTCAAAATAGGAATTTCAGAAATCATTTTTCCACAAGGTATGTGATTTATGTAAACGCAATTCTTGAATCAACTTTGTTTAAAAGTGAAAACACTAACAAGGATAAAATGGTAGAATAGGAAATGTTCGCTTAAATGCATAGATGTCTAACATTTAGTTCCTGAGGTTGGATAATGCCTATTGGTGGTTATCAGGCATAACTACAAGCATAGGTATTTAGACTAACTTAAGTCCTGAAATAGTTTATCGTTGTAATTGGCAAGGCGAACGTATCACTTGATGTTGTGTCGATGAATGTCTATTCTGTTTTCCCATGTAGATGAGGAGATATGTTCCGGTTTGATCCCTTGCTTGGTATGAAGGTGAGGTTATCGGATATTTCTAGAGACATAATGCCTTAGAGGAATCTACATCGATATTATTGATTCAAACAATTGTCCTTTGTGAAAACTTACTGCAGGAAAGTTTATGTATGGATGAGGCCATGTTTAAATGAGATGCTCTACAGTCTCAATTAGAAGCTTGGTTTATTTCTATTGTGTTGTCCTGCGGATATTTATATTGAGTTCAATCCTGTAGCTCAGTCTAGCTAGTACTTTTAAATGATAGAATTTGACAGCTAAGTCATAGATGGTGATTCGGATGGTCTCGCAGCATCTTAGAATTTGTTGTTGAGTTATGAATTCTCTCACTATGTACTTCTAGTTCTGGTTAGTAGTTCTGTAATCCTTTCATTGCTTTTCTTGTATCGAGGAATCCTACTTGTAATTGATATGGAAAGTCCCTCCTAGGGAAGTCAATGGGAAAATCCAACTTAATGGCTAAGTGAGTGACAGGTGGGGTAAGTAACCAGGGACAGTTCGGCAAAAGGGATGTTTATGGAAGAGTTCCTTTGTTTACAAAACTTTTTAAATGAAGATTGTTATTAACAATCCTGTGAAAAGGTAATTATTTCCTTCATGGCATAATCCTTCCTGAATTTTACATAGGTGATCAGGCTATGTACAATTGAGAACTAATGATGCGATGTTAGATTTTGTCAAAATATCATAACTTTTCTCAAAAGTTTTAGATGGTGTTCAACGCATTGTTATTAAAATGGTATCCTGATGTTTTCTTTCAAATAACATGAAAATTGCCTCGCGTAATAATAGTAAATACTTGGTGTAATGATAGAAAATCAATTTATAGGATGGTAGTAAAATAGCTTACTTCAGAAATTTTTTTGTAAAATAGTTTCCCCATATGATAGTAAAATAGCTTGAATGGTGTATTGGATACGTGGGTGAATCTTGTCGAATGGTAATAGTCTACTAATTCATCAAATACGAAATCAACCTAATCCCTGATAAGACAATGCTAAAATGTTGCGAAACGATTGAAGTTTGAACAATTGGGGATAGAAAGTGGAGTAAACGAAGGTTATGATTATCACCTAAGTAACAAAAGATAGATAGTACATTGGATAGGAAAGTGCTTAATACAACTAGGTTATGTCATCGTACCAATGGTAAGTACAAAAGGAAAGATACAACCCTAAAGGGCTCGAACTACGGTTTATATATTGAAACAAAGCTCCTCCTGCTGAAGCATTGTTGTTATCCTTGATGTTGCTAATATCCTGACCGTTTTCTTTCAACAGCTCACGCTATTCCTCGAGCGATTCAGTCTTGATTCCAAGTTCCTGATTTTTTTCTTGTTCCTTAGCTCCGGGCAGTCATTCTTGAAATGCCCTAAGTTTCCACATTTGAAACAACGCCCTGGGATCTTCTGATTTGTGAGTTTCCTACAGTCCTTAGTCTGATGACCCTGTTTCTTGCACACTCCACACGGTTCACTGCAATGATCTCGGTGATGTTGATTACACAGGTTGCAGTAAGGTAACTTTCCAGTAAACCTTCTCTTTGTGTGCGGTTCTGCAGCAAAGGCTCTATTCACTTCTTGTCCTTTGGGTGATTGTTGAGCAGCATTGCAACCTAGATTGTTGTTCCACTTCCTTTTATTGTCACTATTGTTTCCTGATGTCTTGGCGTGAACTATGAGTTCCTTTGCCTCGATCGCCATTTTGATAGCTTCAGACATGGTATCGGGTTCCCATGCGATGAACAACATACGAATTCCATTTGAGAGTCCCCCGATGTACCTTTCAAGTTTCTTGCTTTCCGGTTCATCCATTGTAGAACCTAGTCGTGTTAATTCATAAAAATGAGTAGTGTACTCGTCAACATCATTTCCTACCATGGTAAAGTTTAGTGTTTCCTGTTCCTTTGCTCGTAATTCATTTCCTACACAAAATGTTATACCCATCATCCTTCTTAGTTTCTCCCAAGAGTGTGAGTAAGCAGCATCAACTCCCACCATCTTAATATGTTTGGTCCACCATTCCTGGGCATGATCCTGAAAAGTGCATGTGGCGAACTTAACCTTGTCTTCCTTACGACAGTCGCCACATTGAAATATTGTTTCTAGTTCTTCGAACCATTTGAGAAATTCCTTTGTGTTTCTAGTTCCGCTAAAGGAGGGAGGATTGCACCCCATAAATTCCACGTGAGTAAGTTCCTTAGTGAGGGCGGTGGCTATGTTCTTGGCAATGACTTGTCCAACAGCAGCTTGCGTTATGCTTGGAGTGGTTTGCTTAAATTTCTCTTCATCAAATCATAAGAGACCATGAGGATATAATTAATAAAAGTCATCATATTCACAACACATGAATATAATACATGAAAATTTCGGTCTACGTGAATCGATATCACAAATAGCACAACCATTTCTCACATAGTAGAGTCACACTTGATATATTTGTTTGTACAACAATCAAAAGACAACAAGTTCTTTAGACTATGTCCCACACCTTCTGTGGCTAGAATAATAGTAAAAGCTAGTGAGGATATAAGTCTGGGCTAGGGACTTCCTGGTGTCCCTCTGTGTGAAATCAGGTTTGTGGCATCATATGGTCGAGATAGTCCTGAAGTGGTGTCTGAAGTTGTGCATCGATCAAATCTCAAATAATGTAGGTTCTGAAACATTCCTAAAGAATCTGCGGATGTTTCTGTTGAGTCAGTGATATTGGTATTATCTATTAGGTGTTATCTAGTTCATGGCAACTGGGAATGGAAAAGGAAAACGACAATGATGGTACTAGTGAATGGAATACTACCCTCTTTCGCGCTACCTCGTGACATCTAAGAGGTAAAACTGAAGTACGCACTATGGGACGACCAATAGTGTAATAAGTAACTGATGGTGGTGGTAGTACCTGAGTAGTGAGTGCTCTACTAGTGATGGAAAGAAACATACCATCTTCCTTGCAATAAGCATCCTAATAAGTCCATTAAGATTAAGTCTGAATACTCTACCAAAAGGCATTCTATGTATAGGCTGAATGATAGGAAAACCCTGTTCCTATGGCAAATCAATAGTGCTAATGGTGGTGTAAGTGCAACTGGTGGTATAATGGTAGTGGAAGATGACAAGGCATCTTCAATGTCAGAATCCGATAAAAGGATGTCAGGGTGAGTATCTAGAGGCATGTCACTTGTGAACCAGGTCAATAAAATGATATATATATATATATATATATATATATATACAAATATAAGTATAAATAACTCACACAGAGTATGCAGGAAACAACATGTATCATGATTATGCACTTATGATGAAATGATGAGATGCTATGATGATGTGGTTATAGTCTAGGGTCCAAGATACATCCTAGTTCGCTATAACCTTAGCTCTGATGCCAATCTGTCACACCCCCAATTTACCTGACTTGCAGCGGAATGGAATACCTGGGGGTGTCTGTCATAGCATCACAGTTACAGTTACATTGAACGACCTGATGTGTCGTTTGGAAAATACTTCGTTTGATCATTGAAATAATCCAGAGTTTACAATATGAGGTCCCCAAAAGGTGTTGCAAGTTTATGAAAACAAGTCCTACTAGATCAAACGTTTACATAAGTGCATGAAATAATGACGAGATGCGTCAACTCCGCGACTCCATAAAGGTCCAAATACATGTCACATGAGCTACCTTAATAACCTGAAATACATTGCTAAAACGTCAACACGAATGTTGGTGAATTCCATAGGTTTGTAAAATGTAATGTTGTACGGCCACCACAAGTAAATGTGCAAGATAAAAATTAAGTAAAATAGTATAATAGACCTTAAGCTCATGACCCCGAAACTATGACTGTTGAAATTATATGCCCCTCCCGAATGTTTTACCAGAACACTCCCAAATGTGTCAAAATGAACTGCATCCGCTTATTGTTGGTAATAACTACCACGGACGGAGGCGTCACCCTCGATAGATCTATCCACTCACTCTCGCTTAATCGGCAAATTAACGGTCCATGATAATAAATAGGGGACTTTAACTGGTTGGTAAGGCAACTTAATCAATGTACATATGTTTTGGTACTTGGGCTCGTACTAAAATGATTGATGCAATGTATTCCCCCGTGGGATTTGAAATCAAAATATTGTATTGAAAACAGGGCTATGAAAACTCACCTTAACTGATGATACTGTGATGAAGTGAAATAAACAACAATGAACAATTAGCTGCCGCAACCTAATATGAATGATGAACGATCTAATTTAGATCACCAAA
This sequence comes from Artemisia argyi, assembly GCA_030686995.1. Taxonomy (NCBI): domain Eukaryota; kingdom Viridiplantae; phylum Streptophyta; class Magnoliopsida; order Asterales; family Asteraceae; genus Artemisia; species Artemisia argyi. The sequence goes on along the minus strand of CM060676.1, from coordinate 96,879,522 downwards.
TGATGTTATGAATGTCCATGCACATGTTCCTATACCACTCTACTCTTTGAAAAACACTTGTTGTTATCAAAAATATACTTTTTCCAAGACTTAGAAAAATATTGCTACTAGAAAATAAACTAGTTGAAATGTATATATATATATAAATATATCATATGTATCAATGTTAGTGTTGAAATCCTCGGGTTAAAATCCTTGAAATAACGCCTTGTAGTGATAAAAATATACTTGTAATCACTAATACTTCATTTGTTATGAATTTGGGTACTTGGTATTATTTCTAGAAATCTAGAGTTACTACGTAGTTTTAGCGTTATTATTTCTAAAAGCTGTCAAAATAATATTAGTTTTGCCGATATTGAAACGTGAATATCTTTGTCGTTATAAGTCCGTTTTACTTGTTCTTTATATCCACGGTTACGTCTTAGTATGTAGTAATATATTTTGGAAAGCTTGGTTCCTCCGGGTTACGTCTAAAGCCTCTTTTTGTCTGACGAAAAACGTCCAACAGCATGTAATTTTCAGAAAAATACTTTTCGTCAATAAACTTGCAAAAATCATAACTTCTTCGTTATAAACTCATTTTTAATCCGTTCTTTCGCCTACGGATTCGTTTTTGAAAGTATTTTCTAAAAATTTGCCAAAGTTTCCTTTATGTTTACTGATTTTCCTGGATTTAACAAAATGGGACAGAATGTTTATATACTTGTTACAAACCCATTTTTCTTGTTCAAAACTAGTTTCAATCTCAACCAAAACTCTTGCAAACACCACAAAACTATACTAATCCTACCATACACCTTCTTAGGGTGCCATGGGTTCCTAATGACTAGTAATCATGTTAATTTAACAAGGGAATACCTAAAACAAATTCTAGGGTTTGTATGTTCAAAAAGTCTACAAAAATAAAGTGGTATAGCTAGTTTGTGCATGAAATTAAGCATGAAAACCATAAGATACAAGTGTTAATTAGATGAAAACATGAAAATAAATTTGATAACTCACTTTGAAATAATGGGTGATTAGATGATGAGAAACCTTGTGTTACTTGTGTTTTTGTTGTAAGATTCTTGATTAGGAAGGTAAAATGAACAACTTCTATGCTTTAACTTTTCAAAAATCTTCACTTGATCATGGTTTATGGTTTTGGTCGTGGGTTTGATGATGGAAAGGATGAAGATGAGCTTTTTGATTTCTAATTTTATGTATGATTATGTTTTAGTGGTTTTTGTAAATAAGTAGTATAAGTTATATAGTATAATATGTATACATAATGACTAGAGGTTAAGAATACAAAGTGAAACTGCCTTGGTGAGGACTTTAGGGGCCGGTTCATGTGGATGAGGGGGGGGGGGGTGGGGTAGTTTTGATTTAATTAGGAAATTAGTGTAGGACATGTGTTGATATGTGTTATTAGTTAAAATCGGGTACCGGGTTTGATAAAAATAAATGTTAACAAAGTTAACCGGGACAAAATAAAGTCATAAGAATGATAAAAATATGTTGGGTACAAGTACTGAGTGTTCGGGTGATTATTGTTTAGTTTTCACGAAAACCGTCGTAATATTCATAAGCTCACGTTGTAAATAAAATAAATTTCCAAAATACTGGATAAATGAATGTTATAACTTTTATGATGATAAAATGGATATAAAAATATGTCGGGACCATTGTAGAAATATTTAGATATATTCGTCGTGTTTATTAACCGGGTGTTAACGTTTATTATAAATAATTATAAGAAAACGTTAAATGTATCAAATATATATATATATATATATATATATATATATATATATATATATATATATATATATATATTTGAAAATCCTAATAGTGGTATAACATGTAAATGACCTACTGATGATATGCAGACTGTGTCTAGTCCGTATGCAGTGTCCTTACTGATAATGAAATGAATTCGCACCTAAACCCATACGGTTACGCGAGTTTTAATACCCGTAAACTAAATTTACGATGAAATGTGTAATGCAAGTGAATAGTGAAAACTTTTCCGGCAATGAATAGTGTTCAGTGAATAGTAAATTTTCTGAATGCTTCTCGGAATGTCAAACTGACACCAAAAATGATGAATAGTAAACTGATGAATAGTGTTTGATGAATAGTATTTTTCCAAAGTTTGGGAAATGACCTGAAATGATGAGTTGTGACAATCATCATCATCACAAGGCAAGAATTACCAATTTTAAAAATCTTACAATTATGAAGTTAGGGTTTATGCATTTGAAATTGGGGCTTTTTGAGTAAAAAAAATTATAAATTAAATTGATGATTAGACTATGGTTAGATGATGATAACCTTATCATCTTTATTGTTAATTAAATTGGTGTAATTAAAAAGAAGGATTAGAAAAGTTATATATATTATTGACCTCAAGGGTATTTGGATACTAGTTTTAATGTATAAATGATTTCACGTTAGGTAGGATGGAGAAATGTTGATGAAGGATAATGCTTAGTTAACTAGCTTTAGATGAAGGTAAGTATTTGGTAATAATTAAATGAACATGTTTACCATGATAGAGTTTATGGTAAATTGTGAATTATGTGTTTTGTGAAGTTGTGTACTAATTGATAGCTAGCGAATGAATATGCGACTTTAACATGTTGATTTCGTTGCAAGTGTTATTATAAGAAATTGAATGATATGTGTTGGTTGCGAATAGTTGATGGCTTAATGTGTATAGTATTAGTGTGACAAATGTCAAGTGATAGCGAATAGTAAAGGCAAATATTATATTGCTAGTTCAAGAGTGATTATGACTAATGAGGATCTAATACATGTTGAATTGTATTAGATAGAATGATATGTGTTAATTAGTATTGATATAGCCTTTGAGTGGCAATACAAATCAATGTGAAAGTTAATTTTAGATGTAATATGAATATTTCATGAGAAATAAGTTGATTTGGTATTTGATAATGAGTTACATACTATGTGTATAGCTTATTGTGATATCAAAGTTTATTGCAAAGTTGCTATAACTACATAGCTTAAGTGTCGAAGTATGATAGAATGTAAAGTGTCAAGTTGTCAATGTGTATACAAAGTAGAATCCTTCGGGGTAAAGATTAACACCTTTCGGGGTAAGTAAAAATACCCTTCGGGCTAAATGATATAACTCTACGGAGTAACGATAGTACTAGTTCGGGTTAAAAGATGCAGAACCCCTTGGGGAAAGTTCGAAGTAGATTCAAGTTATAAAGAGTCCTTCAGGATGGTTGTCTATGCAATAATTGGCATGAAAATGTAATGTGAAGTATGAAAGTGTTATATGAGTTAATAGCTAAGTCAAGTTGAGTTTGATATATGTTAATTATGTGTTAAAGCATATTATAGATTAAGATTTTGAATGATATGAATGCTTATCCATCAAAGCGCCCAGGGGGTGATGGATGATACCTTTCGGGTAATTTATAATGGTAGTGAAAATGATAAAGCATACTATGTGAATTGTTGGTACAAATGATGACATATATCTCCTTTATATTTTAATGGTGATAAATATATATTAGGAGACATTTAAAATCATTAGCGATGTCCCAAAACTAAAAACACACGAGACCAGCCCTGAAATACTGGCCCCACGCGTTTGCATGCCAAGTTCTATGTCATGTGCGCTCGGTTTTCAAAAGGCTGCTTTCCTCTTACATGGCTGAGTTTGATCTTTCAATATAGGTTCATACATGGTATCACTACAAGATTTAGACTTAGAGAGATCACCAAAATACTATGACCATTTTATAAAGCGCTAAACTCTAAACCTTTATATAGGGGCAATTTCGTATATACCCAAAATAATAATTCCATATTTCCCCAACACATGCTTTAAAGCATTGTATTCATGCATTGAAAACTTATCATTTGGGAAAATATGGAGTAATGAAGTTTCTTTTGGGTATATATTGAATTAGCCCTTTTATAAAACCCAACTCAAAGCCTTATAGCCAACTCAATACATTTTATAAACCAGCCCCCAACATATGGAGATTCATACTTTGATAAAACGTTAAAATGAAAATGATCAAATAGGTTTAATCTTTACTTATGACTTAACTAATCACTTGATGGGTTTATTCATTTTTGATCAACCAAGTTAAGATCACTTTAAATACATAGCTAAATGCATTCTCATCTCATGGATGAATGGTTTAATAAATATGCAAAACACTTAACTTAATTGCATCAATATGATGAGTTAACATGTTAATTGTGGCTTAACAAAGATCATAACATTTGATATTTGAATTTTGAATCAAGAATCTGCTTTGCATCCTTTTATCCACACAATCCTTATTTCACCTCTCTTAACCATCTTTCCCTCCTTCCAAGTGGTTAATATCATGCTTTTTCATCTTCCCCAAATCAAAGCTACATTCACTTGATTTTGAATTTCAAATTGGGAATCATCTTGCATTGCTACACCCCATTATCCACCTTTCCCTTCGTCCAAAGTGGATAATAGCATGCTTCCCTCGTTTTCCCACAAATGAAGACACATTTATCCATAACCATTTGAATTTGAATTTCAAATTAAGAGTCCTCTTTACATTCCTTTGTCCAACTTGATCACCACTCAAAGCCTCTTTCACCCTTTTAATCTACCTTTCACATTCCTCAATTGGTAAATATGGTGTCTCCCTCCTTTATATACACCCAAGGCTTATTAAACCCTAACCTAACCATGGCTAATGAGTTGGTGATGCGTGTGTGACAACTGGTATTTTGGGAGCCATTTTTATAATGCAAAGATATAATTTAAAAACAAATCGTTAAGTAACTTGAAACTAATTTCAGAATATTTTTGGATATTGTAAATATGGATGAATTGGTTATCTTAATGATCGTTATATGTTGCTTTATTTATGGTATAGTTGATTTTATGAATATCTTAGGCACTACGTGAGTCGGCAATAGAAAACCTTAATAATACGTGAAACAATAAATATGTGACACGTTTAATTAATCTTTACGTATTTATAATCAAACTTAACGGGGAAATTAATGAAAAAACAATGGTATGAATTAGAAGTTATTTGGGTCACGTTTAGTATCGTTTACGAGCCCCAAATCACTTATCGTTAAAGTTTAATAAAAACATGTGAATGGTCCTTGTGAAGTTGACCAGCCCCCTAACCCAAAATAAATTTGCACCCAAGGTCCCTAGATATTAATAAAAGCCTACCCACTATTCATCTTCTTCATTTTAACATAACCCTAACCAAACACTCTCCTCTCTTTCTCTCTTGCGCCACCGCCGGCCACCAACACAACACCATCACCACTGCGTGTACCCCTACACCAAAATAACCATCCACCCTCCTCTTCATTTCCCTATACCATACGCGCCCTCAAAGCCCTCACCACCACCTCCTAATACTTAATGCACCGTCACCACCACTCTAGAACACCTCCTACATTTAGATCGAGCAAAAAGAAGGCAAGCAACCGAGTCACGCGTTTCTCTAACTCGGAGTGAGTTGACCCTTGAACTCCGAGTCACGAGTTGAGTTCATTTTGTTCGGGTTTAAGCTAGAAAACATGGAAACTAAAGTTTTATTAATAAAAATGTGATTATAAACTAGTTTGGTATCAAATTGTGTGTCGTGTGTCGAGTCGAGCAAACCCGAGAGCTTATACTCTCGGATTTGTTACCTTGGTTCTTGTTATATTGTTGCTTTTGTTGTTGTTGTTGTTGTTGTTGTTGTTCTTGTTATTGTTGTTCTTGTTTGAGCTTGTTGTCGGATTTGGATTCGGATTGTTTAGTGTCGAGGTGAGCCGAGTGTTAGGATTAGGATTTTGGAGTTGGTTTTGATTTGTGGCGAAGTGATATATTTGTTGTTGTCCTTGTGGTTTGAGGCCGAGAATAGGGTCCGTTTAGTTTGTGTTGTCGACGGGAAAGAAAGGCCAACACCACTAGGGTCTCGGCGATAATTTTTGATGTTATTGGTAGTTATTGTGGTTGTTGGTGTTTGCCAAGAGGATAGGCTGAGACCGTTTGGGCCTTGGCAAACTTGTTGTGGTTATTTTTGTTGAAGGGTTATTGTAGCATTGATTTGGAGTTGGATAGATTTCGGATAAGTGTTGCCGTGCCATAGGAATTAGGGCCGGTAACCGATACGTGGACTTTATTCAGGACTTATATATACTCATATATTTTGTGAAATGTTGGTGTCACCGAGACTTTCTAGTCTCGGCTTGACCCCGACAACGCCGTAACATGGACTTTATATTATACCTTGGACTATATGACATATTAAAGCACGAGAGTGATGACTCGGACTTGTGAACTCGAAACGGGTAATAACTCGAAATAAATTGTTTGAAAACTTAAAAAAGTAAACTCTTATATATATATATATATATATATATATATATATATATATATATATATATATATATATATATATATATATATATATATATATATATATATATATTTATATGTATATATATATATATGTATATATGTATATATTTATATATTTATATGTATATATATATATATATATATATATATATATATATATATATATATATATATATATATATATATATATATATATATATATATATATGTATATATATATATGTATATATGTATATATTTATATATTTATATGTATATATATATATATATATATATATATATATATTTATATGTATATATATATATGTATATATGTATATATTTATATATTTATATGTATATATATATATATATATATATATATATATATATATATATGTATGTATATATATATATATATATGTATGTATATATATACATACATATATATACATATATATATACATATAAATATATAAATATATACATATATACATATATATATACATATAAATATATAAATATATATATATATATATATATATATATATATATATATATATATATATATATATATATATAAGAACACGAAATAAAAATAATTAAATAAGTTTCATATAGTAAATACTCTATTGGGAATTATACTAACAGTTACCACTGTTAAGCATGGAAGAAGACACTGCTGAAGAATGCATTAGCAGTGGAAACTCATTACCACTACTAGTACATAATATTACTACTGTTGCTGCAGGATAATTGTTAGGAAACGTGTATTTAGATAAGTATAGAAAATATCTTGTGTATATTCAATTATTCTCAGTTAATACTTATCTTGTAAAGGACTCCTTGTATCCTATAAAAGGAGGTCCTAGGTTTAGGTTTATACACGTATCAATTAGAGAGCTTCAAAGTGTAACCCTAGTGATAAGCTAGATCACTCGTATTATTATTCTTAATAATATTGGAGCTTAAAGTTTGGTTTATATTCTGTGTTCATATACAACTGTTCTCACTCACATACAAACTCACAAAAAAACATACAAACAAATCTTCTCAGTATTACTAAGTATATTCCGCGTACTTGTTAGTATCATTCAAAGTATCACTATAACACAAGGCGTGTGTTCAGATCCATCATACTCAATAGCTATAAATAATTTGTTATTCAATATTTAAAAGAAACTAATGACAAAAATGGAAAGTTTTACAATAAAAGAGTTATTAAATGTTTCGACGGCACACAAAACTAAATGTGCCAAATGTAATGATTAATAATAATTGTGGAGTTGATATCAGGTTACGAATCATTTGACGCTAATATATTCAAAACACATGGTTAACGGACTTATTGGGTTGACGAATCCAATAAGAACCCTTTAAGTATGTCGAGAGAACTTATTAATGTACAAAGTATCCTTATGACTCATTAGCATGGTGATTTAGTTTTTGGAATAATAAGTGAGATGAATACATTTTTAGATTTATCGAGTTGACGAATTCGATAAGTTTTGACAATTTATTCGGATAACTAATTAAACTATAAGACATATCACGTAGTATAGTTTGCCTTGCTTTGTCAAGTTGCTTAGTAGCGTGTGTTCACTTGAGTCTCGTTGAGTCGTCACTACACATACAATGATACCAAACGCTAGAAACTAATAACTTGGAAAGAGATTTTTGAAATAGAAATGGATTATAGTCGGGGGTGGAAAATATTGTTCGGAGGAGATATTCTAAAACAAATATATATTATTAGGTTGTGCCGAGTTAGCAGTTGCCATCTCTTGTTTGCTGCTATCCTGCTTTGCCTCTGTTGATTTTCCATGCTTTGCTTGATCGAAGTGAGTTTCATAGCCCCACTTTTATTCTTATACTGTATTTGAAATTGACGTGAGAAAGCATGCTCAACTATTTTATGTGGACCTTCTATTACTGTTTTTATTGCTATAACTTGTTAACTGGCTAAGATTTGGTATGCTAGATCTGTCTTAGACCAGGGTTGTAATATTCTGAATTGCTATATCTTGGTGCCTGGCTAAGGTCAGATATTCTTAGGGCCCTACTTGTCACGTCAATATAATCTTTTATATTGATGCTAGATATTTTGTGCTTGTGGTGATTATGGTGTATTGTGGATTTTGAGATTTTTATCTATCTTAAATGTAACAATTCGCATTTTTGGATTACTATTCATTTTTTACTATTCACTATTACTATTCACTATTACTATTCACTTTCACTATTCACTCCCGAAATTTTTATTTCATATTCTCGTAAGTTAAACTATTTTAATGATAATCCGAGAGTTTGACACTCGTCGGATCATTTCTGCAAAAATCACGAAACCGTGTCCAAGATTTACTTTTAGGTTTAAACGTCATTCCAGCATCCCGATATGTCCATAAAACATTATAAACAATATAAATATGATTTTCTCTCATTTTACGACAATTCCAAAAGTTTTGGAATTTTACGTTTTCCAGTTCAGCGTTTTACGCGAATTACGCGTTTTAGACCCGCGTTTCCAGTTTTAACAGCGTTTAAGCAACCCGATAGAACTTATCACTCATTAAATATGCTAAGATAGGTTATATTAATAAGTTTTAACATATTTATAAGTTTCATATTTTTAGGATACCCGATTTTAAGTTTCATGACTTAACGACTTACTATTAGTGATTACCGAGACAAAACTGACTCCGTAAAAGCAAGATATTATCAAAACTCATATCTAGTCATCCAAGATAGAACTTGGACGAAATTTTATCCTAAGTCACAAGCCTTTTTGGCTTGTGATAGACCTTGATCACTTAAGATAAGTATAAGTCTTGAAACTTACTTACCAAGTCTTAGAAATATCCTAACTCTTTAACCTCCTCAATGAAACTTCCTAGGCACCTTCCTAACCTCCTCATTTACACTATAAAAGCAACTCATCTTCTTCCTTTCGTCTCCATAAAAACGCCACACACATAAATTCATAAACCATGATCCTTTGATTTCTAAGTTATAAGTTACATACCAAAGTTGAAGGCCTAGCTATTCTCTACATGAATCAAGAGTTTGTTTGGTGATTCCATGGTTGAATTAGGAGATACACAAGGTTTTAGGGGCTGAGGTTAAATGGTATTCACAAGGGTTATGTAAATATTAGCTAGGGTTTGCAAGAGTTGTGGTGAAGGGTTTGCAAGCATAGGTTTAGTGTCCTAGTTCATACTTGACTTATGGTCTTTCTCAATATCATTTTCATGCTTATTATGTTTCATTCATTCTATATATGGTCTTTCTATTATGTTCATGATGTATAAAAATTGGTAAAACAAGTTATGGAAACTATATATTAACTTATGTTAAGTAATCAAGGAAACTAGTGACATTTATGGAGAACCACGACCAAAATAGTATAACTATGATATTTGAAACTTACCTACTGTTAAAGAGGACATAACAAGGAAAACATATCAATTTGAATCACCTAAAACGAGTATACGAGTAAAAAGTTATGACCCTTTGAAATTACCAAAACTTTACGGCAAAAACTGTCAAATGTTTCTGTAACAGAATTAAACACGCAAAAGGAGGCCCTTCTGGTCCGTTTCACAAAAAAGTTAAATCACGAAAGTTGTCTGGAATCATGTTTTCTTCAAAAAATCAGGAGCACATTTCTAGAAAACCAATAACGAATGAGATTTTCTTCAGTTTCTTAACAGCTATTTTATATACCAAAGTTACTATATAATAGTTATGGTTTAATAAGACCAAGAGATCTAATGACCTAAAGCCAAGACCACAACCATGGCTAAAGCCAAGGTTGAGTCTCAGGACCATGGAACAATGACCAAGGTCATGGCGAAGCCATGACTAAAGACCATATTAACTTACCTAGGCGAAAACATGAGCTAAAGAGTTAGCGATAACTTAAACATGCAATTTGGATCTTCTCCATCTAAAGAACCATGAGATCTGACAAATAATTGTCATACAAGATTTAAGAAACTCATTCTAATAACAATCTTCATGTAAAAGTAAACTTTCCTAAGTTTATTCAAATATTGGACATGTAACTTTTCAGATCAAAACTTATATATATTTTATCAAATACTACAATAGTAGGGAGCCTCATGTGAGGAGTTCATTAAGTAAGCCGTCAAGATGAGTTGTGGATTTACGAATTAAAGTTTCCTAGCTCCTCGAATATTTACTACATGACCTCTGAATTATGACGGCACGAACGGTAGTAAGAGATATAGAAACTCTACATGTTTCATAAACCATTTTATTCAACAACTTACACTATATACTAAGTACTACATCATGAACTATACGCAAGACACATATAGGCAATTCTTCGTATTATTAGACGTTACTACAAACCTAAGTCGCAACGTTCTATTATAGGCTGCTCTTAGAGACTTTCGCGATTCGACTACCACTTTCATTTCTCATTACATAACTTAAGGTGAGTCATACCCCTACTCTTTTTATACTTGTTTTAAATCTTTGGGGGAGATACATGCTCAACTACTTGCTTACTTGTACAAATACTCAAAACATTTATACTTAATTGTTTTATGCTTGATTGTCTTATACTTGATTGCATTATACTTGATTGCATTATACTTGATTGCGTTATACCTAAACTTGTAAGTCTCCTTGTGATAACACATGCATTGGGTTTCGGAGATGAAGTAGAACCAATGCCATTACCTTCCTTGTGAGCATCATAAAGTCTCCTTGGATAACACATGCATTGGGTTTCGGAGATGAAGTAGAACCAATGCTATTACCTTCCTTGTGAGCAGCATACCCAAGTGAGGTCTTCGGAGATGAAGTAGAGACTCACGACTAATTGCTTAATTGTTGTGATGAACTTATACATGTCTTAATCATAGTATATATTTTAGCAGTGGCTTGTGAACACACAGGTTGCAAGTGTTGTTATGGGCGGGACTTGCAACTGAGTGGATTCACAATGCCTTTGCTGTGTGAACATTCTTTAAAGACTTTTTAACTGTTTTAAGACAAACTCTATGAACTCACCAACCATTGTGTTGACACTTTAGCATGTTTATCTCAGGTTAGTAAGGCGATAGCTTGTGCGTGGAACTTAGAATCAAGCTGCATATTCTGAAAACTTACGCTTTAATCATTTACCATTCAAAACATTTTGTATACATTTATGTATCATACTTTAGAATCTCATGTTTGTAACTTTGAATTCATTAATCGAATGGTAACTTTTCAAAACGTCTCATTTAGAGGTCGTTTTCTATAACTTATACTTTGTATTATGAAGTAGCACCCCAAGTGACACAGTCTTCCGCTGCAGTATTTTGGGGGTGTTACATTAGACCAGTATAGCAATCTATCTACTCCTGGTCCATCTTTATTACTGTTTTCCTAAACCTATGAACTCACCAGTGTTAGCTTCCTTTTAGCATGTTTTTTCAGGTAACTGATAGTGCTTATAACTCATGACTTGTGTTTGGAGGCTTGGCAAGGGGTATGGCTTGAGGATCGATAACAACTCTGATAATGCTTTTGGGGACCTAACTATGTTTACTTTTGGATTTGTCTTTGATAATTGGAATAAATGTAAACTTAATGTCTAAACTTTTTTCTATACTTGTGTTGTGTACCAATCCCCGTAGCACCCTGAAAACTTGATTAAGTCTTCTGTTGTACCAAATTTTGGGGGTGCCACAGCGTGCGTATATCGTTGTAGGTATAGATTATTCTTATCAAGTTTTAAATTTATATTTAGCCGACTTGACCTATAACACACACTAATGAGCAGTGTACCCGATCATTGTAGGTAGTTGGTAAGTAGAGTATTGATCACTAAGAGTTGAACGTTAATACCTAGAATGATTCCTAAGTTATTTTTACAACCTAATCTAACGCAATGTGGGTTTTGAGCTTGAGAGACTAGCACAATTTGAGTTGATTAAAAGTAAATAAAACTAATGAGTCAAATAAACTAATGGAGAACATGTACACAGATAGATAACAGATACATATAAGAGGCCTGACTTATGATTAAGTAGGTTGTCACTTGTTTTATTGCTGGTTTTATAGGATGAGTACTAAATTCTATTCTCTCTCGTTGGTATCATAGTTATAGGCGAGTAAACTCTTAATGATTACTTATGTCTATATTATTTAACCTTTTTAAGGGCTTAAACTAACTTATAATGCTAGTGAAGTAATCGTGGAAGGGGTATGGTAGCCCAAGCATTCCACAGGTAGACACAGAGGTTATCAATGCACATATAATAAGAACCAAATAAATATCAAATAAACTATAATCGATGGAAAAACAATATAAATGGGAGTCTTATGCCGTAGACAAGTCCAACAATCCTGATGGATTAAAGACTACTATTACAATAAAAGAAAACTACTTAATGAATTAAAACACTATCAGGACCTTATTACTGCTCTGAAATCTTCGTTTAGGTGGTGTCTTGTGTTGCTTATTCGTCTGCATTCTTCTCCTTAGGGTTTTCTTGTACTTTTTTGGACTTTTTGCACACGAAATTCGGCTGTTGAATGGGGTATTTGTAGTTTCTGTCTGACGGTGCGATGTGGCGCATCAACTTAGTTGATGTGGCATATCTAGATAGCTTCGTGTGGGGTCCAAGATTGTTATATTCTGGAATATTCGTACACCGTCTTCAGATACGGCATAACTTGAATCTCTATGCGGCGCATGTCCTTCAGTATCTTGGATAATCTTTGGTGAAGTCTTGAGATTGATACACCGTATGTCAGGAAAGTAATACGGCGTATCTGGAGTAGATAAGTCAGATCTTCTTCATTGACCAAAGTTTCATATGCGGCGCATGAGATTAATACATGCGGCACATTCTTCAAAGTCAGGCAATGGTCTTCGAATTCATATAAGTAAGATAGTACGACATATCTGTCTAGAATGATACAGCGTATCTCCTTCAATTCAGCAGATTTTTCCAACTTGATCCATTTTGCTCCATTTTACGTCCAAAATAGCTAACTTTCGCCAAACGCTTGTTTATAACTAAGAATTACAAAAGTAAACGATTAAGTATCAATTCTCATACATAATATTATAAAACAAGTCAAATACATAGGACAAATGATGACAATAATATATACTTATTTGTTGTCATCAGTTGGCTTAACGTATCCCTTATTGGGGCTTTGAAATGGACTTAGGAAGGTCAAAAGTGAAGTGCACATGGGGGTTTAGCAAGAGGTAAAAACTATTTATTGGCAACCAAAAGTGACAGTACCTAGTACGCTGGGTCTGACGCACCAGCACATCAAGACCAACATGCCAGACACTGGACTACTTTTGGTTTGCATATAAATAACCCCTCCTCTTGCAATTGTTTCACTTCACCTCTTGCCAAACATTTCTCCCCTATTATTTTCTTTATACCCTTTCTAAGTCTTTCAATCTTTTTGTGTCTAGACAACTTTCTATCATCTCACTAAAAGACAAACTTCTTTGCAAGAGAAGAACACCAAGAACCAAAGCCACTCATGTATGTTGTATTGTGTCTTGTTGTAACACAAATACTTAAACACTCTCATTCATTTATAAACTCTTATCAAGGTGCGGAGGAGCATTGTAAAGTCTTATGCAGGTGCGGATAAGTAAGGGTGTAAAAGTCTTGTACCGGGTGCGGTCAAGTTTAGGGTTTATACTTCTTGGTAACATTCTTGTAATAGGTGAGAGTTCGTAAGGTCTTTATGGGTTGTTGCAAATGCGGAACTCCGTTAGGTACTAGCTCGGCCTGGGTGTAGATTGGTGAGCGTTAAGGTAGTACAATTTATCCACTACAAGGATTTGGTACTAAAGAATAGTATAGGTGTCGCGAATTCGCAACTGAATATAGGATGATCTAATCCCTTCATCCCGAACCAGTATAAATCGTTGTGTTTGTTTAGTCTTTCGTTAACTCTTTATTTATGATTTATATTGTTGACACCCTTCCATGAAACTTGAGACTTAACTTACTTGAACCGAAAATAAGTCGAAAAGAATATATTTACCCTCCTACACTTCTACAATTGTTATTAGAGCGGTTTACTCGAGTTTTCAAACCTAAAAATCTTTTTACAAAAGCTTTTCATAGTCAAAAACTTTTCTTTAAAAAATTTAAAATCCTAAACATTTTTTTTGCAAAAGGTTGAGTAAAATTCATGGCTCAAGAGAACTATGGTAGATCAGGAGAGAATAAAAATATTGTTGATTACTCTTATGCAAAGGATGAGAAGACATTTTACGAAAGTACGTGAAGAGATAATAAAGAAGGCGACCATGAAGAAAGGAACGAATCATGTCTCATGGCAATCGAATCTCAAAAGGTAAATCTAAACCCTTCTTATCTCAATAAAAGTTTAAATGCTGTAGATTTACAAAATGAAAATGATAATACTAAACTTACTAAAAGTATAAAGCTTTATCTAAAGAAAGACGTCTTTTGAAACAAGAAAGAATTAAACTTAGTGACAAAGCTAAAGAGCTTGAACTTGAGTTTGAGACAAGGAAAGTTGCTAAAACCAAAGAGGTGGTTGAACCTTACTTAAGTTGTGCAAATTTACGCTTGAGGTTGACTTTTTGAAAAACAACTTAATCAAGCTTCAAGATGAAGCTTTAAGTTTTTCAAACTAAAAAGAGTATTGTTATTTTCAAAAACACGGAAAGCTACTCCAACTAGTCTAAATAAACCAATTGCGTTTGTAAAAGAGAGTCAAAGTGAAAAACAAAAATTGCCTAGCTCTGGCATGCCATCCCCACGCGCTGACCCGGTAGGCCAGCACGCCAGATTCTGTGACAATTTTGGAAATTTACAAAATGTTAGTTCTAAACCAAAAATTTCTCAAACTCGTGTTATAAATAAACAGTTTTTTTTTTTTTTTTTTTTTTTTTTGAAAGGCAACATGAATTAAAGGAACCAAAAACTAGGGGAAGATACAAAAGAAATGGCCGCCCACCTTCTTAACAAGATAGTTAAAAAGGAAGAGCCCCAAGAAGAAAACAACACTAACAAAAGCAAACTTACAAGCAAAAGCAAAAATAATAAAACTATCACAGGGACCATACTCTGAGGTCACATGTCCCACTGAACCCAATAGAAGAATAAAAGTTACCACAGTCAAACCAATCAAGCACTTGAATACTAATGCCAAAGTAGTTGAGCTTTTTATTCTTGGAGTCTTATATAAGGTGTAAATTATATGTGGATCTAGAATTATTCCTTATATAATACTAACCAATGGCATATCTTTTAGGAACGAATGTTGTAGATATTCTCACATAAATTGCAGCAGACATAACCAAATGTATTAGACCCAAACACACAAAAGTTGCAGCAGACTTGATCCAAATGTATACTAGTCCCAAACACTCAGAAGATGTCATCACAGTAGCAATTGTAGCATAACTGTAACAAGAAACATTTGCAGCACTATAACTCTCCCTTAAATTTTTGTATCAGACCTGAACCAACTGTACATTCCAAACACACAGAAGAGTCCATCGCAGACACATTGCAGCAGACCTGAAACTGCCACACAGTACCGAATTTTTCAGAAAGACTCACTGACTTAGCCTCTTATGCTGGCACACGAACAGCTGCAAACTAACTCATGTGGCAGCTTGAAGGATTATACAACCAAAGCTGCCAATCTATCCTTTTGTATTTACTCGATCTTCTCACTATCCACTCATAACTTTTTAATTGGATATCTTGAAGAATTTTATTAGTACTTGATACTTTTTTACCAAACACGCGAGCATTCCTTTCTTTCCAAATGTAGTAGCCGGAAGTCCAAACCACCGCTTGCCAAACACGAGAAATGTTACTAGGAACATTAACATTCCCATTGGATGAAAAAAATTCACCCACGGAGAAAGCATTAACGTTCCCCAACTTCCACCAATTAAAGACTTTATTCCACACGCTCATAGCAAGGTCACACGTGACCAAGCTATGTGCACATGACTCCACCGCATTCAAACAACTTGGGCAAAGAACCGAATCCAAATCTATACTGACATGTTCATCAAGGGTTTTCTGGTCTGCATTTGAGGATTTTCGCCGACATGTTCGATCTTATTCAGCTCAAATTGTGGAGGCTGTTAGCGGATATATTAGCTTAAGCTCGTTTGATTTGTGTTAGGGCTTAGCGCATTTACTTAGCATTGTTTTGTATATATATATATTCATGTACTGACACATTGGTTTGATTATGGAATAATACCATTTTTAAGATACTTCTGTTAAGCTAGGGTAATAATCTATTAACAAATAAGAAAATGTAAAAATGATTATTTTTAATGTATCTTAATATCTTATTGACCACTAATTAGTGTTGGTCACTAATTATGCAGAAGTGACAGAATTCGGCATTTTTGCTGACAATCTATTTTATTGTGGCTACATGTTCTCATTAATGACTAGATTATCTGTCATCAATAAGAAGCTTCTTACTAGAGAGGGTCATCCCTGTAGTTAGGGTACTCAAAGTGAGCATCTACAGCTTATTTTACATTGTAGAAACTTAGCTAATTGAGCAAATTGCAATGAACTGTAATTCAGTAGTGGAAATTACTAAATTCTCCAATATATGTATGTACTCTTTTCGCAGATTAAAAGACTAAAAATCTAATGTTTTTTACCATAAAAGGAGTTGCATGTTTAATTTTGTAAGAAATTTGATTGTGTAGCTATTTTAATTAGCGACAAAGTACTGCAGATGTCACATTCACGACTTTAGTATTTTATCGTATCTTCCGTAACAAATTTCTAACTTTGTCAATCTTGGAAACTGATGCGAGTTTTGCTATCTTGTATGCTTATGTATTTTTCGCTAATATATTAGTAATCATGCACTATTAATTTGGTGATGCGATACAAACATAGAGACAACAAAACATGCTTGGTGTCCATCATAAAATATTGAACATTTGAATGGAATTAATTTACATCTAATGATAATTGAACCTTAAAAAGTTCAATGAATTACTATACTTAGTTCAAAGAAATAAAATTATTTAAGTCCTTGAAATTTATCAGCAACTAGTAGCTCGTTCCAAACATCCGGAACACCAGGAAGACACCAATGTGTACAATCTGCATAACGCGAGGGGTTCGATAGTTGTTTAGCTTTCAAAGTAGAATAGAACAACCTATGGATAGAAGGGTGTCCATCTTTCCTATATTGTGTTAATTGTGTTATGTTCACTAATTTCACATTAACCCCTCTTGCTTTCAATTTACTCAATGACAATTCCAATATTTTCATCATCTGCAAGTCCGACCCACTCTCCCAAAACAAATCTGTCATGACTGGCTTTGTTTCATTCAAACAGTTCCCATTGCCCTGCATGCCCCAATCTGTGCCTCTGAAAATAAATTTACCAAAGTTCACAAAATTATTTAAGTATCAATTTCAAATTTGAAATTTAGAGGTCTTTTTCTTTAAGGACAATAATATGTTTCAAATATACTACCTCTGATGAGTTGCGGTCATACTCATAAAGTATGATCGAGTCCTTGTATGATTGACATGAGTAGTCAACCAATTAGACCATTTTTCCAAAACCATCCTATAACCATCGTGATTGCTGACTATGTTATATCGTTTGGAATCTTTATATGAGTCATACCTGATAAGATACTGCAATTTTAGAATTTATCAACCAAATGAAGCAAGACTTATGCAAGCTAAGCTTAGAAATAAAAACTCACAAAACTTTCAATGTAGGTGTCCCCCACCAAAGATATGAGTTGAATACAAGTATATCTGCGTTGACCCAATTTTTTGCATGTTTCTCAATGGTTTCAATATGTACTATACGATCGCTTCTTTTATGTTTGGATGGATGATCAGCATTAGATTCCACCAACAACGGAGCCCAATAGAAGTCAATCGAAGCACCATATTCCTGCATTTTTTAATAGATATAAGCATATGTATTAAAAATATGAATGACAATATGTATAGTTATAAACCAACAAAGAGAATCTATGCATAAACGGTAAACCCCAGATGTGCCTAGATTGTAGGAAAGTTTCAGGTTCAACGTATTCCAAAACTGTTAGCTTATCCGAATGTCTTTGCAAGCAGTTTCCAAATTTGACAATTTCAATACTTATAAGCCATTTTTTCTCAAAGGCTTGGCATTAAAAATCGAATTCAAAGCCTGAAAATTATGAGACTTGTTCTCACTAACACTAATGCATAACCTAAATAATTGTATCCCAAGAAATGTATTTATTATTATGTTTTGCTAACATCATAAATCCCAGGAATAAGCAAGTGTGATGAGTACATAACTAGAAACACTTGGCAACAAGTTTGAAGATTTTAAAAACCATAGATGACTAATGAATAAACTGTATCATCATATTTAGATTAATGTAGTTCTAAAATATGCAAGCGATCACTTGAACCAAACCCGCTCTTTTAGTAGATATTGGGTCATATATATAGAGACTAGCCCACTCCCTCTATCTGTCAAAAAGTTTCTAGCCCACTTGATTTCTTTGCTACCTTAAAGATCTAGCCGGCACATGAGCTTAGTTTGTTATATCATTGAAACTTCTAGCCAAGTGGCTCCATTTGCTAAGTTATCACCTCTGGGCTCTAATACACCAACCAAGCTTTTAGTGCATGTTCATGGAATTATTTTCTTCTTATTGCTTCTACACAAACTCCTCATGATTTACGTATCATCTATCTATTTCTTATGTGTCTTTTGTTTTTATGTTAAATATGTCTACTAATGAATATCATTACATATATGTGAGGTATCACAAGTTCAAGAAGTGAAGGCATAACTTTTTAAACAAAATATAAATTAAAAAAATTCAGCAAATGTGCAAAAGGCTGCCAAAATTTGAAAGTGTTTGTTGGCCTACTTGGCATTCTTCGTTTAATCCTGGTGACAACATTAGTTTATTTGTGTTTCTAAATTATTGCTTTAAGGTGTTTAAACTTTGTTCTAGATCCTTAGATTTTGCTCGGTAAGATTATGTATTGTTCTAAATAATACTATCTGGACATGTCTTGGTGTACAGTTGTTTTCTTTGGTGTTGGATTTAAAATTCTGATGGATGTATCATGCCCTATTTAATGTAGTTTAATCCAATCGGATAACCCATATACCATAGTACCAAATGAAAACTAGAGTCACTCTATCACTCTAATAATTTTCACAATGTATAGGAAAATTATATATACTTGAAGAATTATGTGAATAGTTATCCAAGAAAGTAAAAGGAGATGCAAAGGCCCATGTTACTGTGAGCTGAGGGGGTAAAATCTGTGGTAGTGGGCTCATGCAAAATTTTGGTCAGATATGAGATCAAATTATTGAGATGTGTTTCAAGTTTTAATTGGCTACAGGTTTGTGTCTGGGTAAATGACTGAATGTGGGTGAATCTGCATCGTTTGACTTGAATCAGAATGGTAGGAAGCATGCATTTATGGCCTGAAAGGTGTAGTTGAGATGTAATGTGTGCAGTCAAATAATGGATCCATTGGGACATGGGAAGTAAATGTGGCTGTTGGATTCTGTATATCCCTACAGTGAGGTTCTAATGCATGGTTATATCAGTAAAGTTTTGAAAGAAAAAAAAAATAAATAGTAAGGCCAATGCCAGAATATGTGATAACTTTCTTATATAATCTTTAGTCTTTACAATACAAGATAATGCCAAGTTAATTAAGTCTCATTTAGTTCTTTCTTTCAACTTTCATATACCATACTGAAGAGCCTATAGGAATGAGAAGAGTTATGATCAAATGAGAATAAGAATTATGATGATAAAGGTGAGAAAAAACCACAAGTGCAGCTACAAAAATAGATGCATCTCCTTTAAAATTCTTCTTCTTATTTGAAATATGTGGCTAGAATTCCTTCTTAGGCTTCTCATTTTAGTTTTTAAATGGACCAAAAAGAACATGCATTTGTAGTATGTGTGTTTACTCGAGCATGTAGTGTTAATGTTTTAGAAAATTGTTGTATTTAACTGTGTTAATATTGGTCCAAATTTTTTTTGATAATGGTCTAAAAATATTGTGCTAAAAACTAAGCCCGATGCGAATAGCTAAAGAATCAATCCAGTTTATTAGTTCATGATTAAACTGAAACGACCCATTTTAGCACCTCGTATGTTTTTCTAGTAAACAAATAGTCCATTTACTCTAATGTTTAATGAAAAAAACCTAAATGGGAAAATCGAAATATCTTGTAATCCGACTTTTATTGCAGAATTTGTTCTAGCCAATATATTTAACATGCAATCTTTGAGTGTTACGTGTCTTTGGGTTTGCTTATCTGAAATTGTCTATCAACTAAAAAGTTAAGCATAAAATTAAAAATACGCAGGCAAACAGTTTTATTCATATCCTTAAAACTATTTTTCTGATGAAAAATAATCACACATAAAGCGGCCGTTTAGGTCTCCACTAAATCGTATACGTCCAGCTACTTCATTTAGGTCAATGCGATATTACTGTTCATAACATTTTAAAATAACATCACTAACTTACTTCCTGTACATAATGTCTACGCGCGGCTATATATCCACTAAATAAGGTATCCCAATTTGAAATAAATCCCCAAGGTTATAGCTCTAAAAATCAAGATATTTAATTTGTGTTCTATCATATACATCAGTGATGACTTGCACCGTAGAAAAAACATCAGTGATGAGTTGCTCCTATCTCAACTCCCAGAAGAATAAACAAAGTAAGGGAATTAAAAAAAAAAAAAAAAAAAAAAAAAAAAAAAAAAAGCATTACGATTTTTGTTTGCTAGTTTGAGGATGTGAGCAACAAATGTTCTAGCTAGGTTGGTGGCAATCAAAAGAAAATAGTTTTGACACTTCTCATACACAGCTAAATGAAGGGATTTGTTTGTTCCAATCCTTCTAATGACTCCTATTTCCACATTACTAAGTAAAACTTATATCCATCAACTATATTTTTTTGGTTGTTGCCTATGTTTAGCACCCAATCCTTTTATGTACGTAAATATATTGGTGTCTTTGGAAAAAAGCAAAGAAAATCTTAGCAAACATTGAAATTAAATTAGTTTGTGTATAAATTTGAGTCATACAAATGTATATTACTTGAATGACATTAATAAAGAACAATGAATAACTCACAAGTGCCTTAAACGTGAACAAGGATGCATTGGCAACTTTGTGCATCTTCTTCAGTCCAAGAGGGATGGCTGATTGAAGCAAACAAACCATTGACAACCATTGGTTTCTATTCACTGAATCCCCAACAAATATTACCCTTTTGCCCCTCAGTTTCTCAAGAACTTCTTTAGCATCAAACCTACACATGCAGATAATCAATTACTACAAACAATGAACCCTAATATAGCTTTTGACTACAATTATATTCAATGAATTAGAAGTTAACTTGATTCATGACATTGTCTATCATATAACCCAAGGTGGTTACCAGAAATTAATAGCTCACAACACAATACTAAGATCCGCTAAAAGAAAAACTACAATTAGCATCGTGTAAGTTACCAACGACCATAAATCCGTTGCTAAATTTGAATATAACCATTGGAATTAACAACGAAATGTTTTGAACTTATTTTTTACAATTTTCCAACGGAATGTAGTGAATTTGATTTCTAAAATGACCTATTGAAAACATTCTAATAAAAGCATCTTTTTTATGTTGCTAATTTTGCAACAAAAAACCGATGTTAAAAGTGATTAGCATCGGGATTTTTTGCAACGCCCTTAATGTTAATCAGAACGGAAGTATAGCTTAGAAACCTTTAGCCGTTGCTACTCCCTGGATTTCTAGTAGTGATTAACTTATTTAAAAATTTGATCAATATATCACTCTTCCAAAGACCAGAGAAACAAAATATCGATTCATCATGACAATGGTGTAGCAACTTTTGTAGAACCGTAGTTAATGCACACTTTGGTACAAAACCAAATTTTTGCAACAAAGTGTAAATGCAACAACATAATCAAAGCAGTAACAAAATCATTTGTATTATGTTTCACCTCATAGTCTAAAATCTCTAATTATTTCAAGTACTCGATGATTTTTGTTTAATAGCAGTTCTATTTTGACAGAATGTAATAAGCATTGTAAATAAGTTCGATTTTATTGTTTTTGGCATTGAGCAATTCATTATATTTTGCCAAAATACCTTGCAAAGATATTGATTCATGTGAAGCATGTGAGCATTGCCGCGGGTTATTAACATTTTGCAAAATATGTAAGAAACACACATATAGAGAGAGAGAGAGAGAGAGAGAGAGAGAGAGAGATGTGACCTTGGAAGCTTGCAACCATGAGGTTTCCATCTCCATTGTTGATACATTGAATCCATTCTACCATGTTGTCCACATGCAAACTCACCAGGAATATATGGACATTCAAGTTCTTTATACACAGGATAAGAATTATTGTCATGAACCCATTTGCCAGAGAACAAATCACATCCATCTAATGAATCATCATAAACAAAAGTTTTGTGAACTGCTGGCTCACGACTTGTTTCTTGTTCTTCCGAGTTCACATAATAAATGGCTGTCGTAGCCAATGCTCCTATTATAAAAAATATAACGAGGCTGCTTTCAAACATATGCTTCACATCCCATATTCCTACCATTCGTTTCTTCTTCTCCATCTTTTTTTCACAAGCCAAAAAAGTTTATTGAATTGTAAACATATATATTTTATTGTTTAGGCAACAGCATCAGGTGCTTCTTGTCACCACCACCGACGATGTGAGAAGTGTAAACGTATGATTTACGGATATGTACTATTGCATGGAACTTTGGGCCTGCAAAATTTGTTTAGAAAAAGATTCTCACGTGAGTTTTGAATTTTAATCTTGAAATCGGTGAGCAGAATTGAAATCTGAGATATTTAAATTGTCACCAGTACTACAATAACTCTGTCGTTGTCTCCCTCTTTTTGACTATCTCTCTCTTAACTAGTTTTCACGCTTCTATTCTCTTTAGCACATGATAAGCGAAGTAACGTTTGTTGCAAAAGGAAAACAATTGTCGCATGCATAGTTGAATAATAAATAAAATGTAGAAAAAGAATAAATGTTTTGGAATTCGTATTAGTTTTGACCAATGACTATGTTTGTTTTTCATTGAAACAATGAATAGAATTTACTCGTTCCACTCATATGAAAGTTAACATTTAATAACCGTACCATATTAATTAAATGTGTTTATATTGTATTATTCTTTTTCAAAAAAACATTTACATGTTTTTTTATATAAACGAGCTTGCATAATCACTTTAAGACAATATGAGTGGTAAAATAACCTAAAGTACTATATTGAAATTTCAGGAAACCTCTTCTAAAGTAGCTCGAGTTTTGCATTCTGGACATCATCACGCATTCTCACTATCATGGCAGCATATCGCGGGTATGGTACTGGTTATGAATAAAAAGGAATAAAATTCATGTTATTAAATTTTTTTTACATACCAAAGAACTCATCTGCACCCTAAAAAGAAATCAATTGTTGAGATTAAAAACATTTTAATATTTCATCTAATTTTTATAATTTTAAGTAACTCTTAAACCGTTAATCGTTAATCGAAAATAATTATATCATCGCGACGAGCATTAAATTATCTTTTTAGAAACGGGCAGTTTAACATACTTTCCACACACACACACACAAAAAAAAAAACATTTTTTCCTCTTTTTTTCGTTTTTTCGTTAATGAAACTTGCATGAAAAAATTAGATGTGATATTAGTGTTAAATCGCATATGATATTAGTGTTAAATCACATATAATTTTTTTCATGCAAATTTCAGTAACGAAAAAAACCGAAAAGACGTAAAAAACGAGAAAAACATGAAAAAAAATAATTTTGTCGAAAGTATATCAAAATGCTTATCTATAGAAAGATAATTAAATGATCGTCGTAACGGTATATTTTTCTCCGCTTAACGATTAAGGGTTTGAAAAATATTAATATGTGAAAAAAAATAATGAAAGTGAGTTTTTTAAATTATTGAGATTAAACTCATCCATTAAATGAAGATGTAGAGTGGATATTGATCCTTTTGTATGTAAAAAAAATTTGGTATATAAATGACCGTTAATCTTAAACTATTTAACATTTGGAGAAAAAATATTAAAAACATGTTATTCATAAACTGGTTATTGTTTATAAGAAAAAAAGAATTAAATCTCCCTACACCCGCCGTTTTTTGCTAATTAGCATGTTTCTCCACCAAACTTCCCACTTAATCTTTGAGGTTGATTGCTTGCTTAACACTTATTTCCCATTATCAAGGTGATTAACCAAATACGGAGTACATTTCACTACTGAGCTTGGGTGACAAATTTCCAGAACCTTCACTCCATGCATCTTCTTCATCTAAAAAAATTTGAAATCGAGGTTTGAAGGCGTTTGCGGTTGCAGGTATGTAGGATGTGTCTGCCATTGTGTTGTAAGCACCCATATTGGTTTGCAATGGGGAATTACATATATACCTAATGAAACTTCAAAAATTATATATTTTCTCAAAACAAAAGTTTTCAATGCATGATTTACAATGCTATTAAAGCATGCTTTGCGAAAATATATAAAGATTGAAGTTTCCTTGAGGATATGTGTAAATGCCCTGCAAATATATTGATTTAAAAAATTTTGCCTACAATTTCTTGTGATTTTGTTGATGAGACATAGGACCGGCTAAAGTAATGTTGTTGGTTTGTTTTATGTTTCTTGGAGAGTTTTTGGTATTTTGTTTTTGCCTATATGTGTTCTAAAAGGAGTAAACATGTAATGTAGTCAAACTCTTTGATGTTTTGTCTCTTGGAACTTTGAATTTGTCGGTGGATTATTTGTGTTCTGAACCTTACATAAGGATGTTCATGCATTAGAAGCAAGGTTGTAAAAATCGCGAATCGGTAGTCGGACGGTCGACCCCTTTGTAGCTTGTAATCGGCCTAAGCGAGATTAATCGTGATTAATTGGATTGGCTTTTTGGCAAGTTTTTGGAATTTTCGGTGAGTTTTGGGTATTCCCGACCAGACTTTCGTTAAAAAAATCTTGTAATAGATATAAACAGCGACTATAAGTGATTAATACTAGTTTACGATGAGTTTTGGGTATTTTCCAGCAAGATTTGCAAATTTCTGGCAAGTTTGACCATCGTTGACAGTTATTGACCGCCGTTAGCGACTGTTGGCCGACTTACACAAGTTGGAAAGGTTGGTGGCCCAATAGTGCCTAGGCGGTGATTAATCGGCCTTATAGGCTTTTTTGCAATACTATAAGTGATCAAAACTAGTTTACAGTTAGTTATGAAGTGTGTTGTGTTTATACTAAAATAGTTCATAATAGCTTCATAACAATGCTTTTTTGGCTTTTCTTGCGTTCAATCGAACATGTTTAAGGCTCCAGTGCACAACACGATCCAAATATTTTTTGTTTGGTCTAACAGTATAGGACAATGTTATATGAAACTACCATTTGTGTAACTGCACCTAGCCCTGGCGCGTGTGTGTTGTGCATTGGCGTTTATTCGTAGCTAATAACTGTTACAGATTCTCTATAAACTGATTGAAATTTTGAGTAAAGTTTGTGTTTTGGGGTGAAGATTGCGTCTTGATGTGGTGTCGCTGAAGCTGTCAAAATATTTGAAAAACACACGAATAGACTAAAGCGTTGGGTCGAATGACTGTTTTTAGTTGGTTGTGTGATTATGCTGGATGTTTTGGACAAATTTATGCATACATAGTTAGGTGCTTTATGATGTTAGTGTTAAATGCAGGCTTGATGCAGGATTCAGGTGTGCTGGAATCGCGTCGTTGGGCAGCATATTTGTACTTCAGGTGATTTCATACTCCTTTTTGTGATTTTGTTTTTATTAAACTACTTTCTAAATCTCAAGTTTGTTTAGTAAATTGATGATTCATAATTTTCTTGTAATGTTAAATGGCCAATAATATGATAAGATATCATATCCATCACCGGAACTTACATTAAACAACAATGCAGGGGAAGAACATGATTAAAGACTTCGATGAAAGCACCTTATTCGCTCTGTGGAGGTATGGTCCGGACTGGACCCTACATGGGCCAGGCCCGGCAGACAGCGGCCCACTCTATGCCTAAACCCTAATCCATGCCCTATAAATACATGGATGGGATCTCCTTATTCACTACGACCAAACAGGTTACCCTAAACCTAATTTTCATATATGCTCCGCGCATCAATACTAACTTGACCGTCGGAGGTGGATCCCGGGGCTACGGCCTCGGGTCCACTCCTAACGGGTTCTCTTTGTTGACAGGTCTACTTAGGGCTTATGAAGACGACTAACGGCCCAAGGAGAGTCGTTGAATAAGTCCGCGCTAGATTATGCATCAACAAGTTGGCGCCATCCGTGGGACCACGATTACGACAAGTTTCGTGTTCTCATATTACCGAAAAGCAGAAATCAGTTTCTAAAGTCGGTAACTCTAAAACCCTTGCGTTTTTGTTTTGGCATTCTGCCATGCGTACGATATTATGTATATCCGCTCCATAAATTGAAAAATAAATTGTGGATCATTCTTTGTTTTTAACATCACGTGTGTTTTTAACTTCACTTTCATTCCATGTGTGAGATATTATGTAAATCTTAAATCCATGCGTACGATATTATGCAAATCTTTTAAAAATTAAAAAGATATCCCAATATTTTTTGTGCATATCTTTTAAGATATGCTATCTTTTAAATATTGAAAAGATTTTACATAAATCTTTTAAACTTGGTAAACACGATTTTACTTATAGCCATGCGCTATGTCCGCACGATCGGACCTATTTTATCTTTTAGCCGCGAACAACGCAGTCACGATAAATCTACCCGCATTAGGCCATGCGTACGAAAATCTTCGCAGATTGGCGCCATGAGCGCACTGTCATGTACAGGCACCACGATGCTAGTCAATCGCCATGAGCGCACTGTCACTGTCACGTACAGGCACTGGACGAAAGCCGTGGTCAACTGTGATCATCCACAAACGTTAGAGTCTATGCGGTCACGATAAATCTATCTGCGTCTGTGCGTGCGAAACTATTAGTCGCGGTCATGGTACATCCATCCGCGCCATTGTTTTTATTATAATAAAAGACAAAAAGATCAATTAATCGCCATGCACGCACTATTTTTATTATTAGCTACGCGCTACTTCTTTTATGTAGTTTATAAAACCTCACGATAGGTGCAATTCGCACTACTACTTCTTTTATATATATTATATATATGCTACGTGCTATATTTTGCTACGCGCTAATCTTTTATTTCATTAAGGTTTTCTATGTCGCGATTCGCGACATATACTTCTAATATTTGCATTGAGTATTTTTCAGGATTTGAATAACTAAGTTTAATGCTCCTACACGAGTAGCACCATCAAACTTGGGGGGCTACCAGGGTATATCCTACCATT
The DNA here is from genome assembly GCA_030686995.1 of Artemisia argyi. Taxonomy (NCBI): domain Eukaryota; kingdom Viridiplantae; phylum Streptophyta; class Magnoliopsida; order Asterales; family Asteraceae; genus Artemisia; species Artemisia argyi. The sequence continues at coordinate 96,851,674 of CM060676.1, read as the reverse complement.
GTTTCCGTACAAGTCACGCAGGCATATTTGGAAGCAGATCGTACGTAAGAGGTATTGCAAGCCCGGTACAAAGACAGATTTAAATATTCGCACCATCTTGCCGCATGGGAGACGTCCTTTGTCGGTTGTAAAGACGAATGTAATGTTCGCGCACAGCGCGCACCTTTGTCGCGAACAACGCGCATACTTGTCGCGCACCTCTGCCACAGGAGCACGTCTTCTGTCGCACTATGTTGCATCGCTACTGGTACAAAAGGTACGCCCTTATCTAGGATGCAACATAGGGATCCACCTATCCACCTTCACCATTGTTAGACAATCACAATCACAATCCCAGTGCGCATTGTCGCATGTGGGCTGCGCAGTATGGTCCGTTCTATGCGCACGTATGGGCCATGCCGTCATGGTTGATTGGGCCTACGCAGCCATGAACAGAACTTAAGTTTAGCATAACATAGCCACGCGCTATGTCATACTAAACTTGGGGGGCTTGTGGACGTATGGTCCGGACTGGACCCTACATGGGCCAGGCCCGGCAGACAGCGGCCCACTCTATGCCTAAACCCTAATCCATGCCCTATAAATACATGGATGGGATCTCCTTATTCACTACGACCAAACAGGTTACCCTAAACCTAATTTTCATATATGCTCCGCGCATCAATACTAACTTGACCGTCGGAGGTGGATCCCGGGGCTACGGCCTCGGGTCCACTCCTAACGGGTTCTCTTTGTTGACAGGTCTACTTAGGGCTTATGAAGACGACTAACGGCCCAAGGAGAATCGTTGAATAAGTTCGCGCCAGATTATGCATCAACACGCTCCATATAGTAACTAAATCTATCTATCCTTTGCATACACAGACACACATACGTACATATGTTTTATCATTGTACGATTTTAATTTTTATTGATTTTCAGGATATAAGTTTGGATGGATTCCCGATGAATAAATTTGCCAGCAAACACTTGCTGGTCTTAACCCTTTGAGTATTGCATTGGTGACGGTATGCTTTCCATGAAAACTTTCAAATAAATACTTACAACAACCTTTTATGAAAATAAAGATGAATTCCAGTTACTTGCTAGATATTAATTCTACAACTAATTATGAATGTTTGATATTCTACTAAAAGACTTTAGAAAAGTAGTTGATAAAACCTTAAAAATGTGCAGGAATGACCAATAACAAGTAAACATGACCTTGAGGTGTGTGGTCTGCTTGAATCGTAAATAACCAAAGAGATCATTCACAGACAAATAAGAAGCTATTGTACACTTGAGGAGGTATGAGTAAGAGGTGTTGCGACTGCTTATAAAAAATGGTTATTTCTTTTATGACACTGCACATAAATAGTTATAAATGGCGTTTCAATTTGCTTATCCATACTGCTGATATGATTCCCTAAAGAAAAATGAGTTGTTTTGAACAATGAATCTAAGAGTTACTTATTCATATAGTGTTTGTCTAATTATTCAAAAGGCGTAAGCATTTTTCATATGAGTAATCACAAATACCATGTAATATTCTAAAAACTATGCTTACGCATGTAATTTAGAAAGATAAAGAATGTATATTATACGTGGAGTGGTATATCATATACAGGCATTACAGAACGAGAAGCTTTTTATGCTAGCTTATCATGATGTATATCTTCCTACCACATGTGAACAAAGTTAGAGAACTCAAAATTTCTAGAACCCATCTAATTCTTGGAAAATATTAGCTTGAGGTTGCAAAGGTAAATTATGAAGTTTGTCTGTGTAGCCTCTTATTAGAAGAGTTTGTTTTGTTTTTTTAATTAGTGACGTGATTCCCTAAATTCTAAAAATGGTACTGCGTAGAAAAGACTGAGTAATACTCCCTCCATCCTATAATTTAAGTCCATAACTCATTTGCCCAAAGTTTTAGGTTTATTTACTAACTGATATCATAAGCCAAATGACAATTTTGTCTCTAATATACTAGAGTAAATTTTTGATAGCATGTGCTTCTAATACTTGTATAGTTGTATTATGTCAAGTGAAGACCCTACAAGTCCAGTTTAGCAAACAATATGTAAGACCATTTCAATATTAGGCTAACAATAATTGTGCTTTCTACTTTCTCCATATCAAATTCAACGTCTCACTTTTCTGTTTTAATTGATTGATTCTTAGATAAATGTTCATTTTTATATTTCAACCAACTAAAATATTTTTAAAAAAGAAAAAATAATATACTCATTCAAACCGATATTTCTTTCTAGAATCTCCTAGATGCATTTGTCCTCAAATTTAAAAATCATTTTCCACTAAAATTTTGAAATAGTTATATCCCTCCAAATTTTTATATTTATATGAGTTGCTTAGGTTAAATTTATGTCACACTCATCCACACATCTTTACTCTCTGTTTAAAAATTGATCTTATTAAAAATTCAAGCACTAGAAATAGATTGAACAAATTTCAACGTCATGTCGTTGTCTAATTATTATTGCAAAAAAATATTGATGGAAAAGTGAAGAAAGGAACAATACCCGACTTAGCTTCTAAATTCGGTGTATGCAATCAGACCGTAACTCGCTTTTGGAAACAAGTCAAACATCGAGCACCCCATTTGTCAATGATTGACGTGTTTTCAAAAAGGATAAATAAAGTTGGACGAAAGCGAAAACAAATTGATGTGACTCAAGTTTTAGAAGTTCATTTGAGTCAGCGAACGAATATCCGGTCTCTTGAAAATTCAATTAGCGTTTCGAAATCAACATTGCATAGACAAATTCAAGAAGGTGCGCTCAAACGACACACAAATGCAATAAAGCCGATTCTCATTAACGAGAATAAAAAAGCAACGTTAGAATTTTGTTTATCAATGCTTAGTCCACATTTGCTAAATAATACTCCTACATTTAATAATATGCTTAACATTATTCACATTGATGAAAAATGGTTCTACATGTCAAAACCGTCAAAACGGTATTACCTTGTTCCTGATGAAGAAGTGTCGTTAAGGACATGTATACCGAAACAATATGTAACAAAAGTCATGTTTCTAGCCGCGGTTGCGTGACCTAGATTTTACGCATTTTGAAATGAAAATATTTTTCGGAAAAAATTGGCATATTTCCATTAACAACCTTAGAACCGGCAAAACGTTCAAGTAAACACCGTGTTGCCGGAACATTAGAAACAATATCAGTGACGAAAGAGGTTACAAGGTCGTGGTCAATAGAGAAAGTTCTACCGGCTATTATGACTAAATAGCCACAAGGTCACACGGGTCCGATTTTTATTCAACAAGATAATGCGAAACCTCTTATTGATGTTCATGATGGTGATTTTCTTCGAGAAGCATCTGGCGACGGGTTTGATATTAGACTCCATCCAACCGCCAAATAGCCCCGATTTAAATGTATTATATCTTAGTTTTTTTTGGGCAATTCAATCACATCAAGAACAAGAGTCTTTGAACAATTGATGAATTGGTTTGTGCTATTCAAACGGATTTTGAAAAAATGCCATCACGCGAGCTTAATAATGTGTTTTTAACTTTACAAACTTGTATGAAAGAGAGCATGAAAGTTCGTGGTGGCTACAATTATCAAACACCACATATCAGTAAAGCCAAGTTGGAACGAGAAGGAGAATTGCCACTACAAATTGAATGTGAAGAAAGTTTGATAAATGATGTGTACTCATATTTGGGCGCATATAAAAATCACAAATGACTAAAAGAAAGTTGTCTTTTGATTTTTGGTAGTAGTCTTATGTGACAATCGGTAATTTTTGAAAATGTTTTTATACCGCATTACATTTGAAATGAATATTTAAGACCTGAGAACCGTTTTGGAATATATTGGAATTGATATGGGAATATTATTTTGTGAGATAAGAGATTTTCTCGTGAGATGTGAGATATAGCACAACGCGTACTGGCATGAGTCTAGACAAAATAAATGTATATTAATTTATTTATGACTTTTTGCCCAAAGATAGTCGTATAAATAGTCACTTTGTTGGAAAAATGATTTTAGAAATAATGGCGCAAATTTAAAAGTCCCGAGAAAATTTTATTGAGCTTAAATGAGCCCCGAGAGTCGTTTATATAAAGTATAAGGAAATTTTATGCTTTTTGCCCCTCGTTAGCAAGTTACTGTCTACCCCCTTAAGTTTGAAAAAGTTACAACTTGTTTTTAAAAGTTTTTGTGAAAAACTAGAAGGGGGATTGAATAGTTTACCGGTTTATAATTTAATAATCTTTGAAAACTTTACGTGTAATCGACAATTGAAACTAATAGACAATAAGTAATATGCAAGATTAAGTAAGAAATGATCAAACCATAACATGGATGTTTATAGTGGTTCGGCTACAAGGACTTTTTTTCCTTGCCCTACTCCATTCCCTAAGTATCCAACTCGAGAGTTTCCTTCACTAGTCAACAAGCTCCTTTCACCGGCGGAGAAAATCTTACACGTCGCTTACACCAGATTACCGACACAAAGCCAGATGTCGAGTTCTTTTACAATGGTACAACTACTCCCGTCACTCTATGTATTTTAAGGACTAAAATACTAACCGATCACTACTGAATAGATACAATCAAATGAAGTATAAACTACACGAGTTTACAAAATGCTAAGTTAACAAGTCTTGCAACGTTGTGTTGAAACATGTAAACTTTCAGATGAACTTGTGATCTTATTGCTACAAAAGAATCTCACAAAAATGAAATGCTACTGAGTTAGATGAATGAAATGAGAGTGTATATGCAAAATATGATTGTAAGTGATAAAGGATTTCTTGGATGTGGCTTGCTATTTATAGGGAAAATGTTTCAGCAAGCCACGGATACGGCGGAGCCCTTTAGAGGGTTCCGTCCGTTTTGTCCAAAGGTTCAGCCAGATCTGACAGAAAATCCTCCAAGAAATCTTTCAATATCTAACTCAAATCTAACCAAAATATTCTCAGATCTTCCAAAGTCAACTATAAGATTGTAGAGTGTAAATCTAAAAAATATATGAAATCTCTTACAAAGATCTTTGGAAAGATATGGGTGATGCAATACATGATGTAAATGAATATTTCTATTTTTAGATTATTGTAAAAATAAAAGTAAACTTGTAAAAATGTTTGTAGCAACTTAGAATAATGTTTTTATGAAGTATTTAGTAAGTAATTGAGTTACTAAAATTGTTTGATGACTTGTGATACAATAAAACACATTATTTAGTAAAACTTACTAAATATACTTTGACACCTAATGTGCCACTTTCATTATGAATTCTATTTATGAAACATGTAGCAAATGTTTGACTTTGAAATAAAGTTTATATATGAAAGACTTAGACTATATTTATGTTTTGCTTAAAATAAAGTTTACACTTTGTCGTTAACGAAATTTAGCAAAGATCGTTAAATATAAATAACGTTTTTAGGCAATATTTGTATTAACAATCTCCCCTTTTTTGTTGAGGACAAAACATAAATTTTGTTTTGTAACAACTAGATAATTATAGTATCAAGTCTTTTAAAAAATCTATATTAAACTTGTTTTATTCAACTTTTAATTATGTATGAGAATAATGTGATAAAATGATATGCAAAAGTTGAGTTTAATATACATTCTCCCCCTTTTTGTCGAAACAAAAAGAAGAATTGTGTAGCGGAAATGAGGTGCAAGTCAAATGCTCCCCCTTGGTCAATACTCTCTGATGCAGGAATTACTGACCATGTTTTAATATTTATAATTCCTCGTCTACCTATGGTCCACCTAATGCACTAACGGACAGTGTATCCGGTCGCATGTAGTGAGGGAATGGTAAGACCGAGGTCGTCCCAAGAACGGTTGATTTCTAGTTATCTAATTAAAATGATTGTCACGTAATAGAGGTTTTAATAGATTGAATAGTAAAGGATTAAATTGATTAATTTTATATAATTATTTAATGTGATCAATTGGAGTTTTTCAATAGCAAACAACTAATGGGATGATAATTGTTCTAATTCTCATATTGTGTTTATTATCGCAATATATGGGAGTTAAAGTCACTAGACTCGTCGTTAAGTTTGTCTAGCCTATTTCCCATAGAATCCTACTCCGATATCTAAGGATTGAACCTTAGTGATTGACGGAGGTCGCCGGTAGACTATGTTGAGTAATTAAGTGCCACTATAATCAAAAACTTATTCAAGCGAACCCAGCCGGTCGGAACTTAGGTTTCCTCTAACTTCTTAAGCATATCCAATCGATAGGTGATCCTATGGTCAATTCGCACACAATGAATGGTAGTACTATGGCCAATTCTTACCAATCCTCGCAACCTACTCGTCTAGAGTCCTATGGTCAATGTTCCCAACTAATAAGTACTACTGAGCTTCAATACTACCAAAACAAAATGGTCTACGAATAAGCAAAGAAGACATGCATATAAAGTAATAAATAAACCAATAATAAAGGTCAAACAATTAAACACTAAATAATAAATTAATTAATTAATTAATCAGAAAAATCAATTAATCAAAAGATAAAAACAATTAAATAAGACACAATAATCATTGATACAACGACAAACAAGTAGAATCAAAATTATAATAATAAATAATGAAAGTGAATTAAATATTGAGTGTCGAAGTAAAATTACATATCGTGCTAGATAAATGTTCTTGATCTTCTAGTCGATTACCGGGGCAAAACCCACAATAAATGAATTACCTTTATTTTTCCAAAAGATGGTCAACCCTACGTACAGCATATATTTATAATATAGATCTTTGGGCTTTGTCCATGTTTGCCCCCTAAGCTTGTGTCATCATTCACTTAGGTCCTTGACATATATTTCTTTATAAAACACATTAAAATGTGTTATAATACTTTGTAATCTTTACACTTCAGCCATTTATCGTACTTTGTCTTTAATTCTTCAGTCCTCGAAAATAAATAATTATCGTATTATTTTGCTGCTTTCAATCCCTGGATTTAAACTCCTTCGTGCCCAAGTCATAAACTACGGCGTAGGTCTTCGTCATCACGTAATTATCTTCATGTATATCCACAACTATGGCGTAACAAAATTATAATTTATGTTGTAGCCTTCACATTTGGTCACTACTGCGTAGCCTCAAGAGTAGCTATGCCTGTAAAACTCTCGTTAACACATCTACGCCGTAGCCCTATGACTAGCTACGGCGTAGTTTTCTTCATGCAAAAATTTGGCTAAGTTATAAAATATCTACGGCGTAGCTTCAATAACCAAGCTATGTCTTAACTTTGCATCTTTGTCCTTTTTTGGCCATTTCTTGTATCTTTTCCATTCCGACGCCTCAATTAACCTGAAATACAAATATGAACAAATATGAACGAATTAAGTATCATATTATTATAAATGAGGCAATAAACACGAGAATTTGATATATATAATATCGGGTAAATTTGATGTTATCAAATATCCCCTCACTTGAACTCTACTTGCCCTCAAGTAGACTTTTTAAATCATTTCTAAAGATATCTCCCAAGATGTTTTGGAAGATATGAGTTTAAAAATTACCTAATCTAGAACTTTTCCAAACCAAGCACCTCACGAAAAGGGAATTGAAGTCGCACTCTCACTCTCACTAGTCTATGTGTTTATTTTTGGGGGTGATCACTCAACTGCTCAGTCATAGCGAGTATTATATTATAGGCTTGGCAAAGATACTAATCTCCACTGATGGATCAGCTCCTAGATAGATCTTTGAGCCTTAGGAATCGATAGTATACTAATGTAATCCAAAGCACACAATGTAGAGAATCTCTAGTAAAACTTGTATTCACGCGGAATATGAACACAAGAGTAAAGAAGACAATATAACTAAAATACTTTGATCCTCTATGGATCTTTGTTAATCACTATAGATTAAAATTCTGAATCGTACATTGTTCAATGCTATGAGTTTCTTTTATACTATAAGAAACCGTGTAAACCAAAACTACAAAAGATATGCAATATCATGTCCTATTAGAAGTTATACATATCCTTCTAATAAACTTCCAATACTATAGATGAACTATATCCACAGAATTATCACCTTAGCAGGAACCGTGTCATCAGCAGGAACTACTATAGGGACCAGCAGGAACCTGTCAGCAGGAAGAAATCAACAGAATCTACTTTTGACTTCAATAATTTTTAACAATCCTCCCCTAAACTTGAATTTGACTTGGTAAACTTCAAGTTTCCAGATAGATCTTTGACATTCAGAGCAAGTGGATTGAAACTATAAACTTCTACAGCAAATAGTAAGTAACCAGCAGCAACATCTCTATCAGCAGCAACAGGTAACCATCTTTAAATATCAGGATTCCAGCAGCAATTCCTATGAATCAACAGCAACTGGAACCAGCAGTAACAAGAATAGATTTGATATGCCTTTAAAAAGTAGCTATTCACTCTTAGACTAGCTAGTCATTTGGTGGAATCATGGCATCACCCTAGTTAACTAGAGACCAGTTCAACACTTAGAATATGAATCATTGGTGTGTTGAATAACCCTAATGATTTTTGGCAAACCATCACAGCCATAAATGGATTTGATGTGTCTTTACCTGTAGCCATTTGCCCAGGACTAGTCAATTATTTGGTTCCCAAAAAGGGCATTCATCCATGGTTAATTAAATACCATTTTCACTCTCAGCGCATGAAGCATGGGTGAATGAAATAACCCTATAGTTTTGAGCAAACTATTAAAGCTATCAACGGAATTGAGATGTCTTTACCAAAAACCGTTTGCTTTTGGGCTAGCCAACTCTTTGATGGAAACATTCAACATCTTGGTGAGTTGATTACAAAAATATGGTTTTCCACTGCCTTTACCACATGCCATATACATGTGGGCTAGCCAACTCTTCACTCATAAAGATATGGTGAGTTGAAAACCATACAATTTTTGGTAAATCGTCAACAAAAAACGGATTTGATGATCACACCTGAGTCATACCCTCATGGTGAGTCAACTTTTTCTTGTCTAAAAGATATGGTAAGTTGATTACCGTCAAAACCCTGCACATAAATTAGTAGACAAAAATAATACATACATTTTTTTAACTAAAAAGAAATAAAAAAATATATATACAATAACAATGAAACAGATTACCCAAGTATAGAACGGATGTTATACTTAACAGCTAATTTTTGTTTGACCAGAAGACTTCTTCTAATAGCATGAACCAGCTGTTCTGCATGAGTCATATCATTTCCTACCATATTCTTAGGAACAGTCAACTTAACTTCAAGCATGTGTTTCAAAACACCTACGGAAATAGGATATGTCACATCTCCCCACATATACAAAACCTTGCCTGCCATTGTAAACACCATATGCACATTGGAGAGAGGGAAAAATTGCCAACTAGCAACATCCCAAGACTGTTGTCCATTCCAAACTTTGAATCCTTTCCCAACATGATGTGAAGAATCATAAGGCACATATAAATCCCTAAGCAAAAACAAACCAACACCTTCTGGCTTATGTGATCTATAATATTCTGTCACCCATCCATATAAACTGAGGAGATCCTGTCTATCCACCATATGTAATATCTCACTAAGGAAAGTGAAATTCTTAGTAGAACCATCCTTCATGTGGATAGTATTCACTTGTCCCATTGAAAACTGGGTTAGTTCAAAGGAACCCATAGATGAGCTATCTTCTGCTGGCAAATTAAGAACTTTAGAAACCCTCTTTCTTACTCTGCTCTTCTATCTTGTACCAGGAGTAGAAGAAGGAAAAGGTACTTCAGAACTAGGAGTTTCAGTATGTTCAGCAGAAGTATCAGTAGGTGTAGGAGTGGAACCATCAGTAGGAACTGACTCTGTCTCATTAGTAGGAATGGGCTTTAGTTAACCAGCAGAAATGGACTTATCCCCATTAGCAGCAAAAAGATCAACAACATCCTTAGAAGCATCAACAACATCAGCAGTCTTCAATATTTTTGCTACTGGTTCGTCCAAGAGATTTGCATGTCTTTTTATAGGCTTATTAACCTGGATCCCAGCCCTTCTAAGATTAGAATGAAGCTTTTCATATTCTGTAATTAATTTAGAGTCTGAAAAAACCCCACACTTGCTTCTTGGTCCAACCTGAGCTATACATAGCAGAACTTTGATTTTTTATGAAATGTCTCATATAGTCCTTCATCTGTGCTTGAGTCAAAGGCTTGTCTCTCTTTTCTCTTGCCTTTCTCTCTGTCTCAGCTTTCTTTCTTTGTCTGCCTAATGCAACCATCTGTTGAACATAGTCTTCCTTATCAAAATCATCACCTAACACTATTTGAGCTAGATTGGGATTGGAAGTGACTTGTGAGGCAAGATTATCCCAATGTTCAGCAGTAAATTGTTTGGAAAGCTCATCCAATTCCCTCTGTCTCTCAGGAGGTAAGGTGCTTGGAGCTGGAAAACCTTGCTTATTCAAATCATCTTGGATTTGCTTAGCCATTTCCTCATGTTGTTTCAACTCTTCTTTCCTCCTGGCCTCCTTAGCTAAGTCTTCTGCTAGTAATTTTCTAGCATACTCCTCACCAAGCCTTTCTTCCTCTAGTTGTTTCTTTGTTCTTGGTCTAGCAGGAAGATCTTGTTCAATCATGCCAGACTTGCCTTTATCTAATGGAGCAGTGGAAACCTCAGCAGGAGCAGAAGGAATGGGATCAGAAGAAATCTCAACACCAGCAATAACTTTATCAGCAGGTTGATCAGCAGGAATGCCATCAGTAGGGTGTTCATCAGATATCTGTGTAGCAAAACCATACTCCATAGTATCATCAGCAGTTAATGGAGTAGCTTCAGCAGGAATGGATGTACTAGTTGCTGCAACTCCAGAACTACCAGAAGCATTCAACTTGTACCTTTCAAATGCTAATCCTCCTGACTCTTTTCTAAGCCTTTGTAACTGTCTCCTTCTTGCATAGGACAACTGACTAGTAGGAGGTTCTTCTTCTGCAGCATGTTGACCCTGGACATCCATGTCAACAGCAGTATCATACTTTGCATTTTCTAGGGAAGTGTTAGCCAGTAGATGAAGGCCTTCTAAATCAATATCCTTCTCAGCTGCATCTTGTTCCTTATCTGACTCAAGAACCACCCCCTTTCTCCTTTTAGACTTCAGCTTCTTTTCTAGCTTCCTAACCTACTTAACCAATGTGAGAACAACCTCTCCAAGTGTTTTCTTGGTAGCTTTGAGTTCTTTCTCCAAATCATCATCTTTTTTCAAACACCTGTTCATCAAAATAGACATAGAGGTGAGAGTATCAGGAAACTCAGCTCCACCAGCAGGAATACATGTGGTGTCAGGAGCATCATTGGTCCTTAGAGGAGAATCATGAAACCTGTACCCATATCATCATATTCATCAAAGGCTGGTCTAAGAGGACTAGGTGTGGCCATTCTTGTAAACTGTGGTAAGTCAAGATGTTGGTCAACGTTATAAGCCTCTGGCTCAGCAGGCTTATCTACTTGTACAAATGGAGACCTAATTGTCTCTACAAAATCACTAATATGCTAATCAGGAGCAACAACTGGCTCAACATGAGCAACAAAGCCAGGAGATGGTAGTGTGGGAGGTATAGGGGTAGAAGGTCTAGGAGATGGTGGTGGCAGGTCATCAGCAGCTTTTGATGTACTTGCATCAGGAGCCACTGAAGGACCTTCATAAGTAGTAACTGATGCATTGGCACCAGCAACATCAGGGATAGGTGGATTTTGACCACTAGCAGCATTAGCCTTAGCAGCAGCTTCATTGCTAACAAGCAACATGGCAAGTAACAAAGGCCTATGCAGCCCAATATATTTGGACTGCATTGTAGCAATAATTTTGCAGTCAACCTATGAATGGGCCTATGTGTTGTGTCATTGGTCTCAATGCCCAAAATGATTTGAAGAAACCTAGGATACATTAAATATTTGTATTTGTGATCCTTGACATTTTTAAGCATCTCCTCAAATATGTACCTAGAAAAGTTATAAGTCCTACCCTGAGACAAACACATAATAGCAAATGCAAGAGAAGTTGAGAATTGATCACAACCCCCTGACTTAGAACTAATGCATTGGAGTAAAGTATGTACCAAAAATCTCCAGTTGGGGTAAAACTTGTTTTTGTACCAAATCTTCCCATCACCTTCATATCCAATGTTAGTCAGACCCTAAAGTATCTCCTCCTTTGTAGCCTCAAAATCACCATCTTCATCATCCAGTTGGAGTTGAGCCCTAATAATAGTTTCTGTAACCACAAATGCTTCACCATCTATAGTAGCAACAATCTCCTTTGGTTTGTCATCAACAGAATGTTCCTCAGCAGTTTCCCAAAATTATGTAATCAAAGATTCATACAAAACATCAGGATAATGAGTGAGAGCATAATGAAGCCTCGACCTCTGTAAAAACTCTACCATTGGATCATATAGTTCATGCCATTTCGCTTTTCCCAAGAAAGCAATTTTGTTATGATCTCCTTTGAAGTGAAGTGCCACCATTGTAAATTGGAGAGATTGAGTTCTGAAATTGAGAAACTTTGAAATGGGTTTGAGTTTTGAAGAGAGGGAATCAATTATTTTGGGCGTGGGATACACACGTTAGGTTATAAATGGTAATTTCCTAATCGTGGAAGTTAATTGGCAAGAATCGTGGAACGAATCATTGACCAATTTTGACTTTTATATTTACCCAAAATAAAAACTTAAAACTGACTCCTTCAGCAGCGACCATAGGTCAACTAGCAGGAATAGATGGTCAATCAGCATCAACCTACTTTTGTTTGACTACGGTCAACAATTCAACTCAATCAGCAGGAAAAAACGAACTATCTTCTTTTGGTCAACTCTTGGTAAATATATCCAATTTTCATTAAAAGTGCATTAAATTCTCTAAAACGAGTTTGACCAAGTTTATAAATAGGGCTACAAATCCCCAAACACACCAATCAAATTATTAATCCCCAATTAAACATCAAAAACTTCCAATCAGCAGCAACCATGAACCCTAACCATGAAATCATTGATGTTTCATCCAATTCATCTAGTGATTACTCTGAATCACCCATTGTACTACCACCTCGCGTTTTCAAACCACGAAAAGGATCTAGGACCAAAGAACAAGCTCGGAAGAAGAAGCACAATGTTAATGCTTCTACCAATCCTCCATCTCCTTCTCCTTCAGAAGATCTTGACCATATTCCTTGCTATGCTCATGATTCAGACTATGAAGAGAAATTGACAAAGGCATTCCAGGAAGCACTTGAGGATGCTGCATCAAAGTTTAGGCCAATACATGTGCCTGAAACTACTCAGCCATCTCAATCTCGTCGTGACAAACCTTCCAAACAGATTCTAGGATTGGTATGCCCAAGATTGTGGGAAGGTGTCCAGAAGTAAGGTATGCAGTAGAGCATCCCTGGTCTGAAGGATAAGGGAAAAAGGCCCATGGATTAGTTGTTTAGGCTTTTGATGTATGAAAGTTCTCCTTTTGTAATGCTGCAATCATAATAAATAAAATTGCAAATTTTTCTCTTATGATTGAGTTCTTTTCTTCTGATTGTGCTTTGTTTGACTTGAATTCCAACAAAATTGTTAGTACAAATAGAAAACAAACTATACTAACTAATACAAAAATGGTAAAATTATACCATAATCCTCCCCTAAAGCAACAAGTCTTCCCCTAGGCTTATTCCTCCCCTCAAACAGAACAATCAGGGGTTAACCATCCCAATGTGGACTATTAAGTAATTAAACCTAGGGCCATCAAAAGCTTTGGTTAAAAGATCATCCACATTTTCATCAGTATGGATTTTTAGCACTTGAATAAGATGTTTTTCATTTGCATCTCTGATAAAATGGTGCCTTATTTCAATGTGCTTAGTTCTTTGATGAAAAACAGGGTTTTTGACAATGCATATAGTACTTTGGTTGTCAATAAAAATTTTAGTGTTCATGAAATTTAATCCATAATCAAGAAGTTGATTTTGGATCCAGAGTACCTGACCGCAACAACTGGCAGCAGCAACATACTCTGCTTTAGTAGAAGATGTAGCCACAATGGTCTGTTTCTTGCATTTCCAGGAGATTAATCTCCTACCCAGAAATTGACACCCACCAGTAGTAGACTGCCTATCCAAATTAGTAACAGCATAGTCACTATCAGGATATGCTTCTAACACAAATGGAGAATCCCTTGGGTACCAAAGACCCAACCTAGGTTGGCCCTTAAGATACTTAAAGATCTTCTTCACTGCATTCAAATGTGAAGTTAATGGTGTAACTTGGTGCCTAGAACAAGCACTGATTGCAAACATGATATCTGGCCTTGAAGCTCTCAAATACATGAGTGAACCAATCATAAACCTGTAAAGATGAACATTAATAGCAGGATCAGGTTCATTATTGGATTTAGGCTTTGAAGCTTCATAAGGTGTAGTTTCAGTTCTTATATTCTCGATATCAAACTTCTTAAGCATGTCATGAACATACTTCTCTTGACTGATAAAAATACCATCAGACCTTTGCTTGACCTGCAATCCTAAGAAGAATGTGAGCTCACCCATAACACTCATTTCAAACTCACATTTCATAAGTTCTTCAAACTCCCTACACCAAGCCTCCGTAGTGGAGCCAAAAATAATGTCATCCACATAAACTTGAACAAGAATGATATCCCTAGAGTTCTTTTTGATGAAAAGTGTCTTGTCAATAGCAGCTCTTCTGTAACCATGCTTCAGCAGGAATAAGGAAAGCCTAGCATACCAGGCTCTAGGCGCTTGATGAAGACCATAAAGTGCTTTCTTTACCCTATAAACCAAATCAGGATTCTATGGGTCCACAAAACCCTTTGGTTGAGTCACATAAACTTCTTCTTGAATCTCACCATAGAGGAATGGACTTTTGACATCCATCTGATAAACCATGAATCCCATATATGAGGCAAAGGCTAAGAAAAGTCTAATTGCCTCTACTCTAGCAACTGGAGCAAAGACTTCATCATAGTCAATACCTTCTTCTTGCCTATGTCCTTGAGCTACTAATCTTACCTTATTTCGTACTACAATGCCCCTGGCATCCCTTTTACACTTTAGAATCCATTTTGTCCCAATAGCAAACTTACCTTCCGGCAATAACACCAACTCCCATACATCCTGATTCAGAAATTGTTGCATTTCCTCTTGACAATGCTGAAAGTCTATATGATTATTCCTATGTTGATTTTGAATGTAACAAACAAAAGCACCAAACTTTGATTTCTTGACCTTGCTTCTTGTCAAAACTCCTATAGTGGGATCACCAAGAATCAAAGATTGTGGATGCACAATGTTAATCCTCTTAGTGGCTTGAGGACTAACATCAACTGAGGTTGGAAGGTTGGTGATAGTAGGTGCAAATTCATCATCATATGAGGAGGAAGTGAAGATTCATGTACTTGGTTGATGATGAATACCATCCAGCTCAGAACTTGAGGATTGTTCATTTGCAAGATCGGATGGACTTGGAAATCTTGTGAGATCATCATTAAGCAACAATGAGCCAACAGATGAGGTAGCAGCAGGAACAGAGGTACCAACAGTAGGAACACTACCAAGAGAATGGGTAGTATCAGTAGAAACAACAGTAGCAGGGATTGGAACACCATCACCAGGAACAGAACCACTAGCAGCAGCATCCATGCTCTTGCAGGCTTCAATAGCTGCTTGTCTCAAAAGTTCCTCTGTTTCTTTGGAGAATTCAAATCCAAGCTTTTCAGCAGCATCCATCATGCTCTTGGCTTTGAAGCTTGGCAAGTTCCTCTGCATAACTTACATCAACGTCAGTCATACCAGAAGAATCCTTAGGCTTAGTACCTGAAAAGTGGTTTGTGGGATAAGAAAGAACAACAATAATTTCTTCATCATATTCTGAATCTGAATCATCATCTGAGGCACATGCAGTGTTAGCTTGTGTGTCTGAAGTACCTACAGATTGGTTAGCTTTAAACTTATTGTAACCTAAATGATCAGTCAAATAGTCAAGGTCAAAATACCATTCATGACCTGCTCCCTGAACATTAGGTTTATCTTCAAGAAATCTCAGATTCAGTGTTTCTTCTATCCTTTTGGCAGATAAATTATACACCCTGTATATGAGCAGAATAACAAACAATGTACCCCTCATCAGCTTTTCCTTCAAACTTTCCCAAATGATCACTGGTATTCAGAATTGTCACATGACATTCAAAAGGTTTAAAGTAAGGGGCTGTTTCTTTTTGGCTAAATATCCTGGATGGGAACAAAACAAAATGGAGATAGGAAAGAGGAGTGTTTCTTTTTAACTTATTGTAGACATGAATCCTGATTGTGAAAGAGAGTAAAAAAGTGGGTCTTCCCCATCTAGGACACACATTACATATATACCCCTTTGTCTTCATTGTTTCTTTATAAACAAAAATCACTCCCATCTGCTCTTCTATTGTGGATCACATCATCGGCGCCGATATTCAATAATTATCTCCTCCACTTTACTCATTCTCCCACAAAAGGAACGAAGACAATAACATCACTTAACTTTTGTGGTACCTTCTCACTCGGCGACATTCTTGTCGTGACTCCTTGTCGGTGACGTTATTGCCATCATTCTTCTTTCCGGAAAGGTTATTGCGGTCGCTCCTTCTTGCCGGCGACGTTCTTACCGTTGCCGTTGCCGTCACCGCCTCTAATTTTTGTGCTGTCGATGCCTCTAGGTTGTTGAAATTGGGGGTTTCTTGTTTATGATTTATAGCATTTGTTTGTTTATTGATTTGATGTTTCATAAAGATCTGGTAAAAAAAAGAATGGTTGTTGAATATGGTTTTGATTTATAGCATTTGTTTGCCTCTAGGTTGTTGAATATGGTTTTGATTTTTGTTCAAGAAAAAAATGGAAGAATGTTTTTGATTTTTGTTCAAAGAAAAAAGAAAGAATATGGTTTTGATTTTGGAAATTGACGTGAAGGTGTACTGCTGTTTGATATTTGTTAGAATGAAAAGGTAAAAAGGCCATTTGAAGACATTCATTAATAAGAAAAAGAAATACAATTTTCTAATCTATCCTTTTATCAAAAAGACACTTTATTGAACTAGGATCATTCTACAAAAAGGAAAAAAAAAAAAGAAAAAAGAAAAAAAAAAACACCACCTAAGTAATGGTTGGAACTTTCCCAGTCAAAAGTTCATAAGGTGTTTTGTTGTGAGGTCTAGTAATCAGTACCCTATTCAAAACATAGCAAGCAGTGCCAACTGTCTCAGTCCAAAACATAGTGGGTAGCTTAGAGTCAGCAAGCATAGATCTTGCATACTTTATAAGGGTTCTATTCTTTCTTTCTACAACCCCATTTTGTTGTGGGGTCCTCGGATTGCTATAGTCCCTTTTAATTCCTTTAGACCCATAGAGTTCAATCAACCTAGCATTTTTGAACTCTATCCCATTGTCACACCTCATAGCTTTAACCTTCTTATTCAACTGGTTCTCAATAAGGGCAATAAAATCTTTAAGAGTCTGAAAGGTTTCATCCTTAGTCCCCAAAAAGAATACCCAACAAAACCTGCTATAATCATTAGTGACCACCAGGCAGAAGTATTTATGATCAATACTTTTGATAGAAGTAGGACCAAAGAGATCCATATGAAGTAGTTGAAGTGGTTTTGTGATTGTGCTGACAGCAGTAATGGCCTTGTAAGAAGCTTTATGTTGTTTTCCTTTGTTACAAGCAACACAATTGTGCTCATTAGTAAAAAATTTGGAAGGAAGCCCTTGAACCAATCCATGTTTGGCCAACTTGTTGATGGTTTTAAAGTTTACATGTGCCATCCTTCTGTGCCATTTAGTAGACTCATCCAAGGATGCTTTTGCCACCAAGCAAGCTAGTTCTCCTTCAAGATGGACATCATTCAGATTGAATGTGTATAGATTGTGACTTCTTGGAACTCTAAGCAGAATCTAAGTATCATCAGGTAACTTGAAGTCTTTTGACAACACAACACAATCCTTTTCTGTGAATAGGACATTGTTTTTCTTGTCACATATTTGTGAAACAGAGAACAAGTTGAAGTTCTTTAGTTCCTTCACATAATAGACATCTTCAAAATCTAGCTTAGGAGTCCTAATGGTTCCTTTCCCAGTTATCATGCCATCTCCACCTCCAACGGTCACAGTGCCACCACTAATTGGCACAAAATCATCCAGTCTTTCTCTGTTCCCTTACATACCCCTTGAACATCCACTATCAACAATACCTACATCTTATTCTTAAGAGGATGATCCTACAGTAACAAAAATATACAACAACATTAGTATCAATGGGAGACCCAAGTCATGACTGACTTGGGCATGCCTTGTGAATCAATAGGATTTAAACCAAGTAGATTGATGAGTTCCACCATTGCCTTTGGACCCCTTGTGATGGTCTAGTTTGTCTCCAAGAACAACTTGTTGAGGACTTAACAACAGAATCCCATCTTCCCCTTCCCATGTACATTGGGTCATAGTGAACAGGCAAAAAAGCATTTTGAAAGTAAGGGCTAGGAGGTCTGAAGTATGGCCTAGCAACTTTTCTCTTCTAACCAGCAGAAAAAGGTCTACCAGCAGAATCCTGCTTAACTACAGGAACTGGCTTACCAGCTGGAACTGCTTTGCCAGAGAGAACTAGTTTACTAGCAGGAACTGGCTTATCAGCATAAACTGGTTTACCAGCAGGGTTACTTCTGCTAGTTTGCACATGTGGAACAAATGGTGGAATGCCATTAACATTATTCCACACAGGTCTAAGTCTCTGTTGGTCAGTACACCCACCCATCCTTCTCTCATGAAAATCACAATCCTTTATTAGATGATAAGCACTACCACAAACAAAACATGTTTTCTTCTTAAAAGATTTGTTCAAACTAGAAGAATTCTTATTACAAGCAAACTTATCATAACCAAAATTAAAAGCAGAATTGTTTTTTACATAATGAAAAGAATTGTCTTTCGGAGAATAAAAAGATAAATCAACAAAAGAAGTTGTCTTTGAATGAGGTTCATCAGCAGCAACTCTTGGAGAGAATTTAGAAGACTTGTGTGAAGACTTAGGTGAGGTCTTGGGTGATTCAGACTTCTCACTTGAATCATAGCTGGCAAAGTCATTAGTCTTTGAAGTCTTGTCACTAAAAGAACAAGAGGCAAGGTCATTAGTTTCACTGCCAGTGTCAGGTAAGTCACTTGACTTCTTGCCATATGACATCTGTGATTCATCAAAGTTTGTATGGGGGAGGGAGGCTTAAATGTACCTATTATGGGTGGAGAAACAAAATGCATCTCTCCTTCTTTAATATACTTGACATGAATTTGAAAATTTTCCTCAGGAGTAGGGTCAAAAATGCTTTGTTGATTAGGTTCATAAACTTCATTTGGCCCTATAAAATCTCTATACCTCAACCCTCTCCTAGACTTAACAGACTGACAACTATCAACCAATTTGTCCAAATGCTTAGTTGCTTTTTGCCATTCCATATGCCTAGCCAATTCATTATCTAACCTAGTTTTCAAATTCTGTTCTTCTAGGTTAACTTTAGCATTTTCCTTTTCAGAAAAATTAACAGATTAGTGGTGTTTTCTAGATCTCTTTCTAAGACCCTAATGTTCTCCTCATAGGCTAACTGATTCTGTTGGAACCAAAACTTTTATTGTTCTATAGTTTTAAATGCACCTTTATAGGCTTGAACCTGAATATAAGAGTCTTTAAATTGAGTTACTAAGTCATCAAATTCTTTCTTAAGGTCAGCATACTTATTATCACAACCAAATATACAATTTTGTACCTGATTAGAGATGCTCATCAGGGCAAATTCTTCACTCTCATCATCTGACTCACAGCTAGCAAGCAAACTATAGAGCTTAGAAGTACTTCCTTCCACATCTGTAGAGCCATGCTCAGTCCAATCAATCATAGAGTCCATAGGTACCAAGGCCTTTGATTATCTAGCTTCTACCTCCCTCATCTTGAATGCTGAGTACCTAGTCTTGTCATCAGTTTTCTTCTTAGTGCATTCCCTTGAGAAGTAACCCATTTGACCACATGAGTAGAACTTAACCTTTTTCTTATCAAATCTGGCTGGATCCCTTCCCTTGAAATTGAGCTTTTTGATTGCCTTCTTTTCAAATCTTTTGATTTTGACAGAAAGCATAGCCACCTGCCATTTAAGATCCATCTCCTCCAAATCTAACTTATCAATTTGTTCCAGATCTTCAAAGGCTAGTTGTTGTTGTGGCTCATAGTCAGCAACAAAGGAATGGAGCACATCCTCTAACACATAACTGGATTTGGAGTGTGTCTTTGGTCCAGTAGAGATGTAGGAGGATGCTGCTGATGAGGAAGTTGGACTATCAGCATATGAGACTTTGTTATTACCAGTGGTGGTGCTAACAAAGGCTGAATGTGATGATGCTGTTGGTGAATGACCCTTGATGTCTATCTCCAGAATCCTAAGCTTGTTGTAGAGATCATCAAAGGTTAAGAACTCATGACCACATCTGGTCTTCAGTGTAATGCAGACCTGTGACCAAGAGTGGGGAAAAGCTCTCAAGAACTTGATGTTACAATCCCCATTATCAGGCTTTGCTTTTAATTGGTTTAGCTGACTCAAGATCTTTTGGAACCTGTCATATCCCTTGTATAGGCCTTCTTCCTCTAAAATCTTGAATTCTTGGAACTTTTGCTTGAGCATCGACTTCCTCATTTTTCTGGATTCATCATTTCCTCCAAACCTTGCCTTGATAGACTTCCAGATCTCCTTAGCATCATTCAGATGGTGAAAGTCGCCTATGTGATCAACTGGGAGAGACTGAAGCAAGATAGTTCTTGCCTTGCTCTCTCTCTGGACTGCTATTTGTTCATCACATGTAGCAGGAGGAAGAATGATAATATTGCTTAGATTGTGTCTTCCTAATCTCTTCTTACTATTTTCATTCTGAATTACATTCCAGAGATTGAAATCAGTATTGATGATCCAATTCTCCATCTTCATAGCCCAAATCTCTTACTCATCTTTCTTAAGATAAGGGAACTTTCCATTACCAGCGGATACAGATGTTGAGATACTTGTTGTATTGGTTGTGTTGTTGTTGTATTGGTTGAGTTGTTGTTGATTTGAGTGACATCAGAATCGTCAGAGATGGTTGAAGAGTTTGATAGTTTGAAAGAGATGTATGTGAAACTTCTTTATCAGAGATTCTCTCCAGGATCTGATACCACTTGATGGATCAACTCCTAGATAGATCTTTGAGCCTTAGGAATCGATAGTACACTAATGTAATCGAAAGCACGCTATGTAGAGAATCTCTAGTAAAACTTGTATTCACGCGGAATATGAACACAAGAGTAAAGAAGACAATGTAACTAAAATACTTTGATCCTATATATGTAACAATTCGCAATTTCAGGTTAACTTTTATTCCCGAAAATTTCACTATTCACTTTTTACTATTCACTTTTTACTATTCACTATTCATCTCAGAAATTTTTATTTCATATTCTCGTAAGTTAAACTATTTTAACGATAATCCGAGAGTTTGACGCTCGTCGGATCATTTCTGCAAAAATTACAAAGCCGTGTCCGAGATTTACTTTTAGGTTTAAACGTCCTTCCAGCATCCCGATATATCCATAAAACATTATAAACAATAGAAATATGATTTTCTATCATTTTATGACAATTCCAAAAGTTTTGGAATTTTACGTTTTTCAGTTCAGCGTTTTACGCGAATTGCGCGTTTTAGACCCGTGTTTCCAGTTTTTAGCAGGGTTTTCGCACCCGATAGATCCTACCACTCATTTTATATTTTATTATGGACTATATTGACATGTTTAACAATACTTTCAAGTTTCATATTTTTACGATACCCGGTTTTACGTTTTAAGGCTTAATCATTTACGGTTAGCATTTTACGGAGTCAAAATGCACAAACTAAGCAAGATAGCACCAAGACTCATCATCTAGTCATCTTATCCTTATGGAACCGCCAATGTGGGGGTGGAGTCACCATGGGTGGCTAAATCTTGACCCTTGATCTTTAGGATGGTTACAAGTGTCTAAATTAACCATGGTTACATTCTAACCCAATATATAGTTAACTATTTTTCTCATCCTATAAATAGCCAACTAATAACACATATAAAACTTGCACCACACCTTCTTATAACCTCTAAGTCCTAAAACCTAAGGCACTTTTCTTATATTTTGTAAGAAAGTTAACTAGTTTTTGAAAGAAAACTAGTGTTTGATCTTCAATCTTGGAACTTTTCTAAGAAAAGTTGTTATAATTTTAAAGTCTCCAAAAAGACGTCGTTATAATCTTTAAATAGCTTTGGACTTCAAGAAGGCGTCGTTATAATCTTCAAATAACCTCGGTTTATCATAGATTGCAAAGGAAGAAAGCTTATTCAATCAAAGTCCTAGTTCTTGTCCTAGTTTCCCTTTTCATTAAGGCCAAAAGTTGTAAGCAAACCCTAACATACTTTCTTGCTTAATTATCATTTTCATGCTCTTTGTGTTCCTTTCATGCTATATATGTTCTTGTTATTGTGTTCATGATGTTTAAAAATGGATAAAACAAGTATTGGTATACATATGTTAACTTATGACAAGTAAACAAGCAAACTAGTGATTTTTATGGAGAACCACGACCAAAATAGTATAACTTTGATATTTGACACTTACTTACTGTTAAAGAGGACTTAACAAGGAAAACATAGCAATTTGAATCACCCAAAACGAGTACCCGAGTCAAAAGTTATGACCATTTGAAGCTAGCGAAACCAAAACGGCAAAACTGCCTAAATAGCATTCTGATCAAATTTTGCTTTTGAAAGTCACCCTTCTGCTCCGATTCATCAAAAAGTTAAAACACGAAAGTTGTCCGGAACGACGTTTTCGTTCAGGAACAAAGAAGCTCGAGTCCTGAAAATGCTTTCCGAATGATAAATTTCTTCAAAATCTTAACAGCCCATTTTAGACCAAAGTCACTATATTATAGTTATCATTTACTAAGACCAAGAGGTCTAATGACCTAAAGCCAAGACCACAACCATGGCTAAAGCCAAGGTTGAGTCTCAAGACCATGGAAAAATAACCAAGGTCACGGCGAAGCCATGACTAAATACCATATAAGCTTACTTAGGCGTAAACATGAAACAAGGAATTAGGCGATAACTTGAACAAACAATTTGGATCTACTTCACTTCAAAAGGAACCATGAGATATTACAAAGAGAAAATGGTCATATAAGACTTATGAAACTACCCCTAATAACAATCTTCATGTACTAATAAACTTTCCTAAGTTTATTCAAATATTGGACATGTAACTTTTCGGATTAAAACTTATACATTTGTTATCAAATACTACAATAGTAGGGAGCCTCATGTGAGGAGTTCATTAAGTAATCCGTCGAGATGAGTTGTGGATTTACGAGTTAAAGTGTCCTGGCTCCTCGAACGTTTACTCTATGACTTCTGAATTATGTCGGCCCGAACGGTAGTAAGAGATGTACAACCTATACATGTTCCATAAACCATTTATATTCAAAGACTTACACTATATACTAAGTACTACATCATGAACATTATGCAAGACATATATGGGCAATTCTTCGTATTCTTAGATGTTACTCCAAACCTAAGTCGCAACGTTCTATTATAGGCTGCTCTTAGAGACTTTCACGATTCGACTACCACTTTGATTTCACATCACTTAAGCTTAAGGTGAGTCATAGCCCCTACTCTTTTCATATTTGTCGTAACTCTTTGGGGGAGACACATGCTCAACTACTTGTTTACTGGTACAAATACTCAAAACGTCTATACTTGACTGTGTTATACTTGATTGCTTACATACATGACTGCGTTATACTTAATTGCGTTATTCTATTTATTGACTAGTAGTTGTCTTTGGGAATTGACTCCCAGTTGTCTTTGGGAAGTGGCTCCCAGTTGTCTTTGGGAATTGACTCCCAGTTGTCTTTGATACATCCTAACATTTGCGAATGTTGGATACATCATAAAAGTGAGGTCTTCGGAGATGAAGTAGAGACTCACTTCTAATTGCTTAAATTGTCTTGATGAACTTATACATGTCTTATTCATACTATATATGTTAGCAGTGGGTTGTGAACACACAGGTTGCAAGTCTCTTATGGCGGGAATTGCAACTGAGTGGATTCACGATGCCTTTGCTGTGCGCACATTCTCTTAAGGCTTTTCAATTATTTTAAGACAAACTCTATGAACTCACCAACCATTGTGTTGACACTTTAGCATGTTTGTCTCAGGTCTGTAAGATGATAAGCTGTTGCATGGAGCATAGAGTCACTTGGCATGTTTTGAAGACTTATGCTTTTATCTTTACCATTCGATTTGTCTTAAAACTCTTATGTATTGTATTATGGAACTCAAGTTTGTATTTCGGAATTTATTAATCGAATGGTAACTTTTCAAAACGTCTCATTTAGAGTTCGTTTTCTATACCTTGTTCTTTGTATTATGAAGTAGCACCCCTATGACACAGTCTTCCGCTGCGGTATTTTGGGGGTGTTACAATATAGATCTTTGTTAATCACTATAGATTAAAATTCTGAATCGTACATTGTTCAATATTGATCGGGTAAACTGATCGTATAAGTGTGTGTGCGTTAGTAATAAGTCGGCTAAATATAAATGTAAAACTTGAATTAGGCTAAACACCACTGTGCTACACTGACGTATCGCACGCATCAAGTTTTTGGCGCTGCTGTCGGGGAATGAATTGTTAATATCTGTTTATTTGATTAGTAATTTAATTAGATTCTAACCACTAACTTTGTTGTATATTATTATAGATTGCATTCATTGTATATTTTGCATATTTTATTTTGTTTGTTTTTTTTTTTTTTTTTTTTTTTTTTGTAATTTTTAATTTTGTTTTATTTTTATTTTTATTTTCTTTTATTTTTCTGTATTACTGCTCTCTGCTTTATTTTGCTGATCTAAACGATCCGACGCATCTGATTTATCAGATACGATGCATTGCGTTTTCTATTTTTATATACAACGTAAACTTAAAATTCAAAGTACGGCGCATCTATCCTCTAGATACGACGTATTTTGTTTTTAATCAGAAAATTTTTAAAACCCTAACGAGATACGACGCATCGGTTTGGACAGTTGCGGCGCATTTATTTATTTATTCAAAACAAATTTTTGAAATTTACAAACTGAGATACGATGTATCTAATTTCACAGATACGACGTATCGTTTTTCTGAATAAAAGACCGATTTAATCTTTAACGTAGTAAGATACGACGCATCCTACTTCTAGGATACGGCCCATCGACAGCAGAATTCAGCAACTTTTATCTATTCTGAACGGAGAAAACTTTTGATCTAACTTCCTATATATTAGAAAGTTTTTACTTTGAAATCTACTTGTTTTGAATTTTAGGAACTATGTTTGAAATTCTCCCTTACTTGTTCGGAAAATCAAGGAATAACTTCACCACGGATGAATGCTCACAACTAATTGCCTGAGCGAGTGAAAAAGAACATTATGATATTGAAAGTTTTATTAAAGAATTCAGGACATCTCATGAGCTCTTGCAGAAAGAACAGAAAAACATGATCAACAGTTTGGCAATTAAAGTGCACCAGTTGTCAAATTTAATTAATGCAGTTCTACGAGAAAGACATGACCTGAAAGGAATTACAACTAGAGATGGAAAATCAACTTTCCAGATTGGTGAAACTAGCGAGGTTAACAATACAAGCAATGATTCCCCTGGAACTGTACAACCTGAGCAGGAGTTACCTAAAGAGGATGATCAAGAACCCGTGATGCGTAGGGATTGCACCAGGCTTTACCTCTCGAGGGATCTCGAGAAGCTTACAACCCCCACCAGGCAGTGTACCTGATCGATGTAGTATAGTATAATGACAAGTACCGGGGGATTGATCGTTCAGCTACGAATAGTGTCGCTAGGATTAGAAAACCTAAAGACTAGGTCTAGAGATGAGGGATGATTCTTTTTGTATTTTTATATTTTTTATAAAAGCAAGTAAAAATCTCGGTTTTGAAGGAGTGGGCGGAATTAGTTGCTAGTCAACTAACCCAATAACTAAAGATGCAATCAAAATAAAATACTAAAAATGAAAATAAACTAAATTAAACTAGAGGTGTGAGCAATATATCGGAGAATTGTGTTTACTTAGATTTCACTACTCCCTAGATATCTTTTACAGGTTAATTACTTGTTACAGTTGCGTGGATGACGGGTTGTATTCCTTAACACCATTCATGGGGTGGCGTACTTACTTCCCCAATCCTATAAGTACCTACTTCACTCCTATGTCGAGCCGGCTAAGAAGCTCCTAACATAGGATCACTAGAATTTGCTCATGCATTAAATACAACCATTAAAACCTAGTACACATTGGTTCATGTTTCTTAAGACGTTCAAGCATGTTACACAATGGAGATCTGCCAGTTTTCTTAAGCCTAACATTAAAAGCATTCATCCATTACAACTATAAACAAGCAATCAACCTATAATTAACATCTAGGTTTCATTACATTTAAGCAAACACATAATAGATCTAGCCTAGCATGTTGAAATCAAGACAAGCATAAGATATATTCAAACAACACATAGACATATTGAATGAATTGAAAGAGGACTTATCTCAATTGAACATGAAAGGTTTCAAGGGGTGAAAACCCTTGAAAATACTGTTACAAACGACCTAGGGTTTATTAGGTTCGACCCTAGTATTCTCCACACAAGTTCCTCTCTTAATGAATGAAAAATAGAAAAACATATATTGATTCTGAGAGGTGATGGCGTCAAGAACAAATTTCTGACGCCGTCATCTCATCGCCAAATAATTTCTCGGACTGCCTAGATCTGGGTTTGACGCCGTCATGTGTACTCCTTATGCAGGCCGTCACAAAAAATACTCTTGACGCCTTCAGGTTTTCTCTGGGTCGTCATGGATTTTACTCCTGACGCCGTCAAAATTTTCTTCTTGACGTCGTCAGGTACTGTTCTCAGCATGGAAAATTAAGTCTTTGTCGTTTTCTTCACTTTTATGTTCCAAAAACGTCCAAAATACTTCCTTTTCCAGAATTCACTCCCAAAGTACCTAAAATCACAAAAAGAACGATTTAGGGCAATATTTGATCAAATAAATTCAATTCCGGGCTTAAATGACCCCCTAAAAAGGTTCATTTTCCGCCTCATCAACCCGTAATAAGGGAAGAGCCATTCATTGAGCCAAAGCGATCAACTCTTACATTCCTAAATCGAGTAAGGAAGGAGAAGGAGGAGGCATACCAACGCAAATTTCTCGAAAACCTAAAGCAGCTGCAACTTAGTATACCATTTATCGAAGCCCTTGTGCAAATGCCAAAGTATGCCAAATATTTGAAGAGCTTGCTGACCAACAAGTCCAAACTTGAAGAGTTTTGCACAATTACTATTAGTGAAAGAAGTTCAGCCGCCCTGCTCAATAAGCTACCATCTAAAGAAAAAGATCCAGGGAGTTTCACTATTCCTTGTCAAATTGAAAATTTACATATTGATAATGCTTTAGCTAACATAGGAGCTAGTATAAGCCTTATGCCATTTGCTTTATATGAAAAATTAGGTTTAGGTGAACCAAAACCCACTAAGATGTGCTTAGAACTTGCCGACAGATCAGTACAATATCTAATAGGAGGGGGTTGAATAGTTTTACGTCTTTTTAATTTGATATAAAAGATTGTTTGTGTGTTTTCTTTGCTTTCAAAAATTTAGATTCGATATTATGTGAACTCAAGTCTTGCACAATATAAACACCAACAAATATGTATGATATAACAATAATAATGTAAATAATGAAATAAATGAGAGATGGAAAGATCGAACCGCGAGACCAGAGATTTATAGTGGTTCGGCTACAAGGACACCTTCCTTGCCCTACTCCACTCCCCGAGCACCTAACTCGAGAGTTTTCTTCACTATGTCAACAAGCTCCCTTATGGCGGAGAAAACCTGACACCAATATACACACCACAACTTCGTCACAACTTGATCGCACCTTATACACAACTTCTTCACACCTATCTATCTTCACACCTATCTACTTCACAACTATCTTCTTCACAACTTTCTACTTCTCAACTATCTACTTCCCAACAATCTTCTTCACAACTATCTACTTTCCAACTATCTACTTCACAACAATCTTCTAAACAATCACGCTATCTACACACTAAGTTAATCTATCTTCTACCAAATATTCACAACAATTAACACAAAGAAATATATGTGATGAATGATACTCTAACAACTTGGATGTGGAGGTCACAACAAGTTGCAATACTTCTTGTCTTGGAGGATAGAATTATTCTTCTCTTGCACTTGAGAGGTTGATGTTTGGATCATTTTGAAACAAAGATTTATGTAACAATTCGCATTTTCAGGTTAACTTCTATTCCTGAAAATTTCACTATTCATTTTTACTATTCACTATCACTATTCATTTTCCGAAATTTAATTTTTATTTCATATTCTCGTGTGATAAATCATTTCCATAGCAAAATAAAAGTTTGACACTCATCAGATCATTTTCGCGAAAGTTATTAAGGAACTACACGTTTTAGGTTAAAACGTCATTCAAAAATCCTACACACAACGAAACTCAACCGCGTCAATTTTCCCCGCATCAGATAAATGTTTGATACACTCTTGATTAATTTGAGAATTTATCATGACTAAGAAACATGTTACCAAATAGACCCTGGATCGTAAGAAACAGAAAAATTAAGTTTTAAGCACTTTTGCTTATCCGTAACCTTAGCCTATACCAGCACGGCATTTCTAAGACGTTTTGAGTTTTCACATTTTTGGAAAATTCAACATATATTTCCCTCCTCCTTTGACCAAAAATCATTCCTTAATTTTATAAATCATTCCTTGATTTTTAGGCTTACGGTTTTATGTCTAAAAGACATTAAATGCCAACCGACACTAGACTGAGCCCAGTCTAGACATTATAAGTCATTTTAAATGATTATTATCCTATTAGAAAAGTAACATTATACTTTTCTCAAGTTTACACAATATTCGTACGTTTTACGTATTAGGCGTTTTAGACCCGTGTTTCTAGTTTTAGCAGGGTTTGAGCACCCCAATGGAACCTACCACTCATTTTATATTTTATTATGGAGTATATTGACAAGTTTAGGCATTCTTTCAAGTTTCACATTTTTACGATACCCGGTTTTACATTTCGTGGCTTAACAATTTACGGTTAGCGATTAACGGAGCCAAAACTCACTCCGTAAGCTAGATAATACCAAGTTTACCCATCTAGTCACCCTATCCTTGATATGGCCGACTATAGGAGGGGGATTCACCATCTATTGGTAGCATGTGGTAAAGTCTTGTGTTCATAAGATCATTACATGTGTTTACTTACCTTACTAAGTAAAACTTCATCTTTTTACACATGCATAAGCTTAGGCTACAAGTTTGGTTAGTAAACAATAGTTGCACCTCCTCTTGACTAACCAAGGACTATAAAACCCCCCCTCCTCTTGTTGTTTGGTCGTTCATCACACAACACCAACATACACTTTCCATTTGTTTTCTTTCACTTCAAGTATTACAAACAAGTTGCAAGTTCCATGTTTTCTCTACAAAGACCTAGCTTCCTTTGGTGATTTCTCTTGAGTTTAGATCCACTTAAGTCACCTAAATATTCATCACAATTCCTTCAAGAATACAACAGTAGAAGGATTGCTAAAGTGAAGTGAAGCTTGTCAATCAAAGACCTTTCCTTACTAGTTACCTTCCTTTCTTTTAGAAAACCTAAAGTTGTAAGGAAACCCTAACATACTTTCTTACTAAATATCATTTCCATGCTATTTATATTTCATTCATACTATATATTGTCTTTTTATTATGTTCATGATGTATAAAAATTGGTAAAACAAGTTATGGTAAATATATGGTAACTTATATTAATTAAACAAGAAAACTAGTGACTTTCAGGGAGAAATCTGACCAAAATGGTATAATCATGATATTGGACAATTACATATTGTAGTAGAGGGTTTTAAAAGGAAAACATAGCAATTTGAATCACCTAAAATGAGTACACGAGTCAAAAGTTATGGCCAAAAGAAGTTAGCGAAACAAAAACGCCGAAACTGCCTAAAACAACCTGTTAACAATCTGACCATTTTGAAAATGGGCCTTCTGGTCTGTTTCATCAAAAAGTTAAAACACGAAAGTTTCCCGGAACGATGTTTTTGTTCAGGACTTAAGATACTCGAGCCTTGAAAACGTCTAACGAGTGATATTTACTTCAAATTCTTAACAGCCCCTTTTTAAGACCAAATGACCATATAATGGTTATGGTTAGTTATAACCAAGAGGTCTAATGACCTAAAGCCAAGACCACAATCATGGCTAAGGCCAAGGATGAGTCTCAAGACCATGGTAGCAATGACCAAAGCCACGGCAAGGCCACGGCTAAAGACCTTATGGCTTTCTAAGTCGAAAACATAAACTAAAGAGTTAATGGCAACATAAACATCCAATTTGGATCTACTCCATCAAAATAACCATGAAACTTTACAAGTAATATTCATACTAGACTCAAGAAACTCATTCTAATAACAATCTTCATCCAAAAGTAAACTTTCCTAAGTTTATTCAATTATTTGGACATGTAACTTTTCGGATCAAAAACTTATATATATTTTATCAAATACTACAATAGTAGGGAGCCTCATGTGAGGGGTTCATTAAAGTAAACCGTCGAGATGAGTTGTTGATTTACGAATTAAAGTGTCCTGGCTCCTCGAATGTTTACTACATGACCTCTGAATTATGTCGGCCCGAACGGTAGTAAGAGATATACAAACTATACATGTTTCATAAATCATTTTTATTCAAAGACTTACACTATACTAAGTACTACATCATGGACTAAATGCAAGACATAGGCAATTCTTCATATTCTTTACTCCAATCCTAAGTCACAACATTCTATTATAGGTTGCTCCTAGAGACTTTCGCGATTCGACCATCATTTCCACTAATTACTACATAACTTAAGGTGAGTTCATAGCCCCACTTTCCATTACTTAATTGTTTTACAAACCCTTGGAGGGAATACATGCTATTATTTTTCAACCGGACACAATGCTTTTCAATTGTATGCTTGTCTGATTGTTTTATTATCACTAAGTACCATCCTTGCCAATCCAAGATCTCTTATTATGAACCATTTAATCAGTAGTAATAGTGAGCGCGAATATTGTGAATAGGCCTATTGGGATTGACGAATCCCATTTGTATTGACTAAGTTCAAACAAATGCATTAATATTTGAAACATAGGTATGAGGGAAAAGTACCTACCGGGATAACTCCACCGATTGATATTGGTACCCGTTAACGTTTTGGTGTCATAAGCTTAGTGTAATAATAATAACTGTTTTGTTTTCCAACCATTGGTGTGAGTCTATAGCTCACACTACCAACATATTGTGTTCAACCATTAAACAAACTCTATTAATATCACTCAACCTTTGTGTTGACCTCTTAAGCATGTATTTCAGGTCCATGATGATCAAGGATGGCACGGAAGGGCACGAATATTCAAGAGGGCTATAAATTTTATTATCATTCAAAAACTCATCTAATGTAATTTGTAAACATGGAACCATATGGGACCTCATTTTGTAATCTCTGATATTTATATAATTTGAATGATAAATCTTTTAAAACGACTCAATTAGATATCGTTTTCTATTATTATGACTGTTGTGCCGTCGAGTAACACCCAGTTTGAATTCGCTGCATCATTGAATTGCGGGTGTTACAGATTCGTACCAGAGCCATGGTTATAGAGAAACGGGTCCAATTGAGACCTAAACTATAACTACAATTACAAGCAAAAATATTTTATAGCCTTCCGCTCCTCGTGCCTTCCATCCTCCAGATGATTATGGACTTATTAAGCATTTTATACTACACAAACATGTTAGCATATGGATATATGTACCCTTAGCATAATTGAGCATTTCCCCGTAAGCATTTTATACTACATGAACATATTAGTATATTGATATGTACACGCTTGTCATATTTTGAGCACTCCCCATAAACATTTGAATTATTTTAACATAGTAATTCTTCTCATAGAAATCATGTGCGTACCCACTTCTCCCGACTATGTTCCCACTCTACCTAATAACTTCCAAGTCTGACCACCCTCACCCGAGTTCAGATTTGACTTCATAAACGCATTTGCTTCTGATGACGAAGAAGAACCTTTCGAAGATTTAATCAACGAAGAAGAGGAGGAACCAATGCCAACTAATTTTGCGCCAAATACTTCTAACTATTTTGAACAAAATTGGGTTGAGTCAGACTCCAAGGAGGATGATGAATACGAATATGTACTAACCCCATTATCACCACCACTATTACTTCCCTTTTATATCCCTACATGTGATGAATTGGATCACTCATTATGGATCGTATCATGACCATCATTGATCCAACAAGAAAATTAGCATGGAAACTATAGCCTCTCAAACTTCATCGACTCGTATCTCTATGACACACTAAACCAAGAAGTTGCCGATCAATCAGAGCTGCTCGGACCTTCTAACCCACAATAGACTAGTGTGATGATACTAGTTATCTTTTGTACAACTAAACTGATTAGACTCAGTTAGTAAATGTTATGAAATCCATGTAATAACTAGCGATAGTAAAAACGTTGTAATTACAAAACTGAAAGTATCAGTTAGTAAATTTGGAAGAAGCTTGTAATAGGTTTCGATTTTGTAAATCAACCAACGTTGTATGAATAAAACTCTTGTTTTATACTATCATGTGTTATGCCTTTAAACCTCCAACGTAATTATTCTATCATTTCCCATAAAAAAATCATGCTTATTTCACAACTCTCTACTCATGACGTATCTTTTATATAATAGAATCATGGCGCCAATGAAGAAGACACCACCAGCAATGACTCAAGCTGCTATTTGCAAACTAGTTAAAGATAGTGTAAATGCAGCACTCACAACTGAACAAGCAGCCGTAGCTGCAGAAGCTGCAGCAGCCACTACAGCTGCTGATGCTGCAGCAGCCGCTGAAGCCGCCATAGCTGCGGAAGTTGCTAGAGCTGCAGAAGCTGCACGAATTGCCACAGCCACCCTTAACACTGTAGGAGCAAACCCAACTAGTCCTCCAGTGATAAATGTTAATTCGGTACCTAAGGGTTGCTCATTCATGTCCTATTTGAAATGCAAGCCCATAAAATTCAAGGGTACTGAAGGAACCGTAGGTTTAACCCACTGGTTTGAGAAAGCAGAGTCGGTATTTTTGGTCAGCAAATGTACTGAGAGTGATAAAGTTCAATATGCCACTAGTACACTGCTGAATGAAGCATTATCATGGTGGAATTCAATATCTCAACCGATGGGCATTGAAAATGCTTATAAGAGTTCTTGGGATAACTTGAAGAAGATGATGATCAAAGAGTACTGCCCCCGCAGTGAAATGCAAAAGTTAGAAGTGGAATTTTGGGACCATGTTGTTAAAGGAAATGACATCATAACTTACAACCGCCGATTCCAAGAATTGAGGATTCTACGTCCAACAATGGTTTCAACAAAAGAGAAATTATTGGAATGATAAATCTGGGGACTTCCACCAAGTATACAAGGGAATGTAACTTCAACCAATCCCAAGGAACTTGATGAAGCTATGCGGATGTCTCACAGCCTCATGGATCAAGTGGTGCGTACAGCAGAAACCCGAAGACAAAACAACACCAACAACTCCAACTACCGTAACAACAATAACAATAGGAACAACAACAACAAGCGACCATGGGATGGTAACCGTGGAAGTAACAACAACAACAACCCAACTCAAAACAACAACCATCATAACTAGCAAAACAAAAGACAAGAAGCCGCAACGGCTTATGTTGCTGCACCAACCAGAGGTGGATACACTGGGACTCAACCACAGTGTACTAAGTGCAATTACCATCTGTCAGGTCCCTGCCCCACCAAGTGCAACAATTACCAAAAGCCAGGACATCTTGCCAAGGATTGTAGAAGAAATACTATAGCTATTGGTAGCGATACACAACTGATAGTTATATGCTTCGGGTGTGGAGAAAGTGGACATTACAAGAATCGATGTCCCCAAAACCAAGGTCAACAAGTTGAAGACAACCAGGGGAGAGCATATATGTTAGGAGGAGAAGGAGCTTATCAGAATCTCAACAACACTGCAGAACAATGAAGTTTAGAACTTAGCAGTCATATTTATTTATGCACTATGTTGTACTATGTGTATGTCATCCCTAGTAATGGGAGTTTTATGACTTAAGAATATTTACTGTTCAATAAACAACTCTTTGTGATATGTCACACCCCCAAAATAGAGTCCAGCGGAAGCATACGTATAGCTGGGGTGTAACTCAATTGATATCACAACACAAGTTCAAAAATGGTTTGCACTTGAATCATTTAAAATAAAATAGTTAAATCAAATTGTTGAATTTACATCGTTAAAAGTAATGCGGAAGTAGGCCCTTAAAATTGTTTAAAACGGTCCCCAAATGATTAAATCAGAGTCTTCTATGACCATGCCATGCCCTGCCAAAACCTCCAGTAGTGTGCCATAGCTTAAAACCTGAAAATACATGCTAAAGTGTCAACACGAGGTTGGTGAGTTCATAGAGTTTGTTGAAAAAGAATGTAATGCATATGTATGTAGGTTTCCCAGCAAAGGCATCGTAAATCCACTCAGTTACAAGTCCCGCCATAAGAGCCTTGTAACCTGTGTGTTTACAACCCACTGCTACAATATATAGTATGAGTAAAACATGTATAAGTTCATCATAACAGTTAAGCAATTAGTCGTGAGTCTACACTTCATCTCCGAAGACCTCACTTTAGTATGTTTGTCTCCATGGTTGTGCCCAGCAACTTAATCTGGGGCCATTGGAAGTCTCCATGGTTGTGCCCAGCAACTTAATCTGGGGCCATTGGAAGTATGTATGTATGTATCCATGGTTGTGCCCAGCAACTTAATCTGGGGCCATTGGAAGTATGTATGTATGTATCCATGGTTGTGCCCAGCAACTTAATCTAGGGCCATTGGAAGTCTCAAGAGTACACCATCACAGTTTAGTATAACACAGTTAAGTATAGTACAATCACGTATGTATGACATCAAGTATAATGTAATCAAGTATAATGTTTCCAAGTATAAATGTTATGTGAATCTGTACAAGTAAGCAAGTAGTAGCATGTATCTCCCCCAAAGAGTTGATAGAA
The DNA here is from genome assembly GCA_030686995.1 of Artemisia argyi. Classification (NCBI taxonomy): domain Eukaryota; kingdom Viridiplantae; phylum Streptophyta; class Magnoliopsida; order Asterales; family Asteraceae; genus Artemisia; species Artemisia argyi. The sequence goes on along the minus strand of CM060676.1, from coordinate 96,816,298 downwards.
CAATTAAAAGAGTAGGGGCTATGACTCACCTGATGCAACAGCTACGATGACAAAAGTGTATACACAGAAATGAGGTTCGATCTCTAACCGCAACCTAATATGAATGATGAACGATCTACTTTAGATCATGAAATGATGTTGAAAATGTCCATGCACATGTTTCCTATACCACTCTTAACTTGAAAAAAATACTTGTTGTTATCAAAATAATATACTTTCCAAGACTTAGGAAAAATATGGCTATTAGAAAAATAAAGCTAGTCTAATCTTACCATACACCTTCTTAGGGTGCCATGGGTTCCTAATCACTAGTAATCAAGTTAATTTAACAAAGGAACACCTAAATCACAATCTAGGGTTTGTATGTTCAAAAAGTATACAAAAATAAAGTGGTATAACTAGTTTGTGCATGAAATCAAGCATGAATACCATGAGATACATATGTTAATTAGATGAAAACATGAAAATAAATTTGATAACTCACTTTGAAATAATAGGTGATTAAATGATGAGAAACCTTGGATTTCTTGTGTTTTTGATGCAAGAATCTTGATTAGGATGATGAAATGAACAACTTTGATGCTTTGTACTTTGGAAAATCATGGATTGATCATGGATCTTGGAAAAAGTCGTGGGTTTCATGATGTAGGAGATGAGAAATGAGTTTTATGATTCTAAGAATATGTATGTTAAGTGTTTTAGGTGTTTTTGGTAGATATTTATGTATTTTCAATGGCATACTTGTAATTATATGGTCAATGTGAAGACTAATGAGGGGGGGCTGCACATGTTACTTAAATGTGTGTGGGAAGCTTGGTAATCTAGTTCACGGAGTCGGTTTTGGTTCCGTTATTCGCAAAACGTAAAGTTTTAAATCGCGAAACGTAAATTCGGGTATCGTAAAAATATGAAACTTGAAAGAATGACTAAACTTGTCAAAATACTCCATAATAAAATATAAAATGAATGGTAAGTTCCATTGGGTTGCTTAAACGCTGTTAAAACTGGAAACGCGGGTTAAAAACGCGTAATTCGCGTAAAACGCTGAACTGAAAAACGTAAAATTCCAAAACTTTTAGAATTGTCGTAAAATGAGAGAAAATCATATTTCTATTGTTTATAATGTTTTATGGACATATCGGGATGCCGGAAGGACGTTTAAACCCAAAAGTAAATCTCGGACACGGCTTCGTGATTTTTGCAGAAATGATCCGACGAGCGCCAAACTCTCGGATTACCGTTAAAATAGTTTAACTTATGAGAATATAAAATAAAAATTTCGGACATGAATAGTGTTTTGTGAATAGTAAAAGTGAATAGTAACTTTCCGAGATAAAAATGAAATTTCGACATGTGAAAAAGGACATGAAATTACGAGTTGTGACATGATACTTCTCATCTATTTTAATTTCTATCTCCAAACCAAATTGACTGATTAGTAGACTATTACCATTCTATAACATTTACCCAGTTATCCTATAAACCATTCAACAAATTTTACTTCAAGCTATTTTGTTACCACTTTATTGTTTCACATCATTTTACTCCAAGATATTCTACCACCATCTTAGAAAAATTACTTCATCTGATAACACCCTATAAATTGATTTTATGTCTTCTTTACCCAACTTCATCTCAAACCACTAAAACTCATCAAACCAAAAATGAAGAACACAAGTCTTGTTCATCTTTTCACCATCATTATCTTCACAACCGTTGCAATCACAAGCTCATTAACAGATCTTGATGCACTTTTAAGGCTCAAATCATCCTTAGTTACACCACAAGCACCCTCATCAGCTTTACAAGATTGAATACCATCTAAAACTTTTAAGAAACACAATACTACGTGACTAAACCGAACATCACATTATCGGTCCTTAATTATACATAGCCTAGCTACCTATGTCTAATTAGGGAGGGATCAAGTTATGCTGGGAATAGTCACCTGTATGTTTTCTTAGAAACAAACTTCTCACCTATAATCTTAAAACAAATTTCGTGTGAGTATAGGCAATTCATAAGTATTCATTCGATGGAGTACGGCAATTAATCACTCTTACCCTACCTTTCCCACATAAAAGTAAACCTCATCCTACGCCATACACTGAAACGAAAAATCAAACTACATCACTGGTAATTCCAGACTCTAGTCCTCATAAGTAACCACGCCTCTTCATCGACACCACTCCAATATAGAACACACATAAAACTTCGGGACGAAGTTCCCGTAAGGGGTAGAGACTATAACAATTCGCATTTTCAAGTTAACTTCTATTCCTGAAAATTTCACTATTCATTTTTACTATTCACTTTCACTATTCAATTCCCAAAATTTAATTTTTATTTCATATTCTCGTGTGACAAATCATTTCCATGGCAAAGTAAAAGTTTGACACTCATCAGATCATTTTCGCGAAAGTTATTAAGGAACTACATGTTTTAGGTTAAAACGTCATTCAAAAATACTACACACAACGAAACTCAACCGCGTCAATTTTCCCCGCGTCAGATAAATGTTTGATACACTCATGATTAATTTGAAAATTTATCATGACTAAGAAACATGTTACCAAATAGACCCTGGACCGTAAGAAACATAAAAATTACGTTTTAAGCACTTTTGCTTATCCGTAACCTTAGCCTATACCAACATCGTATTTCTAAGACGTTTTGAGTTTTCACATTTATGGAAAAGTCAACATATTTTTCCCTCCTCCTTTGACCAAAAATCATTCCTTGATTTTATAAATCATTCCTTGAATTTTAGGCTTATGGTTTTATGTCTAAAAGACATTAAGTGCCAACCGACACTAGACTGAGCCCAGTCTAGACATTATAAGTCATTTTAAATCATTATTATCCTATTAGAAAAGTAATATTTTACTTTTCTCAAGTTTACACAATATTCGTACGTTTTACGTATTACGCGTTTTAGACCCGTGTTTCCAGTTTTAGCAGGGTTTGAGCATCCCAATGGAACCTACCACTCATTTTATATTTTATTATGGAGTATATTGACAAGTTTAGTCATTCTTTTAAGTTTCACATTTTTACGATACCCGGTTCTATATTTCGTTGCTTAACAATTTACGGTTAGCGATTAACAGAGCCAAAATTCACTCCGTAAGCTAGATAATACCAAGTTTACCCATCTAGTCACCCTATCCTTGATATGGCCGACTATAGGAGGGGGATTCACCATGTATTGGTGGCATGTGGTAAAGTCTTGTGTTCATAAGATCACTACATGTGTTTACTTACCTTACTAAGTAAAACTTCATCTTTTGACACATGCATAAGCTTAGGCTACAAGTTTGGTTAGTAAACAATAGTTGCACCTCCTCTTGACTAACCAAGGACTATAAAACCCCCATCCTCTTGTTGTTTGGTCGTTCATCACACAACACCAACATACACTTTCCATTTGTTTTCTTTCACTTCAAGTATTACAAACAAGTTGCAAGTTCCATGTTTTCTCTACAAAGACCTAGCTTCCTTTGGTGATTTATCTTGAGTTTAGATCCACTCAAGTCACCTAAATCTTCATCACAATTCCTTCAAGAATACAAGAGTAGAAGGATTGCTAAAGTGAAGTGAAGTTTGTCGATCAAAGACCTTTCCTTACTAGTTACCTTCCTTTCTTATAGAAAGCCTAAAGTTGTAAGGAAACCCTAACATACTTTCTTACTAAATATCATTTCCATGCTATTTATATTTCATTCATACTATATATTTTCTTGTTATTATGTTCATGATGTATAAAAATTGGTAGAACAAGTTATGGTAAATATATGGTAACTTATATTAATTAAACAAGAAAACTAGTGACTTTCATGGAGAAATCTGACCAAAATGGTATAATCATGATATTGGACAATTACATATTCTAGTAGAGGGTTTTAAAAGGAAAACATAGCAATTTGAATCACCTAAAACGAGTACACGAGTCACAAGTTATGGCCAAAAGAAGTTAGCGAAACAAAAACGCCGAAACTGCCTAAAACAACCTGTTAACAATCTGACCATTTTGAAAGTGGCATTCTGTTCAGTTTCATCAAAAAGTTAAAACATGAAAATTGTCCAGAACGACGTTTTTGTTCAGGTTAAAAGAAGCTCGAGCCCTGAAAACGCTTAACGTGTGATATTTTCTTCAAATTCTTAACAGCCCCTTTTTAAGACCAAATGACCATATAATGGTTATGGTTAGTTATAACCAAGAGGTCTAATGACCTAAAGCCAAGACCACAACCATGGATAAGGCCAAGGATGAGTCTCAAGACCATAGTAGCAATGACCAAAGCCATGGCTAAAGACCTTATGGCTTTCTAAGTCGAAAACATAAACTAAAGAGTTAATGGCAACATAAACATCCAATTTGGATCTACTCCATCAAAATAACCATGAAACTTTACAAGTAATATTCATACTAGACTCAAGAAACTCATTGTAATAACAATCATCATCCAAAAGTAAACTTTCCTAAGTTTATTCAATTATTTGGACATGTAACTTTTCGGATCAAAAACTTATATATATTTTATCAAATACTACAATAGTAGGGAGCCTCATGTGAGGGGTTCATTAAAGTAAACCGTCGATATGAGTTGTGGATTTATGAATTAAAGTGTCCTGGCTCCTCGAATGTTTACTACATGACATCTGAATTATGTCGGACCGAACGGTAGTAAGCGATATACAAACTATACATGTTTCATAAACCATTTTTATTCAAAGACTTACACTATAGTAAGTACTACATCATGGACTAAATGCAAGACATATATAGGCAATTCTTCATATTCTTTACTTCAATCCTAAGTCCCAACATTCTATTATAGGTTGCTCCTAGAGACTTTTGCGATTCAACCATCATTTCCACTAGTTACTACATAACTTAAGCTGAGTTTATACCCCACTTTCCATTACTTAATTGTTTTACAAACCCTTGGGGGGAATACATGCTATTATTTTTCAACCGAACACAATGCTTTTCAATTGAATGCTTGCCTGATTGTTTTATTATCACTAAGTACCATCCTTGCCAATTCAAGATCCCTTATTATGAACCATTTAATCACTAGTAATAGTGAGCGCGAATATTGTGAATAGGCCTATTGGGATTGACGAATCCCATTTGTATTGACTAAGTTCAAACAAATGCATTAATATTTGAAACATACGTATGATGGCAAAGTACCTACCAGGATAACTCCGCCGATTGATATTGGTACCCGTTAACATTTTGGTGTCATAAGCTTAGTGTAATAATAATAACTATTTTATTTTCCAACCATTGGTGTGAGTCTATAGCTCACACTACCAACATATTGTGTTCAACCATTAAACAAACTCTACGAATATCACTCAACCTTTGTGTTGACCTCTTAAGCATGTATTTCAGGTCCATTATGATCAAGGATGGAACGGAAGGGCATGAATATTCAAGAGGGCTATAAATTTTATTATCATTCGAAAACTCATCTAATGTAATTTGTAAACATGGAACCATATGGGACCTCATTTTGTAATCTCTGATATTTATATAATTTGAATGATAAATCTTTTAAAATGACTCAATTAGAGATCGTTTTCTATTATTATGACTGTTGTGCCGTCGAGTAACACCCAGTTTGAATTTCGTTGCATCATTGAATTGGGGTGTTACAATTTATGTATGTATGATCAAAGGATTTAGAGAATAAAAATGGAGATCTAGAACAGAAAGTTTAGGAGTGCAAAAGGTGAGAAAAATATGTGAAATGAACCAGTATTTATAGGCAAACAAATTATTGTTCTGGAGCGTGGCCGGTCCCCTTAATTAGGGGGAGGTCCCCTTAATTATTAAGGGGCCGCCTAGTATAAGTAAGGGGGCCGCCCCTCCAGAACATTGGATTTGTTTGTCCTTTTGTGGGGAAGGTTTTTCTGGATAATATTTGCCGTTTTTTGTTGGAAATTTGAAATCATATATTGATAATGATTTAAACATATTCTTTTAATTCCAAAAATGATTTTGTAAAAGATATAAAATGTTTATGACATTTTATAAAAGTTCTAGTGATTAGAGAAAAATTTCCTTTTATCATAGAATGCAATAAACACTTTGTTTATTCATACCTTAAGTTATTTGGATGCAAAATGAAATATTTATCTCTAAATACTTGTTTACGACATAAGTTTTAGTTTAATGAATTTACGTTTTGTGATTATCAAAACATAGAGATGTCGATGGATGTTAACAATGTTGTTAGCCATTATTTATGTCAACAATCTCCCCCTTTTTGATGATTACAAAACTTTAAACTCTTTAAATCTAAAAATTAATTTTTAGACAAGTATTTAGAGTTTTATATTCACTTCTCCCCCTTTTTGTAAAATCAAAAAGGTTATGCCGAGTAAGCTTCATGAAAGAAGTTAAACCGGTGGAAATCTCCCCCTTGATGTATGCTCCCCTTCATTTGAGGGCACTAAGGAAACGAGCTATGGAATGCTTGGCTACAAAAAATATGTGAGGGGAACAAGACATATATATGCAAAGCAACAATAATGCAAATAAAAATAGATTCATTTAAGCATATATGGGATGATCATAGAAATGATCATCATTACAACATTCAATATGCTCGAAGCATATTGATTACAATAAAACAAAAGAAACAACATAGTCCTAAATTGCCAAAGAGAGCACTTGGACTTGCTTGCAACCTATGGTTGAGTGTTTTATTTGGTTGAAGGGTGCATAAGCATAAAGCTTAGTTGTTTGATGGAGAAGGATATGGAGTGGGGTATGGAGCGGAAGAGGTGGATCTCACGATGTTGTATCGTGTCAAGGGTGGTATTGGATGAGGACGAGTGAGAAGATATTCGATCCAAGAAATATCTTCACTCAAGTAGAGGATTTCTTTTTGAAGGAAGATGCAACAAGGGCAAAAGTGAGTGTGGTTTGTAACTTGATCCAAGTTCAGAGAGTGAGGTAGGAAATTTGCATAGGGTGATGATGGAGGTTGCCCTTTATTGCGTTGTGCAAGATGCATAGCAAGGAGATCACTAAGATCATGGATTTGGTTTATTTCATCACGGAACTTTTGCTTTTCCGTGGCAATGTAGAGAGAATCATTGTGTTGATATGGATGAATTGGGGTTATGTTGTTGGAATTGAAATTGTTGGAAGTGTATTTTGATGGTTGATCAAACTTGTATGGATTATTATAAGTGGTTGGAGGTTGAGATGTGTAATTTGGCATGAAAGTGGATGTTTGGCCAATGTTGTATGGTTTGTAAAGAGGATCAAAGGAATGTCCTTGTGGGTTTGGTGTAAAGTTTGGGAAGTAAGTAGTTGGAGGTGTTGAGTGATTTCCAACTTCATTGGTTATGATGGATTTGTTTCGAGGGCTTTTTCTTCGCCAAACGGGTTTTTCCGTCATCCTTGCTAGCCTCGAGGCTTTTGGTTTTGGTTTGTTTGGAGAGGTCATGATGAGATGAATTGAGAGTTTTGAATATTGGGATATTTATAGTGTGAGATTTGTGTGTTTATGGATGGATAAGGTTTGTTTGGGAGATTAGGACAAAATATGTTGGTGAAAATTAGGAAGTGTAGGATGAAATGGGCTAAAAAGCAGAAAAGATTCTGTAAACCCGACCATCAGATGGCCGGTCCCCTTAATTAGGAGGCGGTCCCCATAATGATTAAGGGGGTCGCCTTACGTAATTAAGGGGGCCGTCTATCTGGTGGTTTCCAGATTGCCAGAATTGGGTTTTTGGTAGAAAATTTGCAGAAAGGTTATGTTTTTGGGTTTGGATTCAAGCAAGTTCAACTCTTTGAGGCAATATAGCATCTAATCTAATCATAATATAGCATGCATGCAAAAACATTTAATTAATAGAGCAAGCAAGCAATAAATAATAATCTAGAAGAGACAAGCAAAGGTAAGGGCACTCAATCTTCCTAGAGTAACTATCTTAGATCAAAGGCAAAGGCAACTAGTGAGTGAAAAACTAGTGATGGAACAAGATGACAACATTGTGAGTGATTTTGACCTAGTGTGTGCCTATATGCAACAAATGTGGAGTTGTGATTGTTTCGACTCTTAAATGCAAATAGGTAAACTTCCTAAGAAACAATCCAAAATCTCCTTGACTCGATTTTTGCTCGATTCATGAATGTCAATGTTATATATTAGATTATATATTTTGACGATTCATGTAAGATTTTATGCATGATTTAAGAAAAGGTTTTTTTTAGCATTTGTCAACAATGCAAGGAAAATGGTTTTCATGTATTTCCTAGATGTGAGAATAGTTTTAAAGAAAATTAGATTGGGTTTTACAAGAGAGTATATGCAATAAAAATGAAGTTTCCCAATCTTTAATTTTGTGCGAAATAGATTCCTAGACTCAGATATAAAGAGGTGGAAGAAAAATAAATTTTAGGCAAGTAATAAGTAGTGTAAATGCAATAAAATTTAGTCAACTTGTTCCATCATTCCTAATCCTAAACGCAAGTGGTTGAATAATTCACGCTTAAGGGGTTTAGTGAATATATCCGCAATGTTATCTTCTGATGCAACCTTTTCTATAGATATGTTTCCTTTTTGTACATTATCCCTAAGGAAGTGGTGGCGTATTTCTATATGTTTAGTCCTAGAGTGTTGAACCGGATTTTTACTTAAATCTATCCCACCTTTGTTATCGCACATAATAGGAACATTTTCTAACCTAATGCCATAGTCTATGAGAGCTTGTTTCATCCATAGTGCTTGTTGACATGTCTTTCCTGTGCTTACATATTCGGCTTCGGTGGTAGAAATAGCAAGAGCGGTTTGCTTCTTTGAAAACCAAGATGTTAGACAACATCCCATAAAAGTGCAAATACCGCTAGTACTATTTCTATCTACCTAGTCTCCCGCATGATCCGAATCCGCATAGACAATGGTTTCAATGCCGGATCCCTTAGGATACCATAATCCTAAGTGTATAGTGCCTTTAATGTATCGGAAGATACGCTTAACCGCTTCTAGGTGAGAGGTTTTGGGATCCTCTTGAAAACGGGCACAAAGGCAGACACTAAACATGATATCGGGTCTACTTGTTGTTAAGTATAGTAAACTACCTATCGTTCCTCTATACTTAGTATTATCTACGGACTCACCTTCATCATCCTTTGTGAGTTTCACTTCCGTAGACATGGTAGTTTTCATGGGTTTTGAGTCTTCTAGGCCAAATTTCTTAAGCATTTCCTTAATATACTTAGATTGGTTAAAGAATATTCCATCTTCTAATTGTTTTATTTGTAATCCTAGGAAGAAGTTTAGTTCACCCATCATACTCATCTCGAACTCATCATGCATGATTTTGACAAATTCATCACACATTTCTTGACAAGTCGATCCAAATATAATGTCGTCAACATATATTTGAACAATGATGAGATTTGGGTCTTTCTTTTTAGTGAAAAGAGTGTTATCTACCATTCCCACGGAATAATTATGTTTAATAAGAAAAGCTTTTAATCGATCATACCAAACCTTAGGAGCTTGTTTGAGTCCATATAAAGCTTTCTTTAACTTATAAACATAATTAGGTTTTGCGAAGTCAATGGATCCTGGAGGTTGTGCCACATAAACCTCCTCGTTGATAAAACCGTTGAGGAATGCACTTTTCACGTCCATTTGGAATAACTTAAAGTATAGGGCACATGCATAGGCAAGTAATATCCTAATAGATTCTAGTCTAGCTACGGGGGCATAAGTTTCGTCATAATCAATTCCTTCTTGTTGATTATAAACTTGGGCAACTAACCTAGCTTTGTTCCTAGTTACTATTCCATTTTCATCTAACTTATTCCTATATACCCATTTAGTTCCTATGATGGTCATGTTCATTGGATTTAGGACTAATTCCCAAACATCATTAGCCTTAAATTGGTTTAATTCTTCTTGCATAGCTATAACCCAACTTTCATCTTTTAATGCGTCATTAATATTCTTAGGTTCTATTGCTAAGAGGAAACAAAAGAAGTTATTTTTATCTTGGGCTTGTGACCTAAGGGTTCTTTGATTAAGATTTCCTATTATGTTATCTAATGGATGTGATTTAGATTCCTTAATATTTACGACTTCGTTATTTCCTAAGTCTATGTTTTCATTATCATTTCCTATCGGTTTTGTTTTACTAACCTCAATAGCTTCATCTTCGACTAAGTCATCATCTTCTAAAGGTAATGTTTTAGGAGGTGGTGGTGTTTCATCAAATGTTACATTTAATGATTCTTCTACTTTCATAGTGTGTTTGTTAAGTATTATATATGCTTTGCTATTTTGTGAGTAGCCTAAAAATATTCCTTCGTAAGATTTTGGGTCAAACTTAGTAAGGTAATCCTTAGTGTTTAAAATATAACATTTACTTCCGAATACCCTAAAGTAGCTTAAGTTAGATTTTCTACCTCTTAGTAACTCATAAGGAGTTTTTCCTAAAATTCTCCTAATTGATACCCTATTAATAATATATGTTGATGTATCTACAGCGTGACACCAAAATTTTTGTGGGATGGATTGTTCATTTAACATTGTTCTACTCATTTCTTGTAGTGTCCTATTCTTTCTTTCTACTACGCCATTTGATTGAGGAGTACGAGGAGCGGAGAAATTGTGAGATATTCCATTTAAATCACAATATTTTCTGAATTGTACTTCGTTATCAAATTCTCTACCACCCTAATGGCTACTATTGTGCATCCTAATTTATTTTGAATCATTTTACTAAATATTTCAAATTTTTCAAAGGCTTGGGTTTTGTCACTTAAGAACCTAGTCCACGTGTATCGTGAATAGTCATCTACTATTACTAAGGTATAATTGTTTCCTCTATAGCTCCGCACAGCGGATGGACCAAATAAATCCATATGTAATAATTCTAGGCACCTAGTAGTGGATACTATATTCTTAGCTTTGTGACTAGCATGAACTTGTTTTCCAATTTTACATGCATCACAAAAATGCTTGTCATATCTTAGGTTAGGCAAGTTTCTAACTAGTTCTTTAGAGGGCAAAGATTGTATTTGTTGCATGTTTGCATGTCCTAATCTCCTATGCCACAATGTGGATTTTTCGTCTAGGGTTGTTAGGCATATCCTATCTTCCGGTTTGTTTCCTAGTTTCATAACATATATGCCTCCTTTCCTAATTCCTCTACCTATGACCTTTCCGTTCTTAACTATTCCGCTATCCATTTCGGTAAAGGTAACCCTACATTTATTATCGCATATTTGGTCTATACTAAGCAAGTTATATGATAAATTATCTACATGCCCAACATTTTCAATAGTAAGTGAGTCTTGAGAAATCGTACCTTTGCCAATGATTTTTCCACATAAGTCACTACCCAAAATAACGTTACCTCCATTGTATGCCTTATACGTAGAAAATAGCTTGTGGTTCCCCGTCATGTGCCTCGAACATCCGTTATCCTTGATCCATTTGTCAGGCTCCAAGTCTATTCCTAAACATATTTCGTCGGTTGCTTTGGCCACAAAATATTTTTCGTCTCTTGGTTTTTCCACTTCTTCTTTGTCGCTATCACTCCATGTTCCACTAACAAAGGCGCCTTGAGTTTCATAACCCGGTGGCTTTAGGCATTCACCAATGAGATGATTTGGACTTCCACATCTAAAATACTTTCTTTTCCCGTAGTTATCACTTCTATTTCATTGGAACGACTTTCTTTCGTCTCGTGGTAATCTAGTGAATCTTCCTCGTCTTTTGAAGAATTTCTTGAATTCTCTTACGGCCATTGCATATTCTTCGTCTTCACTCTCGTCACTTGAATCTTCATCGTCACTAGGTTTCTTTTTGGCTTTTAGAGCAATGGATTTAGTTTGTTCTTTCTTGACTTTGACCGTTTCCGAATCTCTTCTTATAATTTCTTCATGGACCTTCAAGTTGCCAATAAGCTCATCAAGTGATAACGTCATCAAATTCTTTGATTCTTCAATCGCCGTTACCTTAGCTCGCCATTTTGGATGCAATGCCCTAAGAAATTTCCTAACACAATTTTTACTAGAAAATGTCTCATCAAGTGCTTTTAAACTTGTGATAATAGTGTTAAATTTAGCAAAAGCATTATCAATTGATTCCTCTTCCGGAATTGTAAATTGTTCATATTGTTGTACAAGAAGATATATTTTATTGTCTTTGACTTGACTATTACCTTGGTGAGTAATAAGTAGTGATTCCCAAATTTCTTTAGCGGTTTTACACATAAAAATTCTTTCATATTCTTTGCGCGGTAACGCATTATAATTTACCATTTTAGCTTCATTATTTTTAGCTAGTTTCTTTTTCAAATCATCATTTTGTTTTTCAAAAGGTACAATTTCATCCATTTTAGTTTCCGGATTTTGTTGAGTAGGGGGAAAATCACCAAAGGTAATAACATACCAGAGATCAAGATCTTTAGATTTCACATAAGTTTCGAATCTATTTTTCCAATATAAAAATCCATCACTTTCAAATAGTGGTGGTCTTTGCATAGATTGCCCTTCTAAATATTTTTCAGATTCCATAGATCGTTGCAAGTTTTAAAATACAATATATTTTAAAAATCTCGCTTGACGTGGCTCCTGATACCAATTTTGGAAAACTAGAAGGGGGGTTGAATAGTTTTACGTCTTTTTAATTTGATATAAAAGATTGTTTGCGTGTTTTCTTTGCTTTCAAAAATTTAGATTCGATATTATGTGAACTCAAGTCTTGCACAATATAAACACCAACAAATATGTATGATATAACAATAATAATGTAAGTAAAGAAATAAATGAGAGATGGAAAGATCGAACCGCGAGACAAGAGATTTTTAATGGTTCGGCTACAAGGACACCTTCCTTGCCCTACTCTACTCCCCGAGCACCAAACTCGAGAGTTTTCTTCACTATGTCAACAAGATCCCTTATGGCGGAGAAAACCTTACACAACACAACTTCGTCACAACTTGATCGCACCTTATACACAACTTCTTCACACCTATCTATCTTCACACCTATCTACTTCACCAACTATCTTCTTCACAACTATCTACTTCTCAACTATCTACTTCCCAACAATCTTCTTCACAACTCTCTACTTTCCAACTATCTACATCACAACAATCCTCTAAACAATCACTCTATCTACACACTAAGCTAATATATCTTCTACCAAATATTCACAACAATTAACACAAAGAAATATATGTGATGAATGATACTCTAACAACTTGGATGTGGAGAAGTTGTAATACTTCTTGTCTTGGAGGATAGAAGTATTCTTCTCTCGCACTTGAGAGGTTGATGTTTGGATCACTTTGAAACAAAGATTTATGTATGTATGAACAAAGGATTTAGAGAATAGAAATGGAGATCTAGAACAGAAAGTTTAGGAGTGCAAAAGGTGAGAAAAATCTGTGAAATGAACTAGTATTTATAGGCAAACAAATTACTGTTCTGGAGCGTGGCCGATCCCATTAATTAGGGGGCGGTCCCCTTAATTATTAAGGGGGCCACCTAGTATAATTAAGAGGGCCGCCCCTCCAGAACGTTGGATTTGTTTGTCCTTTTGTGGGGAAGGTTTTTCTAGATAATATTTGCCATTTTTGGTTGGAAATTTGAAATCATATATTTAAAATGATTTAACAATATTCTTTTAATTCTAAAAATGATTTTGTAAAAGATATAAAATGTTTATGACATTTTATAAAAGTTCTAGTGATTATAGAAAAATTCCTTTGATCATAGAATGCAATAAACACTTTGTTTATTCATATCTTTAGTGATTTGGATGCAAAATGAAATATTCATCTCTAAATACTTGTTTACGACATAAGTTTTTGTTTAATGAATTTACGTTTTGTGATTATCAAAACATGGAGATGTCGATGGATGTTAACAATGGTTTTAGGCATTATTTATGTCAACATACCTATTGACTTTGTTATCCTTGATATGCCTGAAAATTCTAGGACGTCTATTATATTAAGACGCCCCTTTTTAGCTACTGTTAGGGCAATGATTGATGTGTTTAACAAAAAGATAACTTTGACAATTGGTGAAGATGAAGTAGAATTTAATATGGAACATTCAATGTGTAAGCCTAATACTAATGACGATGAATGCTATAACATTGATGTATCCGATGAAACGATAAATGAATTCACTCAAAGACTGCTAAGAAAACACTATTGCTATTGAAGATCAAATTTATGATAATTCATTTATTACTGAATTTGCTGCTGATTCTGTTGTCGCTAACTCAATACGGCACATCAGCAAAGCTGATACGGCTCATCTATCTAATGACAACAGCGAATGTGTAAAGGAACAGGTTTATTCTGCTAGTGCCAATGAGATCGATGATGTTAAACCTGTGTTAAAAGACCTTCCTTTTAATTTAGAATATGCTTACTTGAATGGGAATACTAATCTACCCGTTATTATTTCATCTGATTTAACAGAAAAACAGAAAGAATCTCTTTTATAGGTATTATATAAATGTAGAGGAGCACTAGCATGGAAGATGTCTGATATTAAAGGAATTAGCCCATCATTTTGAACATACAAGATCCTTATGGAAGATGAATTCATGCCTACCATTCAACCTCAAAGGCGTTTGAATCCTAAATTACAAGATCTGGTGAAAAATGAAATCGTCAAATTACTCGATTCTGGACTTATCTACCCTATCTCGGACAGTTCGTGGGTTAGCCCCATCCACGTTGTACCAAATAAAGGAGGAATGACGGTAGTACTATATGATGATAACGAGCTAATTCCATCAAGGACTGTTACCGGATCGAGAGTTTGCATTGATTACGGCAAACTAAATGATGCAACACGAAAGGATCACTTCCCCCTTCCATTTATTGATCAAATGTTAGAAAGACTATCATATTATGACTATTATTGCTTTTTAGATGGTTTTTCAGGTTTCTTCCAAATACCTATAGCCCCCGAAGATCAAGAAAAGACTACTTTTACTTGCCCATATGGAACCTTCGCCTACAGAAGAATGTCGTTTGGATTATGTAATGCTCCTGCGACCTTCAAACAATGTACGACGGCTATTTTCCATGACAAGGTCGAAGACTTTATGGAAGTCTTCATGGATGACTTCTCGGTGTTCGGTAACTCATTTAATATTTGTCTTGCTAATCTTGATAGAATGCTTGCTAGGTGTGAAGAAGCTAACCATGTTCTTAACTGGGAAAAATGTCACTTTATGGTTAGAGAGGGAATTGTGTTAGGACATAAAATATCTAGAAAAGGTATAGAAGTTAACAAGGCAAAAATTGATGTAATTGCTAAATTACCTTACCCCCACTAATGTTAATGGTATTAGAAGTTTCTTAGGGCATGTTGGATTTTATCGTAGGTTTATTAAGGATTATTCCATGATATCTAGGCCAATGACTCAATTGTTACTAAAAGATGCAAAGTTTAAGTTTTTAGGTGATTGCAAAAAGGCATTTGA
Source organism: Artemisia argyi (assembly GCA_030686995.1). Taxonomy (NCBI): domain Eukaryota; kingdom Viridiplantae; phylum Streptophyta; class Magnoliopsida; order Asterales; family Asteraceae; genus Artemisia; species Artemisia argyi. The sequence continues at coordinate 96,800,801 of CM060676.1, read as the reverse complement.
TATACTTAAAAAAAATTAACCACTGCACCTATTATAATTTCGCCAGACTGGAATTACCTTTTGAGCTAATGTGTGATGCTAGTGATTATGCTGTAGGTGATGTACTTGGTCAAAAGATAGAAAAGAAATTTAAACCAATTTACTATGCTAGCAAAACATTAAAAGATGCCCAAGAACATTACATAACAACTGAAAAAAGAACTTCTTGCAGTAGTTTTTGCATTTGATAAATTTTGATCATATCTTATATTGTCAAAAGATGTGGTGTACACTGACCATTCTGCTTTGAAGTATTTGTTTCATAAACAGGATGCCAAGCCTAGACTTATAATGTGGGTTTTATTACTTCAAGGGTTTAATATTGAGATTAAAAATAAAAAGGGAACTGAGAACCTTGCAGCTGATCATTTCTCTAGACTAGAAAACCCTTGTATGGAAGTACTTGACGAAAGGGAAATTGCCGATGAATTCCCAGATGAACACCTTATGATGGTAAGAACAAGGGTAAGAAGTGATAGACCATGGTATGCCGATTACATCAATTATATTGTTGGAAACGAGATCCCGCAAGGATTAACGTACGAAGAAAAGAGAATATTTCTCTCGTTAACTAATGATTATTTTTTGGATGAACCGTATGCCTTTAAAGTGTGCCCTAACAATATTATCCGAAGATGTGTTGATGGAGATGATATTCCTGCAATAATAGAACATTGTCATTCAGGTCCGACTGGGGGACATCATGGTGCTGATATTACTAAAAGAAAATTTTTGGATGCAGGATTTTATTGGCCCACTATTCTAGAAGACGTAAAGATTTCATTAAAAGATGTGATGCATGTCAACGAGCTGGAAATATCACATCAAGAAGCGAGATGCCACAAAATTACATTCAGGTTTGTGAAGTTTTTAATGTATGGGGATTAGATTTTATGGGACCGTTTTCTGAGTCTAAGGGAAATAAGTTTATTCTAGTTGCGGTTGGTTATGTGTCAAAGTGGGTCGAGGTGCAAGCATTACCAAACAATGATAGTAGGGTGGTGCTAAAATTTTTGCAAGGATTGTTTGCTAGATTCGGAGTCCCTAAAGCTTTAATTAGTGATAGGGGTACACACTTTTGTAATCATCACTTAGGAAAAGCCTTGCAACAATACGGAGTTTATCACAAAGTTTCACGGGATATCATCCTGAATCTAATGGACAAACTGAAGTTACAAATCGGGCCATTAAACGCATTCTTGAAAAATCCGTTGGGTACAATCCAAAGGGGTGGTCAGATAAATTGAACGATTCCTTATGGGCATTCCGAACCGCTTATAAGACACCCACAGGATGCACACCTTTTAGACTTGTTTATGGGAAGGCGTGCCATCTACCAGTTGAAATAGAACGCGGGGCATTCTGGGCTTTGAAGCAATGTAATATGGATATGGATGCATCCGGTAAAAATCGTTTCATGCAAATTAATGAGCTGGTAGAGTTGCGAGATGAGGCATATAAGAACACGAAAATCTACAAAGAGAGAACCAAAAGATGGCATGATTCTAGATTACGAGGAGACAAGGAATTCTCTATTGGAGAAAAAGTGTTACTATTTAATTCTCGACTCAAGATGTATCCGGGAAAACTTAAATCAAGATGGACAGGGCCGTTTGTAGTTGGTGTATCCGTATGGAACTATTGAAATAAGTGATAAGAATGGGTATATATTCAAAGTAAACAGACAACGTGTGAAGAAGTACTTTGATAACTACATCGATGACGCAAATAATGAGGTTGTCGAATTTAGACTGGATATACTGGAATAGGAGCTGAACGTGAGTCTAACTTGAAGACTCTGGAATAAAGAAAAGTGTTGACCGGGAGACAACCCGGATTTATTTTTACTGTTTTTTGCTGTCGAGTATGTTAGACCTGTAGCAGATGCGGCGCATCTCCATCAATAGACGCGGCGTATCTACTGCACAGGATATATTTGTCTTTATTTTTTCTGCATTTTATTTTCTGAACTATTAACTTTCTGTCAGTTTATTTAATACGGCGCATCCCTAGTTAAGGATGCGACGTATCTAATCTTTCTGACCCGTACCAATTCCAGGCTCGATACGGCGCATCTTCCTCAATAAGATGCGGCGCATCGACTGACCTGATGATTTACAGTTTTATTTTATTTTATAACCACTAATGAATTTCGTACAAGTTTCGACCTTCTTAAACTTAGGTGTATAATTAGTGGTATTTATAGTTATTGCTCGCAAATTCATAATGGAGGATCAAACCGAGCAAATTTCAAGGGAGTTTTCGTTCTAATTCTTTGTAATTTCCTTTGTTTTTAATTTTAATAAACAACGACGATGTTGTTGAACTTAAGTGGGGGGATGGAGAATTAGAACTTTTACTTAACTCTTACTTGTCTTTATTTTTCAAGAATATGCTTTAATTTGCACTTAATATATCAAAATTAAAAAAAAAAAAAAAAAAAAAAAAAAAAAGAAAAAAAAAAACATGTTTTTGTTTAATCTAAGTTGCATAGCTGCACACAAGACTTTATTTTTAAAATTGTGATTTCAAAATTCACAAATCTATGAGTGTTCCAGTGACTTGTAAACTTTAGAACTTGACTTGTATACTATTCGAGACCACCATAATAAGTATTATTTTTATAATTAGAGTGACTTGTCTAAATTGGTAAAATTCTAGGATTACACGAAAAAGCCTTTATATGTTTTGTGATATTAACTAACTACACTGGTTAATTAACCCCCCGTATAAACCCTTGTTTACTCTCACTTTTAGAGTAAGATACCCCTAGAAAAACACTTAGAGCCATTCTTTTCGTTTCTTACACAAATTAAAAATTGTTTCGTTACACCTTACACCTTAGCATACCCTGTAGATTTAAGTCCGTGGTTAGATGCTTTGGCAAAGTGTTTTTCCTTGCATTACCTGTGTTCGTTTGCGTAAATTCATTATCTCTGGTTAGGTCGGGAAATTGCACAATGCAATGGAGTGAAAGTACATATTGTATATTTTTAGTCAGTTATTTTTTGTGTGTTTACAACTTTCACTATTACATTATGTCTGAAAGTCTGAAAAGTAAAGAAAAATTATCCAGATTTATTGTGATGGAATCATGATGAAATTTTACACCTTTAGTTATATATATGAAAAAAATGAAAAAATGAGAAAAGAAAAAGAAAGAAGTCGGTAGTTTATTTAAACTAACAATGTAAAGTTTTGCATTAAGTGGTTGATATCGCCACTATTATTGTACTATATTTATGGATTGAAAGGGAGTTGGACGTTATGGGAACGCCAACTAAGGATTGTTTATTCTTTGTCTGAGATCTTATTGAGTATAATTCGTGTCTATCTAAAGCGTGAGTTACAAAAGAGTCAAAGCGTGAGTTATTCGATGATATGAGTCTTATTCATGGGATGGTAGGGAAGTATTCTAACCACACTTAGGACTTTAATCTATTTGTTTCTTGTTTTGTATTTTTTATTTTACACCAACTTATACCCTAAATGTTATCCATACCCAACCGTATTATTATATTCGTTGTTAGCTTTCGAGCATCCAGATATGATAATGGCCAAGTAAGAATACTAAATGTATGAATAAAGTAGTGACCATCTGAGTATTAGATAAATTAGTTAACGCGCCGGTGATCTGGTGTTTGAATTGGTGATCATCCAAGTTTAAGATTGATTAAATGATGCACCAACGATCTGGTGTTCAACTTGGTGACCATCCGTTATGAAAGTAACGTGCATGCAATCCAAGGAACACATTAGTGACCATCCATCATTTAAAAGATCAAGGACTCGCGCCAGCGATCCATGAAGCATACTAGTGACCATCCGTTAGTTAAAGCGTCAAGGACTCGCGCCAGCGATATACTAAGTTTATGCAGGAGATGTTCAAGCAAAGCTAGGTTTAACCCATGAACCAAAAACCCTTTTTATTGCTGTAGACTTTTTACTCCTTAGCTTTAGTGGGGGAGATGTGTATCCTTGTCAAGCATATGATAGAATATTCGTCATGTCCAGACAGTTAAACGATTAGATTTGTGTATCCTTGTTTCTAATTGGTTAAGTGTTTGGCCGTGCAATTGTGATAAAACAAATAAGTGCTTAAATGTAAACATATCCTATCAAGGATACTTTTTCATTATGTTTATTCTAAAGGTTTACTTGAGGACAAGTGAAGTTCAAGTGGGGGGATATTTGATGACATCAAATAAGTACATTTTATTAGCATCATTTATCCTATTTAATTGACTTGTTTATCTTATTTTGTATGAGAATTGGTGCCCTTATGTTTACTTTAGTGATTATCAGGTAAAAACAAGCAATAGGTGAAAGTTAATGATATTGGACGAATTATGAAGCTAAACGATAAAGATTTTTAGAGTCTACTGAAATTCAAGAGATGCGCCGTATCTCTCTCAACAGATACGTCGCAACATCATACTTAGATGAATTCGAAGACCATTGCCTGACTTTGAAGAATGCGCCGCATCCAATTACAACATGCGCCGCATATGAAACTTTGGTCAACGAAGAATAATCAACTTGATCTACTCCAAAATACGCCGTATCTCATTTACAACATGCGGCGTATCAGCTAAAGACTTCACCAGAAACTATCCAAGACGTTAAAGAACATGCGCCGCATTGAGAAAGAAGTTACGCCGCATCTAAAGGCGGTGTACGAATATTCCAGAATTTAATAATCTTGGACCCCACACAAAGTTAAGTAGATGCGCCGCATCTATCATCAACATGCGTCGCATCGACCCCTCAGACAGAACCTATAAATACCCTAACATCGATACGAGTTTTGTGTATAGAAAACCCTAAGGAGACGAATTCAGTCGAAGAAGCTTCACAAGACACGCCCCAAACAAAGATCTTAGAGCCATAAGAAGGTCCTGCATTTATTTAATTCATTAAGTAGTTTTGTGTATTGTATTAGTAAGCTTTAATCCAGCAGGATTGATGAGCTTGAGGCCACCATAATGCTCCCCTTAAAATTGCATTCCCATCGGTTAAAGTTTATATGATTGATGTTTTTAGTGAATTATATTAGTGCTTTGATAACCTCTGTATTTAGTTGAGTCTTCTGGGCTACCATACCTGTTCCTCACCTGCTTATCTAGTGTCTAGAAGGTAGGATAAACATAAGTAATCATTAAGGGTTTACTCGCCGATATATAGGATCCAACAAGATAGATTAGATTACGATACTCATCATATAAAACTAGCAATATAACAAGTGACAAGCTACTTAATTATAATGACAGGTCTTCTTACGTGTTTCTATTATCTATCTGTGTACGTGATTGCTATTCGCTGATTCTTTCTCATTAGTTTTACTTTTTATTATTTACTAAATCCGTGCCAGCCTCTCAGGCTGAACCCTGTTTTATTAGATTAGGATTGTAAAACTAACTTAGATATTAAAATACTGATTAAATCAACCAGATATTACGTTCCATTCTTAGTGTTCGACACTCTACTTACCACTATATGCATATTGATCAGGTACTGCTCGTTAAGTGTGTGTGTGTGTGTGTTAGTAATAAGTCAGCTAAATATAATTGTAAAACTTGAATTAGGCTAAACACCACTGTGCTACACTGACATATCGCACGCATCAATATACGACATATATACCAAATACAAAACCCGAAAATATCTTGATCCTCCTTGTGATATAACCAATCGGTGGTTTATACAGAATCATGTTTATGATTGCATGTGCATGAAAATTCTAGGTTCATGCGTTCTACATAACATATGTATGTAGAAACTAACAAAAGATTTTGCATGCTAATTCCATGCATGTAAGTTGTCTTTTGTTGGTACTGATCGACTACATGAAACACAACCCTTTCTATTGACCGAGTATTGTTTAGAGACACAAAATCCAAGTGTGTTTGTGGTGTTTGTTCGTGTATTAAGCACTAGCATCCTAGTGTTCTTGGTTAACGTGTAGTGTATGCAACTTTAGAGGAATCAACACTATTTGATTCTTGCTGATGAAGCTTTATCGACTTTATTCTAGTCGATTTTCACAAATCCTAGTTTATTAGGGATTGTGATTTGATCTTTAATTGGGGGTTATTCTATAAACCCTAATTGCATGGATTGCTAAAAGGTACGCGTTTCTTTTATGTTTCGGTTAATTAATTTACAAGTATTTGATTCTATGTTTCCGCTGCGTGCTTTGTGTATGTTTACTTGTTCATTATATAATTGTTATGATTAATAAATTCCAACAGTGGTATCACGAACAGTTAAATACTTTATAATTAATTACGAAACACATGAAACTTGAATCTTTATTGATTATTACTGTTATTGATTTCTAAGGTTTATTAAATTGAGAAACACTAATTTTTTTTATTTGGGTCGATTAACCCTAAATTAATTTAACTAGGTTTTAATTTTTTTGTTAAACTTGTAGAAACCCTAGGATGCATGCAATTTTATGTGATAAATTAATGGATATTCACTATATATCATTAAATGCGTATCTTGGGATTTATTAATTGTTAATAAAGTGTTATGTGATATCCATGATGGAACATGCATGTTTTATCATGAAATTATTGTATTTGATTAATAGTTAAATTTTTTTTTTTATATCCCATGTAATTTTATAATAGATATAAAATTGAGGAAAACCTCAATTGTTAATAAAACAATTTTGTGTTTACTTGGTATATATTTAACTATGACTAACGCAATTGATTTATCGATGTATGTGCTCACTTACCTAGTAAGGGATAGTCTTAGTTGAATATATGCAATAATGCACGTAGAATTGATGTTATTAGGATTTATCTAATAAAGTTTGCATGTGGCTAATTGTTTCACTTATTAATTGTTAATTTTTTTTATTAGTTGTTTATATATTTTTATTATTACTTGTTTTTTGTTTTAATTGTCTGACATGATTTTAAGAAAAAAAAGGTAATTTTTGAATAGAAAATAAATTAGACTAATGATGGTGAAACCTGTTGTGATCAATTATGATTCTTGCAAAGTCTTATGTACCAATAGTGGTTCGCTTCGCATGGTAATTGGCTCCCAGGCGAGACTAGCAAGATTTATAATTTATTACATGTTTTAAGACTAAAGCCATAAACTTTTGATTTGATTGATGTTTTTGTACAAATAGTGTGTGCACTATTTTACATGCAATATAATCTTAAAGGTGATTTACCTCAATTCTACGCGCCACTTTTGTGGTAATTATCTGAATAACTTGGGTCTTTATGACTCATGCAGCAGTAGAATATAGTGGGCGATAATTGTATGTACCTCTTTGATTGGTGAACCCGATAACTCAATTAACAAGTTTTTGATTTAATCTTAGCCTAAAACTAGTTATAAAAAGGTTTTGTTAAACTTATGATACGAAGATGTGTACATACATCTTCGTACATGTTTTGATTGTCACATCAAACTAAATACCCTATAAAATTTAAGTTACATGCCATCTAACTATAAGAAACATTTGAAGTTATTACTTGGTAAACGTGGGACCTAGGCTAAATTTTAATGACAAGGTAAAATTCTATTAATGTGTGAGCCCATATATGGAGATTTTACTGTTTCTAAGTTAGACGACTAAATTAAGTTGTGCGTGAGACCTAGAACTTAAGGCATGAGATGGGATGAAACATGCTTATATTGCAAATGATTTAGGAATTGGAAATGGTTTGCCAATTATTGTTCGACAGATTACTATCTTTTATACTTTCATTAGTAGTAGATCAACTGATGTAGTGAAATTTATGAAAAGTTGGATCCTATGTTTTCAAGAAAATTCTATGGTTTATATGAATATTAACCAATGGGTATAATTTTCTTGAAAATTGATTATCGAAAATACTAAAATGAATTTTGTAAATTTCTTTTAAATGTATTAATGTAACGTTAAACCGTAAATGTAAGTTATTCTTTTAAGTAAATTGATCTACACCCGTATGGGTTTTTGGTTAGAGTCAACTTCACTAAAAGAATAAACCTAGTCTTCTTTCCATAAGGAGAAGGGTAAGACTTAATCCTATACCTTTTCATGAATGAGAAAGGTATAATAGAAAATTTAGAATTGTCTATGTTCAAAATACATAACTCATAGCAAACTTTAATAGTTAAGATTACTGCACACTTTATGAGTTATTAAATTAGAAGATAGACGAATTATAGCAAAATGATAAAAGACAAACTAGCATAGTTTATCTAGTTGTTTTTCTTTAATTAATTAAAGGTACTACATACAATTGTTGGAATGGTAGACCTAATTAATGTAGAAATTGTATGCTCAATTTTTCAAGTTAATTGCATTGATGGATACTCCATCATCTACGTAGTAGAATACATTCTTTTAGTACCTAAGTAATTGTTACGAATGGGTTTTTTCAAAGATGTTGGAAAGTGAATAGCACACTATTTCCTTTCACTGGTAATGAAACACTTACAATGTTGTCAAATTCAGTGGGAGCATTGTGTTCTTATTACTGAATAAGGAATTATAGTAAAGATCTCTAATTCAGTGGGAGCTACAAGGATTGTTATCTTGGTAGTAATCTACATTATCTTTGAATGTCTCAAGATAAATACATTCCAAATATAGACACTAAAGTTTCAAGGATAATCATGTGCGTTTTCTTGTTAATTCAGTAGCTCTATATCTACTAGCTATGCTAATATAATTGACACAATCATATTGTTCATATTAACAAATGCGTGTGTGTTGTTTATATTGTACATGGTGTTGTTCCATGCACAAGTGGGAGAAATCTTAATTGTGTACAAGGTACAACACATAAGAATATGATTTAAAGGATTCTCTTGACTGCAAAGTAAGAGACTCACATTCTAATATGACTAATACACATCTAATCCAAGAAACACTTGGTGTTGCAATATGGCTTAACGGAGACCTTGACTAGATTATAACAACAAGGTGAATTTCCATGATTACGTGAGACCATACCTGGATAATTCACTGTTTCTAAATTAGATAGCTATTTGAACATGTGTCAATATGATAACAAGACAACTTCAATATTTATGTATTATTAGAATGACATAAATAAATGAAGTAAAGAAATTAACTTAAAAATTACTATTGAAACCATATTGTGGTGTTCAAGAATACTTTAGTTATACATGTTTATATCTTCTTATAAATATGAAGTCTTTTAATTATTACAAGACTTATAATAAAGTAATACGTTAACTTGTTATGTTATTAATTAAGACATATACAAGAAGTCATTGAGTTGATCAAAGATTAATAACGTAAAGTGGGATTATAACAAGTTTATGTTTTTATGAGACATGAACATGAAGTGACTTGGTCAAAAGTACTTGTGTTATAAAGCATGCAATTGGTTTGGAAATTCTATTATACCATTAAGTTACTTTAGTTGGTAAATAGATAAGGAAAATGAGTATAAGTTTATCTTACATATTGTTAGATTGTCTCACAACATTAGTTCTAATGAATTACCACAAGTTTATGGTGTGTTCAGTTAGGAAAATCAAACTCTTGTTATATTGTTTGATTAAAGATAACTATGGCTTCTTTTCTTCCAAAAGTTATCAAGGTTAGAAAATTGAGTATGTATTGAATATACTCAATTAGACTCCTAGAAGATTTATAAGACACCATTGTATTATGAAATGTGATGAATCACATTAAGTCTTGAAGTAATGTTCTAAATTTGTTAAACTACTTATGTGTAGGTCATTAACAAAAGAATGTCAGGAACTGTCAATATGTATTTGTAATGTCCTAAAAGAGAAAATTGGATTGTTGCTCTAATTGCTAAGTATTTATAGATAGTCTATATATTCTAAAGGCAAGTGGGAGTTTTATCTTGAAAAGATAAAATTACAAGACACATAATCTTCTAAAAACACACTAGTGAATATCATGATGAGGCTAAACATGTAAATGATAAACCTCAAGGTGATGGAACTCTCATTCATAGATCCACTTGGATATCTCATATATTTGATTGATATGCTGAGGATTATATGATGATGTATTACGAAAATAATGAATTGGGTAAATTACTCATACTATGAATGTTATAGATGCTGTTCATAAAGATATTCAAATTTTGAAAATTTGGTTTATCTTAATTCTTAATAGTTAAAGAATGAAGATGAGTTTATTCAAAGATAATGTAACCCTAGTGGTTTAAATCTTTGTGTAGAAATCATATGGACAAAATTGTATACATATTTTAATGCATGTCTAATGATAAGATTATTAATCATGTTTAAGCAATTAACTATGATTGAATACTCTTTCATAGGTACATTAAATATATTAAGATGATAATTGTCATACCTACTTTCATTAATATGAAAAATGACAATGGAATGTCAAAACTCATTCTTGAGTGATTAATTGAGCGAGGACGATAAGTAATAAAAAGGAGTATTTTAATTCAAATAATCTTTGGAAGTGTACAGAATGCAATAATTCATGAACGAATTAATACAAGCATGTATGAGACATACTTATGTTTAATTATTAAATCCATGTTTTGATTTATAATTAAAATAAGATAATTCATAAGTATTCCTAAAAGCTAGTGGGAGTATTATGTTTATTTTCTTAAATAATATATGTTGTAAAACATATAGGAAGTAACATTCCATATAAGTTAAAATGTTAAGTCTTAACTTGGAATGAAACTTCACTTGAAATTTTAGGAAATAAAACACACAACCTTGGAATATATGTTTATTATTATTATAAACATACGCGGTAAATAAATCTAATTGAAAGTTATTAAATAGCTTATGTAATGAATATTCTAAAGGAATATGTTTGGATATAGAATCGCATCCTCAGTGTAGAACAGCTTCCAGATTCTATAGATGAACAATTCAGGTACGGATATTACACAAAATGATGAAAAATCACGAGAAAACAACGAAACCAAGCACGAGAGTGGAAGACGGTCAATTAGTCAAAGCAGGTGTTTTTGTGTTTGTGATATGCAGGTACGGATATTACACAAAATGATGAAAAATCACGAGAAAAAAATGAAACCGAGCACGAGAGTGGAAGACGGTCAATTAGTCAAAGCTGTGATTTTAAAAAGTCAACATTAGACCTTGAAGAATCTTACTTTGTCAAGATCAGTCCTTGGAGCACATTTATGGAGAAGTGCAAAATCAGCCCTTGAATTATCAATATTGTACACAATTGGTCCTTGGTAGATTATTAATACAAAATCTAAAATAACATTATACCACAAGCCTTGTCCAAGAATAAGTAAGCCCACACTCTTTCATATTAATTCCAAAGCCCAAATAACTCAAACCTTAGCCCAGTCCATATACCACCGGTCAACACCCACAACCTTGGGTCAAATGGACAACGAAGTCAAAGCTAATAAGAATAATTACCCATTTAAAAACACCCGCGCCCCAATTCTTACTCCTTACCCAGAAGTTACTATTCACTAAATAGTAACTATGAACCCTAATCCTCCCAATTCAATTAATTACTACCATTAAGGGTAATCAAGTAAATTCATTGTGCTTCTAGAAGGGTGTCAGGAGTGTCAGAGCTTGTCAGAGCAAACAAGCACATGAGGGGGACTATGTGGTAAGAGTTGATTGGAGAAGACACGTCAATTGGATTAATCTAAGGGCTATTATTAGTTGAGCAATGATTGGAATGATCAGATGGTGTGAAATTGCTCCAAAGAAACACAAAATCACACGGATTGCCAACCTGGCAATCCGTGAACTCCTCACCTCACATTGGCTATAAATAGAGTCCTAATTAGCTTGTAATAGGTGTGGAGTCTTGGAGTAGCCAAGCTCTGCCGAATTTTCCTTTGAATGTATTAGTGTACTTTAATTGTAATTCAATTTTAATTTTCAATGCAATCATTATTTTTTTAAATCAATTCAGTTCAGTATTGTTTACAAGTAATAGTTTAGCTTATATTTCTGTTCTTATAGTGTACTTAATCTCAAATTTCTTTGTTTTCAAATCAGTTTTAGCTTATTCATATGATTTTCATAAATTCAAAAAATACAAATAGCTTTGGTTTTAATTCAGCTTTTAGATAAGCTGATAAGTTGTTAAACAAATCTCATTTCAGATTCATAGTTAATGTCAGATTGTGGTTTGATTGTTCAATAAATCCTTGAACAATTTGCATAAAAAGTCAATGATAGTCAACTGTTGAGATTATGGTGATTTGTGGTGGAATTGGACAAGTTTGAGTAGGATTTGGATGTACTCAGCCTGTCAAAAGACAGGCTAGCAAAGGGAACTCCCTCTGTTCATGCTGAGGGAGACACTTAGGTACATTTCTGAATTTTCATAGTTATAATTATGCATCTGAGTAGTGAAGTTGTATCAGTTCATCTGTCAATCTGAGTTACTAAGTTTCTGAGAGTGTTAGTTGATTTTGATTGTTGTTTCTGCTTTATATAGCATTAGTATAACTGTTTGGATCATTGTATTGGTAGATTGTTATTGTTTGTTGCATTTCTTAGTTATAATAGTAATTAAGGGGGTGTTTGGATTGTGTGGTTACTGTGTGCAACTTTGGTTTTCTTGCTGAATTCTTTTCTCATTTAGGTGTGTTTAGGATAGTTTAAGACATTTAGACTATTAGAATAGTGTAGTTAATTAATAAAAGTCAAAGTAAGATTTTTCATTAAGCTTAGCTAGTTGTGATTTTGAATTTAGTTAAGAGATATTGAATTAGCAGTTTCATAATAGGTTATTCTTGCTTAATCTAGAGTAATGATAGCTTATTATTACAAGTAGAGATTGTTATAATCAATTGAAATCAGATTTAGTCAAAGTTTAATTTCAAATAAATAGTCAACATTTGGTGTTACTCAGTTTTTGGTTACATTTTCATAGGCAGTTGTAGGCTACACTTTTAATTAGAAATAGATAATAATTGTTGATTTGTGTTCTTTAATAGCTAGTATATCATAATCAGCAAGTAAATCTTTGTTTTGAACTAATTAGCTTATTAGAATTTAGCTTGTTAGTTGCCTGTTTGGGCACTTATATCCCCTGCACCTCAGGTTTAGCTTCACTTTCATGGTATCATTAAGAGTAGTTGTAGGTAGAATTAGTATAAGCTTTTTGGTTTTTAGCATCTCAGCATGGTAGTTAATCAATTGCTCTATTTATTTTCTGGTTAATAGCTTATTAGGATTGCTTATTCAGGTCTTCTTATTAGGGGTTTGAGCACATTTTTCTGTTTGGTAAACTAGGGCTGCAAGTGTTCTTTTGAGCTTGTGATTGTGTTTAATTGGCTTATTTGAGTTTAGTAGTAGGTAGTTTAGTGTTGTGCATGGTCTACTTAATATGTAGCTTATTCTTTGTTAGATTCTGCTTATTTAGCTTATCATATAGTGCTTATTTGCTTTCAGTTTGTGTTTCTGTATTTCATTTGTTCTTATCTTGGCTTATTTGAGTTCATAGTAGCATAATACAGTTGTGGTATCAATTTGGTAAAGTTTTGTGGCAAGTGCTTATTTATAAGCACTTGCCATAAGCTGTTTTGGTGCTAATAAGCACTTTTGCTTATCATTTCTTATCCAAAATTTTTCTGCAAGCTCTCTATAATATTTTAGAATTTCTGAGTTCATTTACTATTTTTTTTTTAATTTCTTTTAGTTTAAAATCAATTTTAAATACCAAAAATAAATAAAAAATACAGAAAAGTCTTGAAAAATACAAAAATATTTTTATAAATTCTTTTATAATATTTTATAATTTTTAGAATTAAATTTTTATTTTTCCACTTTAATTTTCTATTTTTCTTTATTTTAATTCATTTTTAGTTCCAAAAATAGGAAATTAATTCTAGAAATTAAATAAAAACTCAAAAAATATTTTTCTTTTTCTCAAAATTCTTTTTAATAGTTTAAGATTTTTAGAAAATATTTCTAAGTTCGTAGGATCATTTTTCAATAAACGTTACGTTTTAAATAACGCGTGTGCATTTCCGTTTTTACGTTTTCAAAATTTGTACATATTTAGCTTGTACATTCTGGTTATTTCACTATTACTTTTCATTATTTGAATTCCAAAATCATATTTTTCACTTTACCACTTTTCACGACTCGATTTCGCGATTCGATTATTCACGATTCCATTCTACCTTCGCTGGGAACACGACCCGGGAAATACTTTCACCGGTATTTCTTCGGAATAATTATACATTACGAAAAGAAGTTTATCAAAATGGCGCCGCTGCCGGGGAAGGTGGACGTGAGTTTTGAATATTCGTGTTGAAAAATCGTGTTGTGTTAAGTTTTCCACTATCTTGTATATATTTTCTCTAAAAAAAAAATATAAAAATTTGAAAAATCAAAAACAAAAATAATCTTCTTATCCTCTTATCATTTGATTATTCTTCTCAAACCCTCTCACGTTTAATTCTCATGGATCCGAATTGTTCCAATTGTGGAGAACTGTTCTTCAGAGGGTTGTGTGTGTGGTGTACGTGCAACGAATGTGGAGATAATATTCGTGATGGCGTTTGTTTGAATTGTAATTCTCATACGTATGATCAAAATTCGTTTAACAATTCGTCAAACATTCCCGATTTTTATACACCACCACCACCTTCGTTTTATTGTTATATTTGTGGAAAACCGTCTGAAGAAGGAATGTCATGTGGGCGATATTTTTGTAACGAATGTGGATGCATTAACTGTATGTGCTATACTCCGAGTGCTCACACGTCCTATGCTTGTGATACGAGTTTTGATAATTTTCCTCAAAATGATTTTAATCCTCTTTATCAAAACTCTTATGAGCAAGTACCGTTTTTCAATGATAATTCATTTCAAAATACATCGAATTTTGAACATTGTGGGGGATCGTCTGAAAATTTTTATGAGCCTAATTCAAGTTACGATTCTTATGGTTTTAACCAACCCCCACAAACTTCCGATTTTACTAATCAAATTTTTGAAATAAAATCAATGATCGAGAAGTTGAAAGAGATGGTGATTAATCGTTATACATCTACTCCCGAGCCTAATGAGAAATCGATGGAAGAACTTCTAGCTGAAGAAAGAAAATTCCAATTTTGTGAGTGTTGTATGTACGATGATGATTCCACGAATACGATAAATCTTAATCTTCAAAATGAATCTATCTTTTCTCCCGTAGAGCCCGTGGACTCTCTAATAATGGGGAACGAGTCTCTTGAAACTATTCCGGCAACGGAATCTGACGAATTCAATGAGTCAAGTGTTGAGAACCTCGTTCCAATCCAAAGTGAGTCCGGGGAAAATTCTAACGGTGATTCTTCTTTCCATCCTTCTTTCACACCGGTTGAAGGGAATGATGTCGTTTTAGATGAGATCGAGGCGTTTCTTGCTAATGATTCCATTCCGATAATGGACGATGCTAATTTTGATCCAGAGGGGGATATTCGTTTACTTGAAGAATTATTGAATGAAGAGCCGTCAACTTCTCTCCCTCCGATGAGCAATGACGATTTAGTTGAAGTTGAAAGTTATTCCGATTCTCACAATGAGTATACTACGAGTGATGAAGACTCTTGTGGAGATATGGATGATGATGATGAGGATGATGATGACCTCGTTTCAAGGGTTTCCAAAACTTTCGATAAGACTTTCACGAATCCGTTATTTGATTTTTAATCGGATTTTAATCAAATTTCAAATAATCCGATCTTCGATATTCCTAGTGATGAGTCCGAAATAGAACCCGAGGTCCAGGATTCATATGATATGCTTGATTCTCCTCACGAGAAGTTCTCCGATGAACTTTCTCATACCATTTTTCAGCCGGATGTTGAAAATGACGAGAATGGCCTTCGAAGAAACGTGCTTTCTAAAGAATTACATAATGATGATCTACCTTCAGATGCCGATTCATTTCTCTTCGATTTACCATCTTCTCGTCTACCCGCGAAACCGCCCGATGAAGATTTTGAGCTAGATGTTAATGAAGTTGTTGTGGGAGTGGTGGACGAGATTTATAATCATGATGATCCCGAGCTTACTATTTTACCCACCCTTGATTCAGAGATCGACTATGTTTATACCATCCGGGTTTTTCAACTGTTCTTTTCTTATCCTACCATTTCTTCTTTCCACTCCACCGGGAGTGAGAACACCATATTTGATCCCGGCATCTCTATTGCCAAGTGTCCGTTCAATCTGCTCTCCCCAAGGACGAATTAATTCGGGGATCGAGTCAAGCTCATGTGACTCGGTGAACAAAAATAAGCGCTTCGTGGGTGGCAACCCATGCTTATCCATTCATCTTCTTATTTTTCTATTTTCTAACACCTAATGTGAGGAGGGGGTGCCTCTTCTACTCTTGTGTTTCATGGTTGTTTGTGATGTTTGTACAGGATTGTCCGCGATTTATGATGACTCTCGTGCTCGTTATCTCTTCACTTGGAGTCTCATTCATCGGTGCTATTTGGAAATCCTATATCCGTAAATCTTATCGACTAACATTTTCTTTGGCATAATTAATAAACGGGCCTAGAATTTTGTTAGGATTACCTTAACCCATAAAACATTGAGGACAATGTTTCGTTCTAGTCGGGGGGAGGGTGAATCTTCGATTTGATTTTGACCTTGCATTTTTCACAAAAGTCATGCACTCTCGCAACTCCGTTTTTCCACCAAAAATGAAAAAAATTGAAAATTTCAAAAATTTTGAAGGAAAATGAATGAAAAAGCAATGAAAAAGTACAAAAAAATAAGAAAGGTTGAAAAAGTTGTGCAAAAATATAATAAAGTTTGAATAAGTTTTGACACCTTGTTGACTTTCTTGCTGGCGAGAGTAGGAATAAATATTTTGACTTGACAGGGCGTGTTGAGCCCTAGCTTGTTCCCTTAACCAATGATGATCACATAAGCTTGTGCTAGTCTTTTACACCAGGAGCTATAAAATGCGAATTCTTTCTTAAGAATCTGCAAGTTCCCGTACTTGACTTTATACATGCGCAGCTTAAAAGCTTTCGCTAGTCTTTTACATCAGGAGCTAGAAAACGCGAATTCTTCTTCTAGAATTTGCAAGTTTCCGTATCTGACTTTATATATGCGTGGCTGATTATCGGCTAAGTATTCGCGTGTTTCATTATTTGGAATCTTAAATTGCGAAGAGCGAGAAATGATAGAGTTTATTTAGAAATTTGATGCTAAACGTGGAGTAGTGGTTCTCTTTAGAGCTCATAAGAGGTACTTGTGGCTTTTTACTCCCATCAGAAACGTCACCCATATTTAATAGATGTTCTAGGTTAATTAGTGGTATTTCGGTTTGAATAATATTTAGTTCTTTGTTTTCTTAAGAGAATTTTTGCTTTAGAAGTTGGGTACATATCAAGGAACATCAAAAATAAGAGCAAAAAGTGAAAAGATCAAAAGTCAAAAGTTGATTATCTATGTGGTTTTGGAGCTACCCGATAAGCTTCCATTGATGTTATGAAAAAAGTCAAGAAAGAAAGAAAAAAGTGAAAAATGAAAAGTGAAAGTTGAAGTTGTATCGAATAAGAGCTTATGTATGTAAATAAGTTGTTGGCGCGTGAGGTGCATGTGATAAGTGATTAGTAATCAGTCACATGAGGTGCACGTGATCGTACTCCGCAACTTATATCCTTGATATTGTATGTACCAAAATTCCTTGATGTGGACCGAATTTCTATTGCAATTGTTCTTAAGAGAAAATGAATAACTACTTATCATTTTAACTTAGGTATTACTATCGGACTAAAAATTATTGAAACGAGAAAATATGAAGCAATTCATTTCTCAACAAAGTAAAATATTGAGATACAAAACCTAGGAAATGGGAGTAAGGAGTTTCCACAAGTAACTGTTATGAGTAGTGTTAGCATCTAATTTGTAGGTAAGCTGTGATCTCGTTTGTACGCTTAGTTTGGGGACTTGTGAAAAATCAAGGATGACGATTTTTATCCATATGGTCGCTTCTTAAAAGAAGTGTTTCTACTCGTTGACCCTAATAATTATTGCAAGATAATGAAAGTTCAACAAACCGTCACAAGTGTGAAGTATGAAAAATACAAAAATAGAGAGTATAAGTGGAATAAAGGAATAAAAGGAAAATTTTGGAAAACGGAGCGTTTTTGGGAATAAATGATTTTATTACTTCTTTCGAACCTCCTTGCTACTTTTCAAAGTTAGTAAAAAGAGTTTTGAAATTATTTATCTCAAAAGCGTGAATTGATCACATTGCGTGAGGACACGGCAATACCTTAGTCGGGGGGATTTTGGTGAGTGCTTATTCACTCACCATTTTATGGCCAAATAACGACCCAAAACGACTATTTGAGCTAACAAATTCCAAGAAAACACGTGTTTTTGTGTTTGTGATATGCAGGTACGGATATTACACAAAATGATGAAAAATCACGAGAAAACAACGAAACCGAGCACGAGAGTGGAAGACGGTCAATTAGTCAAAGCTGTGATTTTAAAAAGTCAACATTAGACATTGAAGAATCTTACTTTGTCAAGATCAGTCCTTGGATCACATTTACGGAGAAGTGCAAAATCAGCCCTTGAATTATCAATATTGTACACAATTGGTCCTTGGTAGATTATTAATACAAAATCTGAAATAACATTATACCACAAGCCTTGTCCAAGAATTAGTAAGCCCACACTCTTTCATATTAATTCCAAAGCCCAAATAACTCAAACCTTAGCCCAGTCCATATACCACCGGTCAACACCCACAACCTTGGGTCAAATGGTCAACAAAGTCAAAGCTAATAAGAATAATTACCCATTTAAAAACACCCGCGCCCCAATTCTTACTCCTTACCCAGAAGTTACTATTCACTAAATAGTAACTATGAACCCTAATCCTCCCAATTCAATTAATTACTACCATTAAGGGTAATCAAGTAAATTCATTGTGCTTCTAGAAGGGTGTCAGGAGTGTTAGAGCTTGTCAGAGCAAACAAGCACATGAGGGGGACTACGTGGCAAGAGTTGATTGGAGAAGACACGTCAATTGGATTAATCTAAGGGCTGTTATTAGTTGAGCAATGATTGGAATGATCAGATGGTGTGAAATTGCTCCAAAGAAACACAAAATCACACGGATTGCCAACCTGGCAATCCATGAACTCCTCACCTCACATTGGCTATAAATAGAGTCCTAATTAGCTTGTAATAGGTGTGGAGTCTTGGAGTAGCCAAGCTCTGCCGAATTTTCCTTTGAATGTATTAGTGTAGTTTAATTGTAATTCAATTTTAATTTTCAATGCAATCATTATTTTTTTAAATCAATTCAGTTCAGTATTGTTTACAAGTAATAGTTTAGCTTATATTTCTGTTCTTATAGTGTACTTAATCTCAAATTTCTTTGTTTTCAAATCAGTTTTAGCTTATTCATATGATTTTCATAATTTCAAAAAATACAAATAGCTTTGGTTTTAATTCAGCTTTTAGATAAGCTGATAAGTTGTTAAACAAATCTCATTTCAGATTCATAGTTAATGTCAGATTGTGGTTTGATTGTTCAATAAATCCTTGAACAATTTGCATAAAAAGTCAATGATAGTCAACTGTTGAGATTATGGTGATTTGTGGTGGAATTGGACAAGTTTGAGTAGGATTTGGATGTACTCAGCCTGTCAAAAGACAGGCTAGCAAAGGGAACTCCCTCTGTTCATGCTGAGGGAGACACTTAGGTACATTTCTGAATTTTCATAGTTATAATTATGCATCTGAGTAGTGAAGTTGTATCAGTTCATCTGTCAATCTGAGTTACTAAGTTTCTGAGAGTGTTAGTTGATTTTGATTGTTGTTTCTGCTTTATATAGCATTAGTATAACTGTTTGGATCATTGTATTGGTAGATTGTTATTGTTTGCTGCATTTCTTAGTTATAATAGTAATTAAGGGGGTGTTTGGATTGTGTGGTTACTGTATGCAACTTTGGTTTTCTTGCTGAATTCTTTTCTCATTTAGGTGTGTTTAGGATAGTTTAAGACATTTAGACTATTAGAATAGTGTAGTTAATTAATAAAAGTCAAAGTAAGATTTTTCATTAAGCTTAGCTAGTTGTGATTTTGAATTTAGTTAAGAGATATTGAATTAGCAGTTTCATAATAGGTTATTCTTGCTTAATCTAGAGTAATGATAGCTTATTATTACAAGTAGAGATTGTTATAATCAATTGAAATCAGATTTAGTCAAAGTTTAATTTCAAATAAATAGTCAACATTTGGTGTTACTCAGTTTTTGGTTACATTTTCATAGGCAGTTGTAGGCTACACTTTTAATTAGAAATAGATAATAATTGTTGATTTGTGTTCTTTAATAGCTAGTATATCATAATCAGCAAGTAAATCTTTGTTTTGAACTAATTAGCTTATTAGAATTTAGCTTGTTAGTTGCCTGTTTGGGCACTTATATCCCCTGCACCTCAGGTTTAGCTTCACTTTCATGGTATCATTAAGAGTAGTTGTAGGTAGAATTAGTATAAGCTTTTTGGTTTTTAGCATCTCAGCATGGTAGTTAATCAATTGCTCCATTTATTTTCTGGTTAATTGCTTATTAGGATTGCTTATTCAGGTCTTCTTATTAGGGGTTTGAGCACATTTTTCTGTTTGGTAAACTAGGGCTGCAAGTGTTCTTTTGAGCTTGTGATTGTGTTTAATTGGCTTATTTGAGTTTAGTAGTAGTTAGTTTAGTGTTGTGCATGGTCTACTTAATATGTAGCTTATTCTGTGTTAGATTCTGCTTATTTAGCTTATCATATAGTGCTTATTTGCTTTCAGTTTGTGTTTCTGTATTTCATTTGTTCTTATCTTGGCTTATTTGAGTTCATAGTAGCATAATACAGTTGTGGTATCAATTTGGTAAAGTTTTGTGGCAAGTGCTTATTTATAAGCACTTGCCATAAGCTGTTTTGGTGCTAATAGCACTTCTGCTTATCATTTCTTATCCAAAATTTTTCTGCAAGCTCTCTATAATATTTTAGAATTTATGTTAATTTTTCATAATTTTCTGAGTTCATTTACTATTTTTTTTAATTTCTTTTAGTTTAAAATCAATTTTAAATACCAAAAATCAATAAAAAATACAGAAAAGTCTTGAAAAATACAAAAATATTTTTATAAATTCTTTTATAATATTTTAGAATTTTTAGAATTAAATTTTTATTTTTCCACTTTAATTTTCTATTTTTCTTTATTTTAATTCATTTTTAATTCCAAAAATAGGAAATTAATTCTAGAAATTAAATAAAAACTCAAAAAAATATTTTTCTTTTTCTCAAAATTCTTTTTAATAGTTTAAGATTTTTAGAAAATATTTCTAAGTTCATAGGATCATTTTTCAATAAACGTTACGTTTTAAATAACGCGTGTGTATTTCCGTTTTTACGTTTTCAAAATTTGTACATATTTAGCTTGTATATTCTGGTTATTTCACTATTACTTTTCATTATTTGAATTCCAAAATCATATTTTTCACTTTACCACTTTTCACGACTCGATTTCACGATTCGATTATTCACGATTCCATTCTACCTTCGCTGGGAAAACGACCCGGGAAATACTTTCACCGGTATTTCTTTGGAATAATTATATACTACGAAAAGAAGTTTACCAATGGTCATGTGAACTATATGTGCTCGACTAAGAGCATAGTTGTATTATACATTAAGAATTAGAATACTTTAAACTTTAAAATGTTTGAAAGTTTGATTGTCATAAATTAGTAACTGAGGATATCACACCATTTATGTAATATTATGTGGCAATATCAAGATAGTTGAATGCACACATACAAGAACTTCAATAGTTAATTTCTTGAAATTAGTATTCTCAAAATTCTTATAGATCAACGTTAGTTGATTTATGCCTTGTCAACAAGTATGATTCACATGACTTGAGGCATAATTCATTAACTAGAATTATCATGCATGGATCTATTTAGTATTTGGATAAGGGATGTCAAGAAATTATTATTCATAATGAATTAAAGTACTTGATACGTTTGTTTTCATTAATAATAGATTGTATCCTATATTTGCACAAATCCATGAATAAATTTATTGTTCTAAATGTCCGTTGTCGATTAATGATATGGGAGTATCATTAAACTAAGACAAATCTGAGTATTGATCAGAATATACTTGAAAGTATATTAATGCGTTGACATACCAATTTCACATGATATTCAATGAATTGAATATAGGACAGATCCCCAACCGCATGATTGTACTTATGGATCTTTGTCATTAAGTAAATCATGAATATTTATCCTTAGACTTGAGATACCAGAGAACTGTCATGAATGTAGTGCATTTCTGTGAAACAATTTACCGCTAACTGTAACTAGTAGTTATAAGGATTGTTTTCGAAAGTGTTGCAAAGTTCATGGGTTTTGCTTGTAGTCAAGTAAGAAATTGTTCCTTCAAAATTATTTTGAAGTATAATACTATTGGGCCCCTCGTGGGGTTGATCAGATATATGTGTGGCCACACCCAAAAAAGATCTGGAATACGTCCCAATAATTTTGGTAATCTTGATCAATCGATGAAACGAGAAATAGAATAGTTAAATTATGAAATGACTAAGATCCATATTCATATTTAACACGCTATTAGAAAAAAAAGGATAAATATAATGATGAATCATTATTGTGCTTCGTGAAACCACACTCTAGTTGTTCTGGGGGCATTGGTGTGTTTCTAGACACTAACCAATGTCATTACATTTATTAAACATGTCCAAGTAGGAGCTATTGGATTGTGGACATATTTATAAACGCATGTCCGGTTTCGAACTCGAGCCTATTGGGGGCACACACGTATACATTTAGAGAACACTTTATTTAATGTAATTAATATATCAGATGTGTTAATTATATTAAATAATAATACATGAAATATTTATATGGTCGAACAAAGAGAAAGGAGGGGGTTGAGTGTCAGGTTTTGGAACATGAGGAGGTGTTGGGCTCAAACTTAGAGAGCAAGTTTGGAGCCTATATAAACCCTTCATTAGCTCCTATATGATATACGACATATATGCAAAATACAAACCCCAAAAATATCTTGATCCTCCTTGTGATATAACCAATCAGTGGTTTATACATAATCATATTTATGATTGCATGTGCATGAAAATTCTAGGTTCATGCATTATACATGCATAACGATTGAGCCTAAACCACCAACTTAAATTAACCAAAGAATGGTCAACTAAGTCAAATAGCCTAGATCAATACTCCGGGCAATATAGGGTATCACCGGGTCGTTAAATCCCGTTAAGGTGTGAAATGTAACTTTAGCGTATTAGTAATCGGGTGTTATTCACAGAAAGGGTTTGTTGTGAGAATTATTTGGAGATATTTAACAAAATTAGCTTAGGAAAGCTATGTGATTGATTACGGGAATTTGGATTACGAAGATTTGAGCTAAAACCTAAAAACGTACGTTTTAATTAAAAACGTATACAGACGAACAAAACAAAAAGTACAACTGATGGACTGGAAGGGTTAAAAGTGTAAGATTAATATTTTTACAATTCTAATAATTAAAGAAAATTTTAAGAAAAATAAAAACTATTTTTACACTATTTAATTATTTATTATTAATTAATTACTAATTATCTATTTAATACTTAATTAAACTAATTAGAATTATTAAACATACTAAAAAGACTTAGAAAATTAAGAAAAATTTTACAAATCTAATTAACCATCATAGGAATCCTAAAAAATTATAAAAAGTTAATTTTATGTATTTTAAAGCTAATTCACTAATTATTAACCTAATTACTTATTAATTTCTAATTAAACTAATTATATTATAAAAAATAGAAAATGAACAGTAAAAATTCTAGAAAAAATTATAAAAATGTTTTAACTAAAATAGAAGCTAGAAAAATTATAAAAACTATGTTATACTATATAAAATCTAATTATGCTATTTAATTGATTAATATTAATTAAAACTAAATTAAACTAAAATTAATTAGAAGAACCACTAAAAGAAAAAATAAAAATCTGGAAAAATTTATAAAATTATTTTAACCTAAAATATAATTTCTAAAAATATAAAAGTGACATATTACTTTTAAATAATCTAAAAAGAAAAATAAAATTGATAAATCCTATTAAATAGAAGCTATCACTAATATTAAAGTTGGTTTTTTGGTTTTTTTTCTTTTTCTAAACTGATTATAAACTAAAAATAAGAACTTTTACCAAAAACACTTTTACTACACCCCAAGAAATAAGCACTTGAAGTGCTTATTAATCCCACAGTTGACTTTTGTTGACTGTGGAGGTTTTTTAGCTCAAATGGAAGATGTGGGGTCCACAATGACAACTATTGGTTTCTCTGAGTTTAATACACTAGAATAAGCAAGAATAAGCCAAATTAGTGGTTTCAATAAGCCAAAAAGCACAAATAAGCTGTTTGCTCAACTTGTTTCTGAGTCAGATAAGGGACAAACTTTTGGGGTCAAACAAAGTGGGGTCCACTGGTCTATAGGTCAAATAAAAGGTCAACCCTTGATCCTGGGTAGGAGGGGGGTTGAATGGTGCAAAGTAGGAGCTGTGGGACCCACTGGGTCAGTCACAAAACACCACCAAAGGTGGGGGTGTGAAACAGGTCTGCTGAGACAGGGCAAGACCTTGCCCTGCAGTCAACTTCAAGGGGCAATTTGGTCCCTAGGAAAAAATCACAAAAATGTAACAAACTTGGGAATCAAAAATACTACTGGTAGAGATAACACACAACAATTTTCAGACCTTGAATGACAACACAAAATTCAAATCAATTCATGCCATTTTGGCAAAAATCTGCATATGGTACTTTTGACTTTTAGAGAAATTGTAAGATTTGACTTTTCTGAACTTATGTGGCTGATTTAATGATAAAATGTGTTGTGATGAACTATATGAAAACTATTTTAAGTAAAATCATCCATTTATAACAAGATTTGATGGGTTTGGACTTTAAAAATTCACCACAGTTGACTGTGGTGATCACTTCTTAGTGATTTTGACTTTTGCTAACTTTTGTACCAAGTGACTTGTTTCCCTGAGCTTGTATTCAACTAGATGACATGTAGAAACACAGACTTGCACAAATGAACAAGTAGAACAAGGCAAACAATCTAAAACCAAACACTCCTTTAAAATAAGTTATTGAAGAGATTTTAACTTAGACAAACATAAAACATAAACAAATGATTACTACTGATTTATATGCTAATATTTAACTAAAATAAACTTAAATAAACAGTTAAAGCTACTTAATACTAAAGATGAAAGATTTTTAGCTTACAAAGCCTTCCAAGCCAACTGATTAGGACCAAAGAACCAAGTAAACCAATCCTAATGACTTCCACAAGTCCCTAACCCACTGCCATCCATGATTCACAGTGCTCCATGCTTTCTTCAACCTTTAATCACCAATTTTTATTTATTTTTATTTTTCTTAATTTTTTAGTATTTATTGAAAACTGAATTGAGAGTGTTCACACAAGCTTATGTATAAAATCTTGTTTCTGAGCTTGTGAGAGCTTCTGAGTAGATTAAACACACCTTAGATACCTTAATTAGAACTTGATAATTTGAAATGAGACTTTGAAAAGTGAAAATGAGAATTAAACTTTAAACTGAACTTTCATTGATAAAAAGAGTTACAATGCATTGAAAATAAACTGAAACTACATAAAAACTAAGAAAATTACACACACTAAGCTTATCTATGCTAAACTATATATAATGAGCTACAATAAACCCTAAATCATCCCACATGGGCTCTTTTTGAATTCTGAGGGTCCCACATGGTTTCTCTTTAACCTCTGACCAAATCCCAGCTGTTGAATTGAGTTTTGATCACCCTTAGCCATTGGATTGAATTTTGGCGTCAAAATGAATACGGGGTAATTCTTAGTGGTTCTGGTGGGGTGAATTTATTGTGGTGGTGTGGGTTGGTGTGGTAGATGAGGCGCATTAATTGTGGGGGGGGGGCTGTGGAGAAAAAGGTGAGGAGGGGGGAGGTGAGTCACCCTGGTTTTGTGGGATTTGGTTGGGGGGAAGAAGGAGTTGACCGGGGTTTGACCCGGTTGACTGTTTGACTGGCTATTATATTAAAAAGGGTTGGGGTTGGGCCGGTTATGGTGTGGGCTGGGGATTGTGTTACTGGATCAGACCATGGTGTTGGATTGGGTTGTTGGGGTTTTGGGTAGTAATAACAAACAAGGGGTCCAGTTGGTTTGTTTTAGTGCACAAGGACCATTTTTGTGATTCCTCCAAAGTTGAGGGGCTGATGTTGTCATATTCCCAAAGTAACCATGAAGACCAATGTTGCCAAATGCCAATAATACAAGGACCAATTTTTGCACTTTTCCACTTTTTTCAAATTTCAAAAATTCCCAGGGACCACTTTTGCCATTTTTGGATTTTTAAGGACTAGATATGTAATTTTTGGAAAACTTGTGACCCAAGTGTACTATTTAGTGATTTTTGACTTTTAAAACCTTGGGTTGACTTTTTCTTTCAAAATAAATGCATAGGGACTAAAATTGACAAGTTTTGAAACTTGGGGGACTGAAACTGCCAATACTGCAAACTTTGTACGTTTTTCCTTTATTTTTGCACATTTTGCATTTAAAACACATAAAACACAATCCCTGGGATAATTTAAGTATTTTGATATCTTTTTGATTGTTTTTGTGCGTTTTGGCAGTTTAAATATATCAAAAACGATGAGTGTTTGAGCACTCATCACATAACATACGTATGTAGAAACTAACAAAAGATTTTGCATAGTAATTCCATGCATGCAAGTTGTCTTGTGTTGGTATTGATCGACTGCATGAAACACAACCCTTTCTATTGATCGAGTATTGTTTAGAGACACAAAACCCTATTGTGTTTGTGGTGTTTGTTCGTGTATTAAGCACTAGCATCCTAGTGTTCTTGGTTAACGCGTAGTGTATGCAACCTTAGAGGAATCAACACTATTTGATTCTTGGTGATGAAGCTTTATCGACTTTATTCTAGTCGATTCTCACAAATCCTAATTTATTAGGGTTTGTGATTTGATCTTTAATTGGGGGTTATTCTATAAACCCTAATTGCATGGATTGCTAAAAGGTACGCGTTTCTTTTATGTTTCGGTTAATTAATTTACAAGTATTTGATTCTATGTTTCCGCTGCGTGCTTTGTATATGTTTACTTGTTCATTATATAATTGTTATGATTAATAAATTCCAAAAATTCCGGTGGTTGCTGTTTTCATTCGTAGCAATATGGGATTGGGAGATAACAACTGATGTTACTTTTTAAAGTTGGCTTGTCCGAGATATTTAGTTGTACTGCTAGTGGTGACTGATATCGAACAGTACAAGAAGGTTGGCTTTTGGATATGTTTGAGAGCGTTTGGATATGTTTGAGACATACAAGAAGAGATTTGATTTTTGGATTGGATTTTGGTTTCAGTTCTTAAATGATTTAAAGGCTCGCATTTACTTATTTTTATTGGCGAAGAGGATTATTTGTTGCTTCTTTGACAATGAAGTGGAATTTTTCGGGTTTGTGTTCTTATTATATCTATGAATTGACAAACACTTGAAGGAGTTACGTTATTGTGCTCAGTTATTTTTGTCAAGATATTGCGGTCTCCATATTCATCGGTTCGGGTATACGTTCGAAGTTATATTTAAGACATGAGTTTGGGTTATTCTACTTCAGCATCAAGTTGGTAATACTTAGTTTTCTTCATCAGTTATCATTACATAGAGCCTACATTCAAGAAATGGTTAACATATAGGTTTCAGGGGAAGCTTAATGTTTAAATGTTTAACCATTTATATGCTACATCGAGGTCATGGTTGCTTGCTTGTGTCCCCTAATTGATGATGCCAAAAAGGGGAAGAATATTTTCACAGAAGATTGCAGCTTGAAGATCCTTGATGATATCGCATGGTTTAAGGGGAAGTTCATTTATCTTTCATACATATTAACCTCAGGTAAAGTTCGTGCTTAATTGGTTTTATCATTATCAACTAGAGGAAGATTGTTGGGAATTATATTTAAGTTGATAAGAAAAAACAATGAAAGATGAGGGACTTATGGAGACAAAGGATGAAACTTCACAAAAGGAGAAAATTACTACGTATCTTTTATTATTCAGTAAATATCTTTTGTAACCCTAATTCTCTATTATAAAAAGAGAATACAGGGAATTGGTTTTATGTGTGTCACAATGTAAACCAGTAAACGTGTGTGTGTGTGTCTAGGGCGTGATTAATGTAAACGCCTAGAGTAAGTTGTGTTTGGTTTAAGCCCCAAGGATCTTTATGATTCCTGTTAGGATGTAACCGTGCTACACTTGATCCTGTAGCATTGGGGCTTTTGATGTTTGTAATAGTTGTTAGAGATGATGACGAATAAACCTTGTAGCAATAATAATGATGTGTTTGTTTATTCCGCTGCGTATCGTGTTCATTCATTATTATTGTGTAATCCCTAGAGGAGGTCTAACAAACCTGAGCTATATAATTATGGAATGACAGAGATCCATATCCATATTAACATGGTATTAGTAACAAAAGGATAAGTATGTTGATGAATCATTAAAAGGTTTTTCCAAGGAAACCACACTCGAGTTGTACTGGGGGGGGGGGGGGGGGGGGGGGGCATTGGCATGTTACTAGACGCTAACCAATGTCATTACATTATTAAGATATGTCCAAGTGCGAGCTATTAGTTTTGTGGACATAATTATTAGTGTATGTCCGGATTCGAGCTCGAGACCACAGGATTGCACATTTTACGTATGAGAATTGAAGTTTAATAATTAAATGTAAAATGTTATACTTAATTATTAAATACATAAAACGAATAACGACCGCTAAGTAATTAATGGAAATTGACTAACGGTTAAAGAAAAGGACTAGAGTGAAAATTAGATGTCAAGAAGGATCCGAAAACCCCTTGTGGGTTATGTGACCGATCGGCTAGGGCAAGGGGAAACCCAATCCTAGTCCAACTTGTCCTCCATGTTTCTCACCCTATATAAACAAAAGCTATGGTTCATTCTTTGTTAATCTTGTTACACACACATAACCCTAAAATTGTTTTCTTCTTTTCTTTGTGAAACTCGGCCGAAACCCTAAACCTTTAGGGGTTTTCGACTTTTGTTTTTTCTAAACAAATTTTTTTGTGTTTTAAGAGCTAGCATTCTCTTTAATTCGGTATAGTACGTGTGTACAAGAACGTGGTGTAAACACACTATTGTTTACATATTGATTTGAATCAAAAAAATGTAAGGGTCGATTCGTTAAACCGTTTAAATTGATCCGAATTAATTGCTTGTTGAAGATTGCAAAAAGATACGCATATTATATTTACTTTTTTGGTTAATTAATTGCAATTATATGATCCTTACGCTTTCGCACGTACTTTAATGTTTTATATGTTTATATTTATGTTTGACATGTTATGTAATTACAACAACAATTTCATTGCTAAAAATATGGATCATGAAGATATGATAGTTTCAACCATAATTGCTTACCAAGTCAAGTTTCACATCCCTTTTAGTCAGCCACTGTTTTGCTGCGTCAACAACTTATACATATGGCTTCATAGGCTTAAAAGTTCAAAGCTTCTCAAGGCTTTAAACCTCCACCAATAACCTTTGTTTCTAACTTGGTATTAAGAATACTATACGTCCAACTACATAAAACTTGCCAAACTTACATTGATTTCCAAAATGTGATAAATCAAAAATACATTTCAACATAGTAAATATTATTAATCAATATATTAAACCAATCACAACCCATGTGTGAACTAATTAGGCTATTTACGTTTTCTAAGGATGTAAGTCACGAGTAGCTCATTCCAAACATCTGGCACACCGGGAAGACACCAATGTGTACAATCTGCATAGCTTTTGGGGTTCGATAGTTGCTTCTCCGTTAATGGAGAATAGTGCAACCTATGAATCGAAGGGTGTGCATCTTTTCGATATTGTGTCATTTGTGAGATATTTATCATTTGCACATTTACACCTCTTGCTTTCAATCTCTTTAAAGAAGATTCTAATATCCTCAACATCCTCAAATCGGACCCACTTTCCCAAAACTCATCTTTCATTACGGGTTCTGTTTCATTTAAGCAGTTTTGATCGCCTTTCATCCCCCACTCTATGCCACTGAGACAAAGTTTTAACAGAATACGAGTATAAACATTGTTCTACACGTAAAAGTTTTGGTTATTATGCTACGAAAACTTAGGTTTTGATATGTTACTTGTGATGTGTTGCAGTCATACTCATGAAATATAATCTTGTTCTTGTGTGATTGATATTAGTATGCAGCCAATTAGACCATGTTTTCAAAACCATCCGATAACCATGACGGTTTGTGACTATCTTGTATTGGTCGGTATCTTCAAACGTTCCATTCCTAACAAGAGATGACGTCTAAGAATCAAGTATAAGAAAAATAAATTGCAAGGATAATGCCGTATTTAGAAACTTACAAGAGTTTTAACGTTGGCATCCTCCACCAAAGATACGAGTTAAAGACTAATATATCTGCATTAACCCAATTCCTTGCATGTTTCTCTATTGAATCAATTCGAACTATGCGATCCTTTGTCTTATGTTTCGTTGGATGGTCACCATTAGACTCCACCAACAATGGAGCCCAATAAAAGTCAATCGAAACATCATATTCCTGCATGTTTTGCATGCAAGTAATTATTTTCTAATTAGAAAAGAAAAGAAAAGAAAAATGTATATGTTAATATATCTTGCAAGTTGCAGTTAACATATATTTTTCTAACAAATAATTGAAAAGGAAAGATGGATTGCATGCTCACAAGTGCCTTGAAGGTAAGCAAGGAGACACCATGAACTTTTTCCATCTTCTTTAGTCCAAGGGGGATGACTGTCTGAATCATGCAAACCATTGATACCCATTGATTCCTATTCACTGAATCCCCAATGAAAATCACTCTTTTACCCCTAAGCCTCTCAAGGACATCTTTTGCATTAAACCTAAACGAGAAGCAAATTTGTCGTTGGATGATATATGGGTGAGCAGCAGTAATATTGCGAAAAGCACACACATAATCCATTTACAAAGACTAAATAAAGGACTTATCCATATAATGTTGATAAGAGCCATTGCAATTGACATAATTGATTTAAAGTAAATTTTAATTTATTTGTCTGTTTCTAATTCTATAAAACAGTGGCTCATATACAAGAGAAGTGCAACGTACTGTTGTTTAACCATATTTCCATTAAGACATTCATACACAAGAAACGGAATGTGATTCAATGTGAAAACTCCATCCATATATCCATTGGCAGCGAACTTTTGAGAGCTTTGTGGAGCAACTAGTGTTTAGGGTTCAATGATTGTTTGGCAACATGAAACTAGCGTATGAAAATTTTATAAACTCTTCGATCAAATTAATTGAAAAGCTACTATAAGAAAAGTTTAGATTTTATATCATTTGATATTTTATTATCACACTTACACTACTAAACGCTCTTATGAAACAACAGCTACCGAAGTTAACTGTACCTAAACGTAACCTAAGAGCAATGTTTTGAAACCAAGTTCGACCCGACCGGGTTAAACGGTTGAACTGGTTCCGGGAAAAAATGGGTCATATTAAACGGGGTCATATAAAACGGTTGAACTAGTTAGACCCGCCGGGTTTTAAGAAACCCGGGTCAACCCCGTTCTCGAAACCCGACCTGATTTTGTTTTTTTTCTTTTTTTTTAAATAAAACAAGTTAATTCTCGAAACTCGGTTAGACCCACCGGGTTTTAAGTGACTCGTGTC
This sequence comes from Artemisia argyi, assembly GCA_030686995.1. Lineage (NCBI taxonomy): Eukaryota > Viridiplantae > Streptophyta > Magnoliopsida > Asterales > Asteraceae > Artemisia > Artemisia argyi. The sequence goes on along the minus strand of CM060676.1, from coordinate 96,768,902 downwards.
AACCCGGTTCTCGAAACCCAACCAGGTTCTCTTTATTTTAATAGGAAACCGGATTGACTCAAACCGGTTGAACCGTTAACCCGGTGACTCGACCGAGTCGATTAAAATCCCGGTTTTTAAAACATTGCCTAAGAGAATATCTGATGTTAGGTTGAGAGAGAAATGAGAAGTAATCAGATTACATTAAAGATGTGTTACCAAGTAAAACAATCTAGATGTGGCAAAATATATGGTTTACGTGTGTAACTAATTAAGTTTAAATAAAGCTATTATAATTATAATATTTATAAACTTTTTAAGTAAGATTACAAAATCAATCCTACTATATACAATTACTAATACAGTCTATATACATATACTTTACGTATTTGAAACCATTTAGATACGCTTTTATTCATGATTTTTTAACCTTTTTGACTCGTTTAACAGTTTTTTCACTTTACTTAGGATAGACCCATTTTAAGTAAAATCGTCTATGATGCCATTATTACAATTAACTTAACAGTTTTTTCACTTTACTTAGGATCAACTTATGTATGTTGTAACTCTTCATCAAGTGTTACATGTGCGAACATGTTTCTAGCTAGCCGCAAACTATTCATTACAGCGTGGCTATACACTGGTATCATACTAGCGTACAAACATGGTATGCCTTAAAATTTATGGGGCTAAAGCCCTAGCTTTACTTGTTTTACACTAGAGCAGCAAATAGTGTGTTTAAGAACACATTTGCATGTATATATATTTGTGTGTGTATATATACATATATATATATATATATATATATATATATATATATATATATATATATATATATATATATACATGTGCGGAGAGACACAGAGAGAGGGAGAGAGAGAGATCGAGAGAGAGAGAGACCTTGGAAGGTTACAACCATGGGGTTGCCATCTCCATCGTTGATAGTTTGAATCTATTCGGCCATATTGTCCACAAGCAAAATCACCATAAATATACGGGCATTCCACGTCTTTGTAGAGAGAATACGAGTCGTTGTCATGAACCCATTTTCCTGAAAATAAATCGCAACCCTCTAATGAATCATAAACAGAAGTATTGTAAACTACTTGAGGCTTCCTGATCTCCTGTTCATGATTTCCAACATAAACAAAAGCTATTGTAGCTAATGCTCCAATTATTAAAAACATCATGATGATGCTCTCAAATAATTGTTTCACATCCCATAACCCTACCATTTGTTTCTTCTTCCTCATCTCTCTTTCGGGTTACTCGTACTATCTTTCTATGTATCTTCTTCTTGATATACTATATAATGCTTCTAACTATTTCCAAAGAAAATAAAAGCTTTCCAAAAAAGAACTACTTGTATCTTCTTTAGCTAACGAGTGTGTTTTGTGAGAACTGAGATATGTTATCTGCTTTGTAAATTCTATAAAGTCATTGCAATTCAAATATGCGATGTTGATGGAATATGTATTATCTGTCTTCCGCTAACGGGAAAGCAATGGGGTGGTTATGAAAAGGAAAAATAATGTTGAAAGATAGCTTTTCATAATTGATGATAAAATGACAGTAAATAACATGTTGTGACATCAAATCAACTAAAATAATTTCAACGCATGCATTATATTGGTCTCATGAATTATGGGTTAAATTAGTTACGTATTTATATAATGTGCTTAAACGTCGAATATGCGCCTATATATATATATATATATATATATATATATATATATATATATATATATATATATATATATATATATATATTACCTGTATGATGATCCAAAAAAAAAAGTCAGGTTCACAATTTTATGTTTTGCTGATTAATTAAAATACGTCCATTATTGTCGCCAAATTTCATTTTTAGTGCGTCAACTATCAAACTCGATATCAAATAATATATTAATTAGCCTTCTATTAGTTAGTTTCGAAAAATTCATTATGTTTTCTGAGTGTGTTCTTAAGATTGGAAAAATTCATTCTTTACGTTTTCAGGTGATATGTGTATATACTTGTTTTAATTTGGAACTTCATGCGGAGTGCTTGTGTTTCACTCTTTAAAAGTCATTGTTGATTAATTAAGTGGTGTTTCGGATTTTTTTATTTAAAATAAACGAGTCGGACAGCGGTCCGCCGCGTTGTGGCGAGACGTCGTAGTTGGCAGCTATTTTAGTTAATAAAGGGCTACGTTTATCATTACTTTTGACACAACAAGCAATAAAGCCAATATTTATCCACAGATAACTCCAAGTAACAATACCATCAACAACTTAAGCTTATACTTGTTGGTCTAAGAGTATGTATTTGTGTTTAACGATTGTGACAAAAAGTTTACATATAAATGTTTGCAAACTTTGGAAGATAAAAGTTCTTGTACGCACTGCTACAAAACATACAATCATAAAAGTTTCTCACGTTACTCACATTGCCTGTCAATGGTTGATGACCATTCCAGAATACTTGCATCTGCACCTCCTTCTTTCGCTGATTTTGCCAATCCAGGCTACATCTGTCACAACAGAAAAAAGTAAAGTCATGTCATACTACTTAAATGGACATTGAGATATGATTGAACGAAGCTAGTGTAAGTTTTACTTTTATCAGGTGTTCTCTTAACATTATCTGTTGATGCAAACTATGCTTGATCAGGCTCCAACTTGATAGGCAGAATAGTAATCTCAATTGAGGCCGGAAATGGGAATGGATTCCTAGTATTAGAACTGTTGATAGGTTCCAAGGCTGTCAAAAAAGATGTGATAATAATCTCATCATTCAAATGCAAAACTTACACACGAATTGTAATACTTGGTTCAACAATTTTGTCATAATAAGCTTAAATGGCATACACCAAATTTATGAAAGGTATTGTGAATACTGAAAAAAACTGCTTAAACGAACCATAACACGATAACCAAAAACGCAGTACCTTGGACCATAGAACGTGAACGTCCAGTGTGTGTGAACGAAGTGCTGCAACTATCTTGTATATCGTCGATAATAGCTGCTACAACAACAAATTTTGAACAATGAGTACATGTTAAACCATTAATTGTACACAGCATCCAGCATGCTGATAGCATACTTATACACCATTTGTGTACATACATAGAAATTGGTAACCTAACATACCTTGAAAGAGCGACTGCATTTGCCAATTGTTCCTCTGCAACACGGCACTTCCTTTTTTCAAGGTTTCAGCAATATGTACTACAACAGCAGTTTTGTCATTCAGTCAATTCAAACAATCATTTGCATATACTTGAATACGTATTTAAAAGCAACATATCAAAACTATAGTGTACTTACATTTAGGTATACTACTTGTGCATAATGTCAACAGCAGTTAAAGGTAGCCAGATACATATTTGATCACTCGTGGACCTAACGAAAACATCCTTATTAGCAGACGGAGAACCTGACCGGCCCAATGGAAACTTCTTTGTTGTTTGTCAGCGTCTGTCGAGAAGATGTAGGTGACAGAGTTTCATATAATGGTAACTTATCATTTATAGATGTCGCATCAACATCAAGTTCATTTGTAGTCAGTTTTCCTACAACCAACATCTGCTGTAAGCGGATCATCCAACTGATTGACAGACCTTCTTTTGCCCAACACTGAAGTTGTATCAGTATTAGTTCCCGTTAAAACGGATTCCTATTGACTTCAACGTCATTTGTTTCCTGCCATGAGGAGCAACGTACTTGCCACGAATTTTTCCTATTGCGTTTTTGGTCCCTGAAGCCAATACCTTTTAATACTCTTGGTCGCATACTCTAGAACTAAAACATAGTTTCCAAAAGCTAGGCCGGATAATAAAATGGCTCGGAAATACAGTGTAAATCAACATATAACTAAAACTAATGCTACTATTGAACTCATTGTAAAGAAACCGTAACAGGAACTTACTTGATACCAAGATCGATGTGCTCCTGAATACCAAAACCAAAGCAGCGGTTGTCACTAAATTTGCATCTGAAAAGCTTGTATTCCTTAAACTTCAAACAACTTTCCAAAAGCTGCAGTGCCTTATCTCCTCTAACAGTGATGTAGAAGTTAATATGTACAACGGCACATGGACATGTTAAAGAGTCAAATGGATTGAGTAACATGAATAGTTACAATGAAAGAATGCATAAAGCCTGAAAAAAAAAATATCTTCATACCTGAAATTGTAGATCCTCAATGTGGGAAAAAATACATGTTTACTGCTGTAACACCCCCATTTTTCATTGATCGCAGCGGATAAAGTGTTTGGGGTATTACTTCATTGAATCACAGATACAGTAATAGAAAACGACTCGAAAAGAGACGTTTTGAAAATTTTCGTTATCATTCATAATTATCAGAGTTTTAATTATAAAAGATATACTTTTATTTTGTTGAGGTCCCAAAAATCTAAGTGTTAGGTTGGTGGTGTTTGAATGATAACCATGAAAACTCCTCCGAGTTCAGTACCTCCTTCTGCCATAGATCCATAGAAGTAATATACCTAGAATACATGATTAAAAAGTTAACACTAGGTGTTGAGTGAGAATCATAGGTTTAGGGGTTAGTGAATACAAGTTCCCTGGATTCAGTTGTTACACCCATCTGGGAAAATGCAAGTTTTTGTGATAATTGTGATGCATGCACAATTATCAGGAGTTTAGTAGGTTGCACTAAGCTCATGAATCACACCTTAACGATCCGGGTCATGTGGGCTGCAGACCCAACATGAGGGGATAGAAGGATAACTTGCCAAAGTTATACCTTGAGTGGATTCAAATATAGTACTTATTGGTACCACCTAGTGGGGTGTTAATACCAACGAGAGTTGTCAAACTCCAATAGATCTATCAACTATATTCTCGTTCGATTGGGTAAAACCTCCCAAACGATTAGATTCATGAATTTTGGTTATGTAGTGATGGTAGTTAGTTTACTCGTGCAAACAACCAAAGAAAAAGACTTGTATTCGGTTTTAAGTAAAACATTTGGCATGTATCCACCTTACAGGGTTTGTAAAAGCATTTAGATTGAAAGTTTAAAAAGATGTAAGGCTATGAAGACTCACCTGGGTGTAAAGTAATCTAAGTAATGCAAATAGTGACTCGGGAACTAGACCGCCTTACTCACGTATCCTAGTGTGTTGTTGTTGGTTTTGTATGTATGTCAAGCTTTTAGATATCATGTTTATGTTTCTTAAGTTATTGTTTTTAGGTTTGTTAATGTTTTAGATATAACATAACACCGTTCAGGCCAGTGTAATTCAGAAGTATATGACTCCTCACATGAAGCTCCCTACTATTGTATTATGTTATCAACATAATACCGTTCGGGCCATCATAATTCAGAAGTTAATACTCCTCACACAAAGCTCCCTATTATTGAGTTATGTTATTATTAGGGTTGAGTTATAATCATATCACCGTTCGGGCCATCATATCTCAGAAGTATATGCAATAATCGTTCGAGGAGTTAGGGCACTTTAATTCGTAAACCCAACAAACTTGTCAAAAACGAAATATCCACATAGTACTCCTCGCATGAAGCTCCCTAGTATTATGTTATGCTTCTAACTTTATTTAGGTTTTAAACTTATATGATATTTTCACTTTTTACCCTTATAATTTATAAATTTACGTTTTCTATCCTGAGTTTTATATTACTTATACTAATAACTATCAATACTTGACACAACTAGTCCCTAGACTTTTATATTAACCTAAGACTCCTAAGTTTTCTATATTTACCATTTTAGACCTTTAACTTTATACTATTTACGTTTTTACTCCTTTTTAGTTTATGCTTATGTTATTATCTATCCTAGGGTTTTAATATTATGTAAAACTAATCCTTACTATTTATAACTTCTAGGAAAGGTCAAAAACAGTCCCTAGACTTTATAATTTCAGGAATTTATGATATATACCCCTATACATGTAAACTATTGCAAAACTAGTCCTAATATGCATGTAACTTATATTTTATCTAGTTTTTAAGTTTTCTAGCCTATGTTTTACTTATTTTAAGTTATCTAAGTTATGTTTAACTTATGTATGACCTAAATTAACTACTTATAGCATGCATGCAAGTACATGACTCGATCTAGGGTTTTAAAATGTAAACTAGCAAGTAGAATGGTTCTAGGCTCATGCAAGGGTATCTAAACTATCTAAGGCATCCTAAATTTATTCTAAGACAATACTAAAGCTATATTAACTAAAATTAAGACTTACTTGGCTAGGGGGGTTTACGTGGGTTAGAATTAGGTTTAGGGTTTTCTAGGGCTCGTACGACTTCAAACCACAACACAACTCGACCAAAGCCTAGCTACTTGTTCCTAACAGCTTCTAGGGACTTAGTACTATAGAAATGTGAGGTAGAGAGGAGGGGTAAAGGTGTGGAGAAGAAATGAGGGCTGGGGGGTAATTATAGGTCGGGATAAGGCGATTTGGGTGAAATGGTTGTCTAGGTGTCACGGAGGGGGAGGGATGAGCAAGCAGAGCTAGGAGGGTATTGTGGCAAGTCTAATGGTGACAA